>JAJQWJ010000024.1:2795129-3395129 GCA_023637945.1 Phaethornis superciliosus
TGGGCATAGGACCCCCCCCCACGAACACACAGCAGGGCATGGGACACCCCCCCCTCCCCCTGAAAACGCAGCAGGGCATGGGACCCCCCCCACCTCTCACCCTAAGGGGTGAGCAGTGTCCCAGGTGAAAATGGGAGGGGGGGGCTGCAGGGGGCTGTATTTCCATCCCCCCCCCCACCCAGGGCTTTGCAAGTGGCCTGCCCAAGAGCTGGGGGGGGGCTCTGGGTGCTGGGGGGGAGGGGGGGCATTGCTCCACTGTGCAACCCCCCCATATTGTGCCAGACCCTTAAATAAGCTGAGGGGATAATTTGGGGGGTGGGGGGCTCCACAGAGGGTCCTGCCCGGGGGTCCCATGGGTGCCTGGGAACCCTTCACACTCACTGTGATCTCCCTGGTGCTGGGGGGGGGGGGGGTTTGGGGGGGGTCACTTGCACCCCTAATGGTGAAGCCATCTGCTTGCTAGGGCTGGTCCCTGCTGGGCAGCCAGTTCCTCATCCAGGGGGGGCATTGCAGGACCCCCCCCCATTAACCCCCCCCCAAATGCTGGTGCTGACCTTGGGGGTGCTGCTTCACATCTGGCACAGCTGGTGGGACCCCCCCCCCCCCAACACCCCAGCGCAGAGGTGGGAGCACACAGATTTCCCCCCATGGTCCAGGCAGGATCCTGGGGGGGGGGGGGGGACACGACCCACCCCAAACATCCCCAACAGTGTGAGTGCTCAATGGGGAAACTGAGGCACAGAGAGGGTGGGGGGGGGGGGGGGGGAAGAGCCTTTCTGGCTGTGCCCACATCCTGCACCCATCCTGCAGGCATCGACCCCCCCCCCCCCAGCCCATCCCGGGGGGGGCTTTTGGGGGTTCAGGCCCTTTCCCACCTTGGCTCTGATGCTGCTTCCCACCAGCGTCAAATTTGTTCTTTTCCCCCTTACTTTATCCTCTCTCACACATTTCGGTCAGGAAAAAAGCAGCAGCAAAGGACAAAATCCTGAGGAGCAGGGGCTCAAAATCCTGAGACCCACAAGGAGAGACCACCCCCCCCCCCCACCCCCCCCCCCCGTGTGAGCTAAATCCCCCCCAGGAGGCATCACCTTGCACGGCTGCTGCTTCGCTTCTGCTGTGAGCGCAGCTTGATTTTATTTATTTTCTTTTTTTTTTATTATTATTTTTTTATTTTTATTTTCTTTTAATTTTTTTTTAAAGACTCAATTAAATCTATCAAGCAGCGTGCGCCGTTCCCCAGCCTGAAAAGCCTCATGATTGGGCTGATTGCCGGGGGTTTATCAGCACAACCCAGCTCTCGCCGGGATTTTTTTTTTAATTTTTTATTTTTTTTACCCGTAGAGGCTTGCTGAGGGGGAGGTGGGGTTGGAGAAAAAAAAAAAAAAAACCAAAAACAAACAAAAAAAAACAACCAAACCCAAAAACCTTCAAAATTTGGGGAGGAAAGGGTGGGTTGGCTGTTTATTTCTGTGGCACGGGGTTATTTCTGGGAGCTCACCCGGGGGGTGCTGGAGCAGGGGGATGAGCACAGAGAGGAGATCCCTGATGTCTGGCTGGACCTGCTCGACCCTGCCACCTCCTCCGGATGGAAATGATTATTTTAATTAAGCAGCTCTGCTGGCAGGAGGGTTTTGGCCTCTCTTGGTGCTAAGGATGCTGGGGATGGTGCTGGGGGCTGCTGCAGGCCAGAGGGATGAAGGATGCTCCAGGTCCTGGTCTCCAGAAGGGAGCAAGAGCTTTGGCCACCTGTGTTTTGGGGACAGGGACTGTCTGGGGGCTCCATCACCTGGGGATCCAGCACAGGCTGAGCTTTGCCACCATTTCGGTCTTTTTGGTTTTTGGTTTTTTTTTTTTTAATTTATTTTTATTTTGTGGTTTTTTTTTTCCCCAGCCCCTTGGAAACTGGGGAAACAAGGCAGGAATTTGCCCTCCTTTTGCATAGGGATGGAGCTGTGGAGGAGGGACACCCACAGAGACACAAAGCTGGGGGATGATGTGCAGGGATGGTGGTGGGGATGGATGCACACGTGTTGCACACCCAGTCCTGCCTGCACTGGGAAGCACACTGGGTGCCCCTGCCCAGCTCACCCCAGTCCCAGCACCCAGTTGGGATGCTGCCCCCGGGTCACAGCCCCCAGCCCAGCCCTTGGGGGGGGAGGGGGGAGCAGCAGCGGGACCCCCAGACAGAGCCTCTTGGAGTTGCCGGGCAGGTTTGGACACCCCCTTCTCCTTCAAATTAATGGCTGTGCCGTGAAGAAAATTGAAGCCATTATTCTTAGCTCGCATCCTTTATCCCCACCAACTTCAACCACTTGACATGCTAATCACAAGCTAACGAGGAAGGGAGGCGATTGCCCACGTCAGACCTGCAATCCCCTGCATCTGGCAGCCCGGGTGGGGAGCAGCTCCTGACAAGGGGCTGCCAGCACCCCTGCCCCCCCCCCCAGCATCCCTGCCCCCCCCCCCCAGAACCCCTGCCCCACCACTGGCCCTTCCCAGCAACCCAACCCCTTTAGCCCTGCTGAAGCCCCCATGGCTGGTGTCACCCCAGGCTGTCCTTGTCCCTCCCAGGGAGGGGCCACGGGGTGATGGGGGTGGTGGGGATGGTCCCCAGGGTCATCTTGCCATGGGGTGATGGCAATGGTGATGGTCCTCAGAGTCATCTTGTCACAGGGTGGTGGCAATTGTCCCCAGGGCCATCCTGCTGTGGGGTGATGGTCCCCATGGGATGATGGCAGTGATGGCAGTGGTCCCCAGGACCAAGCTGGTGTGGGGTGGTGGTGATGGTCCCTGCCATGGGGTGATGGGGACAGTCCCCAGAGGGTGATGGCAAGTTTGGCAATGGTCCCCAGGGCCATCCTGCTGCTGGGTAATGGGTGATGGTCCTCAGGGCCATCCTGCCACAGGGTGGTGGCAAGGGTCCCCAGGGCCATCCTGCTGCTGGGTGCTGGCAGTGGTGATGGTCCCCAGGGCCACCCTGTGCCGTGTCCCCACTGTGGGATCATCCTCCTGCTCGGGAACAGAGGCAGCACAGAGCCCAGCTGGAGGGCCAGACCACCCCTGCTTTTCCCAGAGGACGGACCAGGCCCTTGGAAGATATTTCCACACACACACAGACACCCCCCCCCCGGGGCTTCCCCCTCCTCCATCCTCTTTCCTCTGGGCCAGCAGCAGCTCGGGCTCCCCGTGCCCTCCCCACTCCGGGGTCCAGCTGAGCCCTGGCACATTCGTGTCACCCGCCAGAGCTCAGGGCTGGATTCAACCCAGCTGCTGGCCGGGCAGAAAGCTCTGGAGTCCATTAACATTCCCCCGAGCCATCTAATCCCCCCTCTCTGCCCTGGCTCTGCCTTTTACTCGGTTTTAATCAAGCCCAGCCTGGCGCCTTTTAAATAACCGGGAGGGAGGAGGGGGGGGGAGGATGTGGATGGCACCCTGCTCCCCCCACGGCACACGGGTGGGTGCTGCCAGCCCTGGAGGGGATGGGATGGGATGGGTGGGGGGAGCGGTGATGGCGAGGGGGTGGGGGAGGCAAGGGGCAGCCGAGGGCAGAGCTTTTGCAGAGGTCTCCACTCTCCAGTAATTTTAAAAAGCGTTTTGGAGCCGGAGGAGCTGAGATCAGCAGAGCGGGGGCCAGGAAAGCGAGGGAATAAAAGCAAAGGCTGTTGCAGGGGTTGTTATTAATATTTGCTGGATGATGATGGTGAAGGAGGGAATTGAGGGGGGGGGGGGTTGGAGGTGTGAGGGGGGGCAGCTGGCACTGGGGGAAAGAGGCAGACTGGGTTTCCCAGGGAGAGGGGGACAGCCAGATGCTTGGGGTTCCTTCCTGGCACCCAGTGATAGGGTGGGGGGGTCCATCTGGGCACCCCGGATGGGGAGAGGGGCCATGCTCTCCTCCCCATTTTCCCTGATGCTCCTAAAGCAAAGCACTGGAGGGTGCCGGGTCCTGGGATGATCCCCTCTGGGATGAGGGTACCCAAAGGATCACCCCTAACACCCCAAGGGTGTGGAGGGAGGAGGCAGCTTGGGGGGCTCAGCCCCCACATGCCCACTGTAAAGAGAAAAGGAGCCTGGTGGACCAAAGCCTCCAGGAGGGTCCTTCCTGGGTGACAAACCCCCCCCCTAGGAGAGGGGACACCCAGGGCATCTCCCCCTAACCCCTCAGGGACCAGAGATGTGAAGGGGGAGGCATCTTGGGGGGCTCAGCCTCCACATCCCCACTGCAAAGAGAGCAGGAGCCTGGGGGAGCAAAGTCCTCAGAGGGGGTCCCATTTGGGGGGGGGGCAGATGGGTTCCCCCAGGTAGGTCTGGGGGGCTCTGTGGGGTCATAGCAGCCCAGCCATGCCCTGTGAAAAGGAGCTGGGAGCAATGCTGGTTCCCCCCAGGCTGCCAGTGCGTGGGGGGGGTGCCAAGGGTTTTTTGGGGGGCAATGCGTGAGCTGAAGCATTTGTTTTTCTGGGGGGGTCCCTGTGGTGCCAGTTATCAGCAGTGGCAGAAGCGTGGTGCTTCCCGGCTGGGTCTGCTGGCTGGCTCCTTGGGGAGGGATTAGGGGGATTATATTATTATTTGTTATCACCTGGGGGGGGGGGGAGAGAGAACAACAACAACAACAAAAATAAATAAATAATAATAAAATAATAAAATAATAATAATAATAATAATAATAATAATAATTAAAAAAAAAAAAAAAAAAAAAAAAAAAAAAAAAAGAAACCTCCATTGCTGGGAACTCTGCCTAATTGAAGGGGAGATTAGCTCCCTACCTCTGCCTGGCCAGGCTGGGACCACCCCCAGGGGCTTTGAGGCTGGGGGTGTCTCTGACCATGCTGGGGACCCGGGGGGGCTGCCCTGTGCCTGTCCCAGCAGCAGTGGGGTGACATAGAGGTTGTTGTGGGGTGACACAGGGTTGTTGTGTCCCTGCCTTGACTGCCAGCCACATGTGGGACCAACTTTTGGAGGTGACAATTGTTGCCTGGAGCAGCTGGCAGATGAAATGGTGGCTCCTCTGCCAGCCTCCCTCCTGGGGACTCTGGGGACTGTCACCCTTAGCCGGGTGTGGTGGCACCTCAGCGTTGGGGGGACTGTCCCCAGGGTGGGGTGCAGGGCAAGCTGGGAGCCATGCTCTGCCCCAGGGATGGTGAGAGGCACCTTGCAGGCTGTCAGCAAGCTCATGGCCAAGGTTTTCCAGCACCCCCAACCATGGTGGGGGGATCTGGGCAGGTCTGGGGGGAGCTTGGCACGGGTCAGGGGGTTTGTACCCCTCTTTTGTATCGGGATGTGGGTGAGTGTCCCCACCCTGACATCCTCAGAGGATGGGGACAAACGTGGTTGTTGTCCCCCTTTCTTCCACACCCCTCAGTTACCCAGGGCTCCCACCTCACTTTGGGGTGCAGGGCCTGGAGGCTGAGCTGAGGGGCTTTTTGGGGACACGGGGGGGGACCCTGCAAGTCAATGTGAGCTCTGCCAGCCCCACACCTGCCCCAGTAAGGGTTGGCAAAGGAGCAAGAGGATGAGGAGGGTCTGGGCTGAGTCAGGTACCCAGCAAAGTTTTGGGGTTCCTCTCTTCCCTTGTGTGTCCCATCCTGTTCCTCTGCATCCCCATCAGGGCTGCACTTCACGGGTGGTACTGGTGGGCATGGGTGGGCTCTGTGGGTCTGGGGGTGGGATGCACCAGCTCTGCAGACACCAGAGTGGTCCCCTGCAGTCACCCCAGGAGCTCAGGCTGGTTTTCCCCTCTCCTTCCTTAATCCCTCAGCTCTGCCTGCCAGGCCAGGAGTTCCCCAAGGACAACCTCACACATTACACCACGGCTGACAACTCCACATCTTGAATTTTCCTCCCCAAACCCCCAGTTTCCAGCAAGCAGAGGCCAAGCCGGGTTCAAACGGGGGGTGCAGGTGTGGGGCAGCCCCTTACCAATTTGGCTTTGCCTTTTGGGAGGCTGAAGCCACCACCACCACCACCACAGCAAGCCCATCATTAGAGGCAGTTTCCACGCACCCTTTCCACTGATGGACCGCACTGTTTTCTTCAGTCTTCTATTTACACTTTATTGCTCTTGTTTTTGCACTGGCAAGCGCTGCTGGAGTGCACAGAAATCCTTCAGATCTCGGCTGGCAGCAGAGCTCTGCCTAATCATAGTCATTATCTGGAAGCAGGTAATGGGCATCTTTCCCATGTTAATTTGAAAACAGAATCGGTGAGAGCAGGACACTGGGGATGGAGCACGCTGGCAGCAAAGCCACTGCTGCCTTCAGATGATTTTGGGGCACCGGTGGCTTCCCTGAGTGCTGGCCGATGGCTGAGGGTGGATTTAGGATGGGGCCACACACAACCAGGGGCACAATGGTTTGTGCTGAGCCTCTCCTGGCTCAATCAATCAGCTGGGAAGAGGATGCTGGCCAGCAGCCCCATGGCCAGAGCACATCCCTGCTGCCGCAGTGATCAAATCCCCCGGCCTTGTGGCTTTGGGGTTTTTTTTCTTTTTCTTTTTTTTCTTTTTTTTTTTTTTTTTGGTGGTGGTGAGGAGGATGATGGCTCTCTCTCCCCACCCCCCCTTTGCCCCGCTGTCAGAACTTGCCCCCGGCTCGGCCCAGCCTGCCTGGGTCCTTCGTTAACAAGGACTCGTCCCTTTTATCCCTTTGGGCGGGAGGGGATGGGGATGGAGGTGAGAGGCGAGGATTTCTCCCGGGGGCCGGGAGGGGAAGGCTGGGTGGCGTTGGAGTTTTCGTTTGCTGAGATACCATTAACGAGTGAGCAAAGGTTGCGGAGTCTCCATGGAGACAAGACAGCAAGCGAGACGGAGCGGGTGTGCAGCTGAGGTTAGAGCTGATTAGGAAATGTCAGTGGCACAGCCACTGCCCACTGCCACGCAGGCTCGGGGTGCACCCCACGCACCCCCCGTCTGCTCTGCAGGATGGCTGTCCCGGCTATCCCACGCAGCCCCTCCACTCAGCCTGCCCTGCTGCAGCCCCCCTGTCCCCCCCGTCCCACGCCCCCTGGGCATCCCGTGGGTGTCAGTGGCCTGGGTGCACCCTGGGTGCACCGTGAGGCCCAGGCACCCGTCCTGTCTGTCCGGATGCATCCCTCGTGTCACACACACACCCTGGATGCCCCGTTTGCACTTGCACCCGAGGTGCCCCAAGCACCCCACGTGCCCTGTGGCATCCCGGGTACCCCAAGCATCCTGCCTGCCCCACTGCATCCCGTGTGTCCCATACACCCAGGGCACCCCAGGCACCCCGTGTGTCCTGTGCATCCCAGACATCCCATGTGTCCTGTGCATCCCAGACCCCCCCGTGTGTCCTGTGCATCCCGAACACCCCGTGTGTTCTGTGCATCCCAGACCCCCCGGTGTGTCCTGTGCATCCCGAACACTCCGTGTGTCCTGTGCATCCCAAACACCCCATGTGTACTGTGCATCCCAAACACCCCATGTGTACTGTGCATCCCCAGACCCCCCATGTGTCCTGTGCATCCCCAGACCCCCCGTGTGTCCTGTGCATCCCAGACCCCCCATGTGTCCTGTGCATCCCAAACACCCCGTGTGTCCTGTGCATCCCAGGCACTCTGCACACTCCATCCATCCCTTGCACCCCACTGCACCCCAAGCACCCCACAGGCCCTGGGCACCCCAGTATCCTCTGCACCCCAGGCACCCCATGTGCCTTGCTGCATCCCAGGCACCCTGTGCACCCCAAGCAGCCCACAAACCCCACACATCCCCCATGTCTCCTCTGCCCCTTGCACACCTCATCCATCCCTTGTACCCCACTGTGTCCCCTGTACACCAGGCATCCCATACACCCTGGGCACCCCACATACCCCACATGCCCCATGCATCCCTGGGGCAATGTCCAGGTGCCCCATGCACCCCCCACACCCCAGCTCATGGCTGCTGCCCCAGGTGATCCCAGGTTGATGGGAATCAGGGATGCAGGAGGAGCCTGGAGCACGCTGTTGGGTGCACGTTTAAGGAGCATCCCCACAGCTCCGGGTGCTGCCAGCCCTGGCTCCTTTCCCAGTGGGAGCAGGGATGCAGCTGGAGCTGCTCTGCCCTCCTGCCAGTCCTTCTGCCACCCTGCAGGGATTTCTCAGCCATTTTGTGAGATGCTGGAGGAGTGGGATGGCGGGGCTGGGGTAGGGGCGGTCAGCTGGGGAAGGGACACCCAAGGTTTCCCTGCTGAGGGTGGGTGGCTCCAGGGAGCTGCTCGGCCACTGTCCCTGGGTGAGGATGTGGCCGTGGCCTTGTGCAAGGCTGGGGCAGCACAGGGGTTGTGCTAAGATGCCATCTCCTCCCTCCCCTGGAGGACGGCTGCTCCTCCGGCCCCGGCTCACGCAGAGGAAGGACAAAACTGAACATTCTGGATCCCACCTCATTTTAGGCAGAAGCAGAGCCCAGGCTGTGGGAAGCAGGCTTGGAACGAAGCCAGAGACAACAGGAATTTGTGCCAGGGTCTGTCTGGGGTTATCAGACGTGGCTGGAGCCCGTGGGGGGAGGCAGGAGCAGCCCATCCCCATCCCCATGGGCAGCGTTTACCTTCCAGCAAAACGCAGGGAAGCACCTGGCAGGGAAGAGCATCCCTCTTGCAGAGAAACAAGTGTCAGGGGGTACCGAGGTGGGGGTGGTGGTGGTTTGGATCCTGCAATTTAGCAGGTATTATTCGGCAGCTATAAACAGAGCCTCTCCCACAGCCGGGGAGAGATAAAGGTTGCAGTGCAGATAGAGATTAGGTGGTTCCCTTGAGGCTGTGACACCTTGAGATGGAAGCAGATCTTCTTCAAGGGAAGGGCTGGCTGGCAGGCTGGAAAACCTGGAGCCGAGCGGCCTCCAGCAGCAGCACCTCAACCCTTGCCTTGCACCCAGAGGACGGGGAGGTGTGGGGGGACACACAGGGGGCGTGGGGGGCACCTGGAGGCACCGAGCATCGCACCCAAGGGGTGCAAAATGGGCAAAAAAGCGCCTGTTTGCACCATGTATGTGTGTCCACCTCACAATGGAGATGGTGGCAGAGGTGGAGAGACCCCTGAAGAGGGCAGGGTGGGCAGGGGGCAAAGGGGGTACGGCCCAGTCCATGCCCATGCCCGAGCCCATCCCGGCTCCTGGCAGCACTGCCAGGGATTGGTTTTCTTCCCGCTGGGTGATTTACTCCCTGCGGTTGGGTTTCCAGCAGGAGAGATGGATGGCTGCACCCTTAGACCCGCTCCCACCCGTTTCTCCTTCCCCTTTCTGTCGGTACAAACGAACCCGGAGCTTAATGCCGGTAATCAGGCAGGGGAGGAAAGATTTAATAGCCAGGTGCGCAGGCAGAAACGCGGCTTGCCTCGTGCTGGTAATTTTTGATCAAGCTCCAGCAGTTTTTTCTTTTTTTTTTTTTTTTTTTTTTTTTTTTTTTTTAGGGGGGGGCCGGGATGGGGGGGGAGTTAGGGTATGAGCATCACCCTGGCTCTGCCATGGGCTGGGATGAACCTCAGGATGCTGATGGGGTCACCGGACAGGTGGGATTGGAGTTTCCAAACCCTGGCGTGACCTTTGCCTGCTACAAGTGTGGTGTGATGGTGACCTTGAGGGACCTGTCCTGTGTCTGCCCCGTGCACACATCGCCAGCCCTGCTCCTTACGCCGGGTTCCTTGATGCCATTGCTCTGCTCCCCACCTCGTCGGGCAGTGAGGAGAGACCCAGAGGGAGCCAAAATCAGTGTCACCCACCTGGTCCCAGAGGCCATCACCCATGCATGGCCAGCCAGGAAGGTGACTGGATGTCCCCCTGCCCCTCAGCACCGTGCTGGGGACCCCCACATAGGTTTTGGGAGCTGGAGGTGGATAGGGGTTGGGGACCCCCACCTTGGTTTGGGGGCTGGGGGTGATTGGGGAGCTGGGGACCCCCACCTTGGTTTTGGGAGCTGGAGGTGGATGGGGAGCTGGGGACCCCCTCTCTGGTTTGGGGGTTGGGGGTGATTGAGGAGCTGGGCCCCCCACCTTGGTTTTGGGGCTGGAGGTGGATGGGGAGCTGGGCCCCCCACTTTGGTTGGGGGGCTGGAAGTGGATGAGGGTTGGGGACCCCCACCTTGGTTTGGGGAGCTGGAGGTGGATGGGGAGCTGGGGACCCCCTCTCTGGTTTGGGGGTTGGGGGTGATTGAGGAGCTGGGGACCCCCACCTTGGTTTTGGGGCTGGAGGTGGATGGGGAGCTGGGGACCCCCACCTTAGTTGGGGGGCTGGAAGTGGACGGGGGTGTCTGCAGCCCCCCACCCCGGTGTGCGGCTTGAGATATACATCTGGTGACTGGTGACTCCCCCCTGGTTTGGGGGGCTGGAGGCAGATAAGGGGCTGGGGACACCCCCCCCCAAGTAGTTCGGGGGCTGAAGGCAGAGGGTGGAGGCTGCAGCATCCACTGCCACCCTCCCTGCCCCCCAAAGCCCCTCAAGTCTCCACCCCCAGCCCTGTCCCTGACCCCCTAACCCCCTTCACACCCTGCCCCACCGCCGTGTCCCCCCCATGTCCCCCCCATGTCCCCGCCCTGGAGTGACACCCCCGCTCCCCCAGGTGGAACTTTCCTCTCCGGGCCTGAGACCATAGAGGCGAGAGGCGATACCACAGGGGAGCTCCCTGACGGGGGGGGCGACGACGACTCAGAGGCCCCTCTCCTCCCAATCCACCGAGCTCAGACACTCGCACACATATTTTGGGAATATCTCGGCGGCTCCTAGTGTCGCGATTCCCTTCTCTGCCTCGGGAATCTGTCCCCAAACCTCGCCTGGAGCACCCCCGTCCACCCCCTCCCGCTGGTACGTTCCTCCCTGTTTACTCTCTTTGCGCGGCCGGCTTGGGTGGGGTTCTTCTGCTGCTCCGGTTTCGTACGCAAGTGGCGTAGGACGGCTTTGATGGACGTGTGGAAAGAACCAATGGCGTGGCGGCATCCTCGGGCGGGCAGCCAATAGCGTTGCGGACCGGCGGCCGGGAGGAGGCGGGGCGAGGTTCAGTCAGGGCAGGGAGGGGGAAGTGTGGAATGGCGGACGGCCGGGCTGGCCCGCCCTGGTGGTAGGGAGCCGAGGGAGCCTGGAGGGGATCGGAGGGGATAGCCGCCGAGAAGGGTGAGTACGAGAGAGGCGAACGGAGACTTCTCGGGCTTCCCAGGGCCTTTCTTCCCGGCGGGAGGGAGGTGGAGGCGCTGGGATGGGCCGCTAGGCCCTTGGTAAAGAGTGAGGTAAAGGCGCCGCTTCCTGCCCCAGAGTGAGGCCCCGGCTGGGCTGGGCCCTGGTACCCCCGGTGTGGTGTGTAGGGGGGTTTGAGGAGGAGGAAATAAATGACTTAATCTCTGGTTTGACACTTGGCCACCAAGCCCCTCCCAGGGGTTGAGGGCAGGGTGTGTGGCCCGGGTTGGGGCTGAGGTGAAGGGAGAAGGCTGGCCTGAGCGGGAGGGAAGACAGGGATGGGTGTTGGGATAAGGAAATACCCGTCTGCAGGACCTTCCCGAGGCCTTGGCGGTGACTGCTGTCCTGAGGCCGTTACAGAGCTCTGAGTTAGCGGGGAGTGGTTTGGGGGGGGCTGCTTCCCCTCTGGAGGAAGAGCCAGGGGTGCTGTGCCTCAAAGGGGGGGGTCCCTCCCTTTCTAGGCTGGTTGCAGCCTTTGCTGTCTGGGTTCGACATCAGTGCTTGTGCAAACGCGTGTGTCTCAGTGTACAAAGTCTGTCTGTCTGTCTGTGCCAGGCAGCTCTCCTTCCTGGTGCAAGTTCTGGGGATTGCTGTGAAAGCAACTTCTCCATCCCGGCTGTCTTCCTGCCTCCTGAGTGGGTGCAAGGCTTCAGTGTGTCTTTAAGATGTGTGCAAGCCCCTTGACTATCAACTGTGGGCACACAAAATGTAAAACTGCTCGGGGTGTGATGGTGTGGGTGCTGCAGCATGCTTTGGGAAGTGTTTTCCCCAATAAGAAATCTTTAGGAGCTCTCTGAGGAAGGAAGCTTTGTAACGGGATATGGTTGGGTAGTTTGGTCAAAGGCACTGACCTGCTGGTGACCTCAGGCTGTGTTTCTTCCAGAGAAGAAATAAGTTGTTAGGGAATGTCCTTGGGGTTGTAACAACTCCAAGTTTGCGGTGGGGTTACTTCTTTGGGATACAAATAGCTCAGGTCTTTTGGAAAAAAATTAAGAGCTTGCAACTCCTCCCTCTGTTATTTGACCTCAAGGACCTGCCTGTAGTAGGATTTTTTTTTTCCCCTCCCAGAAGTTTCATATTTGTCTTATTTTCAGGAGTAGCAACAGCAGAACTGGGCACCTCTGCCTAGATAGGGCAATAATGGAGATGTGTTAATGCCAGGAGTGAAAGTCTTTCAGCACTGCAGGTGCTGGTGGCCATGAAATTCTATTAATTATGACCAAAAAAACCCTTTTATTCAGTAGATGTGCTGCAGGCAGGGTAATAATTGATGGAGCCCTTTGTAACCCTCACGACTTGTCCTTCCCAAAGACTCGTGAGATGGCAAAGTTGAAATTAAAGATGTGAGGAGCCAGCAGGGTGTGTGTGCCTGTGCTTCCCTGCAGCAGGGCTGCAGCCAAATATTACTTTTTGGGAAGTGCTGAAGTTTGGAGGCTTGGTCACACGAGGAAGGGGAAGAGTTAGGTTTTCCACCCCTTTTAAACAGCTGCAGAATCAGTTGCTCCCAAGTGCTGCAGGAATTTCCAGTGCTGTGTTGCGACGTTTTTCATTCCCTTTTGCCCCTCATTGACCTTGAGCTGCTTTTTGTCATAGAAACCAGTCCAGAGTTTAATCCAAAACTTGGTTAAAAACAAACCAAAGTTCATGTCTGCTCCCTGAAAACACAGTGTGTTGGTAGAGTGACTTTGAAAATCCACTTGCAATCCACCAAGGACAAGCTTTATCCAGGAACTGGGGTGGAGCAGACCAGGCTCTCCAGTTCTGTGCCTTTTTAGTGGTGTTTTTTGGGGTTTTGTCTTTGTTTTTTAAAGCATTGTGCTTGAAAACATGAAGTTTGAGTGAGAACCCTGGACTCAAGCCTTAAAGACCCACTGAGTGCTGATTTTGGGTCCAGCTGCACTTGTCAGTATTATCCCATGGGTGGGTTGGTGACAGTGGGGATCACACACAGGATTTCTACCTTCCACAGCATCAATTTCTATTGAAATTTTTGTTTAAAAGGTTCTGTTTGGGGTGAGGACAAAGTTTACCAGCTCCTCCTGTAGTGTCATGAGTACGGGCTGTAAGAGCTTCCAGGGGTGAGCTGATTGGAAACTTTTCCCTTAATACAGTATATTTTCACTGCTTTTAAAAAGAAATGTGGTGCTTGCTAGCAGACAGATAAAAAGTTTAAAAGTAAATGCCCCAAAGTCCACCTTTTTTATTTAAAAAAAACCAAACCAAACCAACCGACCAACCTTCTGATGCCTCATGCCTGTCAGACCTTTTCCTTTTCAGATAAAGCCTTTCCTGCTGATCATGTTTTTCCAAGCTGCTTCACAGTGACATTAGCAAGACCCCTGCTTCATGTCATGCCTCCCAGCCCCCCAAAAACCCCAGGGTGCAGCAGTGCCATGGCCCTGCCTGAGCTCACCTCCTCCTTCCTGACTTTAGCTTCTGCCCGGGCTACATTCCTAACAAATCTTTCAAGCTCTGGTTTTACAAAACTATGCTGGGGGTGGGTAGGAAGGAGGAAAAAGGAAGAAAAAAATCCTAAAAAGACAAAAAAAAAAACCCAAAAACAAACAAACAAAAAAAAAAAACCAAAAAACCAAAATCTGTTCTGTTTCTGACTATTTTATTTTGTCCAAGTGCTGTTTGAAATGTGTTGTGAGGCGAGTGGCTTGCTGAGGAAGGGGAGAGGCTGGAATTGGGAGCTTGATGTCTTTAAAGATCTCACTGCTGGGGTTTGAAGTACTGAGTTAATAGTAAAGTTCTTTTAAGCCAAGGATAAAACTGGTTTCCCTCTGAATAATCTGACAGGGCGAACAGAAATGGTGTATTTTCCAAGCTCCAGCTCTGAAGGTATTTGTGAGCAGTGATTCATTAAAAAGAATACAACCTTTATGATAACTCCCAACCCAGTTTCTCGGCATGCTTTGAATATATCTCATTCTTCAGGGCTGGTCTAGGAAAAGTTGATTTCATTCACAAAGCTTAGATAATCGTGTCGTGTGGGTGGAGGGGTTAAAACTTCAGTGATTGCCTCATATGTGTAAAGTTACAGCAGCAAATCCACCTCCTGGGGTTTCTTTTATTTATTTTTTTGTGTGTGTGTGTGGTGATAGAAGAACAAAGAAGGTTGTTGGGCTTAATGCTTCCCCAAAATCAGGTTGGTTTTCTCTGACAGCCTGCAATAAGGAAGATTTCAACAAGTGTAAGACCTAGCTTTAATCTTTCTTGGATAGTTTCTCTCTGTGGGTTTTCTAGACTCAAAACTTTAAATAATTTGAAATGTAAGGTTTCTGTTGCTGCTAGGTTTGATGATAATACTTAGCCCTTGGTCACTCAGCTGAGCAAAACACAGACCAGGAGAGGGATTGAACAGTAACTGCTTTTTTCCTGTATAAAGTTCCTGCTGTCCCCATACAAACAGGACCCCAGCACCCAGCAAAAAACACACCCCAAAAGCTTCTCCTGGGGATTAAACTAGCCAGAACTGGGCCACTGGCTGTGGGCTCAGTGCTTGCCTTGCTCCTTTATCCTGTTTGTAAGTGAACTCTGTGCAAAAAGCACAGAAGGCAAAGCAGAAGTGACACTTCCACTGTGCAGAAATCGAAGAAACCCAAATGTGACAATTTTTCCAGCCTGTCTCCCAGCAACTTGGGATGTGGTTAAGATAACCTCTTACTCCACCTGGATGTGGAATAAGAAATGCTGCATTGGAGTACTCTCCCTGCTCAAGGAGAAATCTTTGTGAGATTGGGCCCCTAGTGCGGGTCAACGTTTATTTAACATTTATTTAAATAGTTTAGGTATTTATAAACACTGGATTTAAAAAAAGGCATGTGGAAATGGCTGCTGGGTAATAAGCAAATGACTTGCTCAGAACAGAACCACCCTGATGACTTTTACTTCCTTTGTATTTTTGCAACTCTTGTGTCATAAAAAGAAAACACAGAGGCTTTTTGAGGGAGGGAGGCTGCTGGTGCAGGCTTGGCTGGGGGGGGTGAGCTTGCAAACACAACGTGATCAGATTCAGCCCTGATTCTGATTGATATCCATATTGCTCTGCAGGATTTATGTATATTTTTTTTATATATGCATATATATTTTTTTATTTCTTGCCTGGGAGGCAGAAGGGGGAGGTCCCCCCCCAGCAGAACTGAAACATGAACTCCCACCTTATTTCGTTGAGCAAGCAGCATGGTGGCAAGGTGAAGCCTTAATCACATTCTCCATCCCCAGCTCGCCTTCCCTGCAGTAAGGGGCCTGGGAAAAAGTTCCTCTAGATCTTCCCCTAATTCTTGAAATTGTAGGAAAAAGCTCCCTGGTATTTATCTTGCTGCTGGAGAACTGGTGGAGCACAGACGTGTCTCAAGTGTGCATCTGCCAGGGGCTTTGGGGAAGAGATGGAAAGGAGCCGGAATCTCACTTGGACTCCCACAGATGGGGTCAGTAGTGACCTGCTCTGATCCTTCTGGGCTGTCTCCTCTTCTCAAATAGCCTCCCAGCCCTGTTTTGGGGAGAAGAGGAGGTTTAAAGGGTGCTGTAATGCTAGGAGAGGGGGAAGGGAGATGCTTCTGAAGCAGCAGGAGTTATATATACATTTGTTCTTGAGGGCTTGAATTTTTGCCTGGGAGGCTGTTGCTGTGCCACTGCTTTGGAGGAGCTGCTCTGAGCTCACTGCTTCCCTGTTGTCTTGGTGCTTTTGGTTCTCCCACGTTGCTGCTGAGGTGCACAGTCAAGAATGGGACGGGCAGCACACAGGGAACTGTCTGCTGAAAAGAATTTGTTCTTGCTGGTGCCGTAAATCAAACCGAGACCATGAGGTTATTGTTTTGGTTTCTGATGAAAATGCTCAGTAAGAACTGAGAGCTTCTCCTCTGCTGGCTGAAGCAGCCAGATAACCTCCTTCTCAGAAGGTGCTTGTTTAAAATGAATGATGAAGCCTTCATTTGAACAACTCCTTTATGAAGCACAGACAAACACAGATTTTGAGATTAAAGTCTCCTAATTGTAAAGCGAAAGCCATGAAAGGAAGCATCTTTTCACCTATATTATGATAAATGTGGGGCTTGCTGCCTTGGGATTTCGTGGCTGCTGACTGTTCAGATGAGTTCAGAAACCAATGAGACCAGTTTCTGGATGTGAAATCCAGAAAGGACAATTAAATGCTGGAGTGTTTGTTTCCCTGTGGTCGTAAGGTGCGATGGGCTGCTGCAGCATGGAAAAGGACAACAGGGAGAACTGTGTCTCTGTGCTTGCCTTCTTCTCCTGCTCTTCTCTTCCTGCAGCTGCTATCAGACCCCAGAAGGGAAGGAGCATGCTGCTGTACCTGGAGGCTTGGGTGACCCAGCGTGGCTATTCTTAAATCCTATGGCTTAAGGTTTCTTGTCCTGCTTGTTCATGCAGGTTTCCAATGATGTTGCAGAGCAACCTGCCTCTTCCCAGCCTCCATTTCTCCCCGCTCATAAAACTGGGCTAATGACTCTGACCTTTTGTTTGTAAAGCAAAAGGAAAAAAGATCAACAAAATACTGGAGCTTATTTACTATCATTACTGAGCTGATGAGCAATGCCACTTTGCGGTACTTCAAAGAGGCTTCGCTTACAAGATGCTGGAAATCCCTCGAGAGAGAAAATGTTTCAGATGGAAAAGGAGAAGGAGGACTATTCCTCCCATTCTCAACTCCTAAGTGTGTTCTGCTGCAAGGCAGGGAAGTGATGTCTCCAGCCATCTCCCTGCCCAGCTGGGCTATTGAAAATCACCGCTGACAATCTTTTGCTTTTTTCCCCCTAAGAGCCACATAAACTGGTGTCACTGCTCACCCAGGAGCCAGTTCTGCATAAATTGTTCCCATGCTGGGGAGTTTTGCAAAGTACTTTGTTTGACCTATTGTATTACCACTAATAAGATTGAATGTGGTTTTAATTTCTCATTTCCTCTTTCACTGGATGCCCTTTTCCTACTTCTTAGAGCCTTACTTCAAGTCTCTCTATAGCAAAGTCTTTTGCTGGTGGCTCAAAGAATGAATGATGCTTTGCTTTCAGACAGCTCCGCACTGGAGGGCTTTAAGTGGCATTCAGAGGAGGCTATCAGCCACAATATCTGATGTATTGCTGTAGCTGTGGTTCATGCATGGAGTGCAAAAAATGGGATTTAATTGGGAGGGAGGGGGAACAGCAGCCCTGGCTGAATGGATGGGTGAAAGTTCCCCGACCACCCCTTAGCCCAGCAAATAGTTGGTTGAGTGCTTGCCGGAGCGGAAGCAAATTCCTTTTCAGACACCCTGCTTTTGTGCACCATAAGAAAAAGCACACACACTCTTATGGTTTTGGCCTTGCAGCTGCAAAAAAAAAAAAGAGGGGGGAAAGAGAGAACTGTGCACACACCCAGATCCTGTTCTTTCAATACTGACAGCTGCTGAGCTGATCCTTTGCTGGAGGAAAACATGTAGCTGTAAACACAGCTTGTGTCAAACCTTTACCTTCTGTCTAGGGCAGCATGAAATAACTGGCCACTTCCCTTTTGGAGGCTAAATGAAAAACACGTGTAATTAACTTCTACAGAATTGCTTTTTTGGGTTGCTATTGAGGCTTCCATGTTGTATCAAGGATCTAGGGGTCTGGCTTCACATGAGAGGTTTCCATAAAGCAGCTTATTATAGACCTTGTGGTGAGCTTTGATAGACTCCTATCTTTAGCAGCCCTAATAGGGGCTAATCTATCCCAAAAATATCAGTTCAATAAAGTGATGGTTTTGAGCACTCTTAAGATACTTTGGGATAGTCCAGAGCCTGGAGTCTGTGCTGTAGATTACATAAGGTGAGATCACTGCTGGGCTCAGTGCAAAATGGAAACAACTACAGCTGAAAAGGAGTATTTTTCTGACTGTCCCAAGGAGATTACACAGGCAGCTGTCACCACATCCAAGCTGAAATCTGACCCTGCTCTGTCAGTCCAGGGGGGGCTGATTGAAACAGTGGGGCCTTGCTGAAGTCTGCCTGGAAGGTCCTTCAATCCTGCTGGCTGCACGGATGGAGAAAGTGAGTCCAAGGATTGTCATGCTGCTGAGCAAAACCAGAAGACTTGCTACTCACAGCTTCCTGCAGCTCTGCCTGCAAATCCCAAATGGCAGCCCAGGATCATGCGCCGTGCCCCTAGGTTGCACAGATGGCTTCTGCATGCATGCACAAAAAAAAAACCCACCCCAAAAATAAACCAGATTTGGTGTTTCTGGGGGGTCTCCTCTCAGGGAGAGCTGGGCAGTCCCAGACATGGAGCAGAGCCCTTTTCCCCAGCCCTGGTTCTTTTCCCACCCTGGGACAGAGCAGACTGTGGGTGTGAGGAAGGAGATCTGCCTGGAAAACCCCCAATACTTGGTGGCTTTTGGTACTGGAGGGGTGGAGGCCTGCCTGCTCTCTAGAGTTAGTAGTATTACCCATCTGACTTTACTCCTGAGATCCAAAAAGTGTTTTCAGGGACTTAATGGGGCATCATGCGCATCTTTCTTTCTTTTCCTCTTTTCCCCTTTGCAGGACAGTACTTAGGTTATTTTGACTTCATTAAGACCCTGTTCATAAACCATTTTCGTTTAGATGCTCAAGGCTGTCCTTCTGTTTTTTATGTTTGACAGAAATCCCAGCAGATATAACACTTCTGGAAAATATCAGGGAGTCAATGTCTTTTATTTTTCCCCCTCGTGTCAAAGGTTAAGTTAAAATATTAATGCTACAAAGATTCGTTTAAGATACTAAAACTGTTCAGGCAAGAATACATGTACGTATTGTAATTACTTCCTTTTTCTTACAATTAAAGTAATTGGATTATATTTAATGAGCTATTTACATTTAATAATTAAGAAAAGACTTATCTTTTCAGTATTCCCCAAGTGCAGCAGAAGGGTGGGGGCACTCAGAGCTGTGATATAATTATCTAGGCGTGAGTTGAAACTGAAAGAGCAGTTGAGCTGTATAGAAAACACTTGGAAACTGGTTTGTTCCTACTCTTTCCTTAATCAAAATAGTTCAGTGTGTTTTAAAGGAGGGGGAGGCTGAGCTTAAGCTGCAAATGAGATGAGTTTATTTGCTGAAAAGGAAGGTTAAAATATGTTCAAGCTTCAGGAACAAGCCATTTAGGGAAAAAAAAAAAAAAAAAAGACCACACCCTCTCTTTTCATATTAATTGCTGAGAATGAAAATGTGCTGATGTCTTGTGAGCATCGTGCTTTGCACCCAGTGTTCTGTCAGTGCTAACAGGCACAGGCCTTTCCTCTTGCTGGAGGATGGTGTGAAGAAGAGGAAGAAAACTATTGCTCTCCTCATTAGCAGGAATTCAGGTGGGAATGAGCCAGGCAGCCAGGTTGGCTGTGTGCAGGAGCTGGGCTGTGGTTCTGCACTGGCTTCCCCACAGAGGTGGGGTGAGGCTCAGATGAAGCTGTTGGGAGTCATGCTGCTTGTCTTGCCACCTAAATTGCCACCTTCTCTTCTAAGTCAAGACCTTTTTTCATAGAATCATAGAATGGTTTGGGTTGGAAGGGACTTTAAAGCTCATCCAGTTCCAACGCTCTGCCACAGGCAGGAACACCTTCCACTAGAGCAGGTTGCTCAAGGCCCCATCCAACCTGACCTTCAACAGGGATGGAGCTTCCACAACTTCCTTGGGCAACCTGTTCCAGTGTCTCACCACCCTCAAATTCAAGAATTTCTTCCTAGTGTCCAACCTAAATCTCCTCTCTTCAAGTTTGAAACCATTTCCCCTTGTCCCCTCCCTACACCCCTGTGTCAGAAGCCCTCCCCCAGCTTTCTTGTAGCCCCTTCAGATCTTGGAAGGTCACCTGGGAGCCTCCTCTTCTCCAGGCTGAACAACCCCAATCCCTCAGCTTCACAGAGGAGGTTCTCCAGCCCTCCAGGAGGTTCTCCAGAGAGCATTTGAGTGGCTCCTCTGTTCCAGGAGCTCTGGGTCCCTCTGATGTTGGGGACTTCAGGTTGTTGGAGCCCCCCTGCCCATGGGCTGATACCTACCAGTGAGCAGGCATCTCTCCATGAGCTCCTAAAATATTTGAGAACCCATAGTGAGTTTTCTGTGCCAGCATACACCAAAGCTACCTGTTGATTAAAGCTGGTGACACTGCTCTGGATTGTCACTGGCCTTGGATCCTTCCCAAAATCATACCTGGATTTAACAGAAAGCATTCTGCTCCCTTTGCTGCTCCTGTTTCCTTGGAAGCAACAAAACCAGAGCTCCTCTGGCACTGAAGGAGCTCTGCCTCTCTGCTGATGTACATCCTCACGGCAAAGACCTTGAAAACCTTTCTGTTTCTGAGCTTTCATTCCTGTTTAATCAATAGTTCTGTATTCTGAGAATCAAATCCCTGTGACAGCTCTCTTTAATTGAACTAAACTGCCTTTCTCTTGTCACATCTCTTCTAGAGTTTTATTTAAATGCGTTTGTTCTGCCTGTATCCTAGTCAGGCATTGATAGGAACACCAGGTGACCCTCTTTGTTTAACTTGTTTTTCAGCTAAATGATTGGAAACATTAATTAGGGCAATGGTGTGGAGGTTTTTTTTAGAATTAAGGGAAAAAAAAAAAAAAAAAAAAAAGGTCTAGGTCAAACGATTTGCATTCTGCAGAAGCTGGGAGGGATCTGTATGTTCCCCCTTAGTGACACCCCCAGCCTTCCACCCCCAGCTTGATTTCTGCCAGCAGCTTTCAGCCAGTCCCTCTCCAGGAGAGCAGCCTGGCATTTATTCCAGCAAGATCATCTTCACTAAAGCTGATAACAAAAGTTTAAAAGGAAGAGCCAAATTTTCAGTCACACCTGTGCAATCCCCTTGAGGGCAGTAAATGATGACGATAATGCATGAGCCAGACAAAAAACCACAGAAAATAGCTTTCTCTGCCTCTTTTGCATTTTTCAGAGCCAGCAGACTGGAGAGGGGAAAGAAAAAAAATAAAAAGAAAGAGGGGAAAAAAAAAAAGAGTATTTTTACTCTGGGAACTGAGCAGGCTGGATGTTTGTTGTCTCAAGGACTCCACAGTGTGCTATACAATGCTTGCTTGTGCTGTGAGCTCAGGGCTGATGTTTCCTCCTGCTGGAACAGCACTGCTCTTGCTCCATGCTCTTGCCCAAGCCCCTCTTTCATAATGCTGGCAGATCCTATCTGCAAAAAACCTCTCGAGGTGGGGATTGGATGATGAAGACAGGGGTTATGGATGGGTGGTTTGTTTGGCTTTTTTTTTTTTTTTTTTGTTCTGATCATCTTAAGCTTGTTCTTCAGAAGGCCTCTTGGTTTTTGGTAGATCCAGGAAAGCTTTTGTGCAACAGTGGGTGAAAACACAACCTGTGCTTTTTCCTCTTGGAGGCTGAGTTTGGGGGGACAATGTTTTCCCTGGTCCCCAGGGGGGGAGTTTTACCCCAGTGTCTCCCCAGTAGCTTTTGGGGAGGAGAAACCACTGTGAAAGGAAGGAGCCCTGCAGCTGCCCTTCACTGCTGAGTCCTGCTTGGCTGCTGCAGGCTGGGTTGGTAATGACATGATTTTTTTGGGGGGGGGAGTGTGGAGGGGAATGAATACTTGTTACAGCTGGCGGGATGGAGTAGTTTGTGGCATCACATGGCAGTTTGCTCTATAATTTCACTCCCTATTGCTTGGATGCAGCACTGATTGCTAGGTCTCTCTCCGAGTGTGGAACTGTAGCATTTCTGATTGCTGCATCCCACTTCTCTGTGGCTGCATTGTGAGCTTGGATACAGCCCTGAGCACTCAGCAGAGCCTTCTGCTGAATTTTATGTTTTTTTGGTTTTTTTCTCCCTTTAGTTCTCCATGTGTGTGTGTGTGGCTGCCGCTTCCCTTTCTGCTAATCTTTTGGGGTTACATAAAAGCCAGTCTCTTTCTGGCCATTACAGCTACATGGGGGAGTAGTTACTGCTGAGAGAAGCTTGAAATTTGAAGCAGAGTTGTCACAGACATTAGAAAGAACAGTCAGTCTGCTTTGGCAAGCTACTGAGTTAAGTCTCATTTCATACTGATGGGAATTTCAGATCTGATTATCTCCTTCCTCCCTCATTCCCAAACCTGCTGGTGTGTCTAATCCCCCGACGGGTACTCCTGAAGGCTGCTCTCCAAGGGGCTTAGCTGAAGGCTTGGTCTCCTTGACTATGCTGCTTGTTTGTGTCCAGGCAGAGGATTTTATAAGCCCTGCTGAGGGCAGGGTGATTGGTCACCCTGATGTTCTTGAAAAATCAAGCTTCATTTTCCTCCCCTTCCCCAAAACCCCGCTCTGTCCTCCTTAGGTGCTTTGTGCTACACCAGACACTATGACAGATGATATCACTGCTGGGGTCCAGATTTATTTGCAGATGGTCCCTGATCTAAGAGGTTGTGTGTCACATTGAGTGGGGAATTACCCAGGTGACTCCCAGTAATGCTATGCTAGCTGGTCAGATACCAGGGAGAAGAACCTTGCCAGATCTTTCCCTCCAACTCTCCTCGTTATTTACAGCCCTTTGTGTGCATTGCACATGCACAGCTCACCTTGGAGTCCTTCTCCTCTGCACCACCGTGTTGACTGTGCTATCTGCTGCTGTGCACACAAAAAAAAGAAGAGGTTGGTTCCTCTCTAGCTGTGCAGTGCTGTTTTCTGCTCAGATCCAAACTGCTTGTTAAGGAGTATTTGCTCCGAGTTGCTGTTTTCAGTTGACACAACCCGTGTTGGAAAGCAAATACTCAATCCCAAAATGCCCCTGTATTGCTTCTCAGTACTTGCAATCAAAGTCTGTCTCCTTTATTGTTGAGAACAATTGTCCAATTTTCCTGTGCCAGCCCTATTTATTAAAAATAGTCAATAAGACACAGCTTTGTGCGAGGGGTTTATAGGCTGGCAGTTCTTGTTTGAAACAAACCAATTGTACTTGATTCTCATCCAGGGCTGGGATTCCTGAGTGATCTGCTCCAGCAGAGCTCATGGGGAGAGTGGTCGATGACTTGCTGAGAAGAAATCTTGGAGCAGCACACTTACCTTCAGTTTACATCCTGCTTTGCTCAAAGGGCTGGATTTAGAAAGCCAAAAAGTGCAAATTGCATTTTCCTTGCTTTTTTTCTTGGTTTTTTCCTCCTCCCCTTTATGGGCCAGCGTTGGGCTTGTTCCCTGGTGCCCCAGGAGTGTTCACAGAAGTGGGAATCCACTTCAGAACTGGTCAGCAGGGTGTTCAAGGTGAGAATTGTTGTGGGGGGAGCAGGATGTCAGAGTAACAGCCACATCAAGACACTCGACTTGTGGATCCTGGAGAAACAGGAGGCATCTTGAGAGCAAGCAGGGGGTAGGAAGGGTGATCCCCAGTCCTGGAAAAAGAGATAACAGTCGTGGCTGGAAGTTTGGTAGGAATGGAGGAGGGGTGAGCTCAGCTCCAAGGGCTTTTGTCATGCTCAGCAAACTTTTCCTGGGCCTGTGGAGCGGGCCAGGGCTCGGCAACGCCTGCGTAAGCGTTTTGGGAGAGGGGAAAATATGAGGAATTCTGGCAGTGCCCGGCTGGAGGTGGGGCAGCATGCAGTGGGGAGGCGAGGGGAACAGAGCTGAGGGGCAAAGCTGGGCTTTGCAGATGGGTTAGCTTTTAGTCACTGCCATCAGAACAAGGCTTGGAGCCTTCTTCTGTTCAAGCCCTGACTTGGAGGCTTCAGAGGAAATGCTTGCAGCGAGCAGGTAGGAAGGTTCTGATTCAAGTGGGAGAGAAAGTCATTTGTTACCGTAACAAAAACCCTTACTTCTTGTTTTTAAGAAGGTGTGAAGGCAGTTGGGAGGATGAGTATTTTGAACATCAGTTGATGTAGCAGTGCTTGCGGATTTGGTTTCAGCAGCAAGCCATTTCCTTCCAGCTCTCCCAACCACCAAAGATCACTTCACCTAGCTAGTGCTGTGTTTCAGTTTGATGCCTTTCTTTTTTTCCTACATTCATCTCAAATCTGTTGCAGACACTTTTCTTAGTGGCAGTTCCCTTTTACTTTTAACATACCCTCTCTCTTCTCCCTTTGTAGCAGGATGGGGGCAGTTCCTCTGTGCCCACGGGGTGCTGTTCTTGCAGCTTCTTGAAGCCATCCTCTGCACCCCAAACTCAGCTCCCAAAACAAATCTCATCTTCAACATGAATAAGCAGGTGGAAACGCTTATCTTTGCCCGAAAGATAAGGATTTTTTTGGCCTTGCAATTCATTTAACTCTCTTCTGAATGGTAGGATTTAGTTATAATGTATGGTCTGTGGTAGTGACGTGACAGTGACTAATGCCTGATCACCAGTCTGGTGAGCTGGGGTGGAAAACTGCTGTGCTGTCATGCCCTGACCACTGAAAGTAAAGAGGTTCTGGATGGCCCTTGCTGGTTGCATGCTGTCAATCAGCTTCTTAATGACTCTCTTAAAGAATAAAAGCCAGAGCCTCCTGGAAAGCTTTTTTGGTCTCTCCCTTCCTTGTTTCATTTACTGTGTCTCTTCCCTACCCCCAGCCTTGTCCTCTCTTCAGTGCTTTACTTCCTTCTCCCTCTGCTTTCATACCTTGTCTCTTCTCCACACGTGATTTTCTGCCCCTCCCGACTGCTGCTTTTGAAAGCCACCACTTATTTTCCAATCCAGACTATTAATCTTTGTCCCACCTACTCGGGAGGCATGAAGGTTTTACAGGAACCCATTAGCTGTTATCTCTGTACCTCCTCCTCCCAAGACTCAAGGGGAAAACCGAGGTGTCTTCTCCAGGGGACAGCGACTTCTCTTGTCGTTCATGTTGCCACCAAGCTCTGCTTGTAGGTCCCAGGTTTCCTATCTGCCTGCCTCCACCCTAACAAAAACATCAGAAACCTTGAAGCTCCTTGTCCTTCCTCTCAGAGGAGAGGAAATTTCACTGTAAAATGCCTCTTATCACCCAGGCTGCTGGCAGAGCAGAAGGCTGGTTGTCCACAGCCCATCCTGTCCTCCCTGCCTCCGCCATCTCCGCTGCTCCATGGTCTTAATTTCTTTTCGTTTGCTTGCTGCTTGCTGGATCCTGATGGGGGTTTGGAGTAGCAGAAGGGCAGCAGAGCCCTCCCCATTGCCTTGGGAAGGAGCACTGCTGCTGTCCCTCCTTGCAGAGAGGGCTGGCATTGCCATCACCAGGGTGAAAGTCTGAATTCTGCAGTGGAGTGTGGCAAGGCAGTGCTGGGAGGGTGGGGGTGGCTGGCAGGATGAGCCAGGTTATAAAGGGAGTGTTTTTCTTAGCCCTTATCACTGCTGTCTTGCACCAGTGCAAATTCATAATGTTCCTGTGCTGTACCATTGTTATTTAAAAAAAAAAAAAATTAAATAAAAAATCAAATTTCACCACTACTCTTTGCTTTTAGATTCAGGACATGCCTCAAAGACAAACACTTTGGGGAGTGCTGTGTATCGACAACATATTCTTTGTTTGTGAGTGTTTGGGGCACTGCTCTGGTTTGTACCCCATGCCTGCAGAGCTGAGTGCTGCCTGCATCTCTCTCACCTACCTCCCCATCATCTTTTTTGGTTTGGTTTGGATTTTTTTTTTCGCCGTGCATGCTCACATCTTGTCTCCCCCCGCCTGCCCCATGCAGGCTTATTTTCCCTCTTGCTGTTCCTTCTGTCTGTCCTGCATCTTGGAAGCTTTCCAGCTGGGTTTGGTGGATGGGGCTGTCCACTCCGGCTCTGCACATCCCACTGCCTCTGCTCCCTGGCTGAGCCCTGGGGAAGGATGGAAGGGGAGGTGGGGGTGGTGGTGAAAAAGCTGGATGCAGGCAGCCTGCAAATTCCTTGTTTATTGAGAGCTGCTGGTGGTGCAGACTGCAGTCTGGGGGGAGCCGGGAAAGTTTGTCTGGCATAAAGCACTAAAGCTGACAAAAGATCGTAGGGCTTGGGCTGTAATCGATAAAACACGGGGTATTTAGAAGCGAAGGTCAGAGTCCTTCCTTAGTTCACCCTGTTCTTTAAATATCCCAGCAGTTACTGATGGCTGCTGCAGTGCTTGCACACAGTGAAGAACAACCCGGCCTTCAGTCCTCTGGAGATTTTCTGCTTTTATTTATTAGGCTGCAGCTCTCCCTCCCCTCTCCTGTGAGGTGGAAGGTTTTGGGGAGCCTTTTCTTTGCAGGCCACCAGCACGTGGAATCCCTCAGGTCGAGGAGTTGCAAAATGGCAACCTCCCATCTGCTTGGCTGGGAGAGCTCCCTGGGCCCGGTGTGCTGCTGCTCTTCAACTCCTCTGCCTTAATGGGTCAAATTTAGCAATTCAAAATCTGGCTTGTGAGGTAATTAGGAGGGATAATGCCCACTTCTTCCTCTTAACACCCTGATAGAAAAGCATCCAGGAAGGACTCCTGGACCTCAAAGATAAGCTGCCAGCTGCCACAGAGACTATCAAAGGGTGGCTCAAAGTCAAGAGCAAACAGCTGATTTTTTATGGTTCTTGGGTTTTTGCTGTTGGTGACAGGAAGCCATGTTCCCCAAGCTGTTAGCTTCCTGTTTTATTTTTACACCCAGTTCGAGCAGATCTGCATGCCTAGCACAGGGGAGTTGGCTGCTTCTCTTGGGCTGTTCCTCAGCTGACCTAGAAAAGTGATTCTTTCCCCTTCTAAATTAATCAAGAAGTGGGGATGTATTTGCTTTCACTTAGTCCTAAAGATTTCAGGCATGTATCGTGCTCCTTGCTCAGAGTTCTTTTTACCCAGGGTCTCTGCTGGAGGTGGGTGATATGAGGAGGAGCCATTTGTTGCTTCAACATTGCTGCCTCTTTTAGCAAAGGAGAATTTTGTTAGTTCAAGGTACTGACCTGCACATAAAAGCATTCTCTGGCTAAAGCATAACTTCCGGACAGTTCTGTTTTCTTCTTTTCATGTTTTTTTGTTGTTCAAGAAAGAACTGTAAGTTTCTCCCGGCTGTTGTACAATCTGGACTTGATTCCGAGCTCACACTCTTTAGACTCTGCATCCTGATTAGAGCTCCCTCAACGTGAAACTGCCCTAGCATGAAAACAATGGTCCAGTGTAAACCTCAGCCCTGGGGGATTTCCCAAGGGAAGAAGGGTGCAGCCTGCAGGATAAGGAACAGTCACCAGAAAGTTTCCTGGTCAGCTGCAAGCACTTCCTGTTGTTGCTGTATGCTCCAGGAGGGAGGCACCACGCATGCTTTTGGTGTGTTGGGAAAAGCTGAAGTTTTGGTTGCTGGTTTTGTTTGGTTTGGTTTGGTTTTTTTTTTTTTTAACATCTCCCATCTTCACTCTCTCGGTTTAAGCAACCCCAAGTTTAAAATCTTTCAGAAGAAGAGCTTTGAGGAGACGCCGTGCGTGAGCGTGGGAGGAAGGAGAGTGCTGAGGGGATGGGGAGGAAGGGAGGAATGGCTGCAGTGATGCCAGCAGCACCTTGCGTGGGGGTGAGGATGGCTCTTGCCATCTCTGCCTCTCTACCTGAGCTGCTGGGGCTTTGCTGTCACTGCAAGTCACAGAACAGCAGGATCTTTATTTCTGAGGAACCAGTTTTATAAGGGTGGGGAGCGAGAAAGGGGGAGAAGGGGGGGCAAAGAAGGCTTATAAATAAAGCCATTTGAGAGCAGGAAAACCGAACACCAGGGCTCTGGTGTGCCTGGAATTTGCGGTTGAGTAATCCTTTCCTGTTTCTTTTTTGGGTTGTTTTTCATCTTTCAGAACAGTGCCTGAAGCAGGTCCACCATGCCGTTAGTAACGAGGAACATTGAGCCAAGGCACCTGTGCCGTCAGACGTTGCCGAGCGTTCCAAGCGAGCTGGAATGCATGACCAACATCACCCTGGCAAATGTCATTCGACAGCTGGGCAGCCTGAGTGAGTACCATGGCGAGCCTGCGCCTTGCCCTCAGGAGTCGCTAGTGCTCTTTATTTAGCTCCCTTTTTACTCTCATGTTCCTATTTCTCCCCCATCTGCCTTCCCCAGGTAATGCTAAAATGTTTGGGTTTTTTTTTTCCTAAAGAAACCCAACGTTAGTTTCCTATTCCCGGTCCCACTCTCCTTCCCAGCTGAAAGAAAATGGGGAGGGGGGCGTGCGTGGGGGTGTGTGTGTGTGTGTGTGTGTGTGAGAGAGGCTGCAGGGAAGCTGCAGATGGAAGGATGGAGCACAACTCAGGCTTGGAAAATGGGAGGCTCTCCCAGCAGCCAGGATCTTGTGTCAGAGACTGTGGCTGTAATTGCACGCGCTACTAAATGGAGCTTGACTTGTGTTGGATCTACACTGTGTCAGTAGTCTTCTTTTTAATGAAAGGTAATTAAAACACGCACGCAGAAGCTGCCTGGTTGCCCCTGCTGTTTGTTGCATTGCAAGACTCCCAAGTCCCCAGGCTGAGCCAAGCTTTGCCTCTGGAGTGTTGGGTGTTTGGGGCTGCTCACTCCCAAGAGCAGCAGTGATGCCTAGCTCAGCTCTCCAGTGGCCTGACTGATGGCCTTGTAGAGGCTGGAGGGGAAAACGGGGGCCTGTGTGCTGTAGGAGAAACAAAGAGTTAATTGTGGTCTCTCTGGGATGGCTCCTTACTTTGTTGAAATGCTCTGGATTCTGATTAGCCACCTCTGCCCTTGAAGCAAGACTTTGATAATCAAATTAATCCATTGTTCAGCTTCTGGATGGTGGCATCTGCATAGCACTTCTGCTTGCTCTGCAAAGCCAAGCCCCTTGTCTTCCACCACAGCATGACTGTGGCAGGGAAAGTTTGGGAGCAAAATCTCTTTTTTTTTTCCTTTTTTCTTTTTCTTTTTTTTTTTTTTCTTTTTTCCCCAGCAGTGAAAACCATGGCTGTCCCTAAAATCTGGGCCCACGTTTGCTGCCAGTCAGTATCACATTCTGTTGGGTTGTAGAAATGTCAGCACGCAGGCAAGACCAAGCTCTGCTGACGTTCAGCTGGCCCTTGGTGTTCATTTGTTAGCTCTGGTAGCCAAGGTGGTTGTGGAGTGTGAGGAAAATCCATCTCCTGCATGTGAAATGACGAGGAAGAAGGCAGCAAAGCTGTGCAAAGCTTGGCTGCTGAGAAAGTTAATCCCAGTCCAAAGGCACGCAGTGGGTTAGTGTGACAGAGCCATGCTGAGATCCTGCAGGTTTAGACCTTGAGATATTCAAAGCTTCTCTGCTTCTGCCTCATCAGAGAGAGTTGGAAGGTAAATTGCAGCCTGGGTTCTTTGTTGGGAAAGGTCCCTGGGGAGCCATGTGGGGAGGGAGGTGGGTGCTGCCAGACCAATACCTGGAGGGGAAACACTGGAGAGGTGGCTCCTCTTGCTGACACTTGCGTGTTTGTCTGTCAGAGGGGAGGAAAAGCTGAGCCCTGGCTCTTCCCCACTTCCCCAGGGTCAGCAGGGTTTTAAATGAAGCCATATTTAGTCTGTTACAGAACGCTTGTGCCCAAATGACCAAATTTCTGACCCCCCCCCCACCCCCTTTTCTCTCTCTTTGAAAAAATAAATCCGCCCCGTCCTCGTACGTTGAGTATTAGGGGAACGTAAAGCAGGTTCAGTGGGCTGTGACAGCCCTGTCAAGTGAATAATCAGCCATGCCTAGTGCACCACAGTCTCTTTACAAAGATGCAAACATAAATCTTGTCAAACTTTCATATTCCAGTGAGTTTACCCTTCGTTACTATCACAGCTGGTAGCACTTTGTATAAGTCGGCTCTGCCTTTCTCTGTGATTTTATAGAATCCACAAGCTAAAGATGGAAAGACCTATTAAATCACGTCTGTCTTCCTGCCAGTGCATGACAAAGATAATTCTGATTGTAAGCTGCACTTTTGCAGTCAGAGTAACTAAACCAAAAAATTAATCTCTGTTTTTACCTCACCTAAAAGTGTACACAAAACACAGAGTGGAGTGTGAGGGGCTGGATCAAAACTGTACGAGTGAACTCCAGCAGGGGAACATGAACCATCTCTTTTCTCCTTCCAGGGTCAATACCAGTGTATGTAATACTGTTTATATATTATTTTATGCTTGAAACATACTACTCAGCATTGCAAACCAAAGACTTTTTTTTCCCCCTCGTACTTGTTGCAGTTCCTCGTGAAATTCAGGAATCATTTTCAGTCCTCACTGAAGTAGAAACCAAATTATAACTTTTTTTTTTTTTTTTTTTTTTTTTTTTTTTTTTTTTTTTTTGAGCTGCTGGGAGGTGTCAAGTTATCCCCTCAATCTGGTCACACAAGAGAGCTGATCTTGTGCTGGTGTTGGACAAGGGGAGTGCTTCCTGAAACTTGGCTGTAGCAACCTGGCCTTTAGGTCTCCAGAAAAATAAAAATCCTTCTCATGAGTTTGAAGAAAGCTGGTTGGGCTCAGAAGTGGAGCACGTGTGGAGTCTGTATTGTCTAGGAGAAGGGAAGGAGGAGGTCAGTTGAAGTTAACTTCCAGCAGTTGCTTTCTACAAACACTTCAGGCTGGTTTTGCCACCAGAAGGGGTGGAGGAGGAGGTTGATTTTTAACCTGGCTGGTTCCCCGTGCTTGGCAGTGTAAGGAGAACTGCATGGGAGTCTGAACAAGTAGCTGATACCTCGAGTTAGATAGCTGAAAGTATTTGTGCAGCTGGGCTTTGGGGGATGCCCTCACGTTGCCTTGTGGAAGGAGTGTTTGTCTTTTTGATGTGACTCATTGCAGACAACCAGATTTTCCCAAATTGCTGTTAAAGTTAGGCTTCCAACTGGTTATCCTTTCCTGAATGTCGGAGAGGATCTTCAGGAGTAACAGATTCCAGAACAAACTGTTGACCATATGATGATGCACTTCAAAACCAGACTGCTTGTTGGGAACAGCCTTGTTCTCAACAGCCGTGGCTGGAAATGTTTCCCATCAGTGGGAACTCCACGGGCCTGTGTCTGCTGTCAGTGCCAAGACTCTTCTGATCAGCCTTGTCCACGGTGTGGTTAGGGCTCCCTGGCTTGAATTAGCCCTGAGAACAGAACAAAAAGACTCCACTCGTTGCAAGTTCTTGCTTTTCTTCCAGTTCTCCCCTCTCTGTCTACCTGTGGTCATCTCTTGTTGATCGTGTAGGGTTTTTTTTAAATTCTGAAGTGACATCTTTTTGTTATGCTGGTAAGTGGTGCAGTGAGCTCCTGATCCAAGCCCCTGGGCACTCTTGCAGTCCAAATGATGGTTGCTGTTTGTCATAGCAGCCCACTGGGCAATCCAAGCTGTTGCAGAGAGATCTCTGAGAACTTCTCCTTTGGTTTTGATTTAGGATGAACGTGCGTGCATCAATTTTTCAAACACTGCCACCTGAAGGAACAAAAGGGTCAGTGCTTTCGTCTGTGGTTACAGCTCAGGCTTTAGGATCAAGGACTGGGTCTGCTCTCTAGTTCCAGAGTACTTTGAGCTTGTAAATATGTGCCAGTTACCCTGGAGGCAGGCCTGCTGGAGAGTGGGAGCCTTTGAGATTCTCCAGAGCAATAAAAATCTAACTGCATTTGCATGTCTAATAAACAAACCAGCAGAGAATCTTAAAGGACCTACAGACCCGTCCAGATTCCAGACCAGTATAGTGTTGTCAGCCCTCTTTCTTTCACTGCTTTAATAATGACATGAAAGTATGTCTTGATTGTTTCTTTATTGCTTGAAGATGCTTTGGAAATGTCAGGTTTTGGTGGAACAGAGTTTTTTCTTCCTGGATGTTAAACTCAACCCTGACAAACTTGAAAAGAAGCATGGGTCGTTCTTTATTAATTCCTTCTTTCTTCAAGAAAACAAACTGGGAGGCTGGATGTGGTCTTCTGTGGCTCACAAGGGTAATGTGGACACTTTAATATTCCAGGTAAATTTGCAGAAGACATATTTGGAGAGTTGTTTACTCAAGCCAAGACCTTTGCCTCCAGGGTGAGCGTTCTAGTCGAGAGAGTTGACCGCTTGCAAGTCAAAGTCACTCAGCTGGATCCCAAAGAGGAAGAAGGTAATGGAGTGGAGCACAGTCCTTGCAGACCAAGCATGGTAAAGGTTCTGACTGAGTCAGCAAGGTTGGTTTGTGGCCATGAAATGAGCATGACACTGCCATGGGTGTTGGAAGGTCTGCTCTTGAACTGAGAGGGACTGTTTTCTCCCCTCCTGAAAAAACAAAAAAAAACCAACAACAAAAAAAGCAGCATTCTGCTCTTGTGGATTGACTTCCTGGCCAAGGCAAGATCTGCTCCTTAGCAAGGCTCCATGTGGAAACTCACTTCTTGAGTCTCAGTTGCAGGGGTTCAGAACCACATTGGCAACTCTCAAGAGAGCTGTGTCTGTGCAGCAGCAGATCTTGGCAGGGCCTGAGCTGAGATTTGCTGGCTTTCCCAAGAGATCTCTGGGAAAAGGGACCTGACCTTAAGAAGTGCTAAGCATGCCAAGAACTTCAGCTGAAATCAGATGTTCACTACTTGATCTTCAGTGTCACTGGCCTAGGTCAAGCTGTTCTTCCCTTGCTCCCTTCCTTACAGTCTCCCTGCAAGGCATTAACACCAGGAAGGCCTTCAAAAGCTCCACTACTCAGGACCAGAAGCTCTTCGACAGAGATTCTCTTCCAGTGCCTGTCCTTGAAACCTATAAGACCTGCAATACTCCTCCACCTCTCAACATTCTCTCACCTTACAGGTATGGCTGCAACACCTCCTTGGCCCCTTGCTCCCTTGTGGAGGAGGACCTCCTTCTCCCATTCTGCTGAGGATGTCATTTCCCACTGTCTTCTTTATTAAAGAAGCCATTTCCAATGGGAAATGGAGTTGCTAGACTGAAATCCACCAGGAAATTTCCATCCTCTGGACGAGGTGAAACTTTGCTTTTGGGGCTGTACAAATGAGCAGAGTGGAAAACTATATATTTGGTTGCCTGCTGTCACTTTTGTGACTGCCTTGGGGCAAAGCTTGGCTGGCACTGCATAAACATGCTAGGTGTTGTGCAGATGATGCATTTTTCTTGTGCTTCTCTGTAGCCCTGTGGCTCCTTTCCAGAAAGCTGCAGTGCAAACTGCAGAGCATACATCTGTAAGTGGCTCTCACCCAGGTGGGTGCAGCAGGCTCCTGGAGAGCTGGAGCTGCCTTTCTGTGGCTGCCTCTGCCTGCTCTGAGAGCCATCTGATGTGACCTAAGCTGGCTTGTGTAAACCAGTTCTCCTGAGAAGTCCCTGCTCTGATTTCATCTTGTAGGTAGTAGAAGTAAAAGGGGTCAGAATGCAGAGCCTTAGCCCACATCCATAAATATCTTTTGAACAGGTAAAAAGTAATTACAGATAGCTGGAGGCAGCTGTCTTCTGCCAGACATGGCTGCACTGCAAAGTAGGAGGAGAATGTGTGTGTGTGTGTCTGCTCACTCATGAGTTTCAAGGACGCTGCTGGTCTGATTTAGGGTTCCTGGGCTGCAGAAGGTTGTTGCTTTGTTTTGTATTTTTTTTTCTCTGCCAAAAATACAATGCAAGCAAATAGGAGCTGAAGCCAGAGACCTGCTGCTCTCTTGCTTGGCTGTGGAAAGCAGTGGAGCTCTTTGGGTGCTGGGGAGTGGAGACTTTGTCTGAGGGCCAAAGTGATGGCAAAGTGGGGGAGCTGGGATAAGGGAGGCTGTGGGTCTGCTGCCTGTTCTGAAAAGGAGGCAAAAGCAAAGTGTTTTGAGTTCCTCCCTGCAGACTTTGAAGCTGTCACCCAGGGTTGTGCCTTGTGTTTTCTTTGGGCTTCAAACAAATGTCTGACTTGGTCCTTGTTTGTGTGATTTTATTTTTTTTTTTTCCCCTCCCTCTTCTAGGGATGATGGCAAAGAGGCACTTAAATTCTACACAGATCCTTCATATTTCTTTGACCTTTGGAAAGAGAAAATGCTTCAGGACACCAAGGATATTATGAAAGAGAAGCGGAAGCACAGGGTGAGGAAATGGGAGATCTCTGCCAGCAGAGGCATGTCAGGGAATAGGAGGTGGGAAGTGTTAATGAATCTTGGACTCCTGTTGCTATCCAAAATTCAAGTTTCCTCTCATAAACTCTTGAGGGATCAATTAAGTGAATTTTTTATCTGATTTACTCTCATCCTTGTTAATTAAAAAAAAAAAAAATACCCTTAACCTGTTTTGCCAAATGCCACAGTCTTTGTATGGTTATAATGGCTCAATTTGTAGTCCTCAAACACAGTGCTGGTGCAGTCAGCAGGGGAAAAAGTTGTGCTGGAGTCTTCTCAGCACTTCTGGTGTTGTGTAGAGAACTGCTTAGTGGTGAAGCAGTGCAAATCCCACTGCCCCAGCACTGCAGTGTGTTGAGTGGTGTAATAAATCTTGCTGTGGAAGAACAGAGAAAGGAGAAAATGTCCCTTCAGGAATGCAAAACCAGCCCCTAATGTTAATTTGAGGCTTCATGAAACCATTTTCATGCTGAAAACACCAGGTAGAGTTCCTGGTTTGGTTGCCTGGTGATTTGGATCCATGTTTACCAACACTGAAACTTACACCTTAAAAGCTTCAGTTTGGGCACACTTTCTTTAGCTTTTACGTATGAAATATCAAAACAACTCATGACTTTTTCAGCCAAAATCACAAAGGAGGGATTTAGGGCCTGTTAGAATAGAGAGTGAGGCCAGCTGAAGTCCAGTTCTTGCTGGGTGAGTGTCCATATTGCTGCCCAAAGCACTTGACTCCAGCAAGGTGATGGTGAGATCTGGCAGTCTTGACACAGAGGCCAAAAAAACTTGAATTGATGTGGGAAATTGAGCTTTCCCTCTGCCCTCAAGGTGATTGTGCCAGGGAGTAAGGATGGCATCATGTCTGGGCTGCACTGGGGAAATCTGATGCTGTCTTATTTTTTGTGTGTGCTGCAACTTCTTTGTATGGGAGGTCTTTGGAGCTTGCAGCCATCAGGAAAGTAAATTAAAAAGTCCTGGCTCTCTTTGAGACTGTATCTTGAAACTGCTACAGGGTCTGTCCCCTTCCTCCCTGTTCCCAGGGAGTTTAAAACAAAATAAAGCTTCTGTTTGATTCCTCCTCCCTTAGAAAGAGAAAAAAGAGAACCCGAACCGAGGAAACGTGAATCCACGGAAAATCAAAACCCGGAAAGAAGAATGGGAGAAGCTGAAAATGGGACAAGAATTTGTTGAGTCAAAGGACAAACATGGTCCTGGGGGGTAAGCAAGGCTGAGGCTCTGTGTTCTCTTCTGATTGTCATGCAAGTTCACCCTGCTCTGCAGCTTCTCCAGATCTGCTGCAGGATCGATACTGCCACTAATCAGATTCTCCCATGTAAATCTGTCTGCTGATTTTTTTTTTTTTTTTTAATTTTGCTAAATAAATCAGGGAAGCTCCAAGGTTCCAGCGAGGTGGCAGGAGCAGCTCTGGTTGCAGGTCTGTTTTTCTTCTCAACACTTCCATGCCCAGAGCCCCTAGCACCCAGCTCCTGGGCTTTTCCACTGAGGAGCTGGGTGGTTATTGTGTGATTGCTTTGTTACATTTCACAAACGGTTTTTCACACCCGAAAGTTGAAGCGGGGGCTGTCCCCAGCCAAGTGTTTCAAGCTCCAGATCTCTCTTTAGCACTTCTGGCTTGGAAATTCATTTAACTTTTGACACCAGCAAGGCTGGAAGCAGACCGAAATTCCCCCACAATGCACTTCTCCCATGCCTTGCTCCTTGCAGCTTCCTTTCATATAAGAAATATCTCCCTTTAAATCACACTCTCCAGCTAAAAATAAAACTTGCTTTTAGTTTAATAGGGGAACAGGTTGGGTTTCTAGCAGAGGAGTTGAGCAGCACAACAGCACCATTTTCTTGCTCCTCTGTATTCTTCTTCAGGCATTTGTATCCACTTTTGAGGGTCCAGAGTCCCCAAGGATGGGATGGTTCCAGCATCCCACAGTGAAATGAGCTCACTGAAATAGTACTGAAGGAAGAGACCACTCTCATACTCACCTTTTCAGCTTTGGGTGCTTGCTTTTAATGGCATTGCTGCTGCTTGGGTTCTTTTTGATATTTTCAAGCTTATTTTAGGCATCTTGATTCCCTCTTCTTTTTTTCTTTTTCTTTTTCTTTTTTTTTTTTTTTTTTTTCCCACTGGTTATACCCAGGATAACTGGGAGTCCTTCAAGCTCAAGTTAGTCAAAACACACTCCTTTTAGAAGTATTTTTCTACAATCAAATGATAAGAAAATTATTTTTTTAATTTTGCTGTTTTCTTGTTCACTAAAATGCCTCCTCATGCTGTTTTGCTGTATGGTAGCAATAAAAAAACAGCAGAGAGCATCTGGGCAAGTTCTAGCCAAAGAATTATGCAGAGCCAACTAATCCAGCTGCATGTCATCCTTCATACAGGATGCTTGGTGAAATAAATCTCTTTAGGTTTTTTTCGTTAGTTTCTTTTTTCTTTTTTTTTTTTTTTTCCCTTCAAATATCCCTTTCAGGTTTTGTGTTGTGTGTCCCATTGTGGTGGTTGATAAGGTCTCCCCAAAGGGCTGTGCTGGAAAAAGCCATTCCTGCTTGGAAAAAGCTATTCCTGCTTGCAAACCTCCTCTCTGAATCCTCCAGCTCCATCCAGCCACTTGGTTAATACCACTGCTCTTCCCTGCTCGAGCTGCTGCACAGTTGTCTGCTCTAACCCTTCCAGGAGGCAAAGCTCTCCTGTGGGTGAGGGGAAAAAAGTGAAAAAAAAGAGCTTTAAGACACTGCTTTAAACTCTTCCAATAAATTGTTTGTCACACAGGTACCCCTCTAACATGGTTTATCAGAATGGCAGCATCGGGTCAAACGAAAGCATGGATGGGAACTGCTACCCGCCACCACCACAGACTGATTCTATTGTGCCACCACCTCCTTCCTTCCCAGATGACAGCCTGCCTCCACCCCCAGTGGAATTTAGGTAATGCCTACGGGATCCCTGCTGTCACCAAGGAGGAGTAGGTGGTGTAAAAGGATGACATGAGACAGGCTGCAATAGTTCAGCGTGACTTCCAACGGGTGTTGTAGGGGAACCAGAATGCTCTGCAGACAGGGGGACAGAGACCTGGGCAGCACAGCTCCAGAAATCCCAACCACCATAGGGAAAGGGAGTATGGGCTTGGGTGAGACCTACAGAAGATTGATTTCACTTTTCTAGAAGAGTGGGGTCCTAGTTAATGGTCTGGCTGGCTGGATTTTCCACTGCAGTTTTGGAGCTTGTAGATTTACATTCCTGATGGAGCTTTGCAAAGAACTTCATCTTTCACCTCTGTTTTTTGTTACCATTTCTCCTGTGGTCTTTGACAAATGCACCAAGATGTAGTTAAATTGAATGGATTTGAGTACCACAGCTGACTTCTTCCCAGAGACTTCAGTGCAAGTTCAGGGCAGCTGCTTTGTAGGGGCTGGAATGGTGACTTCCAGTCACCTCTAGAGATGAGAATTAAGGTCCAGCAGTGGCTCAAGACACACAGATTGAAACAACAGAGTAGCCTTTTTTTCTTTTATTTAAGGCAGTAAAAGAGATCCAAGACTAACAGGAAGAAGTATCTCTGACAGACATGACTGTGTTAGCTCCTCTCCATCTTATCCAAAGGCAGCAATGCTGCAGAAAAGCTGCTTCTGATGTGTCAAAGAGACCAGGCACTCCTCTCTGCAGCATCTTCCTCTAGGGCAGAGCAGAAATGAGCTTTCAGATGAAGCTTACTCTGCCTTACGCAGATGCTTAGATCTCTGCCTAGCCACAGCCATCTCCCCTCTCTGGTTTTGTTTTGGTGGTTGTTTTTTAAGAACCCTGGGAGCAAGGTTTCATCTCCAGTAGTCCTTCTTGAATCAGCACTGTTAAAAACGGTGACGTTTTGGTGATAAATGTCCCTCCTTTTGCTGTTTTGTCATGGAAGGAGATGTCAGTTCAGGCTTCCCTTTGCATGTAGATAGGATACTGCAGTGTCTTCTGGGCAGTCATGGTTTCTGGTATGACACAGCTTCCACAACTGGGAAGTTGAGCTGCTTGTGAGTCAGTGTTTTCCCCAAGACCACGTTGAGTTTCCACATCTTCCTCTTCACTCCCCATGGCGAGCTATGAGCCCTGGCTGCTTCTGCTCCAACTCTGAGCTGTGGATTCCAGTGAGGAGATCTGTTCCTAAGCAGGTGTTCAGAGCATATGCTTTCCTGGCACACCCACCACCAGTCCTCCTGTGATTTGTCATGGTAGACATCCCTGCTTGGTGTGTCAGGAGCCTGACCTCAGCATGGAGGGGTGGTGGCTCTCCTTGCTGCAGGAGCTTTTGAGCCAGGAGGCTGCTCAGACGTGAGGGGAGGTGAGATGGCTCATGTTCTTGTCAGCCTGGGAGGGATGATAGTGTTTCTATCAGGCTCTAGAAGCTTTCCTTTGTTCTGGTGGCCTGGGCCAAAAGAAACACCACGAGGGAGCTGAAACCAAGAAGCAAAGTCTCATGGAAACACCAGCTGAAGCTGGGAGTCAGATTTTTTGTCTGGACTGCCACAAAACACGGGTGATCTGCGTTAACATCGGATGGCCTGACCTAGCCTCACGACTAATAGCCTGGTTTCTCTCTCTCCCTCTGTTGCAACAGCTATCCTGTAGACAACCAAAGAGGTTCTGGATCCGGAGGGACCAAACGTTCCAGCCTGGTCAGCCCAAGTCACCCACCACCAGCTCCTCCCATCGGATCCCCCTCAGCAGCCAGACCGGGCTTCGCTCCCCCTCCAGCGCCGCCTCCGCCGCTGCCGCTGATAGGAAACCCCTCTCCCCCCCCACCTCCCATGGGCTTCCCATCTCCGGGGACCCCCCCACCTCCCTCACCCCCTTCCTTCCCTCCTCACCCCGAGTTTGCTGCCCCCCCACCTCCTCCACCCCCTCCGGCAGTCGACTATGCCAGCGTGCTCCCCCCTCCTCTGCCGCAGCCGACCAGCGGGAGCGCGCCGCCTCCGCCTCCCCCACCGCCACCTCCTGGGCCACCACCTCTGTCCTCCGGTGGCCTGGATGGCCCCCCACCTCCTCCTCCCCCCTCAGACACCTCCACCTCCAAGCCCAAGTCATCCCTGCCTGCGGTTAGCGATGCCAGGAGTGATCTGCTTTCAGCCATTCGGCAAGGTAAGGATTTTTTTTGCCAACACCTTTGTCCTTGGCCTCTGGAAAACCTCAGGGTCTCCAGGGGCAAGTGCTTGGGAGCCATCTCCAGAGCAGTGCTGTGACTGCCTCGCTGCTGGAGACCTGTCCCTTGTGCTCCCTCCTTGTGTGCCCACCCTGATGACAACTTCACAAGGTTTTATACCTCCACCTTTGGAAGTGGCAGTGCTGGGATCAGTGTGGTCCAGGCTTGCTGGTGGACTGACGAGCAGCAGTGTAACCCCTCAAAGGAACACAGAAACAATTCCCTTCCCATTCCTCCTGCCCATCCATCCTCTTTTGGCTGTCATTCACCCTCAGCATTATCCCACAGCGTGTCCAACACTCCCTGGCAGAGGACGGGCTGCCTTGCTCGGAGGATTGTGTCAAAGGCTTGGCTGCTTTGGGAGATTTCAGTGTGACCAAAGCTTTTGCCTGATCCTCTCTGTTGCCTTTTTCCCAACAGGCTTCCAGCTCCGCAAGGTGGAGGAGCAGAGGGAACAGGAGAAGAGGGACGTTGTGGGCAATGATGTGGCAACCATCCTGTCCCGCCGCATCGCTGTGGAGTACAGCGACTCTGAGGACGACTCCTCGGAGTTTGATGAGGACGAGTGGTCGGATTAACCACAGCCCCATCCCTTTCTTGCCTTTTCTCTCCTGGGTTAACATAATTTTTTTTTTTTCTTTCTTTCCCCGTAAAGAATCAGGTGGCCAAAACCTTTCCACCACTTCCTTTTTCATCCCCTAACCAAAGATGTGCCAAGGGTTTCTCAGACAACCAGCAGCATATCTGCCCTCTCCCTTTGCCTCTGGCTTTGGCAGGACTTCATGCTCTGCCTTTCCAAAAGGTCTCCTCACGGATGCTGAGGATGTGGTGTTGGGATTTAGCTGGAGGGGGTGTAACGGTTGCTTATTTAAAAGACAGGCTTATTTAAACCTCCAAGTTCTCAATGCTACCAGGCAGAGCAGATACAAACCCTCCATCCTGAGGGATTTTTTAAAAGTCAAGATGGATCATCCCGTTGTGGCTGCCTGGCCTTTCAGATGAAGGACATTTTCAGCTGGTTTTCTCATTGCGACAGCAGACAGTTGATCTGATGGCTCTTCCTTTCCAGTGATTACTGGTAGTGCTGCAAGAAAATGGGCTTGAAATGTCTGTTGTCTGCTGCATCCCACTGTCAAATAATCAGTTTGGGATTTTTTTTTTCCCTCCCCCCCCTCCCCAGTATTATTTCCTAACCACCCTGCTTGGGGGTGCCCTTCCTGGCTCTAGGGCTGGGGAGTACATTGGGTGCAATGTGAGGAGGGCCTTTTGGGGTTTTTTTGTTTTAATTACTATTTTTAAAAGCTGCCTTCACCTTCCTCAAATCTGGACTGCTTTGCCAAGTCTGCCAAGGGAGACTTGCCCAAAGAGGTGCAAAAACTGGGGCAAAACGGTTGCTTGGCTTCCTGCCCCACTGAGACACATCTGTGTGGTCAGCACTGAGAGGTGGCAAAACTCTGCTCTGCTGATTTCTCCAGTTCATGCTGAGAGGGTGTTTGGAAAAAAAGAAAAAAGAAAAAAAAAAAAAAAAAAAAGTGCCTGGAGTGGGGAGATGGTGTGAGGAGGTTCTCTGAACCCCAGGCACTTTGGAGGTCTTTGGCTTGTTGAGGGCAATGCTGCAGTCAGTTTGAAGAGGTGCTTTTTCTAGCAGAGTGGCCATACATTTTATACAGAGTAGCAGAAAATGCTGGTATTACCTTTGCTTTCTCCTCCCTTCCACGGAAGGAGGGGAGTTTGTGTGCCTAAAACCATCTAGTGTGTGAACTGAGTTGCCCATCAGTTACATCAGACCTAACCTACATCATTTCTCTTGATTTTGTTATTCTAATTCTTTAGTTAATTTTAAGAAAACATTTCTTCTCACTAACCCTATCAATTCCCAAGCTGCCCACGGCAGATACAGTACTTGCAGGAGGAGAAAATGATGAACTTGAACTAGCTGACCTAGGTTTTATTGCTGTTTTATATTGCCTTACATAGATTTTAAGCATATCTTGAAAATCTGGAAACAGATACCCCCAATGCTACAGCCGTGTGTTTTAATTTGGCCATGACTCTCTCAGGGTCATGCAAGAAAACAATTCCAAAGCCTTTTGGAGCTTGTGGGTCCAAGCTGCACGTCCTGTTCAGACCAACTCTCCAACCTCTTTGTTTTTCCTCTTGTAAAGTATTTTGCCAGCCTGTGCCTGTTCTTTCTTCTCTGTCTCACCTCCTTTAATGATGCTGCTGATACCTGGAACGCCAGGCCCAGCCTGAGGCTGCCAGGTTGCTGAAAATCCTTCTTGGGGTTTGATTGATGGCTTCAGGTTGTGCCATTGAGTTCTTACTGATTTCTTGTGTGTGTGCGTGCACATTTTTAATCTCTGGCAGAGCAGATAAGGGCCTGGAGGATGGGCTGGGGTGCGGATCAAGCAGAGATCCAGCTCGACCCTGAGCACAATCAGGGGAGATTTACTGGACCTGCTGCACCATCAGATTTGATTTGATTTTATTTTATTTTGGTCTGCAAAGCAGCTGCTAAGGCAGGATGCAGAGGGCGTAGATGGCGGCGAAGCATCCCGATGGGCTGGGAACATCTGAGCAGCACCAGGTCCAGGTTCTGGAAGAGGGAACAAACCCCTCGAGTGCCAGTTGAGCCGTGGTGCAGTGGAAGGACTTGGAAATGCAAACTGATTATTGCTGCAAGCTGGGGAAGGGAGGTTAGAGGAGAATCACTGCCTCTTGTTTTTCTGCTCTTGCTGTAAGCATCCTCCTCTGGCTTCTCTCAGAGACAGGTTCCTGGGGAAAATGACCTTTCAGCTAACCCAGGCTGACAGCATTAGCACACAGGGAAGCCAGGAGCTCGCAGATGCCAAACCTGGGTTAATTTTAAATTGCCTTAACTAGACTCAGCCTCTGGTGGGGAGTGTTTCCTTGTCGGGTGAAATACAGAAAAGTGCCATATTCTCTGGGACCCTCTCTCAGGCAGGGCTGTGCCTCGGGGTGTCGGGGACAGGCTGCCTGTTGCACAAGGATGCTGTGTGGGTGATTTGGCATGGCCATGGGTGGAGTCGCCTGCTCCAGAGCCCTCCTGGCAGCAGGAGGGACGCTGCTTTGTCCCTGCAAGCCTGCTGGAACCACCTTCTGCCTTCAAACTCCCATCCCCAGCTGAGCATCAGAACTGCTGGGTCTTCAGCAGAAAGGTTGGGGACAGGTAGGGAAGGAAGGTTGGGTGGGTGGTTGATTTTTTTTTTTTATTTTTTATTTTTTTTTTAGAAATCTCTTTGTTTGCAAAAAATAAGACCCTGAGAAACAACTGTTGTAAAGTGACCTTCTTTGAGTATCATTGCAAAATTGCAGAGCACTGGGCCACCAAGTAAGCTTAATATTTCTTAAACCAGTAGGGGACTAGGAGAAGTGCCAAAAACAACCTTTGCAAGACAGCAGCTGTGCTGGAGCTGCGGGGCCTGAGCTGGGCTCCCTGAACATCTTTATCCTTCCCTCTTGGTTTGCTCCTTCCTCCCCTGGGTTGAACAGTAGGGCAGGCAAGCCTCAAACATTTCACAAAGCCACCAGGGCCACCAGGGTCCTCTCCACCCATCCAGAAAGAACCCCTGCTTTTTTTTTTTTTCTTTTTTTTTTTTCTCTCTGCTTTTTTTTTGGTTATTTTTATTTGCTTTTGTTCCATTTCAGCTCCATCCACATCCATCAGGAGCCGGAGCAGCCCTTTCACCCATCCCAGGAGCTGTTTGCTGGGGATCTGCAAGTTTGGGCAGGCTCTGCTGCTTTCCCCTTCCCACCACCACACTCCTGGTTAAATATTCTCCCGGTGTCCTCACCCGCAGTGCTTGGCTGCTGCTCCCAGCAGCCTTTTCCCCCTCCTCCCCCCTTTCCTGGGCTCCCAGGGAAAGCCTGGTCCTGGGGCTCAGCCTGGAGCCTCAGCCGCAGTCGGTGACCTTCACTGCTTTCTCCTCTCCTTATCAGACCCAAAGCACCAGACCAGAGCGAGGGAAAAGGGCTCCTGGAGGTCCCAGATGGCCGAGAAACTGTGCAGAATGTTGTTTCAGGGAAAGATTATATATTATATATTTTTTTTTTTTTTTAAATTTTTCCAGTCCGTGGACTTATTTAATGTGCCTCTTTGGAAAGTACCTGCTCTTGATGAGCTCCTTGGTTGGCAGGGCCTTCAGAACCGGGTCAGGTTTCATGGCTCTTGGATTTTGGAGGGTGCTTTCTTCCTTTTTAAACAAAGCCTTGAAGTGGGAAGTGGATCCGACGGTTGTTTTTATTATTATTATTATTTTACCACTGTATTAACATGCATTTTAACTCATTTCAGAAACTAACCCATTTTTCCTCCTGATTAGAATGTCATAGAATTAGACGTGCTGTAACCCTCCTGAAGTGCCTTATTTTCCTACATGGTATAAATATATTTATAAGAGTAATTATTCCACTTTTATCTTAGGGGTTTATCGCTGAGCAGAAAATGGGGTGGGAGGAGAGATGGACCCAGCCAAGCCAGGGGTTCAGAAGGGTGATGTCTGACAGATACTCTCAGGGTGCAGGGGGTAATTCCCTTCAGACCAAAGGAGTTTCAGCACTGAGACTCCACTTAAAGAAAAGAAAAAAGAAAAAAAAAACCACAAAAACACCTCATGAGCAAAATACTGTAGATTTGTTTGGTTTTTTCTCCTGCAAAATAAACACCCAGGGCCAGACTCTGCAGGGATGCAGCGGGGTGGGAGCAGAGCCTGGCCCCTGTGCACCCCTCCCTGCCTTCTCCTTCCCTGTGTCACCTCTGCCTGTGTTCCCTGTCAGCAAGCCAGGCTTTCCTGCTTTTCTGTTTGTTTGTTTGTTATATTTTTTTGTAATAATCAACTCAGTAACCCCTGGATGAAGATCCCCATGGCAAATTTTTTTTATAATGTACCTGTGAAAAAAAAAAACCAAACACCAAACAACACAAGAAGGTTTTCTTTTTTTTTTTTTTATTTTTTATCCTTTTTTTAAAACTGTAAACTCGATAAAAACCTTTCTATCTGCTCCCTGCCTGCGTGTGTTACTCCGGGCATGTGTTGGGGAGCTGTGACGCTGTCCTTCACCCATGAGAAGTGGCTGAGTGAGTGAGTGAGGGGCTGCTGCCACTTCTTTTTGTGTCACTTCTGCCTGGGAGCAGGGGGAGGTGGCAGGGCCAGGCCAGCACCTTGTGTCCTGCAGAACATCTCCCAGGGCTCTGTCTTGTCCGCAGGTGCCTGAGGGATGGAGAGAGCCCAACCTGCTTGGCAAACCCCATCCCTCTGGATGCCTCTTGCAGCACGGAGCCGTCTGGCTTGGGAATTATGGATGGGGGTCGGGAATTATGGATGGGGGTCGGGAATTATGGATGGGGGTCGTTAGAGCTGCTTGGGGTGGGTTTGCAGGGCCAAGGCAGCTCAATCCAGGAGCAGCTCCCAGCCTCCTGTGTGCTCCCTGCCATACAAAATGAGCCCCTGCTCCATCTTGCAGGAGCTGCTGCAGCTGGGCTGGGAGGGGGGTTGCTTCTGCTGGTTTTTTTTAATTATTATTATTATTATATTATTCTTTGCCACCATTTCAGCTGCTCCCTTCTGCAGTTAATCTGCCTGGCCCCAGCCGTGGCTCCTGGCCCCTTTTCCAGGTGTCTGGGCTGGGGACAGGAGCCTGTTGTGCGGGTGGATTTTCTCACTGCTCTATGGGAGAGCAACAAAAGGCTCCATCCCTGCTGCTCCTCGGCCCTGCTTTTACCACCAGCTTTGCTCTGCCAAATTCCCTCGGCTTCTCAGAGACACCCGTGTGCTGGCTCTGCAGTGCTCTGCCTTTCTTGGCTGACAATGGTCCCTGGCTGCAAAACCTCATTAGATTAATTGGCCTTGCCAGCTTCTGAACAAGCAAGGCCTTTAGTCGTGCTGGGGCACAGAGGGCAGGGGAAGGAGGGATCTCTTGGGCTTCCACTTTTCCCAGGTGCTGCGTGTCCCAGCCCTTGGCTCCATCTCAGATCCAGGAGGAGAAGCCCCTGCTCCTGGCTCCTTTCTCTGCAATGGGGGCAGCTGTGGCCAGGGCTAACTTGGGTGCCTCTGCTTTTTTGGGGTCCACGTTAGCCCACGGTCTCGTGGGTTTTCGTTGGGGTTTTTTTTTTTTTTTTTGCTTGGGGTTTTTTGTTCTTTTTTTTGTTTTGGGGGGTTTTGGGTTTGTTTTTTTTTGTGCCAGCCCTTGAAATTCATCTTTGGAAATGGGGTGGCTGTGTATTGCTGGGGGTCGTGCTGCTTTACCCCTCCCTAAAAGACAGATTGGGGAAAGCTCAGTGCCAGCTCCACCTTCCCGGGGACCCAACCTGCCCCACGCTTCATCCTCCACAAGCAACCCCTGGAGCTGGGCAGAGTTCCTGGAGCTGGGCAGAGTTCCTGGAGCTGGGGAGAGCTCCAGGGGCCTGAGAGCCTCCCCTCCACCACCCCCCCCGGGATTTAGCTCCGTGCAGGCAGAAGCCCAGCAGCATCCTGTGCTGGTGCTGATGGAGCCTGAGCCCTCCGGGCCAGCAGCATTTTGCATTTTGCTGTGGAGGAGCTGCTGCAGCTGGGGGGAGGGATGGGGGAAGGGTCCCTGGGGCTCTGCTGTGCCTTGGCACCCCAACCTCCCAACCTCAGCCCCAGCCTTTGATGTCTCTCTTGTCTCTCTCTTCCATGGGGCTGGGCACCAGATCACAGCCCGGGCTTCACAGGAGCCCCTGTCTCCAAAGACCTATTTAATTTTCTCCTTCAAGGTGGTGTTAGCAACACCCAGAAGATGCTGCCGGCTGCTTTTGGACGAGTGGGCTGCGTGTCCTTTTCCACCACTGACGTCAGTTTCTCTCCCTTTAATTCCCCCCCTGGGACCCGGGCGCTGCCAGCTCGGATCAGCGTTCGCAGCCTCAGCTCCCAGTGTGTGGCAGCGGCTCTGCTGTGCCAATGTCACCCCCGACTCGGCGCTGCCTTCCCTCGCCAAGCAGCCAGGGGAGGAGGAGGGGGGGGGACACACAAACCCTGCCTCCCAACTCCCCGGGAAGGGCCGGCTGCCAGCAGCAGAGTCCCCGTTCCTTGCACCGAGGTGTGCTGAGATGGCAGCTCCAGCCCCTGTGGAAATGGCTGACTCCTCTCCCGCTCTCTTTCTGCCTGCTTCTGTGCTTTGTTGAGGGTTTTTTCCTATTTGTTTTATTTTTTTTTTCACTCCCCCCCCCCCTCCTCCCTGCTCTCGCTGTTGCCTACGCGGTTGTGTGGGGAAGGCAGTCGGGCTCCCGTGCTGCGGATGGCTTTATCTGTAACTCTTCCATCTGCTCACAGCAGCTCGCAAATAACCACGGGGTGCCAGAGGAATTATGTATTTGGAGCTCAAGTTTCTGCAGTCTGGCAGACCAGCAGCTCTGCGCTGGGCTCAGCCGCTCCCGCAAAGGCCAAGCTCCATGTGGAGGGGTTTAATGCAGCCTGACCCCTGCTCCTGCCTGCCCAGGGCACTGAGACAAAGCCCCAGCCCCGAGCCAGAACGGGAGCCCCCTCCCCTGAGAGCTGCACTGGGGAGCAGAGGGGTCCCTGCCTCCTGACCAGGTGCCAGGGAGCTGCCCTCAGCATCAGATGTTGTTGCAGGAGTGAAACAGAAGGCTGCGGGGTGTCTGAGCCCCTTCCCACTCTGTCCTCCACCTTCTCCCACCTCACTCTCTGCCTTTGTCCACTCTCTCTCTTCCACTCTTCTCTTTCCCCTCTCCCACCCTTCTCTCTCCATTCTCCCACCCTTCTCTCTCCATTCTCCCACCCCATTCTCTCCCTTCTCTCTCCATTCTCCCACCCCATTCTCTCCCTTCTCTCTCCCTCCTCCCACCCAAGCAGCCCTTTGGGACACTCTCTCATCCCAGAATTCCATGTCCTCCTGGAGCCCCAGCTCAGGTGGTGGCCAGGAAGGATGCTGGAGTCACCCCGGGAAATGCCTCCTGCTGCCTTCAGCTGCTGGTAAATGGCTCTGGAGCGGGGCCGCCTTCTCTTCATTTCCTGCCTGCTCCTGCTTCCAAGGAAACAAAATCCCCCAAGCCAGAGCTGAGGTTTCTCATTTAGATGTAACCCAGGCCAATAACCAGAGCTGCTCATGGCCCTGAAGTCCCAGCCCTGGGGTGCAGGGCAGAGGGGGGACGTGGAGAGGGACCCCAGTGGATCCCGTGATGCACTTTGGGGCAAGGGGCAGCTCTTGGCTCTGCCCTGAGTCAATCAGTTGGGGTTCAAGGTGTTTGTAGGAGGTTTTGGGGTGGCAGCAGTCCCCCCCTCCCTCCTCCAACCTGGCAAAGCCCCCGTGTTTTCAGTGCCAGGGTTTTGCTGTGCTTGCTGCCCGTGCTCTTTCCCAGCATCTCTGCTCCCAGCAAGGTGGTAAAGGGTGAGTGGCTGGAATTGAAGCTGAGTCCCTCTGCTGATGAGAGGCCAGGGGCTGCCCACAGCAGGGAAGGGGAGCAAACCCCTGCCCAGAGCCCCCTGCCCAGAGCCCCCTGCCCTCTCCGTGGCACAGTCAGGGTTTGGAGGGAAAAAGCCTCTTGTGGCTCCCAGCATCTGCCAAGAGCTGTGGTGTAGAGCAGGGGGTGCCTGGGGAGGGCTGAGCCTACCAGATGTGCTGCACAGCTGGGGTGAGGGTCTGCCTCACACACACCTCTTAGCTCCTATTTTAAACTCAAAGCTGGGCTGTGGGTCCCCCCAGAGCCTCTCCTGCACATCAGCAGCGTGGGGGTGGCTGCTTGGCACTTGGGTGCTTTCTTGGATGGATGTGGCTGGTTTTTATACCTCTGCTTTCTGCATCTGCCTCCACCAAAAAAAAAAAAAAAAAGGGGAGCAGGCTGGGCCCTGCCACGGGCTGTTTATCTCCCTGCTTGGTGCTGTCCCCCCAAGGCCTGGAGCAGCCAGGAGCATCTCCAGACTCACTGGCACCAGGAGAGCAGCCAGCCCCTCTCAGCCTCGGTATTCTGCATCCATCCATCCATCCATCCATCCATCCATCCATCCATCCATCCATCCCAGCAGGAGGGAACTGCACACAGGTAGGAGCCAAAAAGCACCTTTCCCAGCTGGAAGGTGGCACTCAGGGCAGCCAAATACTGAGTGGTGGCTTCCCTGGTGTCTGGTGACAGCAGGGGACAGGGCTGCAAGGGGTGACCTCAGAGGACCCACGGTGATGGGCACAAGGATGCCCTGAATTGTCTGGGGAGCCAGGGACAGGCAGTCCCTTGGCCTGGCATGGTGTGATGGGGCTGGGTCAATGTGGGCTTTGATGCCAGACTCACTGTGGGCTCCTCCCCAGCTCCTCAGCCCTCTGATTCCACCCTGGATGAAGCTGGGAAGCTCAGCAGCTCCAGCACAGCCCTGCCAGGAGCTGGGGGGTGCAGCCCCCTGCCCATCCTGCTGGTGGCTGTAGTGGGTGGGAGCCTGAGAGGGGGTCCCAGCAGACCTGCATGGTGCTGTCTTCAGGCCACATACCTGCAGCAAACCTTGGCGTGTCACCCTGTCCCCAGGGGAGGTGACAGGGACCCCAGGGAGTGGGAAGGACCGTCCGGGTTTGCCCACCATGGAGAAGCAAAGGAGCTGTGGCTTCTCCTTCTGAGGACATCAGGAGAGAGAGAAAAGCTATTTAAACAGCTTTAGAGTGTTGACAGAAGAGTCAACCCGGTATAAACTGCTCGGGAATAAAGCAGAGCTGGGAATTCCAGGATTTATCACTGCAGGGGCAGGTGGGCTGGGGATGGAGGGTCCTCAGCTCACCTGGGGCACGATGAGTGCCTCCAACCCCTGAGCTTTGCTCCTTTCACCTCAGTGGGGCCAAGGAGCACCCCAGACTCCCCAACCTCATCCCCAGCACCCAGCCGAGCCCCTAGAAAAGAGGAGCTGTTGGGCTGTGGGTCCTTCAGCCCCTTCTCCTCTCCATACCACAACCCCCTCCGAACAGCACTGGGCTTGGCTGAGAACCAGGAGAGAAAAAAAAAAAAAAAATAAAAAAAAAAAATCTGTATTTCCTTGGCAATAAACAGCTCCAACCCTCCGGGCAGCCACCAGGTCCCCTGAGCCCGAGGTGAAGCCAAGCCCTGGGGACCCGCACGCATCCTGCAGGGCACAGCACCCAGCCAGGCTCCGGCTGCTCCTCAGCCCCGGGCTCTGCCGGGTCCCAACATCTCCACGGATGCTGAAATGCCCGTGAGAAACCTGCTGCTCCCTGACCGGGGGGAGCAGGGGCACGGGGGGGTGGGGGTACAGAGCTACTGGAGGGGATGAGCTGCCCTAATTAGCTTTGCCATCATTAACCTTCCCTCTGAAGCAGCAGCAAACTCTGGGCACGGGGTTGGGCAGCTGGGTGCAGGAGTTTGGGGGGGGGGGGGGGGTGTGTGTGTGTATCCCACCCCCCCCTTCCCCTGGGTCGGGGGGGGGTCTGGGGTGCGGGCAGCTGCCTGTGACCTTGCAGGGGGGGTGGTGTGAGGATGAGGATGGTCAGGGTCGTGTGTGTGTTGCTGTCCCCCCTCGGTGCTGCTCCCCCCGGGGCTGGCTGCTGCTAACTGGATGTGATGGGTGGGGGACGTGCTGTCACTTGGCATTTTGCAGGGAAAAGGAGAGGGGAGAAACCCCTGCCTGGACTTGGGGGGCAGGGGAGGACGAAACCTCAACCTTCTCCCACCCCCCCAACCGCATCTCCCATCCCCTCCCCACCGTCACACAGCCACACCTCGTAGCACAAATTATTTTTATTCCCCCTCCCTGGTTGTAAACAAGAAGCAGCCCCTCCCAGCCCTGCTCTGCAGCACCCCCAGCCAGGGGTCCCCTTTACATCCATCTCCCCCCCCCCAAAAAATGTGCAAATCCGGTCCCAGTGCAAAAAAAGGCTTTGGCAATAAAAGGGAGGGGGGGAAAAGGGGGCAGCATCCAAGGGACCCCCGAAGCTGCTGGGTTTGAGGGTGTGGAGCCTGAAGGCAGTGAGCACTAGAGGGCAGCAAGCCCCAGCGCTGGCCCTGGCGGCATGAAAATCAAATTAAATAAGAATTAAAATATATATATAATAAATAAATGAGTGAATGGCTGGGAGAAGGGTGTGTGTGAGGGGGGGGTTGAGTCCCTCCTCCTCCAGCCTTCCCCCTCCCCGTCCTCTTTCCCCAAACGTACAAAATATATTTTAACTATTTGAGGAAAATAACCAGGCTGTCAAAAAAGCAAGAGGGGAGCAAAGGCTCCTGGTATCACCCCCTCCTCCCCTTCAAAAAATAAAGCATCATAAATATTTTTAAAGAAAATATGAGGAACTCCCCCCCTCTCTCTTGCTCACAGGCATAAATATAGATTACATTAGGGATAAAAAATATGTTTTGTTTTGGTTTTTTTCTCTCCTGCAAATTTAAAAATAGAGGAAAAGGATGGGGCTGGGAAGAGCTGCTCTGTTCTGAGAGCTCCTGTGCTGGGTGACTGGGAATGAAAAGGAGAAGGAAAAAAAAAAAAAAAGGAAAAAAACCCAACCAACCAACCAAAAAAAAAAAAACCAAAAAAACCCAGAAAATCCCCCAAGCTCAGTGGGTGAGTGAGAGGGGCAGGGGAAGGGGGGGGCCAGGGTCACATCAGACATCACTGGGGGAACGGGAGCGGAAGGGCAGGGCAGAGGAGAAGCAGCAGCAGCAGATGGCCCAGAGCACTTTCTGGATCTCCTGGTTCCTGAAGGCGTAGATGATGGGGTTGATCATGGAGTTGTAGGTGGCGGGGAGGAGGGTGAGGTAGGTGTAGAGGGCCGGGTAGCTGTAATCCCCCAGGAGACAGTAAATGGTGAAGGGCAGCCAGCAGGAAGCGAAGGTGCCCAGGATGAGGGCCAAGGTGGCGATGCCTTTGCGGGTGGTGACGTAGTGGGAAGTGGCCAAGAAATGTCTCTGGACGGCGATCTGGTGGGCGTGCCTGCAGACAATCTTACAGATCTGCACGTAGAGCTGGAGCATCACCCCGAAAACCATGAAGAAGGAGACAGAGAGGATGATGAGGTGGTTCTTCATCAAGGGTTTGACGATGCTGCAAGCAGAGGGCTCCTTCAGGCAGTTCCAGCCCGTGATGGGCAGGAGGCCGAGGCAGATGGAGCCTCCCCAGGTGAGGATCAACATGATGTAAGTCCTGGTGACCGTCCTCTCCGAGTAGTAGGTCAAGGCGTTGTAGAGGGACAGGTAGCGGTCAATGGTGATGGTCAACAAGCTGCTGATGCTGGCGGTGAAGGAGGTGACCAGCAGCCCCACTGTCAGCAGGCTGACTGCCTCCGAGGGCACCAAGTAGACAAAAGCAAAATGCAAGATCAACCCCAAACCCGCCAGGAGGTCTGCGGTGGCCAAGCTGCCGATGAGGAGGAAAGCAGGAGCCCGGAAAGCCGGGGTGTAGAAGATGACCACCACCACCATGGCGTTCTCGCAGGAGATGATGGTGCCAGAGATGCAGAGGACAACGTCCCATGGGTTCAAAGCCAAGGGTTGAACCACAGATTCCAGGTCCAAGGAGCTGCTGGTCCCGTTCCGGGTGGCGAAGCGGCCGTGGCTGGAGCTGGGGGGCCCATCCTCTATCATGGTGCTGGAGATTGACCTGCCAGAGCCCACACAGCCCCCTCAGCACCCACTGTTGGGACCCCCCCCGAGTCCCCCTCCCCAGTGCCACCCAGCCAGGGACCTGTCTTTCCCCCCCCAGATTTGTCTCTGGGAGGGGGTGGCTGTTTGCTCCCAGGGTTTGTTGGGGTTTTTTTTTGTGTGTGTGTCTTCTTCTGGACAAGGGGGTTTGGTTTGAATTCTTTTGCAAGGGAAGAAAAATAAATATGTGAATAAAAATGCTGGAGATGATAGGAGCCCCTCTCAGCCCAATCTCACCACCATTAACTGCTGGGGGAGTGGGGCTCTGCATGATTTTGGGAGATAAATACAGGGGATCCCCCTTCTACCAAGGGTTTCGGGGCCAAACTGATGGGACCCCAAAGATGGGGAGGTCTTCCTGCGGGGGGGGGGGGGAGAAACTGTCCTCCTGCCTCACCATGCCCACCCCAACCTGGGGAACCCCCCCTTGCCTTGCAGCAGCAGGGGGGGGCAGCAAAGACGCGGGAGATGGGGGGGACACAACTGCCCCTCACCCACCAATGCCCAAGCGGGATCACCCCCCTCCTGATGCCCCCTCCCACTATCCATACCCCCCTCCCGCTGTCGGTTCACCCCATCTCGGTGCCCGTGTCCCCCCCCCCGTCCATCCCCCACCCTCCGACACCCGTGTGTCCCCCCCCCCCCCGGTGCCCGTGCCCCTCTACGGTGTCCATGTCCCTCCCTCCCGTTGTCCCTCTCCCTCGGTGTCCCTGTCCCTCTCCTCGGTGTCCGTGCCCCCCCTCCCGGTACCGGTGCCCCCCCCCTCTCCCCCCGCTCCCAGGCGCTCACCTGCTCGGGTCTCCCCGGTTGGGGCCGCGCTGCCATCGGCTCCTCCGAGTTATAGCGAGCGAACCCCTCCGGGGGGGTGTGTGTGTGTGGGGGTGTGTGTGTGTGTGTCAGGGGGTGTATTTGGGGGGGGGGGGGGTAGGGGGGTGACTCACCACCGCCCCCCCCCCCCTCCCTCCCTGAGCCCCTTTCGCCCCGCTGTGACGTCAATGCCGCGCCGCAGCCAATCAGAGCCCCGCTGGGCAGCGCGGGCGCGCGCGCGCCGCATAGTAATGGCAGCCGGGCTGGAGGGGCCCATTCATAAAAAAAAACCAACCCAGACATCACACACACACCCCCTTTACCCCCCCTAACTCCCCCCCCCACAGCACACACACACACACACCCGGGACCCCCCACCCCCGGGCTGGGTCCTCTCACCCCCCGTGTCCTTAAGGCAGCTGAGCTGCTGAGGAGGAGGAGGAGAAGGGGGGTGGGGGGCTGAGGGGATACCCCCCCCCCCCCACCTCACCCCCCCCCCACACACCCCACACACACACACCTCACCCCCCCACACACACCTCTCCCCCACACACACACCTCACCCCCCCACCACCTCACCCCCCCCCCCCCACACACACACCTCACCCCCACACACACACCTGACCCCCCCCCACACACCTCACCCCCCCCCCACTGCAGAGATCTGGGGGCTCCGCTTTGCACCCTGAGCGTGGGGGTTGGAAGGGGCGACCCGAGGAGGGGGGAGGAGAAGAAACTGGGGGTGTCGTCCCCCCCCAACACCCACTTCCCCCGCTTTCCCACGCGGACCGGGAGAAACGGGGAGGCCCGGACCTGGGGGAGGATGGGGGGGGTGGGAAAGGCGGCTGCCAGGGAACCCCCCCACCCCGGGGAAGAGGAGGAGGAGAAGGAGGTGTGTGCACCCCAGGCCCCCCCCCTGCTTCCCCCCCCCCCCCCGCCCCGGTTCGATGCTTTCAGAGCTTCCCCAGCAACCTGGGCGCACTGGGGGGGGGCGAGTTTGGCCCCAGTGCCAGAGGGGAACTGGGACCCCCCCGGGGGTGGGGACCGGATCGGCGAGAGCTGCTGGGGGGGCTGAGGGGGGGGATGAGATGGGGGGGGGGTGCAGTGAGTACAGCGCACGGGTGGCGTGGGCAGGATGCGTGGCGTGGGCAGTGAATGCAGTGAGTGCAGTGAATGCAGTGAGTGCAGTGAATGCAGTGAGTGCAGTGAGTGAGTGCAGTGAGTGCAGTGAGTGAGTGCAGTGAGTGCAGTGCAGTGCAGTGAGTGCAGTGCGTGCAGCGCAGGGGGTGGGCAGCACCCGGACCCCCCCGAGCCGCCTTTCCCACGGCAGCCTGCGGGGCGGGTGGGTGCGTGGGTTCACCCCCAGAGCGGAGCCGCCTCCCCCCCCTCCCCCCAATGGGCCGAACCCCCGTGGGGGTGGGTGGGAGGGTGTGGGGGGGCGGGACGAGGCGGGGCCGCCCCTCCCCTCCCCGCCCGCCCCCCCGGGGCCGCCTCCCACGGGCGCGCATGTCCCCGCGGCTCCGCTCCGCTCTCCCGGGAGCTCGGGTCGGTGCTGCCCTCCGGGACCGGGCCGAGCTGAGCCCAGCTGAGCCGGACCGGACCGGACCGGGCCATGGCCCCTCCGTGCGGCGGGGCGATGCTCTGCGCGCTCCTCTGCGCGCTCCTCTGCGCGCCCACCCGCGCAGGTAGGGCCGGGGGAGGAGGGGAAGGGTGAGGGGAGTTTGCAGCTCTGGGGCAGCTGAACTTTTGGGGAGGTTTCTTGGGGTTTTTTTCAGGGGGTTGCAGACCCTCTGGGTGTCAGCCCCGTGCCCTCCTCCTGGTCCCGCTCCCACCCGTGGGGCTGAGCCCCCCCAGGACCAGGGGGGGTGCAGGGTCCGACCCCCTCTCCAAAGAGCCGGGAGCGGATCGGGGGCTTGGGGACAGTTTTTAGGGAGTGAAACCCTCATCCTCCTGTCCCGGGGCCCTGCAACTCCGGGCATGAATTATGCAAACCCCAGGGTTTCATGTCCCGTCCCCCCCCCCTCCTCCCACCCCCCCGCCACTCACGGGACACATTTCCACGCCGCCCTATCCCGCCCGGCCTGGCTTCACGCGTGTTCCCAAAGCATCCACTGGGATGGAGCTGCTCTTGTGTGTCCCCCCAACCTTTATTTCCCTCTCCCCCCCCCCAGCTGCCGGCAGGAGCGGGAGGTGACAGCGTTGGGCTCTGTTCCTGCCGCGATAAAAATATCTGAAATTATCAACCTGCCTCCAAGCCTCCCCAGCAAAGCCCGACTTTCCCATTGGCTCCCGGCAGAGCTTTAAATGCTGGGGGGGGGGGGGAGGTGGAGTCCCCACCACGCCGTAACCATGGCAATGGGGCCGCAGCATCCCACGCCACCAGTTTGCTGGGAGAGGGAACTGGGAGGAGGAAAAGGGTCTGTTCCAGCAGGCAGGCATGGCCCGGAGCACCCTAAAAACTCTGGGGGGGGGGGGAGGGAAAGGTCCTTGAGCTGCCCACCCCGAGGGGAGGTGGGGTGGTGGGAACCCCTCTGCAAGGTCCCTGGGGATGGGGTGACAAAGCCACGCTGGGTGCTGGGTGCTGGGGGTGAGGTTGGAAACAAGGCCAGGGAGGGGAATGGCTCCCAGGTTTTTCCCGGGAGGGTGGAAACCAGGGGTGGGATAGAGCGGAGTGCAGGCAGGGCCCAGGCATTGCTCCCCTCATGTCACCTCCCTCGGTGACATTGCTGTAAATTAATGATGAGGTTGTGTGTGTGTGTGGGGGGGGGAGAAGAGCTCATGGCAGAGCAGCTCCACAAACACCCAAGTGACTCAACACCACTGCTGGGTTGCTGGGGAGGGGGGGTCCTGTGGGACAGTCAGGGGGGGATGCTGCCTAAATCCCCCCCCTGGGGCTGTGGGGGTGCTGCTGCCCCATCTCTTTGAAACCTCCATCAGAAGGGGTGGCTGTGGGTGATGGGGTGAGCACTGGGTGTCCGGGGGTTGGGGGGGGGGGGGCTGTGGGTGCTGGGAGCTGTGGGGAGAGCTGGTGGTGCTGCCAACACAGCTGGAGCCAGCAGGGAGGGGGCTGGTAGGGGGTTTGGTGCCTTCATCCCTCCTGCTGCAGGGTGAGAATTCCTCCTCTGTGGGGCAGAGGCCCCCACCTCAGCTGATGGGGTGGGTGGGTGGGTTCTCACCCCTTTTCCTGGCTGTGGCAGGGGGGTGCAGTGAGCTGAGGTCCTGTGAGACGTGCACGGCCAGCACCGCCTCGCACAACACCAGCGGCTGCGTCTGGGTGGGCTGCGGGACCCCCGAGGAGCCAGGTGAGGGGGTGGCTCGGCCATGGGGGGCAAAGACCCCCGTGGGTTGGACCCCCGTGCAGATGGGAGCCCCTAGGGTGGATGCCCATCCCTGGGGATGAGTCCTCACCCACCCAAACAACCATTTGGGTGTCCAGGGCCTGAATGGCACCGGTGTCCCCGGGTGTCCCCAGGGGCTGGCTTGCAGGGGGATCCCCTGGGAAAACCTGAGTGCCTCTGTCTGCAGGGGCAGGGAGCTGCATGCAGAGAGGGGTGGCAGCACGGGAGACCTGTGAGCTCTACAACACCAGCACCCTGTGTCCAGGTAACCCCCCCACACACCCCCCCTGCGCCCACCATCCCCCCCTGCACCCACCATCCCCTCCTCGACCCAGCAGCCCTGGGGATGGAGGTGCTGCTGCAGGTGCTGGGGCCATGGGGTTGAAATCCCCCCGGGACAGGGCTGTGGGGCAGGGGGGTCACGGTGATGTCCCTTGATGACCCTTTTTGCTTCTCTCCCTGTCCCTGCCTCCAGCAGCGCTGAAGTCTCCCACGGAAGAGCCTCCACGGTCCCATAGCAAGGAGCCAACGCACCCCCCGAGTGAGTGGGTCTGGGGGGGTGGGATGAGGGGGTCCAGGTGCCCCAGGGGATGCCGCCCAGTGGGATGGGACAAGCCACTTCCCTCCGTGTTTCCCGTCCCCTGGGGAGGGATGAGCAGAGCTGCCCCCATGGAGCTTCAGTTTGGCCTTTGCCACCCCAGGGCTCACAGCTCTCTCCCTGTCCCTTCCCCCCCCCCCCCCCCCCCCCCGGTGCCCTCTGCAATGCTGCTGGGGCTGCAAAGATGCCAGGGAGGGGCTGGGGGGGGATCAGAACACCCTGCAGCCCCCTTGGATCCAGCCCTATCCTTGCTGGGAAGTGTCACGGGAGCAGGGCTGGAGCTGGAGAGCAGTCGGGTTAATTACGGCCCTTGGGCTAATTAGGGCCGGTAACCTGAGCCCGGAGACCTCTGAATTATTGATCCCAGCAGGATCCTGTCACTGCTGCCTCCTCTCCCACTCGCTTCCAACTTCTCCAACCCGGGAAGAGGCCGAGCCCAGCCCTGCATCCATGTGGCTGTGGGGACATCCCAGCCCTGGGACAGAGGGTCCTGTGCAGACCCCAAATCCCTTCCCTTTGGTTGGGATATGAATACCAACAGCATCTCACAACCCTCCCCACCCTGTTTCCTCCCTCTTCTCCCCCCTACACACTTCCATCAGGGACCACCACCAGTGCCCCCTTAACGGGGAGCCCCGAATTCCACCCCCCGGGGTTTGACACCGCCAGCTTCATCGGTGGCATCGTCCTGGTGCTGAGTGTCCAGGCTGCTCTCTTCTTCATCATCAAATTCATCAAGTCAAAGGACAGCACCTACCAAACACTGTAAGGCTCCCACCCCTTCCCCTCCCCCAAACCAGGATCGTTGGGGGGGGGGAGGGGGCACCCATGGGGTTGGGCCACCCATGAAGTCAAACCTGGGGGGTCAGCCCTAGGTTGGGGTGCAGCTGGCCCTGTCCTGTCTCACCACTGAGTCTTGTCTCCTCTTGCTCTTTGTGTGTGTGTCCCCCCCCCATATCCTCACCCAGTGGGTGGGGGGAGATGGAGGGGACTTGTGTGTGTGTCCCCAGCCTGTCCCCTCACTGCTGTCCCGTCAGTGTCTGTCTCTGCCTGGCTGGATCCTGGCTCCGTGCCCCATGGAACCCCCAAATCCACCCCCCCTGAGCTGAGCCAAGTGGGGGGGCTTGGTGCTCTCCCTAGGGCTGCCCCCCAGGCTCACCCTGTCTAACATGGGGGGGTTGTGTCCCCTCTCTCTTTCCTTGCACGCTGCCAGAGAGGACAACCAGTAGGTGCTGGGTGCTGATGGGGAGGGGGCTGCCCCTCTGCACCCCCAGAGCTTCACCCCTCTGTCCCCAGGGAGGGGGGGTCCTGGGGTGCTCTCTCTCTCTCTCTCAGGGTTTGCATGTTGAGGTTTTCCCATCTTTGCTGTTTTCCTGAGAATCATTTGGGGTGGAAGAGAAGGGGGTGACCCCCTTTGTCTGCCCCCCCACCCCCATTTCACACCCAGAGCCCCTGGCAGGGTGCAGCCAGTGCCTTGGCACATCTGTGTCCCTTCTGTCACCCGAGTGAAGTGCCCCCAGCCCCCACCCCAGCCCCCTCCCCTTTCCCCCTTTTGAACTCTGGCCTCAGTGAGCACCCAGCAGCCCCCCAGCCCCACCCTGGGCACCCCCATTGCCTCCCCACAGCCTTGGGGCTCACTGGGGGGGTGTGGGGGGGTCCCTTCTTTCCCCAGAGGGCTCTCAGGTGCTTTTCCCTTCAGCATCCACCCCCTGCTCCCACCCTGCCCCCCCCCCCAACCCCCCCATGCCCCCCGGAGGGGCAGAGCCAGGGTCTCACTGTGTGCTTTTGCTGTGCCTCTGTGTCACTGGACTTTGGGGGGGTCCCCAATCCCCCTTCCCCCCCCCCCCTTATCCTTTCTGTGCATTGTTTTGGGGTGGGGGGTGTGTGCTGTGTGCTGTGGGGTGACACTTGTAGCTCAGGCTGCCCCCATTAAACTCTGTGAGGTGGTTTCTGGCTTCTGTCCAGGGAGGGGTGGGGTCCTGTAGCTGGGGGGGGGTGGTCCGGGGTGGGGGGGGTGTCACAGCTTCAGAAAGCCTCCCCCCTGCCTCCAATCCCTCTCCTGCAATAGCTGACCCTTCCCCAGGGCATTGCCACCTTTGTGGGTGCGGGCAGGGGGGCACTGGGGAACTTCCCTCCCCCCCTTATCCGCTGCTCCCTGGGATTTTGGGGGGGGGGTGGGGGGGCTGGACATCCCTGGGCCCTTTTCTGCTACGTCCTCTTCTCTGTCTGCTGCACCAGGATCTGAGGCCACTGCACACCCTGGGCTGGGGGGACACTGCTCTTGTCCCATGTCCCCCCCCAGGGAAGGGAGAGAAGAGGCCACCACTGCTGATGTCCCTGCCTGCTGCCAGTGTGTGTGTGCCCCCCCCCCCAGCCAGGGACCCCCTGCCCACACCACAACTATGCAAAGGTGGCCCTGCCCTCTCTCTGTCCCCAAGGACACCAGGGTGGGACATGTCACCCAGGCCTGACCCCCTCCTCCCCATGGTGATCCTGGGGGGGGGTTACATACTGTGGGTATTTACTCCCTGGGGGGGTAAAGCAGGATGGGGGTGAGGGTCCCATCCTAGCCTTGGGGACCCAGGGCCCCCCAGAGGATCAGAGGACATGTGGCAGTGGGTACCCCCCCCCCCAGCCCCATGAAGAGCCTGAGGGGGGGGGGGAGGGGGCAGAGCCCCAATAAAGGAATTTTTTTCTCTTAGTTTTGGTGTCATTGTCACCCATCACCACCTCCCAGCCCTCCCAAGTTTTCCTTCCCCTCCCATTTTGCAGCTGAGGGAACAGGGTGTATTGGGGCTCGGGGGGGGCGAGAAGGGGGCAGAGAGTTGTGGGGAGGGGGGAAAAGGGGGAAGCTCATGATGGGGGGGGTCTTCAGGGGGGAAATGGGCAGCCCAGTGGGGGTCTGTGAAGGTGGGGGGGGGGGTAGAGCAATAAACAGCCACCAGATGTGCCCAACAGTGTCACTTCATTGGTGCTGGAAGGGTGGGGGGGACACAGACCCCAGCCCTGCAGTGATGCCCCGGGCTCAGCTTTGTGTCCCCCCCCACACACACTCCCTGAGTCCCAATGGCCCTGGGTGGTCCGTGGAGGGGGGGGTTCTGGGGGCACCGGGTGGTCCATGGTGGGGGTCAGGGGGTTATCCCCGGGGGACCAGGTCTGTTCTCAGGGGCAGCAGTGCTTCCACCCAGTGCCCGGGCTGCTGGAGCAGCCTCCCCCAGACCCCCCTCTCCTCTGCCGTGGAGTCCATCCAGCCCACGGGCAGCCCGTAGCTGCTCCCTGTGGAGACACCGCTGTCACCTCACTGTCACCTCACTGTCACCTCACTGTCACCTCACTGCCACCTCACTGCCACCTCACTGTCACCACAGGGGACCACCCCGGAGGTCCCCCCAAAGCTGACCTGTGCCCAGGCTGAGCCGGATGCCCCCCAGCTGACGTTTGGAAAAGGCTTCGTGGTGCCAGAGGGTGAACTCAGCACAGGCCTCAGCCAGGTCCTTGGCTTGGAAGCCATCGTAGACCATGGTGTGGTTGAAGAGGGGGTTGAGGCTCCTCTTCACCACCCGGGTCTTCTGCCTGCTTGCCTTGCTGTCATCTGGCAGGACGTAGCTGGGGGGGAGGGGGGGTGTGACACCAGGGGGAGGCTTGGGGACACCCGCACCCACATATCAGCCCCTCTGGGTGCTCCCTCTCTGTGTCCCCCCCCCCTTCTTACCACTGCACGAAGGCGTCCACCGTGCCGCTCTGCAAGGGGACGAGGCTCTGAGCATCCTTCACCCAGATGTGGAGCTCACCCGTGGGTGGCAGCCCCTTGCCTGGGGGGGTGAGAAGGGTCAGGGGCACCCTGCCATGCCAGACACCCCCCTCCCCCCTACCCTAGGTGCCCACCCACACTTCTCACCTTCCGAGCCAGCTGGGATGAACTTCAGTGCCAAGTTGAGGTTGCCCCGGCTGGCGAGGCCGTTGGAGGAGATGGGGACCTGGGGAGGATGGGGAGGGGGGGGATGTCATGGGGGGGCTGTGGATGGTGAGAGGAGGCTGGGGAGGGCAGGAGACTCACCCGGGGCTGGAGGCTGAACCACTCAGGGCGTGTGTTGGCCCAGTCCCAGGCACCCAGTGCAATCTCCACCTCCCCCAAGAAGAGGTTCCTGCCCAGGCTGTCGTGGTGCCACACCGAGAGGTTCAGGGTCCGGCCCTGCAGGTCCCTCTTCTCCAGCTTGTACTGGTGGGGAGGGGACACAGACAGGGGAAGGTTATCCACCTCTCCCTTAAACCAGCGGGACCCCTCCAAAACCACCCCAAAGAAACCTTGAGGGTCTCGTTGAAGATGGGATCCAAACTCCTCTTCCTCACCGTGGTCTTGCGCTTGCTGCGGTTGGACTTATCGGGCAGCAGGTACGTCTTGATGTACCTAGAACCCAACACCCCCCCGAAAAACCCCATCAAACCACGAGGTGGCTGCAATGAGGAGCACGGTGGGCATTGCCAGTGCTCAGACCCAGGACACTCACGGGTCCGACCGCTGCCTCTTGGCCTCAGCCAATTCCCGGCACCGTAAGACATGGACCTGCAGCTCCTTCTTGGCCGGGTCGTAACAGAGAGAGAACTGGACACAGCCCCTCACGGCCACACTGCCCAGCTCCCCCTCACTGTACAGGCTCATCAGGCTGCCACTCAGCTGCAGGGGGGGTGGGACAGGGTCAGGGGGAGGATGGAGAGGTGACCCCCCCCCCCCAACACACACTCCGGGTGTCCTGGCCCCGTACCGTGGAGGAGCTGAGGCTGGAGATGGAGGAGCTGGTGGTCAGGACACTGCTCGGGGATGTGTGGCCGTTTGGTGGGGACACCCAGCCTGAGGGGGCCTGATCCATCTGGGGGGGCTCCAGCCCCTGGAAATGCAGAGAAAAGAGGGTGAACAACCACCCCAGCACTGGTGTGGGCACCCCAAGGGGAGCTCCCAGTAAGAGCCCAGTGCCTGGGCACAACCCAGTGCTGGGCTCTGCACACCTGAGGCGATTCCCCCCTCCCCTCCTAACCCCAGATATCCTCAGATAGCCCCCAGCCCCATAGAGCCCCTCCCAACCCCGGACAGCCTCCCTCATTCCAGCCACTCCCAACCCCTCCCAGCCCTAAATATCCCCCTTCAGCCCCCTCAAACCCTAGACATCACCCCCAACCCCAGAAAGCCCCAAGACAGCCCCATACAGAGCCCCCAAACCCCAGACAGCCCCTTCCAGCCCCATATGTCCCCCCCCAAGACCCCTCCCTCACACCTGGCCAGCATCAGGGACACTGTGTGTGGTGTCAGGCTCATCCTCCTCTTCCTCAGCACTGGAGGTGTCAAAGGGGTTCCCACCTCCTGTGCCACCTATAAGGGTCCGGTGTGGGTGGGGGGCCCCCAGTGCAGTAGGGACAGCTAAGAGGGGGTGTTCCCCTTTTTTTTTTTTTTTTTTTTTTTGGCAAGAGGAGTGAACCATCAAGGGCTGGGGGGCCCCATCCTGGGGGGCTGGGAGGAGCCTGGAGAGCAATGCTGGGGGGGTCCAACCACCCCCCCAGATCTCAGCAGAACTGAACCCCCACCACGGTTACCTGGCTGGGCTGGGCTGTCCTGCTCCCTCACCGGGATGTCACCCTGCCACAGGGGCTGTGACAGTGGGGTCCCCTCCAGAGCAGGGGCTGCAGGATTGGGCTGTGAGGTGGCACATGGGGGACAGGGTGAAAACTGAGACCTGGGGCATTGTCCCCACCTGCTCCCTTCAGTCCATCCCCTCGGGGTCCCTGGGGAGAAGGATGTCCCCTGGGATGTCCCCCCAGTGCTCCCCACATCCCCCTTGGCAAGACAAGGCTGTCCCCAAGGGCGGTCCTGGGTGACACTGTGGCTCTGTGTCCCCACAGCCAGAGTGACCCAGAGGGCCCCCCCCGAGCCCATCACCGGGGGGTCAGGTACCAGTTGGCTCAACCCCCCCTCTGGGCACCCACCTGGGGCTCCGTGGCCGCCTGCTCCAGGGGGGGGCTGTGAGAAGGGACCCCCGTTAGATTCTCTCCACAAGGCAGCAGGATAAAGAACAATTTCTGTCCCCCCAGCACCCCCCTCCCTCAGTTAGTTATAAATCCGAGCTGCAGACCCCCCCTCCCTAGGTGGTGGACAGACACTGGGACAGACACTGAGACAAGACACTGGGACACTGGGACAGACACTGGGACACTGGGACAGACACTGGGACAGACACTGGGACAGACACTGGGACACTGGGACACTGGGACAGACACTGGGACACTGGACAGACACTGGACAGACAGTGGGACAGACACTGGGACCACTGGGACAGACACTGGGACACTGGACAGACACTGGACAGACACTGGGACACTGGGACAGACACTGGGACAGACACTGGGACAGACACTGGGACACTGGGACAGACACTGGGACACTGGACAGACACTGGACAGACAGTGGGACAGACACTGGGACCACTGGGACAGACACTGGGACACTGGACAGACACTGAGACACTGGACAGACACTGGGACACTGGGACAGACACTGGGACAGACACTGGGACACTGGACAGACACTGGGACACTGGGACAGACACTGGGACAGACACTGGGACACTGGGACAGACACTGGGACAGCACAGCTCAGGCTGGGCTCCACCCTGGGTTCTGTTCCCCTTCCCCACCTCCAAACCCCACCCCCAATCCCCCCCCCGGGGCCATCCCAGGGCTGTGCCACCCCCAGAGGGGACCCCTAAAAGGTGCCACCAGCCCTGGGGCGCCCATTGGGTGAGATCCCCCCCCCCCCCTCACCTCTCCTCCTGTCCCACACCATCCTCATCCTCCTTTTCCTCTGCCAGCGGCTCCTCCAGCTCGCCCGGGCTGAGCCCACGCTCCGTGTCCCCTGGGGACATCGGGGACCTCAGTGGGCTGAGCCCTGACCCCCGTTGTCCCCCCCACCCCCCCCTCCCCTTCAATGTCCTCACTGTCACCTACCCCGGGGCCTCCTCCTGCGGCGGATGGAGGCTCGGACCAGGTCGGAGCCCAAATGGTGCCGGTGGCGCTGGGCCCGGGCGTCACAGAACCAGTCCCCGGTCAGGATCCTCAACCGGACCGGGTCCGACACCGATTTACGGAGTTTGCTGGAGGAGAAGGCGGCTTTGGGTCCTCCCCACCCCTGGGTCCTCCCATCGCCCCCTTGTGCCACCCGTCACCCCATGGAGACACCGCCACTGGCCCTGGGGACCCCACCCAGCATCTCCCGGGGGCTTTGAGACCCCTGATACTGGGGGGAGCTTCACCCTGACTGGGCTCCATGGGTGTCCCCCCCCCCAGAGGAAAGGGGCCCCCCCAGCCTGGTGTGAGCCCAAGAGGAAGGCCCCCGGGCTGGCTGCTCTCTGTCCCAAAGGGGGGGGACAGACTCGATCTTGGGGAGTGCCCACCCTGTCCCCAAGGGTGACACTGAGCCGGGGCCACCCCTCCTCACCTGATGCGTCCCTCCTCACGCCGGCGGAGCTGCCAGTCCCTGCGCAGCACCTCGGTGATGGCGATCTGCTCCTCCTCTGTCAGGAAACTCAGGTCCAGCAGCGCCTCTGTCCCCAGCTCCAGGGCCATGGTGGGGTGGGGGGACACGGCAGGGTCACCCGGGGACACCGGCCCGGGTGGGTGCTGAGAGGTGGGGGGCTGGAGCCGGGGGTGCTCAGCGTGCCGGGCATGCAGCAGTGATGCCAGCATCTGGGAAGGGACCTTGGGACCCCTTTGGGGTGGGACTCATCCTGACCCTCTGCAAAGAGATGGGGTGGGGAGCTCAGCATGCACCCCCCCCCCCACACACACACACATTGCACCCCAAAACACCTCCGGGACTCCCTGGGGTGGGACTCATCCTGACCCCCTGCAAAGAGATGGGGTGGGGAGCTCAGCATGCACCCCCCCCCACACACACACACACACACATTGCACCCCAAAACACCTCCGGGACTCCCTGGGGTGGGACTTATCCTGACCCCCTGCAAAGAGATGGGGTGGGGAGCTCAGCATGCACCCCGTCACCCCCCCCAAAACACCCCCGGGACACCAAACAGGGACAAACCAAGAGGTGGGAAGATGCTGAGGGTGCCAAGGGCAGGAGGTTGGGGACAGTCCTGCCTGCACCTCCTGCTGCCAGGCCCTGTGCCAGTGCCAGGATCCTGCCCGCAGCCCGTGTTTGCTCAGGGTGTTTGTTCAGGGCCAGCTCTGCCCCTGTCCCCTTCCCACGGGTTTCATCAGGTGCCATGGCACCGGGATGGGGGGCAAAAGGGAACTCGGCTGCCCCCAGGGTGGGCTGAGACCCAACCGGGCTGAGACCCTACTCAGCTCATCACAGGGCAGAGGGTTCTGGCCCCACTGCACCCCCCCTGCCCAGGGCTTGGGAAAGAAAGAAAGGGCTGTTGGGTGCGGGCAGGAAATTGCAGCAGAGCTGGGGGGGGGATCAGTCCCCTCCCTGACCTCCCCCCAACCCCCATCACCCTGCTGGGACGTGGGCTCTGGGGCTGCCACCTCCCCCGTGGGGCTCAGACACCAGTGGGTCTCTCTCCAGCCCCACGGAGGGTCCTGTCCCCAGCCCCCAAAGTGACTCTGTCCCTGCCCCACGGGTGGCCCTGTCCCCAGCCCCACAGAGGATCCTGTCCCCAGCCCCACAGTTCCCCTTTTCCAAGCCCAGTGGGTGACCCTACCCCCAAGTCCCACGAGTGGCCTCGTCCCAGCCCCATCCCCAAATCCCACGGGTGACCCTGTCCCAGCCCCACGGGGGGGAGAAGGTCTCAGACATCCCCCAGCTCAGCAGCCAGGGGGTTGCAACCCCACCACGGACTCCCCCAAACCAACACCAGGGACCCCCTACCTCAGGTACCAAGGACCCTCTGCCCCCCCTCCCCTTCCCCCCCCCCTCCCCCGCCCCCACTCGTGCTCAGCACAGGGATCCTGTGACACCCATCAGCACCCAGCCCGTGGGTGGGGGTCTCAGGGGACACGTCCCAGGGTGCTGCTGCTGCTGCCTCCCCCCCCCCGCCCTCTCCTATCCCCCCCGTTGGAACACGGGGGTGTCCCTCCCCCTCCCCCCACCCCAGAACTGGACCAGCACCCCCAAAAAGTCACCCAGGGCTGTCCCAGGCACTGTCACTGTTGTCCCCATCCCGAGGACCCCGGTGGTGGGGGGTGCAGAAGGGGGGGATCAGGGAGCACCCATGTATCACCCCAGAGGGGTGCTGGGCACCCGGCCCCCCACCACGCACAGGAGACCAGTCAAACCAGTTAAACCTCCCCAGTAAGGCACAACCAGGGGGGGTGGGGGGTGCGCGTCTCCCTTTTTTCTTTGCAAACAGCCCGTTGGGGGGGGGGGGGGGGGCGATGCACGGCGTGAAACGACACCCCCCACCCCCCTCCCCAAAATCCACCCCCCCAGCAGGACACAGGCAGCCCCCCACACCCCCCCCCACACCTCCCTCCAGGGCAGCCCCCCCACCTCAGAGCAATCCCCCCCCCCCCCCGCCAGCACCAGGGTCCCCGCAGCCCAACCCCCCAAAGCCTGGGGACCATAAAAACCACCCCAAAACTCCACCCCCACGCCCCCCCACAGAGCCCCCTCACCCCATCCTTCCTCAGGGGGGGGAACGGAAGGGGGGGAGGGGGGGGGGGGGCTGCAGACCCACGACCAGGGTGAAAGGACCCAAACTCCCCCCACCCCCCACCCCCCCCGAGTTCCGCTGCGTGGGGCAAGGAAGTGGTGGGGGGGGGGGGGTGTGAGCCCCACTTACCTCCCCACGCTGCGGGTGGGGGTCACGGTGCTTTGTGTCCCTCCCCCCCCCCCCCCCAAGCACCCCACCGGGACCTTGGTGGCAGCGGGGGTCCCCCGGTCGCCACCCTTGGGTGCTGCTGGCCCAGAGCTGAGTCAAGCGCAGGGCGAGGAACCGCAACCGCCTCCTGGTCCCGGCAGCAGGAAAGCAGGGACTGGAACCAGCACCACCCGCCGGACGGGACTGAACTGGGTTGAACTGGGCTGAACTGGGAGGTGTCAGGCAGCCCGGGCAGGGGCGGTGCAGTGGGGGGAAGAATCACGGGGGAGGGGGAGCCCCCCCTCCCCCCCCCCAAGATCAAAGCTGAGGGGGTGGGCATGGGGTGGGAGTAACCCCCCCCCCAAACCTTACCCAAGGGGGGTGTTGGGGGCAGGATGTGGCACTGGGAGAACTGGGAGGACTGGTCGCTGGTGGGTAGGGGGTGGTGGCAGCAATTCTGTCCTCCCAGCAGCCCCCCACCCACTCTGAAAGCTCGGGGGGGGGGGGGGTCCTCCGGGGCTCTGCAGGACCCCAAAGCCACAGGGTGTCCCCAGCCCCACAGCCCCATCCCATGGGTACCCCCAGCACCATCCTGCTCTCCACAATCCCATCTCGCTCCACAGGGGCTCCCAGCTCATCCAGGACAACGCTGGGTGCTCAGCCCCACGCAGGATCAGGCCCGAGATGCCTGGCTGTGATAAACACTACAGTGGGGAGCACAGGAGGGGCCTGTGCCTCAGTTTCCCTCAATCACAGGGGGGGGGGCTCAGGCTCCCTGCCCGGCTCAGCTTTACAGGAGAGAGCAGAGCTGCTGGGGGGGGTGGGATTGCAGTGGGGTGCACACACCGAGCACAGGACCCCAAGAAAAGGGGATTATTTTTAGTGTGGTTTCTAAGGAAATGAGACTTTAGCTCTGTCTGTCACCTCCCCTCCCTGGGGACAGGTCCCAGATGGATGAGGTCCTGGCTGTGGATGCTCTGGAGATGCAGGGAGTGTGGTCAGGTCTCTGGAGGGGACACGATGGGCTGGGGACTGCTGTGTCCCCACAGGGCTCAGCCCTGAGACCCCCAGGGTGGGCACTGAGCCCCTGCTCTGCATCCTGCACCCACCTGAGAGGGGGAAAAGTTCCTGGAGTGAGGGTGAGGTAGGAAGGGAGGGGGCAGGATCTGTCCCCTGCTCCTGGATCTCTGGAGAGGGAGGGATGGAGGGAAGGAGGGGAGGAGGGGAGGAGGGGAGGAGGGGAGGAGGGGAGGAGGGGAGGAGGGGAGGAGGGGAGGAGGGGAGGGAAGGAGGGGAGGGAAGGAGGGGAGGGAAGGAGGGATGTGTGGACAGATGGTACCTGACTTGCTCAGAGGGGTGGGAAGCTCAGGGGAGCCTTGATCAGAGCACAGAGAGCCCCCAGCCCCATGGCCAGAGCTGTGGGTCACATCCTGCCCCGTGTCCCCCCCACCCCTGGTGACCCAGAGGGGTGCTGAGGTTGCTGGGTGCCTCCCTCGGGGTGGCTGGAGTCTGAGTCAGCCCAGTGACACCCAGGAGCACCCTGGCCACCAGCAGAAGGTGAGTGAGGTGCTGGGTCACCCTCAGGGGTCCTTTTCCTTGCAGAGAGCCTGGAGCAAGGCAGGCAGCAGCCATGGCTCCTGGCACCTCCCAAAGCTGGGCTGGAAGGAGTAAACCCCAATTCTGTCCCTGGGTGCTGGGTGCCAGGTGCTGGCAGCATCCCCGTGGGTGCACAGAACAGGTTCTGCCTCATTTCTGTGCTGGGGAGGGAGCAGGAGAGAGGTGCAAGTCCCATCCTGCCCCCCCCCCCCCAGTAAATTCTTCAGGAGGTGCTGGCAAAGCCTGGCTCTGCCAGGGGGGAAACTGAGGCAGGAGCAACAACAGCATCCCAGCTGCTGCTGGGTTTGTGGGCAGGGGGAGAGGGGCAGCACCTGGGGGAACCCAGGGGGGGCTGCAAGGTCAGGGGTGTTGAGGGCCATGGGGGTTGAACTCCATGAAAAAAGCATCTCCAGAGGGAGGGGGGCCCTGGAGCGGCCCCAGCCCTCAGCCCCCCAGCCAGGAGGTGCTGAGGGGGGATGGGGGGGGGGAGCCCCTCCTCATTTTTAATTTTTCATCCCTGCAAGAGACCAGTTCCCACCTTCAGCTCTGGCTGGGGACACTGGGCAAGGCTTGGAAGGAAGATGTGGGCATCAAATCCCCAGGGTTGGGTCTTGCCCCCCCTTATCTTCCCCCCCACCACTGGTGTCTTCAAAAAGCTTCCCCTGTGCAAAGGCTTCAAGGCCATTTGATATCCCCCCCCCACCCCCCAGGGAGCTCCTTTGCTGTGCCCCCACCAAAAGGATGAGGAATGAGGTGTCCCCCCCTCCTGCAGCAGTGACCCCCACTTCAAAGGTAGCTCCAGGGCAGCCCCAGAGGGGGGGGCAGAGCTGGGACTGGAATGTCCCCAGCCCCAGGGGGAGGTCAGGGACCCCCTGCAGAAGCGCCCGTGAGGGCAGAATCATGGAATGGTTTGGGTTGGAAAAGCCCTTTTGGATCATCCAGCACAACCAGGAACCTGTGTTCCCCCAGCACCACATCTCCAGGGCTTTGAAACCCCCTCCAAGGATGGGGACTCCACCTGGGCCAGCTCCTGAAAACCCTTTTTGGTTCCAGCAGGTTGGGATGGATCCTGCTCCTCCACTTTCCAGCTTCCCTGGCTCCCAGCACCCTCCTGGGGCTGAGCTGAAAGGGGGGAGCTGAGGAGCAGGGTTGGCACAGCCCAGGTTCCTGCAGCCCCCTGGGCACCTGAGTGGGATTAGCTCAGCACATCCAGCCTGGCTGGATATATAAAATATATATAATAATTATCATCCCCCTCAAAAAGGCATATAATCCCCCCCCAGAAAAAGCAGGACCCAAGCAATGCAGCTCAGCTCCCCACAAGCCTCCAGCCAGATTCCCTCCACAAGTGGGTTAGGAAAATCCAAGCTGGGAGCCAAGGGGATGGTTGCAGCACTACAGAGCCATGGAGTAAGGGGCAGAGCTCGTTCCTGGGGGGTTCTGCATCCTCACCTTCTGCTCCAGCATCAGGATAAACCCCTGGGAGACTCCTCCCTCCCTTCCCCAGATGCTGTTTTGCTGTTTGGGTTTTTTTGGAGCTGTTGGTTTGGATGGAGGATCCAAGCAGGAGAGGCTCCAGGTGGTGGTTTGTAAAATGGCTGTGCCCTGAAATCCCCCAGCTTTGTGCACAGCCTCATTTTAAGGCTGATCTCTTTCCTTCCCCCCACGGCACAGCTTTGGCCTCTGGATGTCAGATGGAAAGGGAAAAAAAAAATAAAAAATCAGCTGCTGCATTAGCAATCTGGACAGCAAACCCAGGCTCCCAGTTCAGGCAGTGGTATCCTGCTGGGAGAGGGGAAAAGAAGGCTCTCTGCAGCCCCCTCTGCAGCTCCTGGCAGCCCATTCCCCCCCCCCCCCAACGCTGTCCCCCTCCTGACAGCTTGCAGAGAAATGGAAAAAAAAAAAAAGCAGGGAAATGCTCAGCCCCAGCAGGGGAAAGGAGCTGGGAGGCCAATGTCTCCAAGAAAATGAAGATGTGGAAGCCTTCAGGGAAAGGGAAGATACTCACAGCTGAAGGAAATCAACATGCAAGAAGAGGTTCATCTTCTGCCAAATCCTCCTCCTCCTCCTCCCCCAGAACATTCCACTCCCCCCCTGCCCCAGGCCAGGCAGAAGCTCAGGGATCAGCAAAGAGCAAGAGAAGGCAGAGCCCCTTCTCTTCCCAAACAAAGACCCTCAGGCTGGTCACTGGCTTGGAGACCCAGCATTAAAGCTCACAAACACTTCCCATGCTGTGCTAAGTGGGTTCCTCCAGCCCCCAAACCCTTCTTCCCAACCAGAGGTCTGAAAACAAGGGTGTGAGTTTTGGTTCAGAGCTGGAAAAAAGGGCAAGATCAGAAAGCATTAGGGAAAATTCAGAAAGCATTAGGGAAAATTCAGAAAGCAAGAGGCAAAATTCAGAAAGCAAGAGGCAAAATTCAGAAAGCAAGAGGCAAAATTCAGAAAGCAAGAGGCAAAATTCAGAAAGCAAGAGGCAAAATACAGAAAGCAAGAGGCAAAATTCAGAAAGCAAGAGGCAAAATTCAGAAAGCAAGAGGCAAAATACAGAAAGCAAGAGGCAAAATACAGAAAGCAAGAGGCAAAATTCAGAAAGCAAGAGGCAAAATTCAGAAAGCAAAAGGCAAAATACAGAAAGCAAGAGGCAAAATACAGAAAGCAAGAGGCAAAATTCAGAAAGCAAGAGGCAAAATTCAGAAAGCAAGAGGCAAAATTCAGAAAGCAAGAGGCAAAATTCAGAAAGCAAAAGGCAAAATACAGAAAGCAAGAGGCAAAATACAGAAAGCAAGAGGCAAAATTCAGAAAGCAAGAGGCAAAATTCAGAAAGCAAGAGGCAAAATTCAGAAAGCAAGAGGCAAAATTCAGAAAGCAAGAGGCAAAATTCAGAAAGCAAGAGGCAAAATACAGAAAGCAAAAGCCATGGGACCATCAGGATCCAGGTCCTGGGTGCAACCAGACACACTGCCTTGGGGCAGGAGAGGGGCCAGGGCTTTTCCCCAGGGAATACCAACCTCATTTCTAGCTGGCAGGAGGAAAGAGTCTGGACTCGAGATGCAGCACTTGGTGACATCCGCAGAAATAAGTTTATTTCCCCTACCATCGGGATTATGAAACCACAGAAGCAGAGTTGAAGTATTTACAAAGTAATTCGGGCGCCCCACAGAGCTCAGGAGAACAAAGGAGGAAAGGAGGAGGGGATGGAGGGCTCAGAGAGCAAACAACCACAGAGCCCTGCAGCAAAGGGGAAAGGAGGAGAGGATAAAACCAGCATCTGGGAGGTGAAGGACAGAGTGAACCTTTACCATGGATGGGGGCACTGGGAAAAAGCCAGCAGGGAGATGAAGGAAGCTGCAAGGAGAGGACATTCCTCCCACCCACCCCTTCCACCACCTCCCAAACCCAGGAGTCCGTGGCTGGAAGGGGGTGTTCAGCTGGGACTGGGGTGAAACTCTGCCCTCCCACCCCCACCACCTGCAGGGCACATTCACTGCTCCAGAAGTCTCCATTTGAACCCCAGATCTGGTGAAAAAAAAACATAAAAAGCTTTAGGAGCAGGAGGAGGATTTCCACAGGAGGGTGGGGAATGGCACTCAACAGGGTTTTTACAAGTCCCAGGAGCAGGCAGTGTGACCAGCAGCCCTGCTCCTGGCTTCCCTCACTCCAAGCCTGAGCTTTGGCAACACGTGGACAGATAAATCCATAAAACACTGACCCGAGGTGTGAGACAGCCCCAAGAAGTCTCAGAATTATTGCTACTGCAGAAGAAGGGTTTGGCTTAAGCCTCAGGGCCAACGACTCCGAGTGCATCTTTGGCAACACTGAGAAAACCTCCCTGAAATCAAAACCAGGCAAAGGACTCATCTCTCCTGCTCCACTGGCTCATCCCAGGGCAGGGCAGGCAGTGAGCAGACACCATCCTTTCATCCTAAGATTCTCTTTGATCAAGATCTTGGCTTTCTGAGCAGCCCCCAGGCCCAGCACCCTTCACCCAGCCTGGAAATGTCTGCACCCAGCAGACACCAACAAATATTTCAGTTCCAAGCAGATGGGGAAGGGCACTGCACACCTCCAGCCAACCCCCAGAAACCAGCACCAGAGAGACAACTGCATGCCAGGGAGAAAGTTTCAGGGGTTCTTTAAAAGCCACTGAGGAAAAAGGAGGAAAAGGCAGAAACCGAGAGGTCCAAGAGAAGTCCTCAGCCCAAGGGGTGGAAGCATTTGAGGCACATGGGGAGAGGTTTGAGGGCCAACAGGGTGATGGTGAATGGACCAGGGCTGGCAGGCAATGGAGAAGAACTTTCCTGCTGGCCAGGAGCACTCCTGGAGGTTGGAATCCATCAGATAGTGGAGCAAAGAGCTGTCCTTTCAGGCACAGATGGAAAAGCTGTTTCTCTGCCTCTGCAGTCAGAGGGGATCTGCTTAACTGCACACAACCCTTCAGCCACACTTTTGTGTAAAAAGCCCCAAGAGAAAGCAGCATCTGCAGGCCAGAGCCTCCACCCTGGACCTCTCACCTTGAAGGAGACTCTGGGTCACAGCCAAATTCACTGCTCACCAACATCCTACCCCCTACGACCCAACCCAGGGCTCAGAAAGGGCTCCCAGTGCTGCCAGACCAGCATTTCTCACATCAAAGCCACTCCTGCAAAGCACTTTTACCCCAGGTGTGCTCTTCAAAGCAAGCTGAAGAAACAAACAGACTTTCTTGTTCACCATCCTGGAACCAGGCACAAGAAAGGCAGAGCCTCAGTGTGCTGCTGCAAAGCCCAACCAGATCAGGAATGCTTTCCAGTCCCTTCACCTTTTCTTTTCATCTCGGATGGTCCTTACCAAGCTCAGGTCTCAGGGGCTGCTCTCACAGATGCTTTCAATCCCAACACTCAGCTTTCTGCCCCAGAAACACAGACCTGCCACCTCTGCAGGCTCAGGTCTGCTGCAACACACAAAGGAGGAGGGATCAAAGGGAGGTTTAAGTGGCTCTTGAGAAGCGGAACGACAATTTCAGATATTCAGAGCAGGAGGAGAAGCAGGGAAAGCTGCATTTTTATCTGGCACGAGCTAAAAGAGACTCAGCAGTAGACTCCCAACTCTACAACAGGAGATTGAAAGCTGTACCCAAGCCAGCTGATTGACTTTCCTGCCTTTCTGGGCTCACCAGCAGGACCAGATGACTCTGCCCTGCTGCAGAGCGTTCCTCAGAGGAGTGTCCTGTCACCAACACCTCCCTGGCACTGCTGGGGACATCATCAGGGAGTGCTGTGGCATCCTCCATCCCCTGGAGGAACCCCATGCCTCCACTGCAAAACATGTGCTAGGGGAGAGTGGTGCAGCAAGGGGACAGCAACTCCTCCTTGGAGACTCAGGAAAGCGGAGGAAGCCTCTGATGAAGCCTGCAGAAGAAACCAGGTGGATCAGAGAGAACCTTCCCAGGTGGATCTGCTCCTGGTCCTAAGCCCAGGGATTCCTTGGCACTGAAAAGAAAGGTGCCCACCCTTCTCCTTTTCTGACTGTGTTTTTCTACCTACCGGAATTGCAGAAAGGGAGAGAGCAAGAGGCTTCGGGGAGCCCTGCCAGGGGGAGACACCACCGACAGAACACAAACAGGAGGAGAAAAAGCCAGTTCCAGGAAACATAGATGAGCTGTTAGAATGGAGTGGAGTTGCCACCTTCCCCTGAAAACGCCTCCCAGAGTCCCAGGCCTCCACCTTGCTGGATCAGCCACAGTTTCATCCTTCATGGGGAGCTCAGAGCTGCCATCACCGCAGGTGAAGCGTCAGCACGACGGTGACGATCACCCCCAAGAAGAGGACAAAGGGAAGCCAGGTCTTCACAAATCCCCCTACACTGCAAGGTGGAAAAAAAGAGAGAGGGTTTCAAATGTAGGGAACCAGCAGAGAAAGACAAAAGGGGTAGAGAAGGATGTGAGAGGAACTGGAGAAATCAGAGGGAGGCAGACACCCTCCCAACTTTCTTATCCATTGCACGTCACATCCTGGAGGTTCAGGGTTAAAAACTGAGACTAAATCAGGTCCAGAAATAACTTTATCATCATCAATAGGGCTGCAGTCTCCTTCCATCTTAAACACAGGTCAAAGATGAACACATTTCATACCTGCACAGACAGGAGACCACCCAAAGTGAAAGCTCATTACAGCAGGCCTCATTATTCAGACTGCTGAGGTATTTTATCACAGCAGCAGGGACTGCACTTCCCTAAAAGCTGAGAGAAAAGTTCCTCCAGAACAGGGGAGACCCAACAGGAAGTGGAGCAACTCAAAACCAGTCTTTGCACAATGTCCTCTCCAGGCACAAGGAGCTGAAATGGAGATTAAGTGCCCTTCCTAGCTCAGGGCTTCCTTCTCCACTCCAGTTGGAAGCTCCCCACCAGTTGGAAATCTGACCAGTTTTTATGTCAACAACATTCAAGAGAGGGAAGAGAAACCAGAAATCCCTGGAGGTAAGCCATTCTGTGACCTTATGTTCTGACCTAACCCAGCCAAAAGAAAACACAGAGTGAGCTTTGCTTTAGGAAGAATTCCCCAAATTCCAGGCACCGTAAATTAGCTGCTGGATGCAGTATTTGGGGGAACCAGTGCAAGTATTTGCACCCAGTGCAAGCCAAGCAGGCCCTCTTGGTTCTTTCCCTGCTGAATCCAGCCTGCTCCTTAGCTCACCTTACATACTTCCCATACAGGAGTGAGAAGAAGCAGAGCTTCACCATGTTCCAGGAGGTGCTGTTATCATATCTCATCAAATTTAAGGCCAGAGCCACGTGGGAATGGCAGTTATCACAGCAAAGGTTGTGCTGGAACAGGAAAAAAAAAAAAAAAGCACAGGGTTAGTAATCCTGAGGCTCCCCAGCTCTGCACCCTGTGTTGGTGCTGAGCCTCAGCTCCCACTTGGGGCAGCAAAGGTTGAGGAGATGTCCCTGGAGGGCAGGGGGGGCTGTACCATGCGGTGTTTGTACTCCTCTGAGGCATCATGCACAGCTGTGTCCCAAGCATTGGGACCTGTGGAGTAAACTTTGCTGGGATCCAGTTTCCAGTACCTAAAAGGATGAGAAAAGAATGAATTAGAGGATTCTCAGGGTTGGAAGAGAGCTCTAGAGATCATCTAGTCCAGCTCTCCCAACAGATCCCTTGGTGTGACTGCTGCACCTCTACAACTTCTTGCTCTTTCCCAACAAGGTGCTTAAAGGACATGGAGAAATCCATCACCTGGAGCCACGAGCATGAGCTGCAGAGGGGAGCAGGAACCACTGCTCAGCACCCCAGAGACACTGCAGACCTCAGGGGCACTGACTAAACCTTCAACTGCTTTCAAGGCCCCTGACACAAAACCTACAGACCATTCAAATTGTAAACCTGAGCTGGCAGACACACAAAACTCTTCTCCTCCTCCTCCTCTTCCTCCTCCCCCCCTGGAAAATAATTAACAGGATGGGAGTGATGACAGGTTGTTAGCACAGCACAAGCAGTATTTACTCAGAGTGCTTGCTGTTAACATTATCCTAAAGTGTTTTAGTCTTTTTTTCTTTTATTTTTTAATAAAGGCTCCACACAGCTCTGGTTATTAACACCATTATGTTGCTGTCACGCTTCTAAAAAGATTTAATTTAATGTGGTTTCTTGAAAAGCAGAGGCACAGTAACCATCCACTTGGATGAGGGCATCAGAACAATGAGAAAAAGCAATAATACAGCACATCTGTCTCCAGGAATTCAAGGACAGCTGCAGGTCAGTTGGTCAGTTTAATAAAAACTAACAAGAGCACTTACTTCACTGGCTTCCCAAATGCCATGTTGTCTTCCTACAAAAAAGGAAAGACATCTCAGGAGGATAACCCCACGGAATATTCATGGCTGGAAGGCCTCACAGCCTGCCATGGCTTTGTGATAAAACTGTCAGGCTGCCCTAGCAGTCTCCAGACAGCAATCTTGTTTGTGTGTCTGGATTTAGATTTCAGTGAGCTTTCTACTCCTCTCCTGGGCATGAATATATTTATACATGTGACATCATCTAGCTGCACCTTGTTCCCTGATTCTGGGGTGGTTTCCCCCTCATACTGTTAATATTTTGTTAATTCAAAGCTGTCAGTGTCCAAATCTATTAAAAGGATCAATTCTCCCAACATTAAACTTCCTTCCTTTGAAAAGCCACAAGGCTATAAAGCAGGGGAGAAGACTGCCACATACCTGACACACTGAGGAAGCTGGAAAGCAGCTTCTGTACCCAGAATTAAGAGCATTTAGGTCCAAAATTCTCATTTAAGAGCCTGTCCTACACAATTTTTTTTTCCTTTCTGCTCCCCAAAACACATTAGCCACTATCACATCCCCCCAGAGACCTTCTGAAACACCTGAGCCATGACTGTGCTGAACTTGGGAGCTGCAAAAACCAGGAGGTGGCTCCCAAGTCCCCAAGGAAGGTGGGATGCAGACCAAGCAGAGGTTCTACTGAACCACCTGGATCCATCAGCTACTTACGGAGACAAAATAGGGCCCTGCAAAGTCCCTGATGACTCCAGTGGAGGTGCAGATGCCCATGTGGCCAATGATGGGGAAAAGCCATCTGTGGAGGCAACAAACAAAGTGTCAGGCTGAGACATTTGTCCCCTCCACCCCTGATGGCACTGGGTGGGTGTAAACTGCTGCCAGGAAGCTGCTGGAGCAGCCAGGGGATAAAGAAGCCCAGGGGATGTGTTCTGGGAAGCTGTGCAGAGCCCAAGCCAGGCAGAGCCAGGCACAGGGACAGTCAGAGGGAAAACCAAAAGGAAAACATGCAAGGATTACCCAAAGCTGTGCTGCTGAGCAGCTCTAGAGTCACCTCATTTGGGGAGGAAATCAGGATTTCAAAGGGAGAAGCAGCAGGACCCTGGAGATGTGCACTACAGACATCCCTGGGCAGGGCAGGGTGAGCCTTGGTGTCCCAGAACAACTTCATTTTGTGGTATCCCAGTGAACAGGTTTGATCTGGGAGAAACTGCCTGGAGATGGATGCAGGCTTTGCACTTTAACAGCTGAAAATGAGCTCCCCCTGCCCATCTTCCCAGCTCTTCCCAGGGAAATGAGATTCCAGCACCCCAGAGAGAAAAGGGAGTGATCCCAGGTTTCCAAGCCCTTCTCCTCCCTGCTGGCTGTTCCAGGAGCAGCAGATTTACATCCCAACCCCCTCTCCTCCCCATCACTCCTCAGCAATACCCTCACCCAGCTCTCTCCCACATCCTCAGCTTTGCTGCCCTCTCCTCAAGGCCTCAGCCCTCCCTGCACACAGTGACTGAAATATTTCAGCAGAGCTCCCAGTGATGCTCACCAGAAAGAGATTCACAGGTCCTGAGAGGTTTTAGAGAACCTAAAACTCTCCAAAAACCACAAAAGGGACCAAAATGTCAGGACAAAACAAGTTACAAAGAGCGTAGAGCTCCTGTTGATCTCACTCTGCAAAATTTGATGCTCTGTGCTTGCATCTCTTACCCCCTGTCTGCTCCTGTCTGGTGTGATGCAAAGCAGCAGCCAGAGTCTGGCTCTCTGTACAATAATTTATATATATATATATATATATTTTTGAATATAACACTGTCCCAGCATTGCCACCTTCAAAGATCTGGACACTTCTTTTTTGTTGTTTTTTTTTAAAGATTATTTTCCTTTCAGCTTTCAACTGATGAAAGGTCAGGGGGAGAAAACAGAGCTTTTTATGCACCTACCAAGAAATCTTGCCACATAATGACACTGAAATTTTCTGCTGCAAAACAAAACCAGTAAAAAGATGCAAATGTTCACTGGGGAACAAACCCACACGTGGCTGCCCAGTGGCTTTGGACAATCCCTTCATCAATCCCAGCAGGAGATAAGGAAGTTCAAAGCTTTGAAAAATCCTCCAGGAAAAGGAGGAAGGTGGGAATTTTAAGCCCTCAGAAAAGAGGTAAAAAACCCAGAGCTGGTTTGGAGCTCTGTATGAGGCAGGAAGGGGGAAGTGGCAGCTTCTGCTCCCTGAGGAATTCAGGAGCCATTCCCAATCCCAAACCACATCTTCCACCTGACTGGGGCTCAGCAAACACCTCACCTGATTGCAAGGGAGAGGAAAGGCAATAAGGAATAAATCCAAACCTCCAGGTATGTGCCCAGCCTCCCCCTCCTCCTCCCTTCCCTAAACCACATTTTACAGCTTCTCATTTTCCCACGGCAGGAGCAGAACTCCAAAGTTTTCCTTGGAGCCTTCCAGCTTTCTGGCTGGGAAAGCAAATTGACTTTGAACTCATTATAAAGAGGGAAGCTCCGAGGTTTTTTCCTGGAGGCACCCAGGTGGTCCCACAGCCCCTTGGCTCCCCAAGGACCAAAGGATTTCCCGGATTTCCCTGGATCCCATCCCCCACGGGGCTTTAACCCACGCACACCCTGGCTGCGGGGATGGGAGAGTCCTGCACCAGGCTCCCGGGGGGCTGAGCACCCCAAAACAACCCTGAGCACCCCAAAGAAACCCTGAGCACCCCTGGGAGGAGCCTGAGCACCCCAAAGAAACTCTGAGCACCCTAAAACAACCCCGAGCACCCCAAAGAAACCCTGAGCACCCTGGGAGGAGCCTGAGCACCCCAAAGCAGCCCCGAGCACCCCAAAAGAACCCCGAGCACTCTGGGAAGAGCCCAAGCATCCCAAAGAAACCCCGAGAACCCCAAAGAAACCCTGAGCACCCCAAAGAAACCCTGAGCACCCTGGGAAGAGCCCCGAGCACCCCAAAACAACCCTGAGCACCCTGGGAGGAGCCTGAGCACCCCAAAGCAACCCTGAGCACCCCAAAACAACCCTGAGCACCCCAAAGAAACCCCGAGCACCCCTGGGAGGAGCCTGAGCACCCCAAAGCAACCCTGAGCACCCCAAAACAACCCTGAGCACCCCAAAGCAGCCCCGAGCACCCCAAAAGAACACTGAGCACCCCAAAAACCACCCCGAGCACCCCAAAACAACCCTGAGCACCCTGGGAGGAGCCTGAGCACCCCAAAACAACCCCGAGCACCCCAAAACAACCCTGAGCACTCCGGGAAGAGCCCGAGCACCCAAAAACCACCCTGAGCACCCCAAAACCACCCTGAGCACCCCAAAACAACCCCGAGCACCCCAAAGAAACCCTGAGCACCCTGGGAGGAGCCTGAGCACCCCAAAAGAGCCCTGAGCACCCCGGGAGGCTCCCGATCACCCCGCAGAGAGGAGCCGGGCAGTGCCCCCGGGCTGTCACCCCAAGGAGCACCCCAGGAGTCCTGGGCCGGGGTTCGGTCCCGCTCTCAGGCCCGGTCCCCGCCTCCCGCACTCACGTCAGGACGGGGATCGGGGTCCAGACCACGCAGTACGGGAAGCGACCGCGCTCGGCATCCAACCCGGCCCCGGGTCCGGCCCCGCCGCCATTGAACTGCTTCATCTTCGCCTCCGCTTCCGCCATCACCGGGGGTCGCCCCCGCCCCCCCCCTCCCCGCCCCCGCTGCGTCACTTCCTGGAGACCGCTGCTCACTTCCGGGCACAGCCGGTAACCAGGAAGTGGCAGCGGGCGGACACCCCCTGGCCTGACCCCGGGCCCAGAATTCCCTCCCCGGGACCCAGAATTCCCTTCCTCCGGGCTCGGAACCCCCTCCCCCGACCCAGAATCCCCTCCCCCGACTCAGAGCTCAGTCCCCGGGCCCAACGCCCCCTCCCCAGACCCAGAGCTCCCTCCCCAGGCCCAGAACCCCCCCCCCCGGGGCCAGAATTCCCTCCCCGGGGCCAGAATTCCCTCCCCGGGGCCAGAATTCCCTCCACCGGGGCCCAGAATTCCCTCCCCGGGGCCAGAATTCCCTTCCTCCGGGCTCGCAACCCCCTCCCTCGACTCAGAGTTCCTTCCCCGGCCTCAGAACCCCTTTCGCAGACCCAGACCTCCTTCCCCGGGCCCAACACCTTCTCCTCAGGCCCAGAACCCCCTTATCCCAGACCCAGAGCCCCCTCCCCAGACCCAGAGCCCCCTCCCCAGACCCAGTACCCCCTTCCCCTGGGCTCCAAATTCCCTCCCCAGACCCAGAACCCTCTCTTTAGGCCCAGAACCCCACTTATCCCAGGCCCAGAACCCTCTTCCCCTATCCCAGAGCCCCCTCCCCAGGCTTTCCCTGGTGTGGGGTTGGGGGGTTCCGGGCTGGAAGGGCCCCAGAGCTCCCCCAGAGCCCCCTTGCTGCCTGAGGAAGCCTTGAGAGCTTCACTTGGTGCCTCTCCCCCAGGCCCTCAGTTCTCTCCTGGGGTGCAGAAGAGCCCTGGGGGTGTTTCACAGCTGGAGGAGAAGCTCCTGGGTGTTGGTTTCTTCACCTCCCTGGTGAAAATCTACCCCAGGAACCTCTCTCTCTGCCGACTCCTCCTTCCCAAAGCCAGGAATCTGGATCATCCCCAGGGAGCAAGAACCCCAAGGGAAAGTGCAACAGCAGAAATCAGGATCAGTCCGAGGCTGCTGGGGGAGAGGAGGAGGTGGAGGTACTGCCCAGAACAGCATTTACAAATGGAGAACTGGATTAGAAAAATAACCATGGCTTTATTAGGAAGTTTAATTCAAACTACAACGAGAAAGCTGAAGAAGAAATGTTTTTATTCCAGATTTCCACCCCCCACCCCCCCCAACACACTCGGCAAAATACAGAGTGACAACTCACTGGATCAGTGGGAAGAAGGAGGAGGAGGATGTTGCTTGCCCCAGCACAGGGATGTTCTACCCAGTGTCCTGGCTGCCTCCTTTTAGTGCTTTCCTTGGAAACTGCACATTTCCTCCTCACGGAGACCTTGAGCTGCACTTCCCGAGGTCTCCAGCAGAGTTTGTGGTGTCACACAGCCCAGTGCCATGGGGTTTTGCTAAGAAAACAAATCTTGGCTTCTTCCAAGGTTGGGTTCCTCCTCCCTTGGGGGAGCTCCCAGGAGGTGCTGACCTTTTGTTATTAGCAACCCCTGTTCATCACCAGAGCCACATTCCCAAGGGACATCACAAAACTTCCAACTTCCATGCCCTGGCCCTGCTTTTTCACTGAAATTTTTCTCCTTCCCCCCAAGACTCGGCTTGACTTCAATGGTTTCTGCTTCCCAGCACCCACCTGGTTTCATCCTGACACCCAGCACAGCCTGCCCCATCCATCACTGCACTCCCAGCTCCAGGGACACCACAGCACTCACACACTCACTGAATTTTACTCACTTTGTAGTGGTGGGGATGGCAGGAGGAAGCCCTGGCTAACAGCCCAGCGAGGAGGTGGCCCTTGGCACACACTAACTTCTCTAGAATGCCCCACAACTCCCTTACTCAGGAGCTGCTGACTACATTTCCTTGCCTCTAAAAAGCCCTCAAGAGCTCATCTAACATCCCACCCCATTTCCTAGTCTAGGACTCATGCTTTAGGACAGCAGAACCATCCCCCAGTGTCTCCAGGGCAAGAGTTGATCAAGAAGAGCCTGAGACCCCCACTCCTCAGGCTCTGATGGGGAGGGATTCCAAAAGGCAGCCAGCCCAGGAAAGGCACCCTGGAGAGCAAAGCCATGCCCGGTGCTTTGGTTTCCAACAGACCCTTTCCTAGTTTGGCACTTGGGATGGGAGATGCACACAAAGGTTGGATGTGTTTCAGTGAACACTTTTGTTGCTGTTGTTCAATGAAGATTTGCATTGATTTGCTCCAGGCTAAGACAAACGCCAGAGAAGGTTAAAAAAAAAAAAAAAAAAAAAAAGAAAAAAAGGAAAAAAAAAAAAAATCTATGAATAGGGGCCAATGTTCACATCAGCTACAGTGGTCCTGGCATGGCTGTGGGATTAAGCAGTGGATTTGCTCTTCCAGCTTGTGCCTGGGAGGCTGCTGAGCAGCATATCACCAGGGAGCAGCTCCCCTGGCAAAGCCAGGCAGCCAGGCCATGCCCCCAGCTTGGGCAGGATGTGTCCTCCCCCCATCCCACCCTCCCCTCCTGCTTCCCACAGCCCACCTTATTATTCCCAAGCATGGGAAGGCAAAGCCAGCTGCTGGAGCAGGGCAGGAACACCATTTTCCCCAGGCTGGATTAAAAAATAATAATAATAAATCAATACAGGCCTCCTGTCCTGCAGGCCCAGCTTGGTTTTGTGGCTGTCAGGCAAGCAGGAGGGCTCTCCAGCTCCAGCCCCGTGCTGGCAGCACTGGAGGTGACAGCAGGGTCTTCCTAGTGACAACTGGAAAGCTGCTGCTGTTCTCCTGCTATTGATCTAAGCAGCATACAAAACACCTGAAGTCAGCAGGGAAAAATAGCTGCAGTTGGAAAAGAAACTGCAGGGGAGGGGTGTCGGGGGGAAGGGGGGGAGTGTGGGGAGAGCAGGTAAGTTCTCCATGCATAAAATTAAAAGGCTGAGCTTTTTATTGCTGCTGTCTTGCCTGACAATACCAGATCGATGGGCAGAGCAGGAGTGCTGCCATCATTTGGGTTTTGCAATCTCCCGGTGAGAAACAAAAAGGTTTCACTCCTCTTTCTGCCAGCACCTTGCCCACGGGTGGCTCCTCTCTCCTCAGCCCCAAACAGCCTCAGGACAAGGATTTTTGCCTGCCCAGTGCAGGTGCCAGCACATCACTGGTACCCTGGAGCCCTGCTGAGAGGAGAGACTGTCTATTTTTTTTTTTTTTTTTTTTTTTTTGGGAAGGAACAGCCAAGCCTGGACTCCTCTTTGGGTCTGGAAGGGATTTGCTTCCCTCCCCTCTCTGAGCCTGAAAGCAGCAGGCACCCAGCCAGCTCCCCTTCAGTGAGTGCCTTCCTCAGGAACCTTCTCTGGTGTGACAGCTCCAGCATTACAGGGACCCAAACCACTCAAGGAAGAGATCCCCCTCCCCCTCCTGACATTGACAACCCCACTAGCAGCACCAGGCACCCCCACATGCAGGGAACTCTGGAAAATGTCACCCAGGCACTGGGCTGATGGAGGACACAGAGGTGCCCTTCCTCCCCCCCAACCCTGGAGGTGATGCTGGGGTGGGGCTTTTGGGGTCTTTCTTTTTCCTGGGGTCTGTGCCTGCTGCAAGCTGACAGCTTCCCACGGCTCAGTGTGAAGCAGAGGCCTCATTCCCACCTCTATCCCTGATGGAACACAGATGCCCACCCCAGAAACCTGCCCTAAGCCACTGCACCCCTCATAGCTTCAACCTTCAGGGCTTTTCTGCTTCCCTGGCACCTGGAAAGCTGCTTTTCCTCCTCCTTCCCTCCCTGAGCAGCACAGCCAACCCACGAGGCAACTTTGCTGTTGAAAGAAAAAGCCACCAGTGTCTCGGGGAGAAGGGGCACAAGGTGAAAGAGCTCCAAGAACCAAGGTCACGAGGATTTCTCAGCTCTGAAATCCACCTCCTCTACTTGCCAGCCCTGGAGGAGTTCCCCATCAGTCACTTCAAGAAGCTAAGAGGAGCACAACAAGCAGAGGACCAGATTCCTCACTGGAACAAACCAGCAGGCAGCTTCCTGACACCCTGCTCCCATTTTGCTCAGAGACAGGAGCCATCTCCAGCCCTTTGCAGACTTGTCCCTGGCTCTGCAAACAGTGACATCAGTGAAAAATGAACTCATCAGCAAAGCTGTGACCATTCCTCTCCCCACATCCCAGAGCACATCACTCCTCTCCCTCCTCCATCCAGTGCCTGTACCCAAATTACCAATAACACTCAGTTTCTGGGTCCTTCCAGCCATTTCCACCCACCAGACAATCACTCAGCTCCCCCCTTCCATGCTTCCTCTTCATCCAACCATTTCAGTCCAAAGATCTGACCTAATTAGCTTGATTGCCAATTCCAGCTATGGATGCACATGGCTTTGTTAGAGCAGAGCTGTCTTTTAAAGCCATCATTTTGATCAGATGGGATTCAAAACCAGGAGGCCTCCAAAGGCTGAAAGGTGTCCAAGGGGAATTATTTTAAGAGAGGAGTTCAAACAGATTCTGAAAATAGCAGCCTGGGTTTTTTTTGTTTGTTTTGTTGGGGTTTTTTTTCCTAACTCTTCCTTAAGGCCTGACATTCTGCAGCTTGGAGGGCAGGGAAGTATTTGGGAGATTTTGCAGCAGGAGCCCAGAGGAGAAAGGGAATTTGTGGTATCCTTTAGCAAGGGATCATCTCTGGCTCAAAACGTGGATGTCCCACTCAGCACCGTGCTGAGTGTGAGACACTTTAAGGCATTAAGTTCTTTGTTCCCAGCAGTGGAAACATCTCTGAAAGTCAGGCAGTAACGTGGTGACTTAGGCAGGTGACAACCTTGGGTCTGCCCCACAGCCTGTCTCACCAGGACTGTGCCTCTCAGGTCAGGAGGCTGTTCAACAAGAGCTAAAAGCCAAGGATGGGCTCATTTTCCCAACTCTTTTTTTTTTTTTTTGCCCCTCTCACTGCTCACTGTTGGATTCAGCAGGGACTCCAAGAGAATCTCATCCATTTTACCCCCCTACAGCCTGAGAGAACATGGTTCAGAGGACCTAGCTGCATTCCACAGCCCCAGCCATCCCTCTCTAAGACATGGCCATCACTTCTCTCTTTCCCCAGGAGCCGTTCTCATCCTCACCCTGACATCTGCAGCATCAGCTCCAAACTCCCTGAGGAGCACTCTGCTCCCCAACACAGCCCCAGCCCTCACTCTCCTGACAGAGCAGAGCTCCTGCACCTGGAGAAATGAACTTCAGCAATCACTCAGTGGCCACCTTCAGCTTCCCAGCAATGTTTTGGGCTCCCCAGCCCCCTTCCCACTCAGATTTACTGGGGCCTCATTCTCTGTGTTTGAACAGACAACATCCAGCCCAACCAGGGCACCCTCCACCCACCCTTGTCCATCTCCACAGAGGACAAAGGTTGAGCAAAGCCAGAACAACCCCCCAAACAAAATGAGACCAAGGAAGAACTAGAACAAAGAATTGTTTAATTGCTTAACCTTTTTTTTTTTCCTTTTTCTTTTTTTTTTTTTCTCTTCCAGGGACCAGAGAAAAGTTTTCTGCTCCTTCCAATGAGGGCAGTAAGGCTTGTGTGTTACTTCTACAACCACAGGGGCAAAGTTTATGAGATGATCATCTTTAGGACTTGAAAAAAAGCAAGAAGCAATGGTCACTGCAACACTAAGAGAAATCCTCAGATTTCCTAACGGAGAGCCCATTGCTAGAATACAAAAATAAAGGAGGCATCCCTGCATATCCCAGGATAGAAAGAGTTAACCAGAAAGAGCAGGAAGAAGCTTTCCCAAAGAGGGGTTGAAGTAAACAGCAGAGGTCAATAAAGCAACATCTTCTCCCTACTTCCCCAGCATGTTTTTCCCTTTGCCAATAAATTCCAACTCCTCATTAACAAGCGACAATGCAGGTAATCTGCCTACAACAAGGAGAAAAGGGGCTAGAGGCAGAACAATTTTTTCCTATCCCCTTCTCTCCCATTATTTATCTTTTTTTTTAACCAAAGCAGCCATTAGGAAAAAAGCCATCCACTGCAGAGGCAGGGAGTTGTGCAGCTTTCTCACTGCAACTGGCAGGTAAAAGAGCTGCACTATCTCACAAGGGTGAAAAAAAAAAAACAAAACAAAAACAACCAACAAAAAAAAGCTGCCACAGCAAAAGGTGAATGGGGAGGGAGAGGTCTGTTCTCTTCAGAGCTTTCCAACTCGGTTTCTCAGTTTAAAAATCAAAGTCTGCAGACATTGTCTACTGAAAGCTGAAAAAAAAAAAAGTTTGAGTGGGAAGAGAAGGTGTGGGGGGAAAAGAGGATGCGTCTAGCAGGAAAGCCTTCAGCTAAAAAAGGAAAAGGCCAGATGATGTCAAAAAGCCACCCAAGTGAGAAGAATCTTCTCTTGCCTCTGGGTTTTAAAGAGAACTGAGTGGTGGGGTGCAACTGGGACAGGGGAACTGGTACACAAACCAAACAGGTAAACTGAGCACGGCACTGGCCCTGCCTGGCAAGGAGCCGAGGGGACAAGCAGCCCAGGGACAAGCTGTCCCAGGAGAAAATGAGAGGGTGAGTCTGCCACCCCTGAGGGCCAGCCAGTCATTTCAGGGTGGGGAGGGACATTTTCTGTTTCAGCTCAGTTTCACCCAGAGGTGAGAGAGAGCAGAGGGACATGGTGAGGTCTGAGGGGCAGATCAGGTCCCTGTTAGCTCCAGCAGGGGGGAGAGGGGGAGCTCTCTCTGCAGGGAACAGTTTCCTTGGAGAGATGCTGCTGGCTCTGAGCCTCTGTGACCTCTCTCCCTCCTGCACAAAGCTCACTCAGCTCGTACAGACTGTTCTGGAAGGGAGAGGAAGCCAACAGTTACCTTGATCAGCCAGCACTGCGCAGTCTCTCTCATCAGCGCCTGGCAGCCAGAAGCAGCCAGAGGAGGAAAGGGAGGCCTCTCGACTTTCCACAGCAGGAACAGGAAGACCAAGGATTGCACCACATGGAAGAACAGCCCTAATGCAGCATCCACACGTGCACACACACTCCCAGACACACGTCTCACACCCCTGGGACTGAGGCCAACACGTTCAGACCTTCAGCAGTAAGAGACACGAAACAGCACGGAGCAGTTAAGATCTCCAGGGGCTCTTTGGTCTTAGTTGGTAGTCCTAGAAAAAAAAAAAAAAAAACAACAAAAACCACCAAAAACCCAAGCTCTTTGGAGTGGGTTGTAGCACAGCTGTGTAAGAGCTAGTTGATATTTAGTGTTTGGCCACTGTGAGAGGGAAAAACACAGGCTGGGTGTTACACAAGAAGGGGAAGAAGGGAAGTCCAGCGCTGCGTTGAGTTGGTGTCTGGAGAGTGGGAAGAGGAGAGAGGGTTCCTGAGAGGACCACTAATCCATCAGATGCTGCACCACCAACCAGGTGGAAAAGGCTCACAGCTTGGCTGAGACAGAGCAGCTGACTGCACAAAAATGTGGCTAAGAGCTCCAAACTTTAGGTCAAGATACACACTGTGACAACGTTCTCAACTCCAGCACAGGTGACACGGAGAGGAGGAGGTGAATACAGCTACAGACATTGGGGGCAAGGGAGAGAGAAGCTCTGGAAGAGTGTTGTTCCCAGCCCCTTTCCTCAGCACCTTTAGCTACATGAGTCCTAGGCCTCTGATCAAGCCTGCTCCCATCACTGACACCTTTCTTCAAGGGTTCATAGACCACAGAAGAGCTGGGCAAGCACATCCTGCCCCAATGAGCTGCACAAACTCAGTCCCTTCACTGATTCATCAACTAAGACAGATGCCCAGGGACAAGACAGGCAATATCCAGTCCTTAATACAACACAGCTACATCTGGTGACAACGTGTTAGAGACTGAAACCTGAAGAAAGATGTTATGGGACAAAACAGGTATTTGATGGCCAACAACCCTAAACCAGAGACCACTAGACAGCACGAAAGCAGCATCAAGCTTCCAAGACCAAGATCACTGCAGTAAATTCATTCCATAAACCCTGCCCTAGGTTTGTATTTTATTCAGGATTTTAACAGCCCCTTGGCAAATGCAATGTCCCCCTGTACCAGATCATACAGCAGCTCTGGAAAAAAAACAAAAACAAAAACAAACCAAAACAATCACCAGCTTACACTGCTTACAGACAACTCAAAGACCCCTGGTTGGGACTAAATTCCACTAAAGGCAAACCCCAGATTGCACTGCCATGCTGCTCAGTAGCGTGACGGGAGAAGGAGGAGGTGGTGGTGGTTTAGAGACAGCTGCTCCTGCCCCTGCCAGCTTGTCCTACCCTGTGCATAGTGCCAAACAGTGCAGTCAGTCATCAGAGAGAGTTCTGGACCAAGGAAACTAGGTTCCCTTTCAGCCAAACAATTAAAAGGAAGGAGAGGCAGTTGTATTTTAGCTGGGCCGGCACTGGACTTGCCCCTCTGAGCTGTCTTCATCATCTGAGCCTCCAGCCCCACCACTGGTCAGTCCTGTAATCCTGTACCCCATGTTCAGCAACATCACCTCCAGCGGGTCCGCGTTCATTCGCCTCTGGTTTGCTTGGGAAGCACCTTCCATGTCCACCACCACCCGACCATTGAGTGTCTCACTCTGCAGGACAAGGAAGAGAGAACTCAGCAAGGCAGCACAGAGACCAACGAGGGCTTCTTGATGTTGCTGCACCTCCCCAGAGGTCCTGGTAGGAAAGATGGGTTGTGTGTTACACACCAGGACAATGAAACCATTTTTTTCTGGGGCTCTTACCTCTGGCCTGGGGTTCCAGAGTCGTACAACTGGGTCAATGCCACTGGTGGCCAGGAAGCAGTAGCTGGGGTGAGGCTGGAGACAGTTGACAATCGACTCATCTCCCTGCAGCACTCTAACAAGGTTGGTGGTTTCTTTCTCCCAGATGAAGAAGGAGCCATCGTCTGACCCACTGACTATGTACTGTGCATTGCTAGGGGGAGAAGAGCAGAGACAGGAGATGACAGCTCAGAGCCACAGCTAGTCTCTAGCAGACATGAGAATCTCAGCTGGCTTCTATACTCAGCAGGCTGCCAGCCCTCAGGCTTACAGAGCCAGATAAAGCTTTCTGTGTCGGTTCCCTCCATCCCCAGGATTCATGTTTTCAATCCCAGATGGCTTTTATTTTTTTTAATTTTATTTGGAAATGTTAGCCCAACCAGGTCATCTGTGGATCTGCTACTGCACTCATGCAGCCACCCATGAAGGAGGGATTCTGTCATCTTTTTCAACCCTGCAAACCAGTGTCAGTGCCATTTTAGGAACAGTCACACGGGGCTACACGTGAGGCTTTATCCCACGGCAGTGAGCATCCTGCTGCTGCTCGCCCTCCTGTCCTGCAGCCCTCTCACCAACATACCTGCCAAAGAAATTTGCCTCTTTGATGTCTGTAGTAGTGTTACAGTGGCCACAATATCTGAATTTGTAGTCGTAGCTGCGCTCCCTCAGCACCATCTCGTCCTCTGAGATGGAATCCTTGCGGCCTGTGGCTCGCAGCCGGATGGGGCCACCCCCTTTCTTGTCTTCAGCTGGAAAGACAACAGATATCCCTCAGCACCATTTGGAGAGCAACAAGTTTTCAGCAAAGAGGAAAAAAACACTCTAGGAGACCACAACGGCTTTAGAGAAGAGTTAAGGACCATTCCAGCAGGGCAGATGATCTCCTGGCTCCATCAGACTCACCTTTTATCACACTCTCAAGAGCAAACCAGCACATGAGGCTCAGGCCAGTTTTTGTGCAGAGTACCAATCAATCTCTCTCCCAAGCTGGAGCTTTACTTCAGAAGGGCAGATTAAGGGGAAAATTCCTTGTCTGACCCATTAGATTTTAGCATAACCTTGAAGAAGCCCCCCCTCCCCCCCCCAAGGTGGCACTCACCGTTATCACTCTTGGAGAAGAGGGCGGCGTTGATGTCCCTGTCGAGGGCGTCGCAGGCACTGCTGTGTGCTTGTTCTGGGAACTTCCCTTTGAAGTCATCCAGACATTCCAGAGCTTCTGCCACGTACTTGAGTTCAAAGAGACAGCGGGCGAGACGGAAATGGGCCTTCAGGTGGCATGGATTCAAGGATATGGCCTTCAAGCAGTCTCTTAAAGCATCGTAATGGTCCCCATCCCTGAGGAAAAGGCAGAGGAGGATCAGCTAAGCTGAAGCAGAAACAGCAGCCATTTAACACAGCTGTTTCCCAGCCCTTGTTTCACTCCAAAGCCTGTTGGTTCCAGCCCTCCCTGTGCCAGCAGACACCCCCCAAGCTCAAGTCCTAACAGCATTTGCTGTTTCCCAGGGGTACCATCTGCCCAAGCCCAGTTCCTCCACTGCACCTGCAGATGTAGGAAGGCAGCCCTGGAACACGACCACCCAGGGAATCACAGCAAGCCTTGACCTGCCATTTTAAATCTGACAGAGCAGAGCTCCCAGATAGAACACATTTAGGGAAGTCCTTTGAAGATGGAGGATGCACAAACCCTCTGGCCAAGCAGACACAAGGCTTCTTCTCCTGCAAGGCAAGCAGGGGCCTCCTGGCAGCACGGCAGCTCACGCGTGCCCCTTGGTGGAAGCAGAGTGTGGCAGCATGCTTCCCTGCACACAGCCACTTGTAGCCCTGGAGATGCTACAGAGCCATGAACAAACATCTAAAGCACCAGGGTTGGTTTTTTCATTCCTTGCCTTTAGAGGAAAATCCTTAAAATGTTAGTGTTCTAACAGATTGGTATCATAATGGATATTTAGCATCTCACTGACTGAGATTAGGTGTCATTTCCCTAAGCTCCATGGCTGCAGGAGCTCTGGAAGCAGGAGAGACTTGAGGTTTGTGTGCTGGTGTTCAGTTCAGAGTGACAAAGGCTGAAAAGTCAGCCAGGGGTGACACACCTGGTGCCCCAGCATTGAGACTAAAACTGTTCAGATGCACCACAACCTGTTACAGAATCACTGAATGCTTGGAAGGGACCTTAAAGATCATCTAGTTCCAAAACTTGTATTTTAAGAGAGTACCAAGTCTCCACGTGATGGCTGATAATAATGATGATGATGGTTTTCACACCTGCAACCTAAATGCACTGCATCTACAAAGTCTGAAAAGGGAAGGGGGTGAACTGCCCTCTGCCTTCCACAGGGTGGCAATTTTAGATCACATGGAGTCTTTCTCAGGGAAGAATCACATGGAGTCTTTCTCCTGGGTTTCTACTCATAAAGGGAGCTCCAAATCTTTTGGGTTACATGCTAAGCAGTGCCTATGCCCTGCCACAAACATGTTCTGCAAACCATTCCTCCTGTTGCTCCCTCCCATCTAGGTGGGCATTGCCCACAGATTACAGTGCAGAAGGTGGAATGCTTTGTCCATGAGAAAGAAAACCTGGTTCTTCAGGGATGATTTGGGCAGCATTCTGTTGATCCTGGAAACTGATGCACAGCACCAGGTCACTTTTATTCAAAGGAAGAGAGAATTCAAGTTACCTGTTATGGTGACAGATGGGTGTCTTGCACTTTTGGAGCTGCCTGAGCTATTGTGCCACCCTCAAAAATCCTTTGACCTCAGCTACCCATGTCAGAAAGCCCAACAGACTGGAGTGAAAATGGACATGTTGAGATGTAAAGCAGGCACTGACCTCTCCCAGTCTTCCAGGTTTGTCTCAGCTTGTGCAAAAATGCTCTAACTAGAAATCAGCAAAGTTCTGTCAACACAGACTGCTAAAAGCCATCAGGAGAGCCATGCAGTTGGCTCTTGGGAGGAAATTTTAAAAGGAGAGCCTTAGAAGTGCTGCAGAGTATGAACTGCACCTTAAGGGAGATGAGCAAGGGGAGGTTAGGAAATTACAGAACTTCCTTTTTTCTAAATCTGTTACTCAGCAAACAAGGCCAGAACAAGACCTGCAGGACTCTGTAGCTGTTCCTGCTCCACACATGGGGGACACCCTAGTGACACAGGGTGGGTCACTCTCCAGTGACATCCCAGACACCTGCCACACACCAGCAACTGTTCCTAGCAGCCCCTTTTTTTCTGCACCTGAGATGTCAGCTCAGTATCATTTTAATTCTCATCATGGCATGCCACAGAAACCCACTGTGGGTGTATTTTCACATCTCCCTGCTACCAAAAACTGTAGCAAAGCACTAGCTGACACACAGAAAGGTTCAGATCTGTCAACATCCTTTGGGAAGAATGATTCCTATAAGAAAAAAATGTCATTTGTGAGATCAGAACTCAGTTTCCATCTTCCAGACCTTAATCCCAACCTATTGTTCTTCTCCCTCTGAACACAGAGCTCTTTTTGAGGCAGCTCCCAAATCTCTGCTCTTCCAAACCAGCCAAAAGGCCAGTGACCAACAACCCCAGCAATGGCTGGCTGCTCCTTCTCTTGGCAAGATGGGAATATTCATCCTAGGGATTTCAGCAGGGAGAGGAGAGGGGTATCCTCAACAAAACAAATGTAGATGAAGGAGCACAGCTCTTTTCAATATGTTAATGGCAAGTCATGCTCCTCAGTCTTACTCTGCTCAAGGGGACAGACACTAAAATAACTCAGCTGTATCTTGCAGATGCAGCTCTGGCTGTTGGTCAGAGAAGACATCACTTGCTGCAGAGGTTGATAGCATGGTTTGCAACCATCCAGACAGAACCTCCCCCAGACTCTGAGGCACCAGCTGCCACCTCTCCAGCTCCCTCTCAGAGGTTTGTTCCCAGTCAAGGGGAGCAGGGGTTAGCTAGGATGACACAGGAAGCACCAGGTCACCTCTGATTATCTGCAGTGCTAGTTAGTTGGATAAAGCAACAATCAAAGCACAGTCCTACAACAATCTTCTGTCATGAGAGCTGAAGGTCCCAAGCACAGTACCCTTACCCCATCTTTTGACAGCAGATTTAATGACAGGCTCCAAGGCAGGTCAGAACTACCCAAACAAACACAAACACTCTCAGTCACACTCCTCATGCTCTTAACTCAGGGGAGTGGATTTTTGGTGTCTTTTTAACAGCCCAGAACCTTACCCAGTGTGCCAGTGAGGTGCTCTCAGCTCTGCTTCCCTGTGCAGTACCCATGGCTGTAACTCCTCCAACACAAGCTGCTCTGCAACCCCCTTGCTCCCTGCCAGAGGTGACCCATTTACAGGAGCCCATAACCCCAAAGCTGCTCCACAAAGAGGGAAGCCAAGTGCTCCCCGGGGGACACCAAGGTCTCTGTGACACTCAGAAGGCAGTGCTGGGGCACCACACTCCCCTGCTGCTCTCTGCTTCCTTACCATTTACGTTTCATGTAGGCAGCAGCTCTGTTGCCATACAGCATGGCATTGTTGGGGGCTTTCTGGACTGCTTTGCTGTAGAGCTGGATGGCCTGAGTCCACAGCTGGCAGGCAAAGGCCTCGTTGGCTTGCTGCTTGATTCTCTCCAGATATGGAGGTAACTCCACTTGGGGACTGAAGGGAAAGAAGAAAAGAGGACAGGTAGGTCTTAAGGCTTGGATAACTCCCACTCAGCACCAGCACTGGTTTATTCTAGTCTAGAAAACATTAGCTACTCCAAAAAGTTTCAGGAAAAGGCAAAAACAAAAGACCCTGTATCACCTGGATTTAGGAGGAAGGTTTTGGGGTTTTTTTTTGACCATCATTTGACTGTTTCCATTATTTCTTGCTATTCAGGCATACACTCAAAATGCAACAGCAGGTTATTTTAAGCATTAAACCCCTCCAACTTCACCAATAGATCTTTGCTTTGACTGCATAACCAACACCTCCAACCCTCTTTTAAGCAACATACAACAGAATGCCAATTCAGAAGGACACCAAACGTCCCTCTGAGTTCACAGGGCTGCACAAAGCCCCCTACTCAGCAACCCAAAATTCCAGCTACATCTCTGCTGCCGTGCTGGAGGGGCCATCTAGAGGAAACAAGCTGAAAACATCCAAAGTGAATGTGGTCGAACCTAAACGACCCATATATGGTATTAAAGCAACTGTCTCTTGACTTTTAACCATGTCTGGAGGAAAAACTGTCACCAAGATGTGCTTCAAATCTGCTTTTGCTTTGCCCCAGCTGTATTTTTCTGTCAGAGAATAAAGCAAGCAGCATGAACAATAGCAGAGGGCTCTCCATCCATTCCTAGCTCACACCCAGGCTGCAGGAATAATGACACCAGTGTCATTGTCATAAAGTAACTCTGACTGCTTCAGTTCAGCTTGCAGCAGGCAGGTGACCAAAAAATTGGCAAAGGTAAGCAAGGCTCTTTTGACCTGGCAGCTTCTCCTTTCTATCAGGACACAGTTCCTGCAGGCCAGGAAGTAGCAGCCACTCAGGACAGCCAAGAAAACCTTGCTTCCAGGCCTAAAAACTCATTCCTTGCTTTTCTCTGCAGTAACTCATCATAAGAGGGGAAAAATCCTCATGGGCAACATTTCTCCCAGAACACTCTGGCCCAATCTAACTCATTCACTGCCCATGCACCAGAATCAAAACCAGCTCCTAGGACAGAGGCCACTTGACAATCAAGTCAACCTGCCAAGTTGCTCACACCTTGTTTAGCAGCATCTAACCCTGGGAAGAGGAAGAGGAGAAGAACAAAGCTGAGGGGAGAGCCTTACCTCACATGTGCTCTCCCTTCAGACAAACGGAAACCATTGCTGTGGAGGTGGATGCCATTTGACACTCCATTGGCAGAGGTTTTTCCATTCTGCACCTCTGTAAATTAGGGGAAAAAAACCCAACAGAGTCATGCTAAGCCCCACTATAGATTATACAAAGTAATACCTGAAGCTTCAGGGGTTTAATTTCCAGCAGAGCCGAGCCCATAGCTCAGCCCCATTGAGAGCAGAACTTCCATGATTCCACACACTCTGCCTCCTCCTCCAGCCACCTGGCTTTGATTTTCTTACATTTGCTACAAAATCTCTGCAGCATCCTTTGCAATGCAGCTCTAGATCAGAAAACCAGATCCACATAGTACACACACACACACACACTGAGAGAGGACAACCTGAGCTGAACTGCCTTCAGGCTGAGCCCAGGCTGGAATTACCTGAGTGATCACCAGAAACCTGAGGTTTCAAACTGCAGAAGCATTTAGTAACTTTGTAGTTTAGACTTTTAATGAGTATTTTATGAGTAACTTTATGTTTTAGATTCACTCAGATAAAGAATCCTAGAGCTAAGTTGTTAAACATGTAATAAAACAAGGAGCATGAGAGGAACCACTGGAGGAATCCATTAAATGAATTCCAGATGCTTTCTTCCTTTTGTTTTTTTCTTGCCCTGCTGCCCAAGGAGACATTAGAAGCTGAAGTCATCCTCTGAAGGTTACACAGCCATGTCATTTGCCATTTCTGTAGAAAATATTCAGCTTAAATTTTCACAAACTGCATTCATGTTGCAGCCATTTCCCAGTTTGGAAAACTGTGGAGAGTGTCCCAACCAGTCTACTGAACCACTCAGAGATTTCAGGTCAGGTTTAGTTTGGAACTTAGGAAAAACTTCTTTCCAGAAAGGGCTATTTAGCTCTGGAACAGGCTGCCCAGGGAAGGGGTTGAATCACCATCCCTGAATGTGGTAAAAAAATCATATAGGTACACTGCTTAGAGACATGGTTTAGCAGTGAGTTGGCAGAGCTAGGTCAGCAGAGCTGGGTTAAAGGTTGGGCTGGATAACTTTACCAGGCTTTTCCAACTGATCCTATGATTCAGTGTGCACAGACATGCATGCACATGAAGTTCAGCCTTTGTACCCACACTGCCTTTCCACAGCCTTTGCCTGAACTTTCTGTCCCCAACAGGGTGGGGTGTTTGCAGCAGTCACACTCCCCTGAGCCTGTTCAAACCCTGTCTTGCCACTGAAAAGGTTGAGCTCCCCAGAAACCTCAGCAGGGATCACTCACATGCACTGCAGACAGAAGAGAAAGGCAGGGAAGGTATTTGCTACCAGGATGTGAGTCTTAGATTAAGGCCTAAGGCAAGCTGAGTACACATCAAACTCTGCCAGAGCACTCCTGGAACAGGGAAAGGGCTGAGCAGGGAACACTCCCTGATAGGAGTCAGTCTCTTCCTAGGGAATAGTGTTAGAGCCACTCACTGCAGTAGCTGTGAACAAACAGGCCCTGTAAGAAACAGGGCCAGGAATAAAAAGGCTTTGGGATTTACTGACTTGTCAAATGAATGACTTTTTGATTCAACTATCTCACCACCAGGAGGGATATTAGTGCCAGGCCAGATTCTGAAACTAAGGAAGAGATTGTTCTGTCTCCTTCCTAATGGGTGTTTAAGTGGACAGCAGACAGAATCTACATTTTACTAATACCTTTAAAAAAAATAATAGCAATATATCATTTCCGTGGCTGTCCCCAAAAGTTGTCCTCTTAGTTGAAGGCAGGAAACCAAGACTTCAGCCACACCACAAAGTCTCCTCTATGCACAGCTTTAAGCATTCTCCTTAGCTCACACATGCACACACCTCTCAAGAGCTCACTTTTTCCCTCCAGACACACATTTTCTGAAAGGCTTTTCAACTCAGGGTATGAACTGCACTGTAGAAACAGCCCAGCATCAGCCATGCCCTACTTCATTTTCCTAACTCCTGCCCAGACTGGGCTGCACTCTGAGAGTTGGGTAGCACAGGATTTCAGTGCCTTCCACTCACTTTCATGGCAGCATCACACTTACCCCCTGAAGTATGGCACTTCTTTGGGAGGAGAAATGTGTAGGGTCGTTGTTTGTATGTTAGATCAAACAAATAGACCTAAGGAATGAAGGAAGAGAATGAGGGGAAAAAAAAGTTAGTGAAACATAGGTGCTCAAGTCACAGAAATAAAACAGGGCTAGCTGGGCATGTGGTTCTATGTTTGTGTTTTGCTGTTTCCAATTTTCAAACTGGGAATCTGGTTTCTAGACAGGTAAATGAGGATGACAGCTGTTCCAGTGGCATGTTCCATTCCAGCATGGAATTCAGAGAGAATAACATTGAGAAACAGGAGCCCTGTCTTATTCAGAAAACCCTCTTCACACCTACACAACTGAAAAGGTGACCTGACCACAAATCAACCTGCTCAAAAAGATTCGACCCCAATAAGATTATTTAACTGTTTAATTAACACAGTGATCATGAAGAAATCCAACATTTCTTAAGAGCAAAGAGACAGAAGTCACTCTAAAATGAATCCAGGATTTCCTGGGAAACTTCGAAGGCAACCCTGTGAAGCCCTAATTTAAAACTGTACTGGTATAGGAACTGACAGCCCAGATCAGACCTACAATCCATCTAACTCAGCACCTTCTCTTAAAGGGAATGAATGCAGGTGTGAGAAAGAGATCTGTAGAGGACAACCACAGAGTAACCTGCTCATGAGCAAAGGTCCTGCTTAATCCGTGCTGATTAATGCTGTCAGGAGGATTTTCTCATTTCCCTGATAGGCTTTACAAAAGACCCATGAATATCACCCAGAGCTTAAAATTAAAGCAATCAATATTCCAGGTGAAGGTCTTTGCTTCTCTAAGTTCCTTATTCGCTACATTTTATCACAGAAGCAGTTTGATGTTTCAAGAATGAGTGATGAAATCTTTTTTAGGGCAGGAGAGGTTTGTTCCAGAACTCTTGCTTTTTTTCCTCTTCCAGAGAGCAAAATGTCAATTGGAAACCAGAATGTGCTTCAATTTTCATCAGTGGTAGCATAACAAATAAACCCTTAACACCAAGCATTTATTCTGAATGAATCAAGCAGCAAGTTTAAAAACCAATCGTTTTCCCTCACAGAGAAGATGCTGTACCCATTTTTAAGAATGTCCCCAGCATCTGGTGACCCAAACACAACTGAATGTGAAGCTTTCTGCCAAGCTTCAGCTGTCTGCTTACCTGCTCCCCTCCCATGTTGACCAAGAGCTCAGTGCCATCTGGACTGAAGGTGACATACGTGGCCACCAGAACTCTCAGACGGTTGTTGTAGTCTGGAAGTTTTACTGGAAGGTGTCCTGTGGAGGGAAGAGATCCCCAGGGATCAGCATAACCAGGAACCATTGTCTGTGTCCCACCCCAGCTGCTCCCTTGGACCAGAGGTTGTTAGGAGAGCAACATCATGAAGGGCATGCACCTAAGTTCTTTAGTACAAAGGTGGGGAAACTCTGGAAAAGATTGCCCAGAAAAGTTGTGGATCCCCCCTGTGGATCCAGGGAACACCCTGGAAGTGTTCAAGGCCAGGTTGGATGAGGCTTTGAGCAGCCTTGTCTGGATGAGAGGTGTCCCTGGCATGGGCAGGAGTAGATGATCCCTTCCAACTTAAGCCATTCCATGATTCTGTGAAGTGATTTTCCGTTTCCTACTGCTGTTCCTGCATCCTCCCATCAGCTCCCACAACACGCAGACTCAGAGCTGCCTCTTCACAAGTTTCAGGTATCAATTCTGTATGGCCATCTCCACATGAAGAGAAGACTGGGTCATAGCTAGCTTGCTAACAATGAAGTCTGCAGAACCCATCAAATTGCAGTTTTAGGGATTCCCTATGGATTTGGCTCCTGTGATTTGTGGCCATCTATAAAAAAATACCTCCATCTTCAAGCCTCTAATCAGGTTTCCTTAATAAAGCCCTTAACACAACCAAACCAAAGCTCCTAAATATTCAGCTCACACACAGGTTCTTTGCTTCAGACAGCAGATGTGTTGCATGACCAATTCAGGGGACCTAAGAAATCCTCCAGTGGGACTCATCAGAAGCATGACTGTCAAAACTGGTCTGCTGAACATGCTGGTCTAAAGATACTTCTAAAAACACAGACATTTGGGGGAGGAAAAAAAAAAAAAAAAAAAAAAAAAAAAGATAGTAAATAATGAGCAATTGCCCAGATACTGCATCACTGGCTCTTCATCTGCAGGATGAAGACAAGGCACTTCTGTGCCAAAAAGATTTTGAACAGCAGCCTTGCTGGGAGCAGTTCCAAGAGAAAGCCCCTGTAGCACTCAGGTTATCCAAGCCTTGACTTTCCAATAAAAGTGACAAAAGGACATTTCTGCTAGACAAGAAGCAGCAAGGCCAGCTCAGGAACACACCCCACTGCCAGATCATGGAAAGTGGGCAGGTAACACAAGCAGGAATTCATAGCACAGAAGTGAAATAAACTGCAATTCCTTGGAACATGTATCAGGAGAACTCCTCCAAGCAGTGGCTTCTTGTGTGATAGGTGCAACTCTGCTTCTTCAGGCACTGAAGTCCCACAAGTCATCCCCAGCACAGGTCCCCCCCATACCTGCCACGTAGTACTGTGCTGCCCCATCTGGGAGAGGTTTCTGTCGGTCACAGAATGTGTGTACTCCAGCTGAAGGGCTCTGCTTCATGCTTTTTCTAGGCAGAAAGAAGAACAGTCTTAGAATCCCAGCATTCAGCTGCTGGAAGCCTGCTCTATGCCAACCCATCTTGTTCAGAGATGAGGGCAAAGCCTTGTGGCTGCACAGCCAGGAGCTTGCCCCACACCTCCCCAGCGTGCTCACACAGGTGGAGAAAAACTGGGAGGGGTGAAGGGGGGAGAGAAAATCTTGAGGAAAACTCCGGGAGAGAGGCAAGTGCTGAGTGACCACAACACCAAAGCCTTCAAGAGATCTCCCTACCACTCATGGCTGCCCTGGGCAAGGCAGTGGCCATCACCTGTGGTTGTGGATCATGCGGATGTCGTAGAGGCGGACGAAGGGTCCGCTCGCCCCCACTGCCAAGTAGTTGTTGTCTTGGGGGTTGACTGTCAGGCATTTGGCCTCCACCAGCTGCCCACAGTACTCTGTCAGGTCGATGAGGACTTCAGAGCGTTTGCTGTTCTCCCGCAGGTCATACTGTCTGCAAAAAGAAGGGAGAGTGAGGCAGAGGCTGGTGCTGGAGGAGGGAGGCAGCGGGAGGAGAGGAGGTGGCTTTCTGGGGGGAGCACACTGAAGGGAAATGCTGAGAGGGCTGAAGGACTTCTCTGAGGAAGGCAGGCTGAGGGAGTTGGGGTTGTTCAGGCTGGAGAAAAGCAGGCTCCCAGAGCAGCCTTCCAACACGTGAAGGGGATCTACAGGAAAGCTGGGGAGGGACTTTTTATAACGGCTTGTAGTGAGAGGATGATGGTAATTGTTGTTAACTGGAAGAGGGGAAATTTAGGTTAGACATGAGGAAGAAATTCTTTAGTGTGAGGGTGCTGAGACACTGGAAAAGGTTGTCCAGAGAAGGTGTGGAAGCTCCATCCCTGGAAGTGTTCAAGATCAGGTTGGATGGGGCTCTGAGAGACCTGATCCAGTGGGAGGTGTCCCTATCCATGCAGTGGGGTTGGAACTGCATGATCTTTAAGGTCCCTTCCAACACAAACCATCCTATGATTCTGTGATAAAGAAGCACACTTCTACTGCTCAGTAGTGACCTACTCTTACTTATCTGGCTTGTACATGAGGAGATGACATTAATGACATTAACAGTCATCTGTGCCACGGGTTACTGGAAGCATCTCAGTCCAACCTACACCAGGATAACCATTAAAATCAGCTCTCTGATGTGCACACATTTATTCAAGTCCCAAATTAAACTGCAAGTCATGACCTCACAAACAGTAGCTCCTATGAAAAGTGGAAGAGATTCTCACAGGAACATTGCTCATTTGAGAGTCCCAAAGACTGGAGGGAAACATTGCTCAGTGTTTTATCTCCCTCCTGTTTGACATGGCTGATCCTTTCTTGGCCTCCCTTTTCAGTGGAGGAAAACAGAGAAGCTGGGGAGGGTATTTATCAGAGGAGTCTACATTTTAAGATGAATTCTTCTAGTTTCAGGAAAAGGAGAAATTAGCTTAAGCTCTTTAGGACAGAGACAGTCTCTCTCCAGATCTTCACATAGTACACACTGCAACAAATCCTAATCCAATTAATTTGGGGGGCAGAAAACCTAGAGTTCTGTACCTGATCAGCCCATCTTCTGCTGCACTCCAGAAGGTGTTAGGCCACATGGGAGCTGTGGCAATCCTCTTAACTCTGTTGGTGTGATCTCCAAACATGTGGATGGTCTCCTTGACAGTCAAGTCATGGACATGCACCTTGGAATCTGCAGCTCCCGTGATGAGGATCCGATCCCCTGAATGTGGCAAGAACTGTGGGAGACAGATGAAATTATTGGGGGTTGGGAGACACTGCTTGCAGGACAATGCTTCCCAGTAAGGATCTATTTTCTTGCTGCTTTGGTTGCTGATTTTGGGAGCTGTTCATTCCTTCTAACCGTTTACCTTGACAGAGAAGATGTTTGCTGTGTGTCCTGTGTGCATAGAAAGGAGTTTCTTGTGGTGCAGAGGATCCCAGACAATGGTATGCTGGTCATCAGAGCCAGAGGCCAACAAGCTAAAAGAAACAGAAGAGAAATATGCAGTGGGTATTCTTTTCTGAGATGGGACCAATTTCTTAGAGTGGTTTGACCACAGAGAGCCATTAAGTCAATTCAGCTCTAAGGAGCCCACTTCTTCCCTCTTTTCTCAGCTCTGTACTCCTGTTGCTCCCTGTGTGCCAATCCATTCAGGGAGCTAAACCAGCCAAAGATCAGCTCCCCAGAAAATACAGCAAGTGGTTTTCCTCAGTTTAGCTCACTGAACTAGCTCACAGATTCAGATGGCACAGGGAAAAAACAACAGGAGCATTTGGTCACCAAAAAAATGCAAGGCCTTCATTTTCCTTATTAGCTCAGCTGCATTAACTGCTCCACATCATTCCTGAACCCAAGGCATTCATTCCTGGACTCTGGAAGTGTCCAAGCAGTCCCAAATCAGGGCTCATGTTGCAATTGACAGGCTGCTGTTTAAGTTTAGGGTGTGGTAGCAGCACTGCAAGGAGCTGTTTGCCTTGTCCATGTTATCCTCAATTGAAGAAGAAGAATTTGACACCTGTAACTATCATCTCTCCAGCTGATTTCCTTGTAGCCAGCTCTCTTTCAAGTGCATGAGATTTGCAGTGGTAAATAATTCTGAAGAGTAGCAGGCAGACTATGGATCTTGCAAGAGGCATGTCAAGAAATACAGGTTTTTCCTTCCATCCAGTCATTTCTCAGGCAGATTCTCTTTACTCCCCTTGGTTAACAGAAACCCTCTCACATTTCGTTTCCCTCTAGCATTGCAGAGAGGGGTAAACACCCTACCTCCCTCCTTATATATTTGTCCCCCAGCAGATGCTTTTAACAGCACAGTGAAGGGGGTGGGGAAATGTTAGCAGCAGCTGGGCAAATCCTAAAGATCCACTATAATCCATAATACCACTTAAGAGAAGAGAAGCAGCCTTCAATCTCCACTTCTTAGTCTGACCATTTCCCTTCTGAACTCACTGAAGGGGCATTTCTAATAATATCCACATATATTTAACAAAATAAAGCTTCTTTTGAAGCCAGAGCTTTAACTGTTCAAAACTTTGAGCTTGAGCTCCACTTGCCTAGGAATGGGAAGCAGCTGCTTGTAAGATGTGACCTACATCCTCCTCTGGGGAGAACCTGGGGTTATCAGTGTGTTGATCCCCCAAATCAAGCCACATACTTACTCTCCTTTTTCATTCCATTCTAGACAGTTGACACACCCAGAGTGACCCTGAGGGGGAAAAAAAACAAAACAAAACAAAACAAACAAACAGGGAAAATGGTATTACACAAACTTCAGACTTAGCAAACAGAAATGTTCTCAGGCAAGGACACAGGGAGTTCCCCACACATAACAACTAGTTCCAATACAAGCAGGTGTTTGTTTGTATTTTTTTTATTCAAACCCTAAAAAAAAACCCACCCACATGGCAGATAGGCACCTCCAGAAAAGATAAACATGCTGTAGCAGTCGGGGTAGAAAAGGCAAAATGATACATTATTGTTTTTTAAACCTGTTGTGTTGAATAAAAGAGTTTAGTCTCAGAGGCTACAGATGAAATCCAGTTGTACACGTGGAAAGGTGACTTTGCTTCCCAAGCCTGTGGCTAGGCTGACAAATTACATGTGCAGGTTCTCAGGGAATGCAGGGAAAATGCACTTTTGATAACTCTTTGAGAAGCACCTTGCTGCTGGGTGACTGTATCATCCATCTTCATCCAAATTAACCAATAACTGCAACAGGAAGGACTAGGGGGAGCATTGAGTAGCATGGGACATGGGAGATGTGACTGAAAAGGGGGGCAAATTAATCCTTTCCTCCCCTAAACCAAGATAATTTTCACATTTCCTTAACCTGTGCCAGACTGCAATAAAACAACTCAGTCCTTAGGCAACATGTAACAGTCTTCAGCAGTAGCTGAGCATCTTAAACAGTTGACAGTGGCCTTCTTCAGGCCCCAGTGCTGGGATTAGCTGACCCACAGCCCTGGAAGGCTCCCTGCTCGGCACATTAGGTAACGCAGAAAGCTCACACAAGATCTCACTGAGCTATTTCAGTCTTGAAGGCAGTTTAAGGGACTAAGTAATCAGCAGCTATCCCATACAAGAGTCTCTCATGCTCTGCTCACTCACCTGCAGCTCTGCTTCGAGACCCAAGCGTCGGATGAAGGGGTCGGTGACGTGATAGTGTCGTTCAAAGCCCAGTGCACCCCTCTCCTGCAGGAAGCAAACAAGCACCAAACTGATGACAACACATCAAATATCTTTTTTTTTTGGGGTTTTCTTTTAGCCCTTTAAGAGAAGATTCAAGAGGCTGAAAATCAAGCAGGGGTTTTGCCAGCTATTGGGGTGTCTGCTCTAGTAGGGAGACATCGTTTACCTCCTCTCCAGCCACAGTTTGTAATCTTTGCCCTTGAGTTGGTTTAAAATTACATCTATCTAATTGCCAGGCTCCAGCTGGGTAGTCAAGAAGAGCTCTGAGAGGACCACACCAAGACAGAATACATTGCCTACTTTGGGCCAGAAAGAGAAGCCAGAGAAGAGGCTGGGAATGCCTGCTGTAAGGATTGCAGAAGGAACTCGCCCCTGAGGACTGCAGCACTGGACCACAGCTGCTGAGGAGAGGTTTGCCATCCCACAGGATCTGTCCTGAAGCACCACCACCCCCAGGGGGACACGTCTTGGGGAACTGAACTGGGCAGCATCCCTTTTGAGAGGGCTTATTTCATCAGCAGTGGAGGAGAAGAGTGTAGCTGCAGCACCACGGCACAGCGTGTTCCACGGGGAAGAGAACAGCTGCCACAGAGCTGTGTCAGTACAAATGAAGGTGAAGAAAAGCAGGGCAGTTGTTTCCCCTGTGATCTCACAGGGTTCACAGATGCATTAGCAGATGGCTCCAATGAAAAAAAATGGCCAACTGCAGAGGCAGGCAATGGAGAACAGGGAATGCAAGTCATCTTTTGGATGGAACATCTAATGACCAAGGAGATTCCTTCCGAGGACCTGATCCAGCCTGGGTCCTGTCCCGTGCCATGTTGTAGTCAGGCAACAACAGCACAAGCCTGCCTTAGCACCATGTATAAAGGAGAACATGAATGTCAAAAATTACCCTGATGGTCCTGAGAACATATTAGGAGTCACAGAGCAGACATAAAGAACCAGTGTACCACGTTCCAGCTCTGCAGAGCAGCGTTTGGTAATGAACTCTACCACAACAAAAGCCATTTGAAAACAAAATGGAGAGAGAAGGGGACTGAAGGGAAAAAAAAAACCAAAAAACAACAAAGCACAACAGGCTTTTTGCAGTAACAACCATTATAAACTTCAACCCTTCGATGTATTTTCACAGATAGCCTTCCCAAAACCCTGCCTGGCCAGTGGAAAGTGCTGCAGTTATAATTGCCTTGCTACTGCAACCTCTGTGGCTTTGTGAGGTCTGTGCAGTGGGATCCTGCTTTTCCTACAAGAAGCTGTCAGACTTAGCAACCTTCCCAAGGTCACACATGAAAGTCTAACAGAGCAGACAGTGTGAAAAAGTCCCAGGCTAACGCTCCAACCACAGCCCCATCCTTTCCTTGTTAGAACAGCAAAATAAATCTTTGCACATGGATTAAATTACAAGCTCATAATACAAAGTTTGGGACCAAACTGTGAAGTGAAGTGAGCATTCAAGCTCCTACTTCCTTATTCTGGCCACTAACGGGCCATTTTTGTGAATGCTGATTCCCAGCAAAGCTGCAAATGATTTTAAGGCCTCTGAGTCCAAGTTATAATTGCCTATTGTGTCTGCTGTAGCTGGGCCTTGCACGTTCAGAGGTATTTCACAAATGCAGCCATCAGATGACTGATCCGACCACCACAGAAGTTTTTCCCTACACAAAGGAAGCAACACATCACTTTCTAAAGAAAAAGAGACAGAAAGAGACCAAGACAGAGATCATTAGCACTGCTGCAGTCAGAAAATACCTTTGATGGCAAGATCACAGGAAGGGAACACATAAAGCAGCAGACAGAAAACTCATGAGGGAAGCTGGCTAAGGGTCCTTTCTGGCACCCAAACACAAGGAGCCCAATTTCTTCTCTTCGATGTTGCCCTCAAGAGGAACAGACCTGCTGATGTCAAACCAGCCTGGGGTGCTCCTGCTAGGGAGAACTGTAATCCTGTTATTCCACACTTCACCCCAGCTCTTCATTAAGGACAGCTGCAGGTCCTGTGTGGCTGTTCCCTTAAGCTCCTTACGCAGCTTATCAATACCTAAGTAGCAGAGATCTCTTCAGAAGTCAAGGGAACAGCACGAGTTATTTGGCAAACCAGGCTGAATGCTGCTGTTTCAGCTGCTTTCCACCCCCCTCCCCAAGTGAAGACTTGGCCAGCACCTACCTTGATCTGTCTGTGGATGATGTCTCTGGTAATGTTGGCTTTTGCCATCTTCGTGCAATGGGGCAGATGAAAAGAAGCTATTGGAAGAGCTGCTGTGCATCCAAGCATGCCACCAGAGCAAGGATCCACACTAAGAGCATTTAATTACCTGCAGGACAGAGGAGGGAGGAAAACAAAGCAGGGATATAAACATATTTGGCCATTCATGTCCCATATTAAGTTATTTTTTTCCTCAAAAGAGCGGTGGCTAAGAAAGGAAAGGTTTTGTTTAAAGGCTTCTTAAAGAAAAGCAAGGATGGGGAGGTTTAGGTTGGGTATTAGGAACAATCTCTTTACTGAAAGGGTGGTGGAGTCACCAACCCTGGAGGTGTTCAAAAAATGTGTAGAGGTAACACTTGAGGAGATGGTTGAGTGGGCATGGTGGTGTTGGGCTTGATGATCTCACAGGGCTTTTCCAACCTTCATGATTCCAGGATTCTATGAATGCACAGCTGAAGAACACCTGACTGAAGAGCCCATCCCCAATTTGAGAAGAAATTCACACCAAGAAGAGCCCCAGGACTACACCAAGTCCAAGAGGCCACTTTTCTATGCCAGCAAAGACCCTCCAAGTCCAGGGTTCCTGTTCTTCTCACAATCACATGTCCACTCATCTCCAATCTCCCTTTTTCCAGACTCTGCAACCAACAAGATTTTTGATATTGTGAATAAAGAAGGCATCAATATTTTTAGCTACCCCTTCTCTTGCACTTACTACATCTGATTATCAGCCAAAAAAACCCCCAAAACCAAGAGGAGAAACCACACCAGCCAACCATCAGGTGACACTCTCATCTCAACACCCAACTGCATTAGCAGTGAAGAAAGGGTGATCACTTCAAGTTGTATTTTCAGGAGAAATAAAGAGTCTTCCACACTCCTAATGGAGTTCCATGTTTAATGCATTAACCTAAATAATTTAAACTCCATAAAATTAGCTACATTTGCTAGAAAATATTCCATCTGCAGAGTGACTGTCACAACCCTGCTCTGGAGAGCCTGCCTAGCAAACCAGTCTCAAAGAAATTATGTCACTCACCTCATTTCTAAGCCACAGGCCCTGTGCTGTCCCATTTTGATATTTTTACACTTCTCTTACAATTATTTCAACACTCATTTTGTCCCATGTAACCCAGGAGTTTTCAGTTCTCTTTAAAAGCACTCACAGGCACAACAAGGCAACATTTTCAAACGAGTCATCTTCTGAATGAGGAAATGCTGATTCACTGAAACAAGGACATTGCACAGCAACAAATAACTCTGCTGAGGGCAGGCAGAAGTTCTGACAAACCCTGCCTGGTTCTCTACCAGTTCATCCCTCAGGTTGCTACAAAGGAAGGGCAACTCCAGGGTTGGGCAGTAGTACTGCACCCCAGGACCACCAAAACTTCATCTTCAATTTGCTTGGGCCTAGAAAAAAAAGGGACTTTTGACCAGGGCTGGGAGTGATGGGACAAGGGGTGATGGCTTTAAGCTGGCAGAGGGGTGACTGAGGTTGGACATGAGGAAGAAATTCTTTTTGGGGAGGGTGCTGAGCCCCAGGTTGCCCCCAGAAGCTGTGGCTGCCCCATCCCTGGCAGTGTCCAAGGTTGGATGGGGCTTGGAGCAGCCTGGGCTGGTGGGAGGTGTCCCTGCCCATGGCCTCACTCACTCTTATATTAAGTAATAGTTCATAGAATCCTTGTAGTTGGAAAAGACCTTTCAGATCACCAAGTCCAAGTGCTAACCCATCCCTGCCAAGGCCACCCTAACCCACATCCATCAGCATCACAGCTCCACAGCTTTGAAACCCCTCCAAGGATGGGGACTCCAGGGCCTGACCACCCTTTCCAGAAACTGTTCCTACCACCCAATCTAAATCCTTCCATGCCCTGTCCCAGGGTGTCCTTTGATGCCAGGGTTGCTGGGATGCCCTGGGAATAAGGAGCAGCTTTTCATGGGTCCAGCTTAATACCAAGAGGCAGCAGGGTGACTGCATTAGATCATCAATATTTCACATTTATTCTTGTAGCAGGATGATGAGGCTATCAGATTTTGATACCTATTCCCTGGTTTTCCACCTTGGCATTGGTTTTGCCAGTTCCTGGAGCCACAACCTACAAGGAGACACCACCACCACCTGCCCTCCTGAACCCCTCACAAGCTTGGGAAGGAAAAAGGCTCCTGCAGCAAGAGGGCAGGGGGATGGTGCTGACTCTGCAGCTCAGAGGTAAACACAGGGAAGCAGGAGAGCCCCATGGCTCCCTGTCCCCAAGGCCAGCTCTAGGGACACGTGCCAGCTGGGCTACACAAGCTGGAGACATCCATGTGGATGTGGTTTCCAGACACACTTTTCCTGCTAAACTCTGAGAACTGCTCCCTCCAAAAGTTTAGCCAGACTAAAGGTGTTTGGGATCTGTCATCTCTCTCCTCCAGTTTCTCCAGACACCTTTCCAGTGAACAAGCCTGGAAAGGCTTCTCCAAGGCTGGATCTCCACAGACTCCTTAAACAAACCCTCCAGGATACACAGGTGTTTTCTCCATCCCTGGCTGCACAGAGACTTCCCATGGCCCTGCATTCCCTCAGCACCTCATCCCCACACCTGAGGGACCCTGGGACTCACTGGACAAACCCACCACCTTCCCATCTCTCAGATCACACCACAAAGCTCCCCTCCTCACCCTCCTCCTCCTCCCCACAGCCAACCCAACCTCTTCTGCTGGAAACTGTGACTGATGACAGCTAAACAACTTTTTCCAGAGAAGTGAACCACCCATTAACCCAAAGCACACCATGAAATCACATGAGGGACAATATTCCAGCAGATCTCAGTCTTGAGAAGCTTTTCCCTCTTCTTAGTGCTTCCCTACAACATTCCTAGGCTCTGGCCAAGAAGACTCTTAAAGAGCCCTCCTTGCTTTCATGATTCTATTTGTTGTTGTTCAGCAGGAAGAAACCAAAGCTGCAAGACTTTGGCAGATTTAAAGTGTTGTGGAATCACAGACAAGAAGTCCTAAATTCTCATTGCAGGTCAAATTCTGTCCATTAGCCATAACTGGTCACAATCCCAGACTCACATCCACCACAAATTTGTAAGTTAACCAGTTCTTGAGTTCATACATCAGAGAATAAACCACACCTTTGATTTCTTAGAATCAGAAAGGCTTCCAGTTATGAAGTCCCCTCAAAGAGTCTGTCCATTTGTCACCACTGAATTGGTACAGGATGTTTCTCTTTCAGCAACCCCTCTGTTTGTTTGTTTTCTCAGCAAAACAGACGTGCAGATTCTGTTCACTTTTAGAGATATTGTTTCCTAAACCATTCATGCAGTTCTCTGGCTTTAGCTAAACCTTCCCAACCAACTCACGATGGAATGAGAGGAATTAAAACCCAGTGACAAGGGACAATTCAGGCCAGATCTGCACTATTGCTACCAGTGACAACCCCACGAGCAGCTTCACTTTGGCTACACCTGACCTTTTTTGGTCATTTAGTAGGTGCATGTTTCTCCTTCACCTTTCAAGAGCATCTCCACACTCATTTCCAAGCAAGGACAACGTTGCCTCATCCCTCCCTGTTCCAAAGCAGTCTGGAACACCCCGGACAGGGCTAAAAACCTGGACCTACACCTCTCACCTCACCCACAGTAACAGCCTCTTCTCAAGCTACACCCAGAGAGAACCACCTCACCTGCAGTTCCCTCGTGGACTCTTCTTCTCCTGCAGTGCAAGGCTCCAGAGGCAGAGAAAGAACTTTCGCAACACTTGGCCTTTAAATCTCCAGTCAAAAATTAACAAGCCCCAGATTTCTGCAGGCTGTGGGCTCCCAAGCTGCTAGGCTGTATTTACACTGACAGGAACTTAAAGAGCTCCTTAAGCTCCTGGAGAAGTCTGCTTTGACAAGGTGCTTTGGGGTACGAGGAGGAAGAGGAGTATCAAGATTCCCTGGCTTTCCCCAGCTGGCTTTTCTCATTTTCCTGAAACATTTGCTCTAAGTCTGGAAGCCATGCCTCGACACTGATAATACAAATTGGAAACCACTGCAGCTAGGATTTGGGAGGTTTCTCCTTTGCTGGAATGTATTTTCTCCCTGCAGAACCACCTACACCCCCCCCCCCAGCTCACCTCCCCAGACAGCAGCACTCTGCCACAGCAACGTGCACTGCAGAGAGGGGCTTCAAAGTCCAAACCAGAGGGACCCCCACCCTGCAGAACAGCTCCATCAGCACCAGGAAACTCAGCAGCACAGGGGGAGCCCTGTTAAACCAGCAGTGTTCAATAAGCAACCCAATTCCCAACGGGTTGCATGCACCCAAGTTTCTCAGCCTCCAAACTCAAGGTCATCCACAAAAGCAGTGCCCCACAGGCTGGGAGCCTTGCAGCTCCACGACTCATCCCACAGGAAGGTCCCTATGAGCCTTCTCTTAAGCATCCACAAATTACTTCACCCCTCCAAACACCACCCAGGACCCAACTCAGCAGGTTTCTTAAACCTCACAATTTATTTTCCCCTCTCCTCTTTACCTTGACTTTTAAAAGAGGCCACCTTAAAACACACAGATTTAGGTAGGTATAGGGGAGTGGGTTTTTTTTTCTTCTAGCCCCAGGGTTGTTTTTTTTTTTTTTGCCCCCAGAGAAACATGGGGACACTGGTTAGCAGCAGACACCTGGTAAAAAGCAGGTTTTGCTACTGCTGAAGATGTAACCAGGAGCTGCAGTTGCTCCTCAGGACAGATGGCTCAGAACACAAAGCCAGCTAACACCAGAGAAAGGAGTTGCTGAGAAAAGGGCTGGCCAGGAGAAGTGGTAGGACCTGAGAGCTGACAGAGCCAGGTCAAGAGGACAGCATGTGGCAGGAAAACTCTGCCATGCCCTGAGATGGGTGGCCCACAGGGTCCTCCAGCTCAGGCAGCAGCTCTCTAAGCTGGCATCCTACCTCTCCCCTTCATCCTCCAGCTGACACAGCCATCCTCAGGAAGAAAAGGAAGATGCAAGACACCTCAGCCCAGCACGATGCCAAGACCCACATGGTCCTGAAGCTCCAGGAAGGAGTTTAGAGCCAGCAGACACCGACAGAGGAGGAAAGACTCACCTGCTCTCCAAGGCAAGGGGCTGCAGGACACCCACTGGGGCAGAGGAAAGTTTCAGGTGAAGGTTTTAGTGAGGGAAAAGGGAGCAGGACAGCCCTTTGGAAAGGGGAGAGGGAGGTCAGGGCAGTGCCAGCTGTGGGCAAGGGGAAAAAAAAAGTCAAAGGGCAGGGGCTGAGCCTGGCAGGGGGGTTGGGACCAGCCAGAGGATGCGGGAATGGATGGAGAGGGCTGGGGAGGGGGCAGAGGGGCTTGGTTAGAGGGGGAGTGCAGGCAGAAGGGATGGAAAAAATCAGGGTTTGGATAAAGGACATCATCAGAGGGATAGGGACAAAAGGGGGGGGTGGAGGTTTGGTAAGAGGGGGAGCACCTGACAGGGCCTTGTGGGGGGGGGGGGGGGGAACCGGCAGGAAAAAGGGGAGAGGGCAGGAGGGGGGTGGGGGGTGGGGAGCGAACCTGCCATGAAAGGGAGGAGAGGGGCGGAGGAGTGGGATAGAGGGGAGGGCAGGGGACAGGAGGGGCAGAGCTGACAGGGAGGAGGCTCGGAGCGGGCCGGACCGTTACCTGTCAGGGCCTCCCGGGAGCAGCGGGCACTGGAAGTTGCGAAGCTCCATCCATGCGGGGGGGAGTGCGGGACCCAGCGGAGGGGGGAGCCAGAGGGACCCCCGCAAGCGGCGGGCACCGTCCCCAGGGTTCGGAGAGGACCCTCAGGCTCAGACTGAGCTAAACCCCGGCCCTACCCCCTCGCCCCCTCCCCTGTTTACCCCCTCAGCTGGCCGGGGCTCACCAGCACCCCCCCCGCTGCCGCTCGCCCCGCGCAGCTCTGCGCATGCGCCACGCCAACTGCGCCACCGCCGCCTGGCACCCGCAGTAACCCCAGCCCCGCGCAAACGGCGTAAATCGCTTTCCAGAATACCGCCCCGGCTTGCCCTCTCGGCCGCCGCCACCTTGTGATTGACAGCTCCCCGAGCCAATGGGAAGGGCAGAACGCTACGCGGGGGCGGTGAGAGGGGGGCGGGAGCGCCGCGCCGCGAAGGGGCTGCTGGGAGTTGTAGTCCGCGCAGGAGGCATGGCCGCCTGACAGCGGGGCCTCCACCCGCAGCGCTGGAGCCTCAGGGCTCAGACGCGTTCCCCTCACCCTCTGACCGGGCCTTTCCGCTGTCCCCCATCCTCCTTCATCCTTCAGCCAACCCGGGGGCTGCTTAAAGCCAGGCCTCGCCGGGCCCGCATCCCCTCCCCTGACAGGCCCCAGCGGGACCTGGGCCCCACTCACCTCAGAGGGTGCTGAGGGCCTCCATGGGGGCCTTGGCCTTTCCAGCCTCCTCTTCACCACCCTGCCGGCGTGGGAAGCTGGCTGCCATCCCCCACGGCTCACCCCACCGCAGGGGAAGCCACCAAGGGAGGGGACTTTGGCTGCAGCTCCCTGCAGGCAGCGAGTTGTGAGCCATTGCCAGCAGTAAAAAGAATCCTGGCAGAGCCAGGTTCGGCCTGGCCACCTGCAATGCAGTGTACACCCCCTCCAGGTAGCAAAAAGTTAGGGGGTTGTTTTGTGTTTGGGGTTTTTTTCGGGGGGGGGAAGGGGGGGGGGGCAAGAAAATAAATCTGTGGAAAGAGCCAGGGGGTGGCAGTGTTTGCAAAACCCTTCTCCTCCTTCAGGCACCCTGTGCCCCCCTGGAGACACTGCTGCTGCCAGAGCTTGGGGCAAAGGCTGGGATCTTCACTATTCCTAATTATCTTAATGCACCCACTCGACAAGGGGGGGGGTGTAAAATAAATCAGAAGTCATGAATTCATCACTCTGTAATTTGTTTCCGCAATTAAATGTTCTGAAATCTATTAATATGAGTGTAATGACTAGTTTAAATTTTCGTTTAGGACTTAATACCATGGCTCCTCAAGAATCCCAGCTGCACAACAGAAGAAAATTGCTACTTGCCTATTCTGTGTTACCAGAAGGAGCAGAAAACCTTTTAAATCAGACATTACTTGGGTGGGTGAGGACTCTCCCATACACCTCCAGGCTCACAAATGACAGACCAGTCATTAGCTGTAATGATTTGCCTTCATCTCATAACTCATTAACTTATTCAGCTGTTGTCAAAAGTTCTTTGCAGAAAATAATTGTTAATTGTTGTCTCTGTATCTGTCCAGACTCTTTTAATTAAACAAATAATAATAATTGGGACCCCTCACTATCATCCTTACAACAGGGTTTTATCTTCTTTTCTCACATGCCATCCTCCTGGGGATGATCTAAAGCTCCACACAGAAAATCACTCAGGCTTTGGATGCCCTTGATGTGTAAGTTTTATTTGCAGATAGAAAAGAAACTGGGACAGAGGAGGTTGATTTATTTTTTTTTCCCACAGTGTTGACAGACAGAACAGTGGCTGGAGCCAAGGAGAACTGGGACTGGTACTTGCTGGTTCTGTCAGAACTGAAGTTTCTCTCTACAGTCTCAAAGGGAACTGGAGGAATGTAAACAAGGAGTTCTCCTCCCAGAGCCCAACCTCCTGCAGCATAAACACCACCTCGGAGAGGATCCCCATGGAATGGGGCTGCAGGGTTTTCAAGTCCAAAGAAATGTACAGGGAGCAAGGAATAAAAACTGCCTGAGAGTTGGGCTTGCCCTGCTCCCAGTGTTTGAGGGAAAAACAACTGAAGTCATGCAGAAGGCATTTTTGAAAGCTTTCAGTAAATAGCTGCCTCCTAGCCTGTCCTTCATCTATGCTACCCAGGAATAAAAGAGAATTTATGGTAGAAAATAAACAGAACTTGCACAGAAAAGTTAAACTTTACATTCTGTGTCACAGGGCAGGTGTAAGATCACCCTCTGAGACAGAAGCAGCACAGCTTGTCCTGCAGACACCTTGCCCAGTGAGTGCTGGAGCTGGTCTAGGGTTGGTTTGCAGGTTGAAATGGTCAGGCTATAGCAGCTGGAATAAAATTCAGAGTTGTGAATTTTATTTCCACTTCCCTGTTGATGGGGGCAGAGCAGAGCAAATGAAAATCACTCAACTGAGAGAGGAAGCCTGACCAGCACCTGCTGTGCTCAGGCAACTGGGGATGGAGGAACAGGGGCAAAGTGGGAACAGGTAGTGGTGCTGAGTCCATCCTTCTCCAAAAGGATGGGAAAAAAGGGCTGGGTCTCATCAGAAATGGACTATAAATGTAGAGAAACATCTGCACTCCTGATTTCTTTGAGTAAATCTGCTGCTGAGTCCTTGCCTGAATTCCCAAAAGCCCTTTTGGTGGCTCCCTGTGCAGGGTAAATGCCATTTCCCTCTGGATGATGAACATCTGCTGGAAAATATTTCGACCCTCTGACCAAAGCAGGACAGCAAAGCTTCACAGAGGATTCCCTCAATCCAAGGGATGAATTCTACATGATTTACATGTCAACACAACTCTGGGAATCCAGAGTCTGTCTGGTGCTGTCTGGGTACTGTGTAGCCTGTGCTGGGTCATGAGCTCCCTGGGCTTGCCCAGGAGCCACAGGAAAGGTGCCCAGCTGCATGGCTGCTCCAAGGCAGGAGGTGGGAAGTATTTCCAGGGGCCAAGGAAGACAATTTTATGAATTCAGGTCTGTACACAGCATCTGATTTTGCTCCTTGATGCAACAGGATAAGCTCTGGTGTATTATAACTTACGTAATTTACTCGATGGGACATTTTTAAAGCTCCATCTGTCCCTTCATGCAGTGGTACTGCTCTCCCTTTGCAGGTTAAGAAGCTTAATCTTAATTCCTCTTCCTCTCAGTGTGAGGGTGGTGTAAATTCCAAGAATCAGGCAGGGCTGGAGGAGATCAGACTGCTCTCCTGACACAGAAGACACCAACAACTGGAAAAAGCCCCAAGGCAGCTCGAGCCCCCAGGCCCTGCTGGGGGTGTTTGCCACTGGATTAATTTGGGAATGCAAATTTAATTGGATGTCTCCAGCTCTTTGTTTCCCAGTCTGAAAGAAGGGGGGATAACTTTCAGCTTTTGTCACTTTTTTTGGTCAGATTTTTCCAAAGTTGCTCCATGGTGGAGGCCAATAGTTTTGAAGTCCAACAAGATGTTAACTTGAGTCTGCATCCCCCACTGCCAAAGGTAGGAGACAGTCCAGACCTACCCACCACAGCTGGAGGTGGAAAACTGTGTCCCAGTTATTTCCCAGAAACATGAAACTGGTTTTAGCTTCTGGGAACAGTTGTTGATAGCAAAGCCCCGGTGTTTCCTCCTTCTCCAGTACCCTGCATGCTGCCAGCTCATGGTCCTGCTTCAACAGAAACACATTACCAACACATTAAGCATCATCTAGAATCAGGCTTCTCACCCAGATATGACTAAGCCCTTGCAAAATGAGAAACACTCATCTGAATTAAGCAAATTCTTTGTTTAATTGTTAAAACAGATTAATTGGACTGCCCAGAACATAACCAAGCGGAAGAGAGGAATTGACACACCTAGCTGGTTCCTGCTCAGCCTGATGATTCACTTGAATTGATGGGTCACATTGTTGATGATTTCCACCGAGCAGCTTCCACCTCCTGTCTGCCAGGAGGACGAAGGGCAGCGTTCCCTGAAACATTTCCTGAGCGCATCCGACCGCTTGTTCTTCGGGAGCTGATGCCATCTTCAAACGAGAACCTCACTGGTACAAAGCAGCAAGTGGAACCCTCAGAGCTTGAGTTCCAGCTGCCAGGTGTCACGTCAAGGCCCCTCAAACTGCTTGTCCCACCGGATGAGGGGCTGCATCTTCACCAAAAGGATCTTTTGCCTCTAAAGTAAAGCTCATAAATCAGATCAAAACTCCCGCCGGTGGCGGTGGCTCCGGTCACACACATGACGTTCAGGAAGCTGGTAGCAGAGCCAAGAAATCAGGGTGCTCATGTCCAGTTGCAGGGTGACCAGAACACACACACACACACACACACGCCCCCCCAAGCTACTCCAGTGGTTTTATTAGAGCCTTATCAGATTTCCTGGTGACTCAGACTATGCCGGTGACCAGGACGAAGGGCACGGAGACACCAAGAAGCAGAGATGGGGCTTACAGCACCATGTTGATCCAGAAGAGCTGCCAGAGCCCACTAGGCCTGGCCTGTCCCCCTGGGGGTCATGGCTCCTCAAATCCCCACACCCCAGAGCCCCCTGCCCCAGTGGTGCCTCTGCCCTGAGGCTGAGCAGCTCACGCTGGCCCTCTCCAAAGCAGCAAACCCTTGCATTAGGGTCCCTTTGCCACCTTGCACCCCTTTGCCCTGCACCCCTCCTGCCCTAGTACCAACAGCTCCAGCACTCCACAGCAACACCCCATCTTCCACAACACCCCCTGAAGCCCCCTTTGCACCCCTCCCTTCCTGATATCACACCCCCTCCCCACACCCCCAATTTCCCTGTCCTCTCCCCCCATCCTCCTGGACCCCCATCTCTGGACTTGCCCCTCACCATCCCGCTCCTCCCCCTCTCTGCTGACCCTCCCTCCCTCCCCAGACCCCCCATCCACCCACACCCCCTATATCCATACACACCCTCCCCTCATCCTCCCCGGACCCCCCCTTCCTCCGGGACTCCCCCATCTCTATACTCCCCCAATCCTCCTGACTCCTTCCCACCTCTGTACCCTTCCAATGCTCCTGACCCCTCCCAATCCCAGTAACACCAAAGTTCTCCCGACTCCCCCCAATCCCTGTACCCCCCCTGTACCGCCCCAATCCTCCACACCCCCTCCCATCCCTATACCCCCCATCCTCCTGAACCCCCAATCCCTGTACCCCCCCAATCCTCCCAACTCCCTCCCATCACTCTACCCCCTCCCATCTCTCTACCCCACAACCCCCCTACCCCCTCCCATCCCTGTACCCCCCAATCCTCCCGACCCAATCCCATCTCCTTACCCCCCCCAGTCGCCCCGCCTCCCCCAATCCCTGTATCCCCCTAATCCCCCCCACCCCCTTCCATCCCCATACCCTCCCAACCCCCTTCACACCCTCCCATCCCTATACCCCCCATCCTCCTGAACCCCCAATCTCTGTACCCCCCCAATCCTCCTGACTCGCTCCTACTCTGTACCCCCCAATCCTCCCGACCCCCCCACTCCCTGTACCCCCCCAATCCTCCCAACCCCCTCCCATCCCCATCCCCTCCCAACCCCCTTCACCCCCTCCCATCCCTGTACCCCCCAATCCTCCCAACCCAATCCTATCTCCTTACCCCCCCAATCCTCCCGACCCCCCCAATCCTCCCGACCCCCCCAATCTCCCTACCCCCCCAACCCCCTTCACCCCCTCCCATCCCTGTACCCCCTAATCCTCCCAGCCCAATCCCATCTCCTTACCCCCCCCAGTCGCCCCGCCTCCCCCAATCCCTGTATCCCCCTAATCCCCCCCACCCCCTTCCATCCCCATACCCTCCCAACCCCCTTCACCCCCTCCCATCCCTATACCCCCCATCCTCCTGAACCCCCAATCTCTGTACCCCCCCAATCCTCCTGACTCGCTCCTACTCTGTACCCCCCAATCCTCCCGACCCCCCCACTCCCTGTACCCCCCCAATCCTCCCAACCCCCTCCCATCCCCATCCCCTCCCAACCCCCTTCACCCCCTCCCATCCCTGTACCCCCCAATCCTCCCAGCCCAATCCCATCTCCTTACCCCCCCCAGTCGCCCCGCCTCCCCCAATCCCTGTATCCCCCTAATCCCCCCCACCCCCTTCCATCCCCATACCCTCCCAACCCCCTTCCATCCTCCCATCCCTATACCCCCCATCCTCCTGAACCCCCAATCCCTGTACCCCCCCAATCCTCCTGACTCGCTCCTACTCTGTACCCCCCAATCCTCCCGACCCCCCCAATCTCCCTACCCCCCCAAGTCTCTCCACCCCCTCCCATCCCCGTACCCCCCAATCCCCGTACCCCCCCCCTCCTCCCTCCTCCTTCCTCCTCCTCCTTCCTCCTCCTCCTCCCGCCGCTGCCTCCGCCCCTGCCTCCTCCCCCGGCCTCCCGGTGGGATGTTCCCCGGCTCCGCGGCCGCCCCAGCTCCGCTCCGGCTGTCGGCGGGGCGGCTCCAGCCCCACGCTGCCGGCGGGCCCCGCCGCCCGCCCCAGCCCCCGGCCGCCCCCCTCCCCAAATCCCCGCCGCCATGGGCGCCGCGGCCCTGCGTGCCCTTCCTTGGGCTTTGCTGCTGGTATTGGGGCCGTTACTGCCCGGCCAGGGTTTACAGGCCTCCGAACCCCCCCAGGGACAGCCTGACCCGCTACCGGGGGGTTTCACCCCCGCTCCGCCCGCCTCCGCTCAGGAGATCCATCCGCTGAACAAGCAGCCGCCCAACGGCTCGGGTGAGGGGCACGCCAAGCCCCGCAAAGCCTTCCCCGTCCTGGGCATCGACTACGACCATGTCCGCACCCCCTTCGAGATCTCCCTCTGGATCCTGCTGGCCTGCCTGATGAAGCTGGGTAGGTCGGGAGGCGTTGCGGAGGGATCCCGGGAAAGGGCAGCGGGAGCGGGACCCCTGACCCCCCCCAACCCCCTCCCCGGGAAAGGACCCCCGGCTCCATGGGGAAGGTGCCCTGAGCGTCCCGAGGAGGGACCCCCTGAGCATCACAGGGCAGGACCCCCCTGGTCGTCCCAGGGTGAGACCCTACTGATGGTCCCACGACCATCCCGGGGTGGGATCCCTTGAATATCCCAGGGCAAGACCCCCTGGCTGGATGGGACAGGCACTCCCATCCCAAGCATCCCAAGAACAGACCCCCTGGAGCATCTGAGGGTGAGACACACACACACACACACACACACACCCTCCCCAAGCATCCCAGAGCGAGCATCCTGTGGGTACTGCATTCCCCACGACCTTGGGTCTCTGCCGTGGGCCTGGCAGCAGCACCCCAGCCCCTCTGCTCCCCACGGCTTTGCTCTTTGGGGGGGGCTGAAGAGACTCCTGGCCCCCTGACCATCCCCTGCCTGGACCAGGTTTGCTCAAGCAGGAAGCACCCGCTTTGTTTCTGTGCTTCCTTTTTTTAACCACTGACACCTTCTGTAACCTTGGAGAAGTCACTTAAAAATCTCCCAGTGCTTCTCCCTCCCCTTCTCCCCCCCGCTCCGCAGCAAGCAGTGGTGGGCACCTTCCTCTGCTGCAAAGCATCCAGAGGATTCCTGCATCCAAGATAAGGAGCATCAGGGGCCGTAGGGCTGGCAAAAGTCACCTGCTCCGGGAAAGCATCCATCTGCCAGGGCAGGGGATTGTTGACAAAGTGTTTCCCAAACTTCTGCAGCTGGATCAATACCAACTAAAATTACCCCAAAGCCTCTAACGTGACGTAACCGTGCCGTGGCTACCGGCACTGGCTTCCAGCAGTGCCCAGGTCAAACTGGGCCTGGTCCCGTTGGGGGTGATAAAGTCCCCCAACTTTATGGTGAAATATTTGCAGAGCAGGTGAAATATTTTCCTGCTCCTGCCGTGGAGTGAGTGACAGGAGGGGGGGGGGGGGGAACTCAGCATTTCCTTCATTTTGCTTCTCAATTCCCATCAGTGATTTAATAACACTAACGGCAGCGCTCCTCACAGAGCACTCCAGCTCGCTGATTGAAATCTGGCTTTGGGAGCTTGTTCCAGCTGGTGCTTGCTGGAAACTCTGCCCTGGCCTCACCTGGAGGGGTCTGAGAGACCCCCCCCAAGGAGCTCAGCTCCTCCCTGCCCAGCTTTTCCTAAAAATACCTCATCCCCTTCCCAGCCTGCCGTCAGCGTGCGTAGGCAGGTAAAGCCCCATTTTCCCCATCCCTCCTGGGTGTTTTATTTACATGTAGGCACAGGAGTGCAAACCCTTCAGTCTCCTGGCTTCCTGGGAGACAAGCAGAGTGAAACCAGCTGGGATCCGTGGGGATTTATCCCTTCCCAGCTTTGGCCAAACTGATTTTGGGCGGGTTTAGCTTGAAGGTCTCAACGCCGTAGGCAAGGCAGATGCCAAATCTCCTTTCCAGGGCTCACCTGGCTGATGTTAAGCGACCTCTGGTAGCAGCTCGGGGCTGTTGCACTGCGTTTGCAGTCCTCCTGCTTTGGAGAGTGATGAAATCAGAAGGATCTGTGCGGAAGCTGGTGGAGAAAGGAGGGGCTAACAAAGCCGGCCTGCAGGAGTGCTCTGGGAATCCACCGCTGGAAAGCACCAGAAAGTGGCTCCCCAGGGATTTAGGTGGTGGGAGACCCAAGGAAGGGGGGAACATCCCTGCCCAGACGTTGTCTTCCCCCCCATCCCCGTGGCACCCTCGCTCCTCAGGTCTGGGTGGCTGCGTGAAGCTGTTCCTGCCACCCTTGCCTGAAGTTAGGGTTGGTTTGTGCTGCAGGAAAAGTTATTTCTGGAGGAGAGCTGAGCCCTGGAGGTTCTTACGTGTTCAAAGTATTATGCAAGGCTGTGCGTTGAAGGGGGATATTTTAGGAGGAGCTGCCTTGCAAGTTTGGCAGGGGTCCTTTGGAGATGGTGGCAAGTGATCCGTAGAGCTCCAGGGATGCTGATTATGCCAAAATCATTACCCACACCTCTAACAGGGGCTCAGACAGCAGCGCAGCTCTGGGGCATCCTTTTCCATGGCTTCTTCTCAGGGTTTTTGAAGCTGCACCAGAGCAAGGGGATGACTTTGCTTGTTTGTGTTGTCTTTACATGTAGTGCCCAAGGTGCTGGTGCAGCTGAATGCTCAGGCTCCCCCCACTCGTGACTTGCAAAAGTCTCTCACTGCTCAGTGCCTAAACACCATCCCCAGCAACCCCACCCTGGATCAGAAGAGATTATACAGGGGCAGCAAAATATGTTGGGGTTTTTTTTTTTTTCCCTCCCAGAGGTAGCACTTACACAACCAGGCTCTGCTGCACACCTGTGCAGCTCAGTTTCTGATGACAGAGGAGGCACAGACATCTCCAGGCTCCCAAAACTGGACAGGGTCTGGAACATCCAGTTTCTGTGTAGAGAGGATGAGCAGAGCAGGAATTTGCAGGTCTTCCTCTCTCCCCTCTGAGCATGCATTTGTTGATGCATCAGGGTAACTCTGCAAACCACTGAGGTGCAGAGGACAAAGATCTTTTCTCCAAGAAGGGGAATTCCTGCAGTGTGGGCTTGTCCATCACAGCTTGGCACCTCCTGACTTCCCTTCCCCAGCTCCTCTGGCTCAGGATGCCCCTTTGCTGGGTAAGAGCTGGTGGTTGTGCCACGTATTGCTGCAAAATGGAAAGTCTTCAACCCTGTGAATGATTTCTGGGTGTCACCTGCTGGCATAGTGCAGGGTGACCACGGAGAGGAGCTCAGAAATGCTTACAGGGCTTCACTCTGGGCCAGGAGATGCAACCTGACCCTTGTCCTGTTGCTGTTTCCCCTCAGACACTTCAGACTTAAGTATCTCCCAGGGTTGTTCCTTTCAGGTGATTTCTCCTCTCTCCAGCAGCACTGTGAGTTTGTTGGGGGAATCCCAGGGACGAACTGAGCCCTTCTTGATGCAAGGTTTGGAAAATGACTCAAAAGAGGTTGGCTTCTGGAGGATTCACCACTTGACAGGAGGTGGCTTTCTGGGACAGAAGGACTTGTCACCCCAGGGTGTCCTGGAGCTGTAGGCTGTTCCTGTTTTGCTAATCCCAGTAAAGAAGGGGAAGGTCAAATGCTGGCTGCTTTACTTAATACTCATCTGGTATTTTAAGACTGTAGGAGAAGGGGGGGTGAGGGGTGGCTACAACCACTCCTTTCCAAAGCCCATGCAGACCCCAGCTGGTGATGGCTTTGACTTTGCTGGTGAAAGTGGAGAAGCCTTCACTGCTGAGGCTTGCAATCAGACTTTGTCTCAACCTGTTGCATCGCTGCAGAAGGTCAGAGCTTTGTAAAACATCCAAATCAGAAGCCCTCTGTGTCCAGCTCCAAGGTTTTGCAAGGGTATCATAAGGAATTCCTTCATGCCATGCCCAAGGAGTGATAGGGAAGGGCTGGGAGGTTTCTCAGCACAAGAACCTGGTTTCCTGACTCTGACCTCTTGCTTCATGGGGCTCCAGGTGACGTTCAGGGGAATTCAGGTTCTACTGTAAATACTTTCCCATTCCAGGGGAAAGGGAAGGAGTGAGTCAGGAGTGTAAAACACCAGGTAGTGATCAGCAGTCCCTTTCCTGGCTTTGCAGACATGGGTCAGGGCCTGCTGGTCAGAGCTTTATCACAAACCACCAGCTCTTACCCACCTTGGAGAAGACTTGGGGTTACCTGTCTCCAAAGCACATCTCAGGCCCTGCTTTCTCAAGCAGAGCAGCACTGCAGTCATATTTCCACCTTATATGAGCTGCCTTTGATCCAGGCATTCCCTGTGCCTGTCTGCAGCCTCCTCAGTCTGTACCCAACGGCTCCTCCAACATCTTCAGACCTTCCTGATCTCCTTGGAGCAACCAGGCTACTCCACCTCACCTCTCAAGTGCATCAAGAGGCCTTGATTTCCTCCATGTCCTCACCAGAGATGGCTGCAGAGGGTTCCTGCAAGGCTCCTCGCCACAGCTGCTCTCTCTTCCCCTCCTTCTGCTCTCTGATGCGAAGCTGTCTGTGGGGTTGGAGCCTGTAGCAAGCACTGAGTCATTGCTCTGTCTCTTCTTCCCCCTTCTCAGCTTTTTTGTGTGTCTGGGTCGGGGCTGGTGCCTGGGGGGTTCCCCCTCCCCTCCAGACTGTCTGGCTGCAGCCAGCACCGGGCTGGGGTTTGCAGAAAAACCAGCACCGTGGGATTGTTGGGTTGGTGTAAAATGAGCCAGGGAGAGAGGGTCTGTGCCAAGTGAGCAGACAGACAGGCTGAAGCCGTGGGCAGCTTTTTGGGGACAGATTGCTGCTTTGGGGCTTGTTTGGTGGCACATCTCCACTCAGGTTTAGCAGGCGTGGGGCATCCCAGCTTCGGTGTTCAGCGATTGCCTTCAGACCATCCCCATCGCTGCTGGGTCTGGGGAGGAACAAGATTAAGGAAGTTCCCAATGCCTGCAGGCTGGTGATAGGAGCTGGGAAAAGAAGAGCAAAACAAGACAGATGCAAATAGGGTTGTGGAGCCTCACGGAGGCTCTGGGCATGGTGGGGTGGCCCCTGCATGTGAAGGAACAGGGACAGTTTCAGAATTGCCAGAGGAACATCTTTAGAGGCTGTTTGCTGGCAGCAAGATTTGGGTGCTAAAACACTTGGGTGCTTTTCAAATTATTTTAGCAGCCCACATCCCTCCCTTGAACCCGGGGCTCTTGCAGAGGCCACCCCAAAGGTGTTAGAGAGACCTGTGAGTTGAGGGACCTGGGGATTTGTTGGAGCAAAGGGTGCTAAGCAGGGTAGGAAACCTGCTGCGGTGGTGGGACAGGATGCAGGAGCTGGATCGTGAGAGCAGATGTGGCAGAAGCCACCAGCCTGGGGACACCAGTGCCATCTGTAACGCTTGGAAAGGGGACAGCAAAGGAACATTTGAAGGCACCTGTCACCCCAGCCTTCCTGGGGTGTTGGAAATCCATGTCTGATGTCAGGGATGAGCATGCTGGGGGTTATCTCTGTTCCCTTTCTGCCACCTCCAGGTTGGCTTCTCCTGGGTGTCAGGAAGGGCTGTGCTGGGCTGGTTTTGCTGGGGACAGCCACTGGCAAAGTTTGGCTGCTGGGAAGCTCTGCTGGAGTTTTGTGGGCTCTTTCATCTGGGACTGGTTGATGCGGATTCCCTTGCTGAGCCAGAGGGAAGTGTTTGTCTGCAAAGCTGCCCCTGGGTCTGTGCATGGGTGGGCTCCAGATATCGAGGTGGTGTGTGGGCTGAGATCACCCCATATGATTCCCTGTTTGGATCTGGGAACTGCTGGCTGTTCTGTAGGAGAGTTGAGGCCTGATGAATAACTCTCAGGAAAGGATTTTGAAATACTGATGCAGTTGGGGCCACGCAAGTGTAAATTGTCACGATAATGAATTTAAACAACCTCTTCTAATGCAGACTTGTTGCTAGCCCACTGCCTCATGGAGAAAGGAGCCAAAGGCATGCTGTGGTTGCCCTTTCTCTCCACTTTACCGTCTCAGAAAGAACAGCCAGGGCATTTTTTTTTCCTCCCTGGCCTGCCCATTGCTGGTGTTGGAGCAAAAACGCATCCAAACTGTTCCCTCCATGGCTCTGAGAAAACCATTAGATTAATTAGGGCTGGAAGAGTGAAAGGTTCCTGCTGTGAACTAGAGGATGGTGATGGAGTGGGGAAAGCTGGGCCTGTCTGTAACCACAGCCCCTACCTCCCTGGTGAGCCTTGTGTCTATTAAAGCAGAATTATGCTCAGTTTACAGCTCGAGCTGTGCCCCCTGCATGGATTCTGTCCTTCCCCAGCAGTGCCTGGTTCTGCTTTCTGGACCTTGAGGCCACTCAAAGAACCAAAGCTGATTCATCCCATTTATTAAAGAAGACTTGAACACCTCGTGCCAGGGATGGGCTGGCTTCCTGCACAGTTTGTAGGTGGAATTTGGGATATGGGTGTTGACTCGATGAGTCTTCCAATGCCCAGAGCCCAGATGGGTGCTGGCCTGGCTTTTGGGGACACCTGGTGAAATTGTCCCTTCCCTGAGACCTCCAACAGAGCTGAGCTGGTTTGTGAGGTGGGAGCAGAACATGCTGATCTTTGGCCTGTTTGGTTTACATCCTTCATTCTAAATATCCCAGGCTCCCAACTGTGGCTTCTCCATGATTCCCAGAGGTGCTGGGGTTCCTTGGCAATGAGTGGGGTGAAAAATGAGGGGGTTTGCCTACAGTCAGTGTGGCTAAATAGAGTCTGTGGGGTTTGAGAATTATCTATGGGAGAAGGGGAATCTGGGTAGTGGTGGAGGGAAGAGGAGAGGGTCCTTCTTCAGGTTACCAGTGTATAAACCTGTGGCCCCTGGGGACTGGAGCCAGAAGGGACAGACATCTCTATGGCTCTTGTGTAAACCAGAAGCTTGTTCAGCTTGCAAGAGAGTATTTTGTTAACATAATCCCTTGCCTTTTCTCTCCCGTGAGTCCTGGGGTTTGGCTGTAGATTGCAGAGATGATGGGGCTGTAAAATGTGTCCCAGAGTTGTGCAGGAGTCAGTCCTTTCCTAGAGCATCATTGCAGCTGTGAGTGCCAAGGGAGGAAACTTTCAAAGCAAGCAGTAATGCGGGTGAATTACTGCAGCTGCCTTGTAAACATTTCATTCTTTTTTTTATTTTTTTTTTTCTCTTTGGATCCCCAAGGCTTAATTTGTTCAAACAAAACCTGAAATCCATCTGGAATAACTCTGTGCAAACACAGCCTTGCTGAGCAGAGAGGGAGCTGGGTTACCTCTCCCCCTGTGCTGTCTTGTCAGGGGTTTCTTCTCACCCATCAGGGCTCAAAGCTGCTGCTCTAGGTTGGATCACAGCCTCTGTGGTTTGAAGTCAGGGCTGGCCAGCTTCAAAGGGAGCAGTGAAAGAGTAGGGAAGTTGTGGTGATGGCTTGACTTGGACCAAGAATCAATGCTTGGTCCTCTCACTTCACGGGTGCCGGCCGATCCACCGCCTCAGGCAAGCTGTACAATCCCCATCTGTTCTACCTGGTGTTTGATGTCTTCCTTATCTCTAATTTTCCATCATCTTCCAGTTGCCTGTTAATTCCCTGGCAGTGTTCAAGGCCAGGTTGGATGAAGCCTTGTGCAAGCTGGTCTAGTGAGAGGTGTCCCTGCCCGTGCAGGAGGGTTGGATCTTGCTGCTCTTTGAGGTTCCTTCCAACCCAAACCATTTCTATGATTCTAGGAATTGAGGGATGGCTATTGAGTCAGGTTGTGCTCTTCTGCTCTTTCCTTGGGCAGAAGAACACGTGTGGTGCCACTTGGGAAGGAAGAAGTGAAATGAAGAGCATGCAGGCACACGTGTTTGTCAGGAAAGGTGAGAGCAGAGATTGATCATGGCTTGGAGTGGAGCACTGAGAACAAATTTGATGTTGTGTCACCTTTGGTGTTGTGTCACCTAGGATGGCACATCACCCCATGGCTTAAGGTTCCTTCCCAAGAAAGCCTGAGCCACCAGTGTGATGGATTTGATAGGGGTGGGAGAGACCAAAGCCTTGTTTGAAGTTGGGGATGATGTTTTGAGATCCCTGAGCAGAAAGCCGGAGGAAACAAAGTACTTTTTGTAATTGGAAGAGAACAAATGTGTATCCTTGGGTTGCCCAGGAGTGACTCATAAACATCAGATCATCAATGGCCTTTGTCTCCAGAAAGTCACAATAAAATCAACCTCGAGGGACAGCTCTTGAATTCCTCTTGATAGAGAGTGCTGGTAGGGAAATCATTCCCCTTTCTTGATTGAACCTGCAAGATGCACGTTTGCAGAAGCAGCCTCCCTTTTGCAGTGGGGTTTTTTGGTTGGTTTTGTTGGTTGGTTTTTTTTGGTTTTGTTTTTTTTTTCTCCAGTGCCTGGAATTATTCTGCATTTCGTAGTCACGACACGCTAAGCCTTAATGATGTATTTGGAGAGAAAGCAGCTTCCCACCTCAGTGCTGGAAATTCTAACAGCACAAATGCCATAGGCACAGACTTGAGCACTCCCAGGGCTTTACCAAAGAGAAGAGCTGGTGTATCCAGCCCTGCCTCAGTTTCCCTTGGGAGTGCCTTTTCCACAGGGGCTGCGTTTTGCAACAGCCAGGCTGCTCTCCAGTCTGGGAAGAGCCACGTGGAGCAGAGAGCATCTGCTTCTCTCAGTATGCCTGGGTGTGAAATGGCATCCCCAGCATCCCAGCAGGGAAAGTGAGCTGGAAAACTGCAGTGGTGTCTGATGGGGATGGTTCTTCAGCCTCCAGAGTGGGTGAGACCAGAGATGTTTCCACATGCCAGCAGCTCCTGTCCAAAGCTGGGTGAAGGTGAAGGTGGAGGTGGAGGTGATAGGGTGGTAGTGTTGGCTCCTGACACACCACGTGTGCTTTGTCTGGATTTGCTCAGCCTGGCAGTAATCAGTGCTAATTGCAATTACCTCTTCCCTCCCGTTGGAGTGGAGAGCAACAGGTTATTTCCTGAAAAGCTTTTGTTTGTCTTTCCTGCCCCTGTTCCCAGTAGGAAATCTGCCCTTCCTGGGAAGGGCACGGGGCCTTTCTCTGGTCCCCTCGGGCTGGCTCAGCTTTAACTCTTCCCCAGGCTCCAAGGGGCAGCAGGAGCTGTGGCTGCACTGTGTGGCTGAGGGCAAAGAGCTGGGAAAGCAGCCATAGCTTCCTTTTGGGTGATCAGGAACCATCTCTTCATATCACCTTGAGGACTTCCTGCTCCAGAACAATTCCGTATCTTCACTGAACTCTGGGAAGCTCAGCCCAGCACATGCAGAAGGTGATTCAGATGGTTTTTGGTACAGAAATCCCCCAGCTCGAGGCAGTTGTGCTGTGCTGACCCCTCCTAGCCCACCTATCCATGGCATCCAGATTCCTTGTGGCAGCTGAAACCATCTGGGAAGAGCGTGGCTGCCGAGGTTTAGCTCCTGATCCCTTTTTCTGGAGCATGAGCAGTTTTTTCTAGACCTTCTTTTATCAGGCTTCCTCAACATGCTCAAGTCCAGCTGCTGTCATGGTTCTGATGCTTTTGAAGGGTACAAACCCAGGTGAGGATGTTGTTGCCCTATAGAAAACTCAATGTTCCAGGTAAATGAGCTGTGCCAGGGAGAGCCCAGCCTTGCTGGCTTGGTTGGGAGATGGTGGAGAAAAGTCAGACTGAGTCTTGAAGCTACAGAAGAAGAAATTTGCATGGCAGTTTGTGCCATAACCACATTCCCAGCTCCTGGGAGCTGAATCCCAGAAGCTGGTAAAGGTTCATATAGTCCCACCTTAATAAAACCAGAGTGTGGAGCATGCCTGAAGGCTTTAAACAGGTTTGCTATCTCAATCTGTGGTTTGGGAGTGGCCTTGTAACTGTTAGAGGAATGTAGTCACCCAGTTAGCGGGGATCAGAGTCACTGAAGTCCCCTGAAGTCACCAGAGATTTTTTTATAGCCAGCGTGGCACGTAGCACCAAACCCTCAACTGGTTTCTCCAAGCTTCTCCAGAGAACACTGAGGTTTGCACCACCTTGTCATGGGGCAGCTCTGGAGATGGAGCTGTGCACACCTGGATCTGGAAGAGGTTTCTTCAAGGGGTGATGGGACCAAGCCTTGAAGCTTCCCAAGCCATCACTGCTTGCTCCAGCAGCATCTCTCACTGGCTCCCTGTTTTCCTCCCTGTTGAAAATGCTGGATCTGTTGGGTGGCAGTGCAGGGAGCTATGGGTTTCTCAGTCTTTAATAGCAAGTAGGTCTTTCCTAATATCTGCTGCTTCTTGCAGAGTGCCCTTGACTTTTCTTCTGGTTTGAAGGAGAGGTTTTAGCTAAATGTAGGACTGGAAATTGGGAGCTGCTGGCTTCTCACACCGTTCACCTGGGGACTTTGGGCAAGTCCATTTAATGTTTTGTGCCTCTCATTTCCTTTTCACAGCTGAGAGGAAATTAATACCAGCTCTGTAAAAGACTCCCAATTGATCTGTTAATTTCTTGAGTGCTTGGGAAATGAAATGAGGATATGTGCCTTAGCTGCTTCAGTTCTCCCTGCTCTCAAAAAAAATCTTATATTTAAGTGTTTCTGCTGAACGCTTCTGTCCGTGGTTGGCTGTCACTAAGTGTTCACCAGCATGATGTGTGGGGCTCTGCAGGCTTCCTGGTGTGAAGTACACTGGGGAAAAAAGAAAAAAAAAGTGCATTTTTGGGCTTGCCAGCTGAGTCAGAGGTGGGTGAAGCAGGGACTGCTCTTGCCCTGCCCTGCCTGCGAGGCACTGGCTCTTCTCTGCCTGTTTTAGGGAGGTTTTCCTGGACTTCAACCCTGGAACTCTGGGCTGCCTGGTTCCTAGTAAGTTAAACCCAAGCCTGAGGAGAGTGAAAGCAGGAGCTGGAGCAGTGCTGCAGGGTGCAGGATGGATCCCTTTCCCTCTGACATACAGCAGAGCCGCAGTTGGAGTTTGCTGCAAGCTGCTCCATGCAAGCCAACTGTTTAGTTTGGGTTGATCTTCATTAATTAGTGTAGCTTCTAGAGCTGGAAGGGGGAGGATTAGAGAGCTCTCAAGCTGTTGCTGGCTCATCTGCCTGACCAGACCTTCTGGGTCAAGGCAGGGAGTTTAATTGGGAGGAATTGCTGCCGGCTGTTTGGCGCTCATCTGCGGGGTAGTGGCAGGGTCGGTGGTGTGGCTGTTTGCTGTCTGGTGTTGGAGACCATGTCAAGATCTCAGCAGGCTTCCCTAGGTCGTCCTGGTGCCTGGGGAAGTGAGAGGGACACAGCCCCTTGGGAGAGGGGAAGAACTGAGGGGACAAACTGCAAATGAAGGAGCAGATCCCATCCCCACTGGAGGGGCGAGTTCTGCAGAGCCTGGCTTGGGCCCTGAGGAAGAGATCTCTCCTTCTTCTCCCTGAAGTTCTCTGTGCAAACAGCTTGTTTAGAAGTGTATACAGCAGAAGGGAGGGGGGTACAGGCAGGCTGGTACCCAGGGTGTCTGCTGCTGATTTGCAGCCATCCTGCCCCAGCTCCCTGCATCCTCCTCCTGCTCTGCAGCACTGCAGCGCTGCCACCCACCTCCCGCCACACCCGCCTCTCTTGGCTGCAGCACAGCATCCTCCTCCTCCCCTGTGACCTTCCAACAGGCAGGGAAAAAGAGGTTTGGGCTTTTTTTTTTTTTCCCCCCTTTGCTAAGGGGAGCGTTTGGCTCCCGAGGAGGTCTCAGGGCAGCGGGGAGCTCAGCATGCGGCACGTGCGACTCCAGCTGCCGGGGGATGCTGTGAGGCTTTTGGTTGCCTTTCCCAGGCTGTGTTCATCTTTTGAGGACTTTTCTTTGGACCAGATGATCTTAGAGGTCTTTTCCGACCTGAATGATTCTATCAGTTTGTCTCCAAATCCAGCCTTAAGTGGAAGGAACAACCTTGTGGTTCCTGCTGGTGCCCTCGTCATCCTTGGGCATTTCTCTGCCCAGCCCCTGCCTGGGAGGGGGCTGCATTGCCAGGGGGTGAAGTTTGGCATCCCAGAATCCCTGTGGAGACAGTCCCCACCACCACTGCTCATCGTAGCAGCTGAAATGCATGAACTGGCTCTAAATAAATGCTGCCTGAAAGGCTCTGGGCAGTTATTTAGGCATACACCCAGCCTCACACCCCAGCCCAGCTCAGAACTGTCCTTCTCCTCAGTCCCTTGACCTTGCAGAGCACTGGACCAGCATCACTCCTTGCTGCTATCCTGGCATCCATCCCCTGTGTGCAAGTGGTGTAGGGAGCTCTTGGCATCCTCCTGAGGAGGGAGGCTCTGCCTGCAGCTCATTCTCTGTTTAGCCCCTTCTGGGCCATAGGTTTTGGTCCCCGAAAGGCACCCAGAGGAGAGGGAGATCTGGGAAAGATAAATGCCTGTCAGCTTTCTCCAGCTGCCTGGGGGGTTCAGGGTGTCTAAACTTGTCTCCCTTCCCACCAGAGGATTTTTTCAGGGCCTGGCAGTGGGAACTTGCTGCAAAGTGCTGCTGCAGGAAGATGGTACAACTGGGAAACCATCTGACATTACAGCCCTGCTGCAGCCCCCCCACCCGGCAAGGGGGAGATGTGGAGAAGCTGTCTGCCCTTTGCTGGGGGTGAAGGGCTCTTCCTTGGTGCTGTGATGCTGTGCTGGCAGGACTGACCACTTTTGCTAACGTGGCTGTGCTTTAAGGGCTTGAGCAAACTGGTTTGCACGAGTCCTTGCAAGGTCTGCAAGGGACAGTGCAAGTTATTGGTCTCTGTGGCTGACTGGGGAGGGACTTTTTCCAAGGGACATGTAGAGCTAGGACAAGGGGTGATGGCTTTAAACTGGCAGAGGGGTGATTGAGGTTGGACATGAGGAAGAAATTCTTTGGGGTGAGGGTGCTGAGCCCCAGGTTGCCCCCAGAAGCTGTGGCTGCCCCATCCCTGGCAGTGTCCAAGGTTGGATGGGGCTTGGAGCAGCCTGGGCTGGTGGGAGGTGTCCCTGCCCATGGCAGGGGGGGCACTGAATGATCTGTAAGGTCCCTTCCAACCCAAACCAGTCAGAGATTTTAAGCTGCAGGGAGGCTGTTGCACACTGGTACCTGACAACGTTTGCTTTTTGTTCTGTAGCTTTCAGGTTTTGACTCATTCGTGGGCTGGCCTGAACACTGTTCTGATAAGAACACTCTTCTTATCTCCTAGCAAAGCAGGCAGGGTGCAGGCAGGGTGCAGGCAGGGCACCTTCTCCTGCCCACCCACCTCCCCGTAGGTGTTAGGGCTGAGCACACGACTGTGTGCAGGTGGAGGTTGTACCAGGAGGCTCTGGGGCTCCTATCACAGCAAACTTTGCATTTGTTTGCAGGCTGGGGGAAAGAGAGAGGAAAAAAAGGGGCAATTCAGTGGTTGCCAGGTGGGACCCAGCTGTTTGTGCAAGGTCTGTAGGCAGAGGGGTTGGAAAGGTCACATCAAAAGAAAATAAACCCCATCCCTTTGGCAGCTAACACTGGCTCTTAATGGCTGTTGATGACAGCAAAGCATTTTTGGGGGGAGTTGTGGGCAATCCAGCTGGGAGCTGTGGTGGACACCTCGTGTCAGGGTGTCTGACACCTTTGTCTCCCTCCCCACCTTCAGCCCATGCAGATGTGCTCTGCCTGCAGCAGACAGAATTGTTGTACCTTCTCCTTGAAGACTGAAAAATGCCTGGATGCTCTTGGATTTTAACCCTTCCCCACAGAGGGCTGGGGTGCAGAAGCTTGATTCCCCAAATTAGGGCTGGGGGTCTTCTTTTTCCCTTTTCTCCCTGTGCCTGCTTTGTGTGCCAAGCCCCCAGAGTGGTTTGGGTGGGTGCTGGCTCTGTGGCCCTTGGGTGGTATCTGCATGAACTCAGTGATTCACAAAGAGCAGCCCAAATTAATTGCCTCCCTGCTTCTTGGCTTTTCCTCCTAATTAGCAAGAGGAAAATAATGAGGCTGTAATCAAATGTTTGGTTTGTTCTGGAGGAAATTGTTTGGCTCGGGAGCTCTGTCTGTACCTGTATCTTTAAAAAAAAAAAAAACCACAACAAAACAACAAACAACAAAAAAACAAACCCCAAGTCAGCTTCCAACCAGGAAATGTCATCCTGGGGTGGAAAATCCAAACTTTTCCATTCTGAACATTGAGACCAGTGGATGCTGCTTTTAAAAGTTACCCCAACCAACCCCAATTGCTGAAACCAGCACCTGGGTGACCTGTCCCTGCATTAAAACCATGCTCTGTGGTGAAGCAAAAAAGGATTTGGCAAACCTAAAGCTTCTGCAGACCCCCAGGTGCTGTCCTGAGACCCCTTGGTGCCCATAGGGCTGGAGGGTCGGGGCACCTGGGGACGCTGGAGCTTGCCAGTTGCTATGGATGTAATTTCAGTGTCATGGTTTTACCTCCCCCCCCCTTTGCAGGGTGACACGAGCCGTGGCCTCACTCTATTTTTAGGTGTAAATCACCAGCTATTTAATTCCTTTCTTGCAAGTTCAATTTTCCTCCCCTTCCCTTGAGGCTTCCCCGTCCCAACTCTTGCAGCTCTCTCTCCCCGTGCCCTCACTCCTGTCTTTGCAAGGCAGGTTGGTGGATCCAGCTCCATTTTCCAAGGAAAGCTGCACAGTGGGACTGAGACATCCCAGAGGGGTGTGCAAAGTCTCAGCTGGATGGGGTGCTGGGACCTCTCCTATAACCAATACTGTTAGAAGGGTTGGAGCAGATGACCCTTGAGGTCCCTCCCCACCTGACATTTTAGGGTTCTGTGGTGCAGCAAAGCCTGCTTGATCTTTAGGCAACTGCAGCAGGGGGGTTGATGGCCAGGTGGGCAAGAGAGAAATCCAGTGCCTATTTTGGGGAGGAAAGGGGATAAATGAAAAGAAGCCAGGGCCAAAATCTAGGAGCTCGAGATGGATTTTTCCCCCAGGAACCAGTTGCAAAATGTTTTGTTTCTTCATCACCATCCTTGCAGGGCTTGAACCCTGCCAAAGGCTTAGTCCCACATCCTCAGCCTTCTACCACCCCAAAATACAGAGCTGGAAGGCCATGTCAAGGTGGTCTTGATGCTTTGCAGACCCTGGAGCCCACCCCCAGCCCTCCTCCCTGCTTTGCTGTTTCTTTTAAGCAGAGAAAAAATAAGGGGACAGAGCTGGGTGGTGGCTTTACAGATGGCTGCTCCCCGTGGCTGGTGACACAGCAGTGACTTTGCGGCTCATCCAGCAAAGCATCCATGTGTCAGGGCTCACAGTGCTCCCTGTGTCCCACAGGAGCTTAGGAAGGTGCCTGCAGCCTCCTGCATCCTTTGCTGCTGGGGGGGTGGCTTTGGTGACACTGGGGGGGCTGCTCCGTTTGTATGGCCCAGCCAGATCCTGCTAGCCCAGTGTCTGAAAGGGTTAAAGTGGCCTTTGGAGGGGCCCTGGCCCTGCTGCCACACGTGTGCTCTCTGCAGTGTCCTTCAGAAGGGCAGCTCTTCTGAGCATGCCTGCTCTCCCTCCCTTCTCCCAGGCCTTTCCCAGCACCCAAGCCTCACCACCACCCCATCCCACACAAACACCCAATGTTCCCTGGGGGTGCAGGGAGCATCACCTAACCCCTCATCTGCCTCCTTTCAGGAAAAAAAAAAAAAAAAATCACCCAGGGCTGAAGAAGAGCTGCCTGATCCCTGCTTGATAATTGTGTGATTTCTCTCTTGGAGCCTGCAGGGGCTGTAACAAACTCCTGAGAGGATGGGGTGGTTTTGTCACTGTTGTGGTTTCTTGTGCCTCCTCTTAGCTAGCAGGCATCTCCCTGGGAACAGCTCTGTTTTCCTGCACTGCTTCCAGCCCTGGGTGCTTGGGAAGCTGAGGGAAAGCTGTAGGAGCACCCTGCTGGACCCTCACCCTGCTGGACCCTCACCCTGCTGGACCCTCACCCTGCTGGACCCTCACCCTGCTGGACCCTCACCCTGCTGGATCCTCACCCTGCTGGATCCTCATCCTCTGACTTCCCAGCCACATTCCTCCCCACTTCCCAACTCCAACACTGACCAAGCCAAGTGTATGAAGTGGGTTTTCTTCCCTCTTCCTTCATGTTTCTTTTTCCTCCTGTAAAAAGAGGGGAAGTTAACCCCAGCCAAATTCCCTTTTCTTCATCACCTCCAACCCCAGCATTTCTCAGGGCCATGGGCATTGCTTTTAATGTTCCAACTCCAGTGCTGCCCCGTGGTGGGATCCAAGCTGGGAGATGTAGTCAGGAAGCATGTGAAGGCTTCACCTCCTTTCTTCCCCCATAAATGCTCTTTTGAAGGCTTTGATTAAGCTGTTACTAAAAAGTGCTGCCCACATTGCTTGGAGAGAGGTCTTGGAAATTCGGGGAGCTCTGCCAGAGCTCTGACTAAGCCTGACCTTGGGTCCTGTGCCATATGGAGTGGGATTGCAGTGCTGGGGGTGTTGGGATGGCAGTTCTCTGGGTGGGATAGGGAAATGCCATCAGGCAGGGAGGGAGGGAACCCTACAGCTCCTGTGGGACATGTCACCTGTACTCCTTGGAGCTTCCCTGAGCAAAGGGGGTGCTCCCTGCTCCCTTTTGCAGTGTGTTCCCAGCACCAGGGCCACCTCGAGAGGTGGTGGTTACAGAGCTGCAAATCATCCCCTTGAGGCCTTGAGAGAGGGTTTCCAAGTTGCTGTCAGTACTTCAGGGCACAGAGGTCACCTTGGTTTTAGCTGCAGTGCAAGGAGTGTGGCCTCAGGCAAACAATGGTGGGGGTGCTGGGTCTGGGTTGGGTGCCCAGCACCCTCCCACCCATCTCCCTATCCCTCCAGGCTCTTCCTGCCTGGGCTGAGGCTGGAGGTAGATCAGATACAGTGGGTTTTGGTTGGGTTTTTTGGGTTTTTTTTTTGAGTCATTAGGCAACAAAGGAGCAGACAGTGTTAGATCAAGCTTGTATAATACCAGGCAGAGCATCCAGGCCCTGTGCTGGGGCTGTGGTAACCCAGATACAGTCCAGGAAAGGAAAACAAAACCCACAGGTAGGTCGGAGTCTCTTCCACACTGTTTGGTTGGGAGTAAATATTTACATGGCACTGAATCCACCATCAGCCAGAGCCTTGGGAAAAGCCACCCAGCTCCTCCTTGGTGGGATGGGGATGAGCAGCTGACACAGGAGCCCCTTCTGTTTGCTGGGGTGAGGAGGGGTCCCTGCAAAAGCTGGAGACCAAGGGTGGTTTGTCATGCTCAGATGTCTTCATTCAGCTTCTGTGGCCTCTAAAATACAAACACCCAGGGAGAAAAGCATCTTGCCCTGTTGCAAAATCCAACAGACAGCAGTGGTTCTTGCAGCAGGGAGGAAAATCCTGCTGTTGTCCCCAGGAGATGGCCCCATGCACTCTGCTGGCACTGAAGTGGAGAGGGTTGGTGCTTGGAAGCTGCTCAGCAAACTTTTGCAGCACTGGCATCACCCTGCAATGCCTTTCCTTGTCCCAAATCTCTTTAATTCAAAGGATGGAGATTTTCACCTCTCCTCTAGGTGCTTAAACCACTGTTAAGCCTGGTCCCCAGCTCCTTTTCTGCCCTCACCCAGAGCAGAGCTGGTCACCTGAGAGGTCCCCATCCTCATCTTGCTGGGCTGCGTGCTGCAGACAAGGAACTGTTTGAATTCACTTCTGGATTTTCTTTTCCTTGTTTGCTCAAGCCCTCAGGGTTGCTGTTTACTCAACTGTTCTTGCTTTTAAGAGTTTCGGGTGGTGGTTGATGTGGGGAACTGCTCCCAGGGACTTTGTTTTCCAAAGGAAGAAACCCAGGTGAGCACGGGTGCCCTGTGCTGGGGGTCACTCCCAGGGAAACAGGGTTTGGAGACAACCTCCCAGGTGCCAGTCCCTGCCCTTCTCCTGCAGCAAAATGCACTTGAGGAGGGAAATGAAGGAGCACTGGGGGTCTGGCTGGGTCCCCCCTGCCTCCTGGCTTGTCCTGGGTCTGGTGACTGAGGGTTTGCAGCACCTGCTGTGGGAGATGAGTCCCAGTTTGCAGGAGGGTCACCACATTTGGGGACAGATGGGTGACAGCAGTAGGTCAGGTAAGCAGCACAACCAAGTGCTGTGCAAAAAAAAAAAACAACAAAACATCCAGGAACAGGGACCTGGGCTCCTTAAGGCTTCTAATTATTATTATTATTAATATTAATGTTGTTATCAAGACTTATTCCCCTGCATGGACCTGTGGCTGGGCATCCTCCTCACCCAGCATCCTGCCACATCCTCCCTCATCCTCCAGGAAAGAAATACAGGCACAAAGCTGGGCTCAAGCTGGTTCCCCCCTGCCTGGCATCACCCCCATGGTGAGAGCATTGCTTCCCATCCATTCCCCCCATCCCAAAGCAGGCTGCTGGCCCAGCACTCCCAGCAGGATCCCAGCAGGATCCCAGCCCCAGCTTGGTACCGAGGAGCTTTGGAGAGCTCTAAAAATACAGAGCAAAGAGATGGGGTGAGTGAAAAAAATCTAAAAAGTGGCTGATCCACAGTGAAATCAAAGGCATAATTAACATGCAGCCCATGCAAGTGTATTTTTAGGGCCCTACAAAAAGGCTCTAAAACACTGAATTCACAGCAGCACGCGAATGTTCCGGTTTAATGGGATCCTGGGGCCTGTGGGGAAGGAGTGAGAGCTGTGCAATTGTCAGGGGGTTGTGTTTTATTCATGATTGAACATACTTAGAGAGCAAAAACAGATTTGCTTGCTGGTTTCTGGCTGCTTGTGTAACTTTCAACCTTGGTTCCAGCCGGGGTTGGGGTATGTTGAGAAGGGCAATTGCCTGCTGGGCTGGAAGGGCTGGTGGGTCCTGGTGTTTGCATGAGCTGGTCTGGGCAAAGGGATTATTGCCCTCACTGCCAGGGTGCTCAGGGCTTGTGTGGGCTCTGAGAGGGGATCGGAGACAGGAAAAAACCCCATGGGGGTAAATCTGGAAACGCATCCAGCCCGGGAGGTGCTGGGATGCAGGTGGCCAAACACTGGGAGAGCACTGGGAGAGAGCTTGGATGCTTCTCTTCTCCTCCCAACTTCTCCTCGTGCCCCAACCCGAGGTTTGCTCAGAAATGGGTGCTGCTCTGGCACAAACCAGACTCCTTCCCCTGTCCCTCCAGGAACCAGCTGGGTGCTGCCTAACCAAACCTTGGGTGTGATGAATCCTCCGGCCTCAGCCACAGCCCCTACAGCTCAGGTAGCAACTGGAGGTCAAATCCTGCTCCCGGAGACCTGCGTGTGGCTGTGCCCGTGGCTGGGAGCTGACTCCCTGCCCATCCTTCGGGAAGGGATGAGGGAAGGAGCTGCTTTGCTGCTTCTCCCACCGGAGCCGGGTTCGTGCGGCGCCTTCCCCGTTGGCTGGAGGAGGGATGAGCCACAGATGTGGTCCCTGCAGGCTTAGGGAGGGTGTTCAGAGCAGCTCTGGCTCATCAGCAGGATGAGGGCTCATGGCAGAAGGGTTTTGTGGTGTTTTTTTTCCCTGATGGTGGCTCATGACAGAAGGGTTTCGTAGGGTTTTTTTCTGAAGCTGTTGTGAAACGCTGTGCAGATGGCAGATCGGAAGGAGCGGAGGAACACGGGATGCCAAGGCAGGGTTCCTTATTTTAAACTGCTTCCCTTGCCAGGGAACAAATGTGCCACGCTTCCAAATAATAATTATAAAGCCCGGGAGAAGATCCAGGGAACCTGAAATCCTTCTGTGGATATGGATGCGTTGGCTGAGGTGCTGCTTGAGCAGATTCCCGCATTGCTGGGGATGTGTTGGGTGGCTCAACCCCAGCATTTGGGCTTGAGTTCTCCCATTGCTTGACCCCAAAGAATAGTCCTACACCCCTGAGGCCCTGCTCCATGCCTCAGAACAGCCCTGCCTGCAGGGAAGGTCTCTTTTCTTCAGGAAGAAGCACCAGGACAAGAGGAATTGGTCTCGTGTTGCACCAGGGGAGGTGAGATGGAGATTGGAGGTGATTGGAGATGAGAAGAAACTTCTTCACTGAAAGGGTTATTAAACACTGGCCCAGGCTGCCCAGGGAGGTGATTGAATCCCCATCCCTGGAGGTGGTTAAAAGCTGTGTAGATGTGGGGCTGAGGGATGTGGTTTAGCTCTGGACTCAGTAGAGTTGGGTTAGTGGTTGGTACAGTCAGGTTATGGTTGGACTTGATGCTCTTCAAGGTCTTTCCCCACCAAAAGGCCTCTGTGATTCTGTCAGCCAGCCTGTAGAAAAACTCCCGGCTTGTTCCTGAAGCTGCAGGGGAAGAAGGAGATGCTCCAGTATCATCCTTAAACCTGCTGAGCACCAAAATCCCCTCCCTGTCCCCTGCCTAAGGGTCACCTGGGGACGGGCACAGAGCTGGTGTTGCTGCCAGTGCCTGGCACAGGCTGTGGCTGGGTGGGCAGCCTGCTGTCTGACAGGAGGGAGATGCCAGCACTGGGAAGAGCTGGAGCCAGACACAGCTTTGCTGTGAGAACTGCCTGTGCCACCAGCAGCTGTCACGGGAGGCCTGGGGGTCCTCTGAGACCCCTCCAGGTGTCCGGAGGGTGGATGGTGCCCACTGGAGTTGAGGCTCTGTGGGATTTTCTGGACTGAAGTCAAATGATGCCAGGATATGTGGGCCTGGGGAAGCCACACTGACAGCTTGGGAGTGTGGGGAAGAAGGGGGCTAGGGGGGGAAACCAAGGCACACAAAGTGCAAATCATCCTGGAGAGTGCAGGGAGGGCTGGGATCTCGTCCCCAGCTCCTGCGGAGAACATCCTCCAGCTGTGTAGCTCACCTGTTTCTTGCTCTCTTTCCCTCCTCTCCAGGCTTCCACGTGATCCCTTCGGTGTCCAACATCGTTCCTGAGAGCTGCCTGCTGATCGTGGTGGGCCTTTTGGTCGGGGGGCTGATCAAAGGGGTGGGTGAAAAGCCTCCCATCCTCAATTCGGACATCTTCTTCCTCTTCCTCCTGCCACCCATCATCTTGGATGCTGGCTATTTCCTCCCTTTACGCCAATTCACTGAGAACCTGGGCACCATCCTCATCTTCGCCGTGGTGGGGACGCTCTGGAACGCCTTCTTCTTGGGTGGTTTGATGTACGCCGTGTGCCAGCTTGGTGGCCCTGGCCTGAACCACATTGGCCTCTTGGCCAACCTGCTTTTTGGCAGCATCATCTCAGCTGTGGACCCGGTGGCCGTGCTGGCTGTTTTTGAGGAGATCCACATCAACGAGCTGCTCCATATCTTGGTTTTTGGGGAGTCCCTGTTGAACGACGCCGTCACGGTCGTAAGTGGAGGAGGGGGAGCTGCTGAGGGGATGCTTTGGGTGGAACATTTCAGGGTGGTGGTACCAGGGTTGGCCTCTGCTCAGCCAGCTGCAGAGCAGGACCTTGCCCAGCACCTTGGGCTCCTGAGAACCTGGGTGAAGTTGCTGCCATGCTCATGTCTGTCCTGCCTGGGGAAGGCAGCTGCTGCTCCCTCCTGCCTTCTTCCTCCCCTGGTCTTCTTCCCACCAAGGAGGAGGTGGGAAACCAAGACCCAACCAGTGGTGGTGGGAAAGCCATGGGGCTAGCAGCCCCCCCAGCTCCCCCTCAGCCTCATCACCAAGCGGCAGCTCTGCAAGGACCTTTGGGAGGTTGGGGCACCCAAGCCACCCGGCTCAGGGGCCGTGTCATTTCCAAAGCACATCCGTGTCCAGGTGCTGGCTGGGCTGTCAGCACAGTCTCCTCCTCCTCCACTCTGCAGAGCTGACCTCTACGGTCACTTCCAACCCACTGCTTTTTCCTGGCTCTTCTCCCACATCCCAGCTGTCTGCTTGGGACCTCAGCCTGCTGCAGAGCCTGATGAGGAACATGCTGTCCCACCATGGAGCTTTTCCCAGGCACTTCTCTTTCACCAGAGGGGTTCCCTGCAGGCTCGTGTTTCTCTGCTTCCATCCCTGGAGAACACTTTTGCCTCCTGCTGTCACATCTGTCCCTGCAAGTGTCCCAGGCCCCAGCCCTGGAAGACACCCTGGAGCCCATTGCCCACTCTGAGTTGGCTTTAAAAGCTTTGCAGTAAATGTGTCAGGAGGTGGGAGAAGGCAGGACAGCCCGAGGTGGGCTCCTCCTGCAAGGCTGTCCAAAGCTGCATGGAGGGTTTGGGCTGTCCTCTGGGCAGATGTTGGCTTTTTCTCTCCATGTGGCATCCCTCCAGCCTGGATCTGCTCATTGGGAAGCAGGAAAAGTCTCTAGCTGGTTCAGACCTCCCGGGACCATGGTCAGGGCTGGGTGGGAGAGCAGAGCTCTCCTTGACACCTCTGTGATGGCACCACGTCCCTGTGAGCCACAGAGACAGGGAGCAGCTCCCTGTGGGTCTGGGTAACATCACTGGCACCTGGGGCTTGGCTCCCTTTGCTGCTTCTCCCCTGAGACCATCCCCAAGCAGTTTTTCTCCAAGCTGAGGCTGTCTCTTACCAGTGGGGCAGTTTGAACCCCAGCTTCTCTCCACTCTCCCTCCCCCAGGTCCTCTATCACCTCTTTGAGGAGTTTGCCACCTTCGAGCAGGTGACCATTATCGACATCCTCCTCGGCTTCTTCAGCTTCTTCGTGGTGTCCCTGGGTGGTGTCTTCGTGGGTGTCATCTACGGGGTGATCACCGCCTTCACCTCCCGTTTCACCTCCCACATCCGTGTCATCGAGCCCCTCTTCGTCTTCCTCTACAGCTACATGGCCTACCTCTCTGCTGAGCTCTTCCACCTCTCCGGCATCATGGCGTGAGTTGGGTGGGATGGCTGGGATGAGTTGATGCCCCCCCTGATCCCCCGAGACCATTTGGAGGATTTATTCTGGTGGGAATCACAACCCCAGGGTTGTCCCAGCACGGCCAGGACATGCCCAGCGAAAGTCAGAGGTGTGTTTGGGCTGGAAGAGGCAGGGAGGAAGATGAAGGAAGGGATTCTTTGGAGTTGGCCCACACATCCCAGGGCTCGGGCAGCCCCTTGTCCTGGTCACAGCAGCACAGAGGACCTGCTGAGCCTCAAGACAACCTGGTCTTGTGCTTGGCCAGTGCTCACTCCTGCCCAGACCTGCTCTGAGGTTTGGTATAAGAGCACAAACCTGCTGCAGGGCCAGGCCTTGGGGCTCTTCCTGTGTCCCCCCAGGCTGAGTCCCCCATGACCTTGCCCATAGGCTCATCGCCTCCGGCGTGGTCATGCGACCCTATGTGGAAGCCAACATCTCCCACAAGTCCCACACCACCATCAAGTATTTCCTTAAGATGTGGAGCAGCGTGAGCGAGACCCTCATCTTCATCTTCTTGGGTGTCTCCACCGTTGCTGGCCACCACTACTGGAACTGGACCTTTGTCATCAGCACACTGCTCTTCTGCCTCATCGCAAGAGTTTTAGGTGAGGTGTCAGTGTGGTGGCAAAGTCCTTGGGGATGGTCCTGGGCAACTCTCAGGGCCACCAGGTCCAAGTTTGCTTTGCTGGGGAGACTGGAGTTGGCTGGGTGCTCCACTGTGGGCATCAGCCTTGCTGGTGGTTGGTTTTGTGGGGAGATGAGGCCAAATTTGTGCTAACTGTGGGCTTGAAGCTGGTGAGGGGAATTGGGAGGAGTGAGCAGGACAGAGCTCATCTGCACCCATGGCCCTGAGGGGTTGACACTTGGGCTGGGCTTTTGGGGAGGTCTTTAGGGCTGGAGGGCATCCTTCACTGTCCATTCACACCAGGACCTGCCCCACTCCCCCAGGTGTCCTGGTCCTCACCTGGTTCATCAATAAGTTCCGAATTGTGAAGCTGACCCCCAAGGACCAGTTCATCATCGCCTACGGGGGCCTGCGGGGAGCCATCGCCTTCTCCCTCTGCTACCTCCTGGACTATAAGCATTTTGGCATGAGGGACATGTTCCTCACAGCCATCATCACTGTCATCTTCTTCACAGTCTTCGTGCAGGTTGGTGGGATGCAAGTGGTCACGGGAAAGGGGGTTTGCAGTGAGATGCATAGAGTCATGGAGTCGGTTTGGTTGGAAAAGGTCACCAAGTCCAAGTGGTACCCAAGCTCTACAAAGACCACTGATGATCCATGGCCCTCAGCACCACATCTCCACAGCTTTGAAACCCCTCTGTGGATGGGGACTCCCCCTCTGCCCTGGGCAACCTGGGCCAGAGCCTGACAATCCTTTCCAAGGAGAAATCGTTCCCAAATTCCAACCTAAATGTGTGTGTGGAGAGTGAGGAGCACAGCCCCAGCTTCCATCCCTGCCCCTGTCACTCTCCCCCTTCTCCAGAAGCTCTGCCAGGCGATCCCAGCCCTGCAGAGCCCTGGAGTTCAGCTGTGCCAAACCCACCTTCTTCTTCTTCCCACCTCAATGCCTTGGGGGGTGCTCTGACCCCCTCCTCCCTCTTCTCTAGGGCATGACCATCCGGCCCTTGGTGGACCTGCTGGCCGTGAAGAAGAAACAAGAGACCAAACGTTCCATCAACGAAGAGATCCACACGCAGGTAACCCCCTGCACCCCGCCGGCCCTTCCCACGCTGCTGTAGTCCTCTTCTCTCTCTGCTTCTGCCACCTCCACTGCTGTAACCGGGCGGGTTCACAGAGCAGGACCCCTAAACCCGTGCCCAAGGTAAGGGGGGGGGACACGGAGCGAGGGTTCTCCCCTGTCTGTGTCGTCCAGTCCGACCCAGACCTCCCCGGTACCTGGTAGAGCAGCAGAACCCCGGTTGTGTAGGACCTTGCTGCCCTCCTGAGGCCTCTCCTGGACCCACAGCCCTGGTGTTGCACCCCTTGAGTGCCCTCACCCCTGTGTCAGCCTGGGGTTTGGGGTGGGGAGAGGGGGGGCAGTAGCCCCATGAGGTACCTGCAGCATGGACCTTCTCTTCCAGTTCTTGGATCACCTTCTGACAGGGATTGAGGACATCTGTGGTCACTATGGGCATCACCACTGGAAGGACAAGTGAGTGGGGAGGTGTGGTGACTCGAGGGACTAGGGGGAAGAGTTTGAATCCCCCCCACCTGGCAGGTTCTCCAGTCCTGTGCTGGGGTTTTCCCCCAGGCTGGAGCAGCTCCACACATTCCTCACAATGAATTACAGCCCTGAGTTGGGTGTCATTCCTTCACCATGCCCACAGCAGTGTGAGAGCTGCTGGTGGCCAGTCCCTGCAGAAGCTCAGGACCACCCGTGGTGGATGAGAGCATCTGGAGCCTGCCTGGCTCAGGAGAGACTCAGGGAAGGTCTGACCTGACCTGTGCTGGTGGAAACTGAACCATCTTCTGCTGGGCCAGGGCCGGGGAGAGGGAAGTGGGTGGCGGGGCAGGGGGAGATCCAATCTCTCCCTTCTCCTCCTTTCCCCCCTGTCCTTGGGAAGGTTGAATCGCTTCAACAAGAAGTATGTGAAGAAGTGCCTGATCGCAGGGGAACGCTCCAAGGAGCCCCAGCTCATTGCCTTCTACCACAAGATGGAGATGAAGCAGGCCATCGAGCTGGTGGAGAGCGGGGGCATCGGCAAAATCCCCTCTGCCGTCTCCACCGTCTCCATCCAGTGAGTCCCCAGGGCCCCCCTCAGCCTCCAGCAGGCTCCTGGCATAGGCTGAGCACTCCCTGCTCGTAGCCACGGGGCAAGCAGGCCTTGGGTCCTGCCCTGGCCATCATCGTGTCACTCCCTGTTGTGTCCACACAGGAACATCAACCCCAAGACCCTCCCTGTGGAGCGCATCCTTCCAGCCCTATCCAAGGACAAGGAGGAGGAGATCCGCAAAATCCTTCGCAACAACCTGCAGAAAACCAGGCAGAGGGTGAGGTGTCCCCTGGCACCCCACGTGCCCCCTTTGCTTCCCTGGGGTTGTTCAGGATCCCTACAAACCAGAAACCCTGAGGGCCAACTGAGCCCTTCATTCCTGCCTGCTCTTTGTCTTCCTGCTCTGGACGATCCTCGTGGTCCTGGTCTGGTTTCCCATCACCACCAGGAGGCTTTGGCTCCTGGGCTGGTGCTGGGGTATCCCTTGAGAGGGTTCTGGCTCAGTCGGTGGCTGAGCTCAGCATGCAAACCCTGGCTGGGTCAAACTGGGCCAAGATCAAACATTCCATGGTAGCACACAAGGGATGTGCCACCAGCTCGCCTGGATGTGCTCTGCCCACTGGTGGCTGTTCCATCCATCTTGGAGGCAGCTGGTACCCTGACCTTCTTTGGACTTCCTGAGTGGGTTTTGGGTTTGTTTTGGTTTGTTTTCTAACCCATCTCCTTTTCTTGGGACCTTTTCCCAGTTGCGTTCCTACAACCGGCACACGCTTGTGGCTGACCCCTACGAGGAGGCCTGGAACCAGATGCTCCTGAGGAGGCAGAAGGCCCGGCAGCTGGAACAGAAGGTCTGGAGGGGACACTGGGGCTGGGGAGGATGAGAGGGACCTGAGAAGGACATGGGTGTCCTGCATGTGGGAGGAGCTGAGGTTCCCTGGGGGGTCCCTGCCCTCCCATTGCCCCAGCGCCAGGGCGGGTGGCAAGCAAGTCCTCACATGAGCATGCACACAACATGTCCCCAGTGTCCCACTGCCCCTTTCCTGCTCATCCTCCTCACCTGAGGTCAAGCCCCTGCCTCTCCTTCCCTGTTTTTCTCCGTCTCTTTCCTGGGGACAATCCCTCTGCTCCCATTCCAGATGAACAACTACCTGACAGTGCCAGCTCACAAACTCGATTCACCCACCATGTCTCGGGCTCGCATTGGCTCAGGTAGGTGGCACCAAGGTTGAGTTGTCCTGTACCCCCTGGGCACCTCTGCTCCTCTCCAGCCACAACTGTCCCCATCCCTCTCCCTGCTCTGTGATGCAGCCAAGGCTTTGCTCCAGGAGAGGTCCAGGAGCATTTAGCCCCAAGATCTGCCCCTGGACTCCCACCTTCTTCATCCATCTTTGGTTCCTCCTGACCCATATATCCTCCTTGGCTGCTCTGGGGACAGTGTGACAGGGTGTGACAGGGTGTGACGCTGGTGCTGACGCTTGCTGAGCTGGTGGTTCAGCAGCAGAGGGCAGCTGCAGCCTTTGCCAGCGGCACAGAACTGGGAAGCAGGGCTGGGGGGGCTGGAGGGGCTGCAGATGGGGTGTGGGAAGCAGAAAAAAGGAATCAAACAGCAGGCTCGGAAATCAGAGGGGGAATGAAACCCACGCCTCAAACATTTGGGCTGCTTCAGAGGGGGGTCCCTGATGTCCCCCCTTTCCCTTCCCCGGGTTATCCTGACCCAGTTTGTCCGTGGTCCTGTGAGTCAGAGTCACAAAATCATCAAATCCCAAACTGGTTGGGTGTGAAGGGGACCTTAAAGCTCACCCAGTGCCACCCCCTGCCATGGGCAGGGACACCTCCCCCAGCCCAGGCTGCTCCAAGCCCCATCCAACCTTGGACACTGCCAGGGATGGGGCAGCCACAGCTTCTCTGGGCAACCTGGGGCTCAGCACCCTCACCCCAAAGAATTTCTTCCTGATGTCTAAATCGGGCCCTGGCTGACCCTTCTCTACCCCCCCCACAGACCCCTTGGCCTACGAACCCAAAGCAGACTCAGAGAACCTGCCCATCATCACCATCGACCCTGCCTCCCCCCAGTCCCCGGAGTCCGTGGACCTGATGAACGAGGAGCCCAAGGGCTGCGGGGGGCTCCCACCCTCACCCGAGGAGGATGAGGAGGGGCTTGTGATGCGGGTGAAGGAACCTTCCTCCCCTGGGACCGACGATGTCTTCACCCCGGGGACCGGGGACAGTCCCAGCAACCAGAGGATGCTGCGGTGTCTGAGTGACCCGGGGCCGCGGCCGGAGCCAGAGGAGGGGGAACCCTTTATCCCCAAGGGGCAATAGCAGCTGAGCTCCCGAGCCCCCCCCTTCCCCCCTCAGCCGCCCTCCCCACCTTTTCTTTCTCTCCTTCCTCATTTCTTTTCCTTCTTCTTTTCGCTCTCCTTCTTTTATTTGGGTTCCTTCCCTCACTACACACTGCGTTTGGGAAGGGGAGAGTGTCCTGGGGTGGCTGGGACAGCTCTGCCCAACCTGCCCTGGGGGGAGCGGGGATGGAGCCCCCGGGATGCACCGGGCTTCTCCTTCCCTCTGGGTTGGGGGTGATGGACACTTCCCCACCCAGCCCTGGGACGTGCAGCTGCCTCCCACCCCCCGCGGGGGTCTCCCGGGGACTGCCCACCCACTCAGGACCTGCGGATGGGGTGGGGGGGAAGGATTTTGCCCGGGGGTGTCCGTGGAGGCTGCGTTTTGCCCGTCCTCCCGCCTTGCTCTGGAGCAAAGAGCTGGAAAGATGGGAGCCAAGCTCTGCACCCCCCACCTCACCCAGCACCCACCTGGTGACCTCGGGTTTGTGCCATCGCTCCCAGCCTCAGCCGGGTCCCCTCCCTCCTCTCACTCCATCCCCCCCCCCTGGGGACCTCTGTTCTGGCTCTGCATTTCACGCCAGGTCTTGTTAAACAAATATCCTATAGCCATGGCAGGGGGGAGCCGGGTCCCCCCCTCGCTTTGAGTGAGTGGCCCTGCAAGTCCAGGCCTCTCTGTCCCTCCTGGAACCGCTGTCCCCACGGGGACCCTCGGCAGCGGCTGCTCCTTAACCAAAGACAGTAACCGGGCTCCACGGGGCGTGCAGGGACTGGGGGGGTTTGGGGGGGGGGGGATGTTTGCTATTTCTTGGGGAGCTGAGATTATTTTTCTCTCTCTGCAACCAAGAGGAGCAGGGGAAGAGCTGGGGGTCGCTTGACCCCGCGTGGGGACACCTTGGAGCCAGGGGGTTGGCAGGAGGGGGCAGCTGAGGGTAGGGGGGGGGGGGGGGTCGAGTTTGGATCCATCTTCCCCAAGATTTGGCTTGGGAGGGGGGGTGTTGGGTGTTGAGGTGACTCGCAGACCCCCCCAGGATGAAGGTGTCATCAACCTAAAGCGTGTCACCTTGTCCCCCACGTGCCACCCGCCTCCCACCGGGGGCCACCCTGTGCCACGGGTGCTGCTTCCCCCACGGCCTGGGGTGTTGTGTCACCCCCTCCCCGGGGGGCCCGGGCTGCATCCCCCTCCCCATGCCGTGCCTTGCCACGCATCCCCTCTGCCCCGCTGCCTTGGGGGGCACCCGTCCCGCACGCCCACCCGCTCCACGTCCCAATTGGGACCCCGGGGGTCCGGTGTCCGCGTGGCTTTTGTCACACCGGGGGCAGAGCCCACCCCCCACGTCGCTGCCTGCGCCTGCCTGCCTGCCCTGCTCTGAATCCAGGAGGGAAAACAAAACGACAAACAAAAAAAAGCAATGAAAATTCTCTTGTATAAAAATGAAGAAAAAAAAAAAAAAAAAAACACACCACAACCAAACTTAAAAAAAAAAACAACAAAAAAAAAAAACAAAAAAACAAAAACACATGTAAAGAGAATCTTGGTTTTTATCATGAATATTCTAATAAATTAATGTTACTTTTTAGTGGGGGTTTCTCCGGCTGTTTGGGTCCCTACCCCTGCTGCAGGGTCCCGGCTGGCCCAGACACAGGAGGTGACTGTCACATCTTGTCCCCGTTGCTCTCGGGGTGCCGGGGTTGTCCCTGGTTTTTCCTTTCTGGGAGCCCCGGCCGGGGGGGGATTTTTAACCCATTTAACCCATTTAACCCATTCGATGAAGCCGAAGCTCCCCCAGGGCTGCGCAGTGTGCTGGGAGGGGCAGGGTTGATGTCCCTGTGCAGGGGACAGAGGGAAAGCCAGATCCCTCCTTAGGACACCCCATCTCCCCCCGAGGTGTGTGTGGGGGGGTGTCCCGGCCAGCTCTGCCCACCCCCAGCCCCCTGTCCCCAGGGAGGAAGGGGCAGGGGTTCCTCTGCTCCCTGTCTCGGATGTGAAGGGGTGTGGGGGGGCTTGGGGGGACAAATTGTCCCATCCCCAGAGGAAGGGGCTGAAGGATATTTCAGCCCTGTGATTTTTTTCTAACCCTGGGTTTCCCAGGGAGCTAAAAACCTTGCGAGAGGACCCGTGTCCCCCCAAAAGTCTGCAGCTGGGGAGAAGGAAGAGGCTCAAGGCAGCAGCCGGGGGAGGGGCTGCACCCCAAAAGCCCCAGCACCTCTCCCACCTTCTCCAAGACCCCCCCTCCCCCCTCAAGCACTTCCCTCAGGGACCATGGGTGCCCCAGGGTGGCCAGAGCTCCTTATTTTTGGGCAACAGCCATGGGAGCGTGTTTCATGGGTGCAAATTGAAGCTGTGATTCAGGGGGGCCCTGAGTCACCCCCTCACCATCCCGTGCGCTCAGCGTGGCCGGCGTCACTCCCTGGCTTCAAATACCTGAAGCTCAGGGTCCCTCCTGGCCCTGGGCTGGGACTTGGCCCAGCTGATGCACCCCCAGGGTACCCCCACCCCCTGTGCCAAAGGGGCTCCGAGCAGGATGAGGCAGCTGGGGATGTGGGGTGGGTGATGCTATGGGGTGAGTGGTGCCACGGGGCCTGTGGTGGTGCTGGTTTGGTGGGTGCCATCCTTGCACCCCACACAGGATTTGGGGTGCCTCATCCCCAGGCAGCAGCAGATGGGGAACCCCAAGGCAGGAGGGTTTGGCAGGAATGGGTAGAGCCAGCCCTTGGTCCCTTCCTCCCTGCAGGACAGCAACTTTTGCCTGTGGGACCCCAAAGGGTGGGACCATCCAGAGGTGCTGCCACAGCCCAGAACCGGGTGCCAGCTGCCCAGCTCGGGCATGGAGGGGAAAACAGGAGCATCCCAACATCTCCCCTGCCCCACACACCAGTGAGCCTCACGTGTGGCTGCTCTCCCCCTGTGGGTCACCCCTTTAACGTGCCGAGTGGCCAAACCAGGAATTTCCAGGATATTCTTGGTTCTGGCCGAAAGGCTGAGTAACTTTTTTTAATGAGAGGGGACTAATGATCCCCCCAGGGATGGGCTGGCACCTCTGAGCAACCTCCCAAACACATGCAGTACCAAGGCTGGGGGCTGGGTGGGCCCTGGAACCCTTTTTCCCCTCCTATTCCCTGTACACAGACCCCAACCTGCTCCCCAGCTTCCCCCCCCAAAACCTGGTGGGGGGGTGGCAGCCGTGACAAGGACAGGGAGACCAGAGGGACCCTGAGCAGGACAACTTTGTACCCCCCCACATATTCTGAGGCGTTTGTCCCCCTCTTTTCCATAACCCCCACCCATGGGGATTGAAGAGCTGCAGGCATCTGCCCCGACCCCCAGATGGGCTCCCCGTGCCTCAGTTTCCCTCTGTGTGATCTGGAAAGAAGCCAGGGCTTGAAGCATGAGGCAGGCAGAGGATGCACCAGGGCACAGGGGGACATCCCCTGCTGGTGACAGCTTCGAGGGGGCAGCTGTGTCCCTGCCCTGCTCTGGGGGTCCCTCAGTCCCATGTCCCCCTCTTTCCTGTGTCCCGGTGGCTCCCTGGTCCCTGGCAGTGCTGTGTCCGTGTCCCCCCCCCCTTCCCCCCAACCTTGCTCTCCAGGCAGCAGCTGGAGGAGGTGACAAGTGCCATTCCCCAGCCCTGTGTCACCTGCAGTAATGACACCCTGTGCTCCCTTTCATCTCGGAGCCTTCAAGGTGGCCCTGGCCAGGACGTGGGTGTCCCCGTGTCATCACTTATCATTCCTGGGGACATGGTGGGGTCTGGGGGTCCCAGCTCGTGTCAGGGGAACCCTGGGCAAACAGCAGCCTTGTGACACCCCTCGAGATGAGCAGGGAACGTGAGTACTCACCATGCAGCCACACTGCCCGGGACACCGAATTTGGCCTCTCAGGGCCATGGAGGCAGCTGGTGACACAGCCCTGGGGACATGGGTGTCCCCTCAGGCAGGCTCTGGGGGCAATGACCATCGGTGGCACCTCAGGGATGGTCTGTGAGGGGCTGGATCTGCAGAGAGGTGGCCAGAGCCTGCGTGGGACAGCCCACGCGTGCGTGGGGACAGCTGCCACAGGCATGGGGACAGCCCGGGAACAGCCAGGGACAGGGTGGCGATGCCGGAGGTGGCTGTCGTGAGAACAGGGCAGGAGGAATGCTCCCACCCTGACGGGAAGAAGCCTCGCTGCTCCCTGGGGCGACACTGGGTGACGTTGGTGGCTCCGGGAGAAGGGTTTGGTCCCTCCTGCTTGCTCAGGGAGTTGGCCCACACCCTGCTGAAGGGCGGGGGGGACACACAGAGCCGGTCCCACGCGGGTCAGGGAGTCTCCAGCGTCTTTTTTCACGCTCAGGTTGGGCTCTCACCTCCCCTCAGCCCTGCACCCAGCTCCTCCAGCCCTCCCCCCCCCCGCCATCCCAGTGGGCAGCCCACGAGGGGTGCTCAGGGGGGCCAAAGGAGCTCAGCCCCCCCGTGGGAGCTCTACAGGGGTCAGGGTTCTCCCCTTTCCCCCAACCCCTCCCTCCCTCAGTCTCCCGTGGCAGTGGGGTGCCCCATTCCTCCATACACACTCCAGGGCACATCCCAGCTCCTCCCACGGGGACTTCCTGGCAAAACTCGGGATGCTCCTGAGCCCGGACCCGTGGGATGAGCCCCGGAGCCCTCCCCAACCCCTCGCCCCTCACCGTCCCCCCAAAAAAGGGACTTTGCAACCCTGGTGCCATCCCCCGGGAGGCAAGAGCCGCCTACGTTGCACCCCGAGATGAGGATTATTCCTTAATTACTGCCAAAACAAACGAATAAAACCCGGGCTGGCCCTTGCTGAGCTGGAAGAAAATGGTCTGGGTGCCATTCCCGGCCTTGGGTTCAAGCCGGCGGCTTTTAGGGCCAATCTTTTGGTGATGGATGTTAACGAGCGGCCCAGCCAGTCAGGCCGGAGCGACTCAGCTCCTTTTTAATGAGCAACCCAGCACCCCTGGCCCTCTCAGCCCGGGCTCCAGCTCCAGGTTCAGCACCCAGCTGAACACAGGAAAGAGGGGGACATGGGACTGAGGGACCCCCAGGCTCATCCCTCAAGGATCTGCAGCTCCGCAGCCATCCCATGGCCGCATCCTTTTGGGGTGCATCCTGTCCTGGGGTGTCTGCACCCACCCAGCCCTTCCTCCTGCACCCAAATCCCCCAGGATGGGCTGCTGGAGTGGCTCCTCTTTCCTAAAGCCTTTTGGCCCTCTCAGCTTCTTGAGAAACTCATCCTGATCCATCTCCTTTGCTGATAGGATCAAAGGAGTTTTGCAACGGGTGGCAACTGCCTGGGGTTTGTTTTTTTTTTTTGATCGGGTTCCTTGGAATATTGCTTGCTGGCAGAGCTGCCCTCCTCCTGCTCCCCGATTCGGGGCCTTATGGGACGGAACCAGAAGCAGCATTTAACCCCGATGGAAATGCCTGATGGAGCCTCCATTAATCCAGAGACCAAAACCCCCCAGCACAAGGAGTGTCCCCACACGGGGACCCCAGTGAGGGGACTCCAGCCCCCCGTGGGGACCCCTTGAGCTGTCAGGACATCAGGGGAACACCCCAGTAACTCCTCTTTCCTCCAAGCCCAGCTCCCAAACACCCCAATTTCCCCCCTGAAATCCCTCCATCCCTCTTATCCCACTTATTTTTCCCCCCCTCTGAAATCCCCCCACTTACTCTTCCCGCATCCGTCTCTCGAAGGCAGAACCCCGGGATATGGGGGAGCTGGAGATGGGATAGAGGAAGGGAAAACCCCAACTTGCTCCCACCCAGAATCAATTTCAGGGGTGGACTTTGCACCTCTGCACCAGCCTCCCCCAGGTGAAACACCCCCTGCTTGGGAGGGTTTTGCAATAAACCCCAGCGAGGGGCTCAAAATAAATCCCAACAACAGGGCTTGTGGGTTTGAAGGCTGGATCCCAGCCCCAAACAAGAAAAAGGGGAAAAGAGGAGAGGTGGCTGGAGCTGCAGAGCCTGGAGTCATGTCCAGGGGATCCTGGGACTGGGCCGGGAAGAACCTGTTGGAAAAGAGTTAAATGGCACCGGGAAATGAGGTGTTTAAAGGGATGGAAATTGTTGGGATGAAAGGAAATGAGGAGCTGGGAGCTGGGAACATGGCTGGCCTGGGGAGGAGGTGGTGGCTTGGTCAGCAGCGAGGCCATGTGGGGGTTTTTTTGGGGGGCTGGGGTTGAGTTCCCAGGGCTGGGAGCACCCAGCATCAGTGGGGCCATGTGGGGGGGTTTTTGGGGGGCTGGGGTTGAGTTCCCAGGGCTGGGAGCACCCAGCATCAGTGGGGCCATGTGGGGGGGTTTTTGGGGGGCTGGGGTTGAGTTCCCAGGGCTGGGAGCACCCAGAATCAGTGGGGCCACGTGGGGGTTTTTTTGGGGGGCTGGGGTTGAGTTCCCAGGGCTGGGAGCACCCAGCATCGGTCTCCAGAGGTTCCAATTTCCTGGGGTGTCACCCGGGGGTTCCTGGGTGCAGGCAGTGGGGGTGGGGGGGTTGATGCTGCTGGGAAAGTGGGAAAGGGCCCTGGAGTGGGAATTCTCAGGCTGGGGGGGAATTGTGGGGCAGCAGGGCACGGGGCATCCATGGGGCAGCAGTGAGCAGAGATCAGTGGAGCAGGAATGGGGTCTCAAAGGGAGCAGGGAATGGGGATCAGGGGGGCTCAAACCTGGGGGTATCAGTGGGGCGTGAATGGGGCATCCATGGGGTATCAGTGGGGTATCAATGGGGTAGAAATGAGGTATCAATGAGGTATCAATGGGTTATCAACTGGGTATCAGTGGGGTATCAGTGAGGTATCAATGGGGTATCAGTGGGGTATCAATGGGTTATCAATAAGGTATCAGTTGGGTATCAGTGGGGTATCAATGAGGTATCAATGGGGTATCAGTGGGGTATCAATGGGTTATCAATAAGGTATCAGTTGGGTATCAGTGGGGTATCAATGAGGTATCAATGGGGTATCAGTGGGGTATCAATGGGTTGTCAATAAGGTATCAGTTGGGTATCAGTGGGGTATCAATGAGGTATCAATGAGGTATCAATGACATATCAATGAGGTATCAATGGGTTATCAATAAGGTATCAGTGGGGTATCAATGAGGTATCAGTGGGGTATCAATGGGTTATCAATAAGGTATCAGTTGGGTATCAGTGGGGTATCAATGACATATCAATAAGGTATCAATGGTTATCAATGAGGTATCAATGAGGTACCAATGAGGTATCAATAAGGTATCAATGAGGTATCAATGAGGTATCAGTGGGGTATCAGTGGGTTATCAATAAGGTATCAGTTGGGTATCAGTGGGGTATCAATGACATATCAATAAGGTATCAATGGTTATCAATGAGGTATCAATAAGGTATCAATAAGGTATCAATGAGGTACCAATTGTCCCTTTAACCCACTCCCCTCCCTGACCAATCAGCGCCGGGATTCCCGCAGCTCGCGCGGGCGGGGCGGGGCTTTCCCTTCCTCCCGCCCCTTTCCCCCCGCGCTGCTCCGATTGGCTCCGGGCCTTCCCCCTCCCCTGCTCCTATGGGAGGGGCGGCGGGGCCGGGCGGGGATTGGCGGCGGGATCAGCCAATGGGAGCGCGGGAGGGGCTATATAAGGCTGGGGCGGGCACGGGGCCTGCAGCGCTGAGCGGATTCGGCGGCGGGCGGGGAGCGGAGCGGCCGCATCCTCCCAGCTTCCCCCGGGCACCCACCGCACCTCCCCGCCTCCGCCCCGCACCAGCGCCCCTCCCGAGCCGCTTTTTTTTTTTTTTTTTTTAATTTTTTTTTTTTTTTTTTGGGGTGGTGGTGTTTAAATTTTCCTCCTTCCCCCAACACTTCCGGCTGGTTTCCGGGTTGTTTCCGGGTTGTGATTCGAGGCTTTTTTTCTTCCGGCAAGTGTTTATTTATTTTTTTTTTTTTTTTTAGGGGGGGGGGGGCTGGGGGAGGGCGATGCTGGCGGCGGAGGAAGCGGCGGGGGGGGGGGGTCCCCTCTGAGCAGAGCGGGGGCCGGTTCAGTGTCCTCAGCTGGGAGCAGGTGCAGCGTTTGGATCAGATCCTGGGGGAAGCCGTCCCCATCCACGGCCGCGGAAACTTCCCCACGCTGTCCGTCAGACCCCGAACCATCGTTCAGGTGAGTCCCGGAGAAGGGGGGGAAGGGAGGAGGTTTTTAGGGTGACCCCCGGGATGGGGATGGGGGGGGGGGTTTGGGGCATCGGTCGCGTTCCACAGCCTGCGTGGACTCTGCCCCCGGTCCTGCGAGGGGTCAGGGAGAAAATAAAAAGTGCTGAGACAGCGGTAAAGGGGCCCTAGGCCAGCCCCCCCCCCCCCCCCTCCTCCCCATCCTCCTCCTCCCCGGGCACACTCGGGGCTGAAGTGTGGGACACCCCCCCCCCCCCCCAACCCGGGGAATGGGGAGAGGGGTGCGAACCCCCTGATCCAGGGGTGCTGGCCCTGCTGTCCCATCCCTGGGGGGCTATGGGGGGGCTGGGGAGAAGCTGCCCCCCCCCCCTGCTCCCCCACATAAATCTCTAATGTATAATGAGGATATATAAAGGTGGAAGGAGCCTCCTGGAAAAGCTTCTCCAGAGTAATCTGAGATTTAATCATGATTTTAAAGTCATGTCTGACACCTGCAGCATCCCACCCTGTGTCCCTTCTGCTTTGGAGTTTATTCACTTCCCCCCGAGCTGGAAAATGGGGGTGGGCAAAGCAAAATGGCTTTTTTTTGTTTGGTTTTTTTGGTTTTTTTTTCCTGGGGTGTAAGGCTGCTACCACCAAATGGCTTCGTGCTGGTGGACATGTTGGAAGAGGCAGCAATGAATTTAAATGCCAGATCAAATGTCAGTGTCCTTTGGTTCTGGTCACACTGGCTGCATCCTCCAGAGCCTGCCTCAAACTTGGGCTCGTTAAAGAATTCCTGTTAGTTTAACCATAAAATTAATAATTGTGTTTAATATTAAACTTCACAATGTAGCTCGAATAAGCTGCTGCATATTCATGTTTGGGAGGCAACTTCATTCCTCAGTAATGACTCATCAAATGTAAAATCAGGCACGTTAGCTTCTAATTAAACAGGCGAATCACAAACCTAAAACCAGCCTCCTGCCTTTCACAATAAACTAATCATCCCTGGGTTTGGGGTTTTTTTTTTTTTTTGAAGCCTCAGCTTCTTGATTTTGCTTTTTAAGCTTAGAAGTGGAAAAAAAAAAAAAAATAAAAAAGGAAAGGTGACATTTGAGAGACACTGGGCTGTAAGAATTTCAAATTCCTCGAGTTCCTGCTGCAGCTGCTGGGGGCAGAAAAGCTGCAATTTCTGCTGCTGTCAGGACACTGCCCTTGGGTTGTGCAAGGCCATGGAGCATCAAATGTTCCAGCAGTTGTTATTGTTTTAATTCCTCAAAACTGATTTGGTGTCGGGACTGCTGGAAAAAGGATGCTGCCACCAGCAACTTCAAACACAAAATGACTTGAAGGCTGTAATTCTGCCCTGACCCTGTATTTAGGGGCTGACTAATGAAACAAGTAACCTGAAAGGCAGTTGGATATTTACTGAGCTCTCCTGGTTGTTGTGGGAGGTGGGAAGGGATGGCTCAGGCAGGGTTTGTTCCCTCCTGTTTGGCTGTCAGAGGCAATTATCTGAACCACAGGGAACGTGAGGTGCTGTTTTGGGAAGCAGGTCAGCAGCTGCCTAACCCTGGAAATATCCAACCCTCAGGGGGAAAAAATGCATTCCTGGACCCAGTGGCTGCAGGTTGAGAGATGTGCTGCAGGTTGGGACTGGTTGGCTGAAGGCCTGGGGGAAGTGGGAATGTCTTCAGTAGGCTGAAGGTTTTATTTGGGGTGGTTTGGGACAAGACTGATGGGAGCAGTTGGGGAAAAAAGGGAAGCTTTTCCTCTTTTTTTTTTTTTTTTTTTTTTTTTTTTTAAAAATGTATCTCACATGGGCAGAACTGTGAACCTGGGGAGCTGTGGTCAACCTGAAGCTTGTGGGTCTGAAGTGCTTCAGGGTCCTGAGCTCTGCCCAGAGCAGGGTTAAACAGATTTTGAGGGTAGGGAATTAACCTGGAGTGAGATCTTCTTCAGGCACTGGTCCTTGCTCTGCAGCTGATGCTTTTTTGACCTCTGTCTTGTTTTGCTGTAAGCCTAAGAGCAAAAAACTCTTAACTCCTGGAGTCACGTTGGGACTGTGCCTCGGGTGAGTGACTCTGGTGACTTGTCAGCTGGCAACAACCACGCCAGGAACTCCCTGGAGATCTGCCTGATCCTATTTCTATATCAGGGAATAACTCCTTAGCAGCAAATTTTTTTTTTTTTCTTTTTTTTTTTTGGGCGGGGGGATGGTGGACACTATTTGCCTCTGAGAACAGCACCTGCCTTCCTGGCTGGGTTGGCTGTGCTGGTGTAGGGGACTTGGGACTTCTGATGGTGAGCAGCTCACTAGTGAGGTGTCACCTGACCCGTGACTGTCACCATTGGGTTGGCAAGGAGCCCAGGCATGCTCCTAGCCCCAGCAGTGGTGGCTCCTGTCAGGGAAACAGCAGCAGAGAGAAGCTGCATGGTGAGATTGCACAAGTTGGAAAAGTATTTGTGGCTTTGGACCCCAGGGATCTTCTGGTTACAAGGACAGCAGGAGCTGGCTGGTGTGGCCTCTTAGCTTGGTCACCAAGAGGTGTGTGATGTGCTGAGGGTTGCACCCTGCAGTCCTTCACCTGGATGGGTTGGATCTTCTAACCCAAACTCTTGTGGAGCAGTTTTACAGCTGCTGAGACTCGCTGGAGCTGCTCCAGTGTCCCCCAAACTGCTCAGGGCTGTGTCAACCAAGCAAGGGGTTCAGAGATGGGCTGTGAAATAAGGGGAACCTCAGAGGCCTGAGTGGCTTCTGGTGATACAACTTTGGACCCCAAGCTTTGGCTCTTATGGGGGAACAGGCTGGCATTCCTGGCTTTTCCCTGGAGAGAAGCAGGAAAGTGGGGAAGAGCTTCTGGTAGAAGATGAGAACTTAATCTTGGAAGCTGGTGTCCAGGGAGTTTTATTTTTATGGTCTTGGGGGTTATTTCAGCCTCCTTGCCTGTTAAGTAATCGGGCAAGTGATTCAGCTTCTTTCTAAATGAACAAAGCTTTGGAGGGATGGGTGGGTGTGCCAGGACAGCCTTCAAATCGTTGGAGTTAACACCCCAAAGATGAAAGCTGCCTCTTGTGCTTGATAGCACGCCAAGCGCAGCGCCAAGCTCTGACACACTGGAAATTGTTAGGATACACTTACTAGTTAGGACATGAGCTTGCATACGCCTGGCTGGGGCTCTGGAGAGAGGTTCTGGCATCTTGATTTGCCTTTTAATGAGTCTTGACAGGCGTAGGGGAGGGCTGAGAGGAGGAGGGAGCCACCCTGATGAAATCAGCAGGGACTGCTGTCTCCTGCTCTTTGGAGCCCTTTTTGGAGCTGCTGCTCTGGGCTTGTGTCCTGGAGAGGCTGCTGGGAGTCAGGGGGGGAGAAGGGAGTAGGGACCACCCCAGGGAAACGGCTTGGAAAAACCTTTTGGGGTTTTGTTTTTGGGGTGGGAGAAGGAAGGAGAGGGTAAACAGCTGTCCTGGGAGCAGAACCAGCTGCTCCTGTGCAGCAAGAGCTCTGATGCAAGGGAATAAATACAGGAGAGTCCCCCCAGCTGCTGGATGCTCTCCAGAGTGACCTATTTCTGACGGATTAGCTTTTTATTTCCCTGTCTTGCACCCGAGTGACCCACATAAGCAGAGAGAGTGAGTCCTGCTGCCGTAAGCAGGCTGTGCCAAGAACCTTTCCTTGCTTCTCACCCACTCTCTTTGTATCCCAGGTTGTCCGTAGCCGCCTGGAAAAGAAAGGAATCCTGGTCCATAATGTGAGGCTGAATGGCTCAGCAGCTAGTCATGTTCTGCACCAAGACAGTGGCTTGGGGTACAAAGACCTGGATCTCATCTTCGGGGTCGATCTGAAGACCGAAGACGTTTTCCAGCTGGTTAAAGACGTGGTGATGGACTGCCTGCTTGACTTCCTCCCAGAAGGGGTCAACAAAGACAAGATCACCCCCGTGACTCTGAAGGAGGCCTACGTACAGAAGCTGGTGAAGGTTTGCAACGAAACAGACCGCTGGAGCCTCATCTCCCTCTCCAACAACAGCGGGAAGAACGTGGAGCTCAAGTTCGTGGACTCTCTCCGACGGCAGTTCGAGTTCAGCGTGGACTCCTTCCAGATCATCCTGGATTCGCTTCTGCTGTTTGGGGAGTGTTCAGAGAACCCCATGGCTGAGAACTTCCACCCCACGGTCACCGGGGAGAGCATGTACGGGGACTTTGAGGAGGCCATGGATCATCTGAGGAACAGGATCATCGCCACCAGGAACCCGGAGGAGATCCGAGGCGGGGGGCTTCTGAAATATTGCAACCTCTTGGTGAGGGGGTTTAAACCCAAATCAGATGTGGACATGAAGGCCTTGCAGAGGTACATGTGCTCCCGTTTTTTCATAGACTTCTCGGACATCGGGGAGCAGCAGAGGAAGCTGGAATGCTACCTCCAGAGCCACTTTGTTGGGATGGAGAGCAAAAGATATGACTATTTGATGACCCTCCACAGGGTGGTCAATGAGAGCACGGTCTGCCTCATGGGACATGAGAGGAGGCAGACCCTGAACCTCATTGCCATGCTGGCTGTGAGGGTCCTGGCTGAGCAGAACATCATCCCCACTGTCACAAACGTTACCTGCTACTACCAGCCAGCTCCTTACATCAGTGAAATCAACTTCAACTACTACGTCACCCACGTGCAGCCCTTCCTGCCTTGCAATCAGTCCTACCCCACGTGGCTGCCCTGTAACTGAGCCAGGAGAAAAGGAAACTTCAGGGGTCTGACCTCCCGAGGTATTTATTGCCTTGGGGAGAGGGGAGGTGGGTGGGGGAAGGCCGAAAAAAAAACACAAAAAAAACCCCAAAAACAACACAAACTTATATATGACGGAAAAAAAAAAACAAAAAAACAAAACAGAAAAAAACCCACAAAAGAAACCAACCAACCTTCCTAGGAACAGCACCAAAAGGAAATTTCCTGGACTCTCTTGAGTGTCTCGTGCCCAGGGTTGTTGGGATGAGGCTGGGCTGCTCTCCACTGTGATGGGAGATGTGCTCTGGAAAGGAGATTTCGGACCTTTTTGGGGAAGACTCGATGGCTTCTTGAATTAAGGGGAGAGTGTGTGTGTGTGAGGGGAGACTGTAGGATTCTGCTGCACTGCCCTGGAATGGATTCAACTTGGGGTTTGGCTTTGGTTTTTAGTGTGGGAGGTGTCATGGGGGGTGTGGGGGTGCAGACTTGTGGTTTCTGAAGCTAGAAGCCAGAGTGGCTGATGAGAATTCCTTTGAAGGACCAAAGAATCCTGTTTAAGTGCCTGTAACAATATAAACACAACTGTACTGTAAACCTTATTTTTTTCCCCAGAGCTTGTGTGGGGATGTTGGAAGAGGAAGAAAAAAAAAAAAAGGGGTGGGTGGGTGGGTTAAAAACCTGTTTTTTGGGGGGGGGGGAAGAGGGAGCAGAGAGGGTCTTGAGATCATTTCTAGGAGCCTGGCTGGAGCCAGCCTGGGTTCTGTGTCACTGAGGTTTGGTTTTTTTTTTTTTCCTTGGCATGGCTTTGCTGCCCAGCTGGAGCAAAGAGCTCTGGAAGTGGAGTTGTATAAATGGGGAAGGGAGGGGTTGAATGACAAGGTGTAAATGCTTAAAAATGGGGGGGGGGGGGGGGGGGAGAGAAAGAGGGACCTGGGGGAGAGGGGGAGTGCATGGTGGAAAATGCTGTGTGGAGCTTTGCAGAGAGCAGGACCCTTGGGATGAATTTCCTGGAGTTCCCAAGCCTGCAGTGCCAAAATTTGATGGTGTAGATAAATGATGAGGCAGGAGATGTGTCCAGGACCTAATCTTGTATTTTCTAGGGGAATTTAATATGCTGCTTATTTTGTGGTTTTTTGTTTTTTTTTTTAATTTTGGCATGCAGTGTGGTTTCGATGCACAAAGCCAGCCAGGTGATCTGGGAAGGTGAGGCTTGTCCTTTGAAGCACAAAGCAACTGATTGACTTAATTAACCTTCAGCTCTTGCTGGGCTGGGGGCTGGAGCCCAGGGCCCTCTAGGAGGTCCCCAGACCTCTTCTAGGTTCTGTCCTCCTATGGCTGGAGAGATTTTTTGGTTTTTTTCTTTTGGACAGGTCCTCTCTTCCAAACCCAGCTCTATTTCCAGCTCTATGATTCCACAGGTGAGCCACTGATGGCATTGGAAATTCATTAGCTGGAAATGGAGCTTGGGGAGAGGAGAGGAAGAGGAGGGGGGGGTTGGCTTGTGCAAAAAAAAGTCAGTTGGCCTGAGGATAATGATGTCTTCTCTAAACAAACCCTCTGGTGTCTTGAGGGTTTGTCTCTCTTAGTCAAATGTGGCTTTGAAGTCGTTGGGTGTCTGGAGCACAAAGATTTTATTTTTTTTTTTTCAGTGAGGTGCCTGATTGCTGTGCCCATTCCTCGAGGAGTGGGGAGGGGATTAAAAAAAAAAAATTAAAAAATCCTCTAAATCTCATCTCAGACCTAACTATGCATGGATGGAGAGGTGGGCAGGTGAGCAGGTGCTCCCTGGGGATGCTGCTCTGGGAACACTGTGGCTTCATGGTGCTTCCTCCCAGGCTGATGTACTTGAGTATCTTTAACTTGGGGTTGTTTTTGGGTTGGGTTGTTTTTGTTTTTTTTTATGTTGAGCTCTTTTTTTTTTTTTTTTTTGTGACAAAACTGTAATAGCTGGGCAGATTGAATGCTCTAATAAAGACTAGATCCTTGGACTGTGTATAGCCAGATTGCTCCCTTTTTTGGGGTAGGGGTGATGCGGAGTTGGGGGTGCAAAGGGGTGGGGTTTGGGGGCTCTTGTTTTGTCGTTTTTTTTCCAGTTTTCCCCTTGGAAACTGGGTCAGCTTTGCTCCCTGTCCAGTCAGCTGTGCAAGTGTCACTAACCCTGGAGTTGTTGGAGGTTTATCTGCCTGGGGGGGACAGCTTTCCCTTCCCCTGGAGGCTCTGACCCCGGTGGTGGGAGCTTGAGAGATCCCAGTGTGAGGTCCAAGTGGTTGTAGGGCTGCTTGGGAGATCCCCAGGATGCTGCTTCTGGGCTTTGATGGGAAAAAATGATTTGATTTCTTGCATTTTCAACTTCAGGTTGACCCTAGATGCTTTTACCTGGCTGCCCTGAGTGGAGATGTTCCCTCCTTCCCTTCTCAGATGTCAAAAAGGTTCCTTAGGGCCAAGGTCCCATTGGGATTGTGCTTTGGAGTTAGAGTGTGTGTGGTGGGACTCTTGTTGAATGGGTTGGATCTGAATCATTATTTTTTTTTTCTAGACCTTGCAGTGATACTGTGCTGCCTCCTCTGAGGGGGCAATTGGAAGATTCTGGTAGCTTGAATGGCACTTGATTTTTTGTTTTAAATGTCTTTGTGTTTTGGTTTTGTTTTTTTTCCTACACCTGTATCACTTGTCATGCAATGGGCTTGACATAGACTCACTAGATTCTTTAGAATCTGTTACAAATAAATACAGTGTATTCAAATCTCTTGGATTTTTATTTTCTTTTTTTTTTTTTATTCTTTCCTTGTCCATCCCAGCAGCGTGGTGTTGAGATGCTTGACTCTCCTCCCACCAAGAACCAGGTTCCAAACCAACTTGGAGGGAGCTGAGCTCTTGGTTCTGGACCTGACCAAATGCTCCTTGCACACCAGGGCTGCTTTATCCCTCCGAGCCAAGCAGCTCTGGAGCCTGGGAAGCTGCTGGCTGCTCACCCAGGGAACTTTCTATTTATAAGGCTGTTCTTTTAGGGCTGTCAATCTTCCCTTCTCCTGGAGGCTCCTCAGGTTGCTGGGGGTGGCCCCATGGGGCAGCCTGCTTGGTGGTGGCTGAGGTCTCCTGGGGACACCCTGGGCTGCTGGCTGCTGGTTTTCCACAGCTTCCTTCTCATCAGGAGCCAAGGGAAAGGTGGGTGGAGAGGCTGAGAATTGCAGATTCTGGGGAGCTGCCCCTCCAGCAGAGGGTGGGGAGCTCTACCCTCCAGCAGCTCTTGGGAAGGAGCTCCTGAAGGTTTATCTCAAACAAAACAAAACAACAAACAAACAAACAAAAAAAAACCCCAAAACCCAACCCAACCCCCCCAATCTGTTGAGGCCAGATGCCCCATGTGAAGCTGACTGCTGCCTCCTCCACTTGGCCACCCTCCAGCCCAAGATGAAGTAGGTTCCAGGGCTCCAGGTAGTTCTGGTTCCCCTGTGACGAGGTGCCAGTCCCTCTTGGGGACAAACCTGTTGGCTCTTGCACCTCCAGATCTTTCTAATCTGGGGCCAAGCTCTGCCAGCAGGTCTGAGTGGTTCTTGCTGGGCTGGCAGCCTGTCCCTGTCACCTCCCTGGGTGAGGACTCTGCTCTCGTGGAGTGGCTCACGTGTGGGAGCAGCTCTCAAATATCTGCTTAGCTTGCCAGCTGGCTCCTGGGTGCCAGGGGTGGGTGCTGCTGCTGCTGGGTGGTGTGGGGAATAAGCTGCCCCTGGATTTGTGACCCTGAGCAGAGCAGCAAAAGCCCTGACAGAGTCGGCTGCTCATTGTTGGAGAGGATCAGGCTGTACAAAAGGATGGTGGTGGAAAGCACTAGTTGTGAGCAGAAAGGAGCTAGCAGTGTTTGCAGCTGAGGTTTGGATCCCTCTTTTGTTAGTTGTCAAATAATAAAAGCAAACCTCAAAATGTATATATATTTATTTTGCTTGTTTCTCCCAGCCTGTAGTATCTCTTTTTTTTTTTTTTTCTCTGTTTGAAGGGGAGGGTGATGGATGGATCTGGATGTGCTTGAGGATCTGGTGGATGAGAGTTGGACCCTGGTGATGGGTGTGTTGGTGGGTGCTGGGTTCCCTCAGCTCCAGCCCTTGGAGCTTTGCTCCTAAGGAAGGCACCTGGGGGGGTGGCTGTGTAATTCCTGATTTTTTAGGCTGCTGGTTGGGATTATGCTGACAGATGACTTTAAACCAGAGGTGTTGAAGCCCACAGCAGCTTGGGCCAGGGTGGCATCTGCTTTGCAGCACCTGGGCAGAGGGCTCCTGGGTGACTGATGCCTTGGGATGCCTCCAGGAATCCTCTGGGGTGGATCAGTTGGGTCATTTCCCAGGCAGGGTTTGTGTCTGCTGACCTTCCTGCAGTGGATTTTTCTCCTGGAATGACATCTGGCCCAGCTCCACAATCCCTGAAATGGGAGAAATTGGTATTGAATCTCCAGAATGTGAGAAAAGTACCTGAAGGAACTGCAGGAAGGCTGAGGAGGGACTTAAGGGCCTGGAGTTATGGGACAAGGGGGGATGGGAGAGGTTCAGGTTGGACATCAAGAAGAAATTCTTCCTTGTGAGGGTGGTGAGACCCTGGCTAAGAAACCTTCCTCTCTTATCTCCTGGTTCTGGTTACAAATGTTTTTTTAGGTTACAAATTTTGATTTTGGCTTGTGTTAGAGCTGGCATGGGGGCAGAAGAGCATTTTGAGGGTTTTTTTTTGTCATGTGTGTGGGGCTTTTGCACTGTTCAGGTCCAAAAGCAGTTTGCTGTGAACCTTTCAGCTGGTGAGAAGCTCTGTGGATCCTTTGGGTCTCCTTCTTCCCTCTGATTTCTTGCCTTCAGCCTCAAATCAGATGCTATGATCATAGAATCACAGGTTGGAAGGAACCTCCAGGATCAGCTGATCCAACCTTTCTAGCAGGAACAAAGCTAACCCAGCACCTTGTTGAGCTGAGTCTTAAAAATGTCCAGTGTTGGGGAACCCCCCCACTCCTTGAGGAGATGATTCCATTGCCCAAATGTCCTCATAGTGAAAATCTCTTTTTCTGATGTCGAGTTGGGATCTCCCCAGGATTAACTCGCACCCATCACCCCTCAGAGATGTTCCCTCCGGAGCCATCCCAAGAAGAAACCAATTCCAGCTCCCTCAAGAACTTTCCACTGCCAGGATCCTGCTGTTCCCTCCACCTCCTCTTCCAGAAGCTCCAGGTTAGGTGGAGCTGGAGAGAACCCAGTGTGTGTTGAGCTGCTGGAAGCTGTGGTCTCTTTGCTCCCTCTGGGTGGATCCCCATGCCTGTCCCCTGCTTCAGCTTGTAGAAACTTGCCAGCTCCTACAAATTTGATTGGAACTCACCCAGAGATGACTGACAGCTGACACCAAGCTGGGTTTTCCCCAGGAAGGAAGGGGACCAAAAAAAAAAAAGAAAATCTAGATCTGCACGACTGAGATGGGAGATGCTCTGGGCTGGGATCCCAACCCACCCCTTGTCCTTTTGGTGGCACCAAGGGGAAACCATGACATTTCCAGGAGAGGGTTTGGTTGGAGGGGGGTTGTGGGGGTTTGGAGGTGGGTGGTGGGCTGGGGAGGTGCAGGGTGTCCTCTCCCTCCCCATTCTAGTGAGGACATGTGCTTTCCTTCCAAAGAGCTCACAGTGATTTTTTTCCAAGGTGTCCAAGCTGAGCGTGGAAAGAGTGGTCCCACCCCTCCTCTATGGCCAGGAGGTTCTTCTGAAATGACTGATGGGCTGGGGACATCCTTCTTTGGGACTGATGGCAGCGGGGTGGTTGATCCTTGCCCTCACCAGGCTGTGTTTACCCTCCTCATCTCCCCCCTGGGCTCAGCAGGACCAAGTGTCACCCTGCTTCCAAGCCACCAAGCAGCACCTTCCCTGGGGGGGTTGCCTGCCCTATATATTTTTTTGGTTTTGCTGGGTACAGGACACCCCTCCAGCTTTCCTCCCTTCCCCCCCATCAGCACCAGCCCAGCAGGGTTGGACCAGCTGATTATTTTGAAGCATCCCTTTGCTAATGTGCAATTACAGGTGGCTTGGGCTTGAAATCCTGGTTAAATCCGCGTGGCCGGGGTGTGACTCACCTCATGATGCTCCCCTAATGGATCCTGGATGCATTCCTTCAAGACTGGACATAATGGTAACATGCCACTTAACTAACCACCACTTTGCAAATCTCACCAGTGGAACGAGTTGAGTCAGTTCCCTGCCCTGCTCCTTCTCCACCCCTGAAGTTGGAGGTGAGCTCTGGGTACTCTGGTGGTGGCAGAAGGAAGTCAGGATGGACCACCAGAGGGGTTTTCTGGAGCTCAGGAGGAACTGACCCCAAAAAGGATATGGACAGAATAGTTTTGGTTGGAAGAGGAGACTTTGGAGCAGCTTCCAGTGCCTGAAGGGGCTCCAGGAAAGCTGGGGAGGGACTTGAGACGAGGGGCTGGAGGGATGGGATGAGAGGTGATGGCTTTAAACTGGCAGAGGGGAGATTGAGGTTGGACATGAGGAAGAAATTCTTTGGGGTGAGGGTGCTGAGCCCCAGGTTGCCCCCAGAAGCTGTGGCTGCCCCATCCCTGGCAGTGTCCAAGGTTGGATGGGGCTTGGAGCAGCCTGGGCTGGTGGGAGGTGTCCCTGCCCCTGGCAGGGGGGGCACTGGGGGGGATTTAAGGTCCCTTCACCCCCAAACCAGCCTAGGAGACTGTGATTCTATGAAAAACCCTTTATGATCACCAAGTGCCACCATTCCCTGCTCAGGGGGGAGATCAGGAACACCTCCACCACCCCACGAAGTTTATTTGAACCCCCCTGATGGTGGGGACAGGAGGCAGATGGTGACAGCCACCCTGGAGCAGGTACCCTCCTGACTTGGGGCTTTCCCTGCCACAAAGCTCAGGAGGTTTGTAACATCTCCTCCTGAAGCAGGGGGCCCCTGAAGCCACCCTGCTGGTTTGCTGCTGGGTGCTGCCCGTGCTGGGGGAGGCAGAAGGAGGTGAGTAAGAGCATCCTCAGCATCATCCTGCGTCACAGGTGAGCTCATCCCGGGAGGGGACAGGTCCCCTCCTCCTCCCATGACAGCCCAGGGGACTGGAGCTGGTTGGGGTTGGTTAATGAGCAATAATTGCCCAGCAGTTATTTAGCTGATGACTTATTTGAGCTGATGTCCAACCTCAACCCATCCACCCTGAGGCCATCCTGGCCAGGGCAGGTGAGCCAGGAGAAGACCCCAGGGAGAGGCTCTGCTTTCCAGCCAGCTCCCAGTTGGATGAATCTGGTTTCCAGGTTTCTGCTTTCCAGCCAGCTCCCAGTTGGATGAATCTGGTTTATCTGGTGTCAAACCTGAGCTCTATCTCTCCACCCTCCCTCCCATTTCTTCTCTCCAAGCATTTCTTCTCTCTCTTGCTTCACTCCTGGTAATGGGGAGAGATGTTCAGAGGTTTTGGGGGACCCCGTGGAGCTTTGGGCTAAAAATTCCAGGCTGAAGGCAGAGCTGAGTGATGAGGGCTCAGAGGATTTTCACCTCAGGAGCCCATGGTGCAGCTTTGAATTTGGGATGTTTCCAGGCTTTTAGCTGTGGTTCACCTGCCAAACTTCAAGATTTTATTCCCAGGTATAGGAAGGACTTAAAAGCTTTTAGAAAGAGGGAGAACAGGGAAAATACAACCCTCCCATCCCAGGCAGAGGGTCTTGAAAAGGATAGGCAAGGATTTGGGGGGGGGTTGCCCCTCACCAAGGAGCATCCTGGCCAGAAGCAAAGGACCTGATCCAAAACCTTACCAGGGATTTTTCCATCTGCCAGGCTGGGCTGTAGATCAAAACCCTGGGTGACCTGCGGGGCTGACAAAAGGAGAATGGACTCTGAGGGTTTGTTTAATGTCCCCAGGGCTGGGAAGGGACGTTCTGGGTCTCCAACCTCCCTTTGTTCCTAGGTTGGGCATTGTAGCACAGAGCCCCAGCTCCGGGTGTGCTGCCCTGGGCTTGCTGCTCAGTCCTTGGGTGGTTGGATTCCAGCTGGGGGGATTCTGGGGCTCCACAAGGCTTTGCCATGGTGTTTAGGGCACTGCATGCAGCTGGGGGCTGCTCTCTGGGGTTTTACAGAGGATGCAAATACCAGTGTTCCCTTGGGAGGGGAAAGGACCATCCCCCCAAAAAAGGATGGAGCAGGTCCTGTTCCTGCCTCTCACCAGGCTCCATGTGTTCTCCAGCAGCAGGAGAGGCTGCCCAGGACCTCCACCTCTCCATCAGGACTTCCCCCAGGGAAGGGATGGGTTTTGGAGGTTTTTTGGTGGGCTTCCATCTTCCCACCAGCAGGAACCAAAAGAGGAATTGCTGCTGAGAGGTTGGATGTGCTGAACCTTCAGCCAAACCTCCCAAAGCTCCTGCATCTCATTCCCTGCAAACCCAGGCTACGATTTCCCTGCAACCCCTTCCTCCTGCTCCAACACAATCCCTGCCTGCAGCCCTCTGGTAGTCACAGGCAGCTGGTTGGTAGCCAGCCCTGGGAGCTGGCAGAAGCCCCAGCTTTCCCTCGGGGTGGTTGTTTTATCCCTCAGGGAGGGGGTTAGGGGGGCAGCCACTTTTTTTCCCCTGGGGGTGACAGCTGGGGAGCAGCATGAGGCTGGGGGGGGGTGTCCTGGGGACAGAGGGACCCTGGGGCTGTTGGTTTTGTTTGCCACAAGAGGAGGGAAAAGGGTGGAAAAAAACCCCCCTGGGAGCCCTGTTGGCATGGGCAAAACTTCCCAGGGAGTTTTTGCCCGGGTAGCACTGGGAGATAACCCCAGAGGTGACACCACAGATGGCACCGGAGGCAGAGTGCCACCAGCTCACCCCCCCCAGGGACCACAAATCACTCGTGGGGTGGCTGGGGTGGGTTCTTGGCATCCAAACCACCCATGGGGTGGGATGCTCACCCGAGGATTTGGGAGGGGATCCCCTGTCCCCCAGCCATCCCCTGCCAGCAAGGTGCTGCCTGCCATCCCTGTCCCTCTGGGAGGGGGGGGATTGGGGGATTTTCCTTGGCAGCTCCCAGGCAGGAATGTTTCCATGTTTCCCTGCTGCTGCTCAGCGAAAGTGGAGGCAGGAATTGCTGGAATAGCGACAGGCTGAGTAACAGCCCTAACTTTATTCTCTGAAACAAAGGACACTGTCCCAGACACCCAGGGCTGGTTCAGCTCCCGGCAGCTCTGAGGCCAGGGTTGGGGAGTGCAGGCACAGCACTTTTGCTGTTTCTTTTTTTTTTTTTTTTTTTTTTTTTAAAGGGGATCCTGCCCCGCAGCCTCCCCAAACCATCTCTGCAAACCCGCTGGCCAAAAGGGCATTTCTAGGAGCAAAAAAAAAAAATCATCACAAAAAGGGCAGGGATTTCCCTCCATTTCCCTTCAAGGAGCTTCCCAAGGATTTTCTCTCTCCAGGTGTATCCTCAGCTCATCTCCTGGGATTTTGGGGAGGCTCCAAACCTTGGACACTCAAGAGCCCTCAGCACCCTGCGTGCCCCTCCCTGCACTATGGGGTGCTACGGGATGGGGTGCTGACCCCCCCTATACCTTTCTTCCCCCTTCCATGGAGAATTCCCAGTTGTGGATGTGGCTGAAGAGGGGCTGGAGGAGGAGGAGGAGGAGGAAGGTCCCCTGGCTGGAGCTCCAGGGCTAAGCTGCCATCTTCCCACCCTGCTCTCAGGAGGATCCTGAATCTCATGGAGCATCCAGCATCCAGACTGGTTGTTTCCCTTCCCTAAAAAAGATCCCAGTTTGGTGGCTGAACAGGATCCATCCTCGGTGCCTGGTGCAAGCTGCTTCCCTGCCCGGGCTGGCCTTGGCTGCAGGGCTTGGGGCAAGGCTCTGCTTTCCAAAGCAAATATTTGCAGAGTGCAGTAACACGTGGGAAAAGAGCTGGAGCATTTTGCTTCCCTTGGGGAGGCTCCCGGGGAGCTGGGCTCCATCTGGGGCAGAGGGGAGGTGGTTCAGCCATGCCCTGACCTGTCGTGGGGCTGAGCAACCCAGGTTTGGAAATTCTTTGTGCTCTGCAGATTTGGAGCAGATTTTGAGGCTGAGGGGAGAGCTTCTGGCTCTCTGACACCCCCTGAGAGGAGGTTGGAGCCAGGGGGGGGTCGGGCTCTGCTCCTGAGGGATAAGTGATGGGACAAGAGGAAACAGCCTCAAGTTTTAGAGATTTTTAGGTTCCTGGGTGTTCTATTGCCACAAGTTGCTCCCAGCACGCCTGGTACCTGCCTGAAACCTGGGGGTATCCCTCCTGTATCCCCTCTCCCCTCTCCCATCCTGGCCAGGCAGCTCCAAGCCATGTCTCGGGGTTGTCCCCATGGATGTCCCAAGCACGTTGTGTGTCCCCGTGTCCTGCCAAGGAGGCTGCTGGGTTCCCGTGCTGAGCCAGGGCTTCCCCAGGGCCTCTCCATAACAGGAGCTGCTCCTGGCCCCTCTTCCCTCCTGCTCCTCTCCATAAGAGGTGACGGGCAGAGCCCAGAGGCCTTGGCTTCCCTCCATGGATTCCTTTCCTGCCTGTCACAGACCAATATAGTCCCCAACGTCAGCCCTGACAGGGCCACAGCCAGGCACTGGGACAACCCCCTCTGGGGACACAGCTGGGGCTCGAGGCCACCCGGGGGTCCCATGTGGGGTGGTGGGCACAGCACCCTGCCCTGGGGGTATTGCCATCCCAGGGGTCCTGGTGTCAGGCAGGGGACTGGGGGAGCTGGGAGCTTGCTGGTGCCACCCCTGGCAGTGTGAAGAGGAAGAAGGGATGTGCATTGCTTTTCCTTTTTCCTTTTTCCTTTTTCCTTTTCCTTTTTCCTTTTCCTTTTTCCTTTTTCCTTTTTCCTTTTTCTTTTTTCTTTTTTCTTTTTTCTTTTTTCTTTTTTTCTTTTTTCGTTTTTCTTTTTTCTTTTTTCTTTTTTTCTTTTTTCGTTTTTCTTTTTTCTTTTTTCTTTTTTCTTTTTTCTTTTTTCTTTTTTCTTTTTTCTTTTTTCTTTTTTCTTTTTTTTTTTCCTTTTTCCTTTTCCCTTTTTCCTTTTCCTTTTCCCTTTCCCTTTCCCTTTTCCCTTTTCCCTTTTCCCTTTTCCCTTTCCCTTTCCTTTTCCTTTTCCTTCCTTTCCTTTTCCTTTGCCCTGCCCTTCCCTTCCTCCCAACACAAACTGGGGGGGAATTGGGACCTCCAGGTGAAACCCCAGCGGTGCCTCCTCTCCCTCCCTCTGCCAGGGGAACCCCAAACTCCTCATTTTTAGGCCTTTAACCAACACAAGATTAGGAGACCCCCAGGGTGCAGAGTCCAGAGACCTCCGGGGGCTCCCGGGGGAGGCAGCGCTGCACCAGGTGATGCTTTGGGGAACAAAACTCTTAAAATCCTTTAAGGAAAGGCGATCGTGTTTCAGATCTTGGGCAGGGGGATTGCCAAGGATCAGCAGGGACAGGGAAGGAAAGGTGTGGGGCTGGGGCTGCCACCTTGAGCCCCCCTGCTCCGTGCAACCCTCCCCTGTTTTTAATATCTGGACATGTCTGATTTTGTATATATATATATATATATAATTATATATATTTATATAGCTCTATTATGTATATTTATATAGCTTTATTAGGGGCTGCAGAAGGATCAGTTCCCCATCACCATGAGATGGGGCAGTGAGGATGGTGAAACCTTTCCCTCTACTTTCCGTAGCCATTTTGGGGGTGCAGTCCCCTCCCCATCACCATTCCCAGGAGATTTGGCTGCTGGAGGTGCAGGGGAAATTCCGGCACTCGTGGAGGGGTCCTTGGGATGCTCGGGATCCTGGGAGGAAGAGGAGGAGAACTTTCTGCTGTGATTGGAGAAGATCCTGGATCCTGCCCAGGCTGGTGGCATGAAGGACCTGTGGGCTTTGGGAAGGAGCTGGAGGAGGCGTGGGATTGGATTAGGGGCAGCTGGGGCTGAAAATAGAGACGTGAGGCTGGCAGGGTGCTGCAGCCAAGGCTGAGGGGGAAAGGTGAGATGCAGAGATATTGGAACCTTGGAAAATCCCAGTTTGGATGGGCCCGGCAGTGTCCTTCAGCCCGGCCTTTCTGGAAGGAAAAAGCAACGAGAAGCTACACACACACACACACACACACACACACCCTGGGCCTGCACATGGCAGGGTTACTTATCCCATTTTCCTTAAGACAAAAAAAAAAAAAAAGGTTTGGAATGCCTGGAAAAAAGCTTCCTCAACACCCAAACATTTGCAAGAGGTGCAGGGAGGGGGATGAGGCTGAAGGAGCCACATTCTGCTGCTCTGCTCCACCCCAGAGCAGAAGGGGGGCTGGGGGGGTGTTGTGCCAGGGAGGAGGGGACACCACAGCCACGCCTTGTCCCAGAGGAGTGGGGTGCATGGGGCAGGACCCCAAGAGATGGGACATATCAGTGTTGTCCTAAGGTTTAGGAGGACCCCATGGTGTCACTTTGCACCCCAAAAGCATCCCCTGACCCATCTCCAGCTGCATCTTGCTGCACCCTGGGCACCATCCAGACTGTGACCTCTCCCTTGAGACTGAGATGGGGGGGGGGGGGATTTGCCCCAGGAGCCCCCCTCCTCCTGCCGCAGTGAGGCTGCAGTGCTCAGAAAAAAAATCAGGCAGGATAAGAATAAGGGGGGAAGTGTGAGATGTGACCCTGCCTGTCCCCACCTGTGGGCACGGGGACTCCGGGGGCTGGGAGTCAGGAATAAGCTGGGAGTCGAGTCAGGAATAAGCTGGGAGTCAGGAATAAGCTGGGTAGGAATTAGGCACATTAACTCAGAGGGCAAAACAACCCGATTGCTGAGGTTTAACCAGCTCAGTGACTTAACCAGCTTGAAGGAGGAAGAGAGAACTGGCCCAAGAGGCTCTGAGCACAGTAAGGGGAAAGCAGGACACACACCAGGAACGGGCTCCCAAAACCTAAAAACCCACCCCAAGCAGGGCAAGACCCTAGGTGGGGACACAGGGACAGGCTGGGGGGTGGAGGTTGGGGACCAGAGGTGCCTTGGTCACCTGAATGACCCTGGACAGCATCCCCCCCTCTCCAACACTCCCCACCCAGGGGGGCTGCAGACCCCAGGCTGCCCCCCTGCTCTGTGGGCCTCGAGGGGGGGTGGGGGGGATGCAGATTCTGACTTTGGGGGGATCTGGGCAGGAATGTGGTGACCAAACTAAAAAAGGGGGGGATTTCTCCTCACAGGGGGGGTGAAGCATGAGGTTGCCCATCCTGGGGGGGCTGTTGGGGGTTCAAGCTGATAATACCCATCCAAAAGGAGCCCAAGCCGTGGCCAGGGGGGGGCTCAGCCCTGTGTCACCCCCAGCCCCCTTGTCACCTCCTCAGCCCCTACAGACACCTCCAGGCACTGCCTGAAGGACAGAAAGTAAAATCCTGGTTCAGCGGCTTCCAAACCCCCCAGGCAGGTGGAGAAGGGGTGAGCCCAGGCTGGGTTAGCCAAGGGGCAAATCAGGGGCCAAGGGGGCAATTTCCCCCTTCTGTGGCTACTTAGGGCTGTAACGGTGTCTTAAAGGGAAAAAAGCTGGAGAGGGAGTCAAATGGAGACTGGGGGGGGGGGTCCCGGGAGGAAAGGGTTAAGGAAGGTGTGGGCAGAATGGTTTTTTAAGTGCAAACAGAGATATTTGGGCTGGAAAACGGGAGGCTGCGGGTCGGGGAGGAGCTGGGGGATATTTTGGGGAGGGGGGAGAGTTAGGGGGGTGCTGCCGGCAGGGGGAACCTGGAAGGGGAGGATGGGGGGGGGATTGGTGCTGTGGGGATGATGCGAGGCTTGGCTGAAGACTCCAGAATGGGTGGGAGAGGAATCCCCGGCCCCCCGAGGGGGAGATCCCGCGGAGCTGCCGCGGGTGCGGGGCCGGGGAGGTTCCCGCAGTGCCCTCTGCCGCCTGCCTCCCGCATGTAACCTCCTGGGACCCCGCTCGGGGACTCCTCAGGGCCCAACGTTCTTGTCCCATCCCTTATTTCCCCTGCCTGCATCTCCTTCGCACCCTCCCTGTCCCCCTCCATCACCCTCACCCTGGTCCTGCCCTCCCGCACCCTCCCTGTCCCCCTCCATCACCCTCACCCTCTCCCCCTCTGTCACTCCCACCCTCCCTCTCCCCCTCCATCACCCTCACCCTCTCCCCCTCTGTCACTCCCACCCTCCCTCTCCCCCTCCATCACCCTCACCCTCTCCCCCTCTGTCACTCCCACCATCCCTCTCCCACCCTCCATCACCCTCACGCTGTCCCTGTCCCCTCCCCATCTTTTTCACCCCATCCCTGTCCCCCTCTCCGTCACCCTGTCCCCTCTCCATCACTTCCACACCAACCTTTGGTGACATTTCAGCTCGGGGAGGGTGTGGGGTGGTGGTTTTGGGGCCTGTGCCCAACAGGCACCATCAGGAGGAGCAGGGGAGGGAACCTGCTGGGTTTAGGTATTAACAGGCCACATTCATTTCTTTTTTTTTTTTTTTTTTTTTTTTTTTTTCTTCTTCTTTTCCCAGAAAGTCTGTAACAAAATAATCCCATAAAGCCATCAAATGTGGGTGCTGTTTACGTAAGGGCATTGCTGGCAGGAGGGAGCAGGGGTTACATAAAACACCCCCAGGGCAGGGGGATGCTCCCAGGGCAGGGATGTTCCCCAAGGCTCAGAATTCTGCTCTGCCATTTCCCCCCCGACCTTGTGCTGAAGGTCTGGTGACTTTTTCCCCCCCCCAAAAAAAATTCAGGCCCTAAACAGACCCTCCAGCAGGACTTTGCTGCTGTCCCCACTGTGTGTGACAATGTCAGCTGGAGCTTTCTGGGGGTGGCACGGGGCACCTGTGCTGTACAGGGAGGTTCATGGGCCAGGACCCCCCCAAAAAAAACCCCAGACCTGGATATTTGGGAGGGGGAGGCTGGTGGCTGGAGCAGCTTTGTCCCTTCAAGGAGTGAACCTGGAGATGGTGGCAGCAGAACCACATTCCTGGTTGGGAGGGGGCTTGCTGCACCCCACAGTGCTATTTTGGGGGAGTTATTTGCAGGGCAGAGCTCTGAGAACCCCCCCAGGCCACCCCTCCCTGCCCTTCCACCAACCCTCCCATTCCTGCTAACTGCATCAGCCTCCCCATTGAGCAGGAAAATGGGAATAACCCTGGGAATTGGAATGGGTCTTGCTAAAGACACTGCAGGAACATGCAGTGGGGTGAGCCCCCCACCCTCCCATGACCAAAGGAAGGGTTGCAAGAAAGGATTTGGAATGATTTGGGGTTTTACTGCTTTAATGGAGTTGATTTTTTTTTTTTTTAAGGTCTTTCCCTGCAATTCTTTTAAGTAGGTTTTGCTCTAATCAGGTCAAAAGCTGATTTGCAAATAATCACCAGGGAAAAAAAAAATAATCAGGGGCTTTAAGCCCAAGCTGTGCATTTCATACTATTAATTGAAAGCTGAGGGGGGAGATAATGTGTCCCTTCTCCTGGCTGAGAACTCTAAGATGCTGTTAGCAGCAAACTCCACACTCCTCCAACCACTCCTGGCTCAGGAAATCACCTCCTGGTGAGGATTACAGCTTGGGAAACCCCCCAGGGGCAGTGATTTAGTGCAAGGCCAGAAACCAGGGAGCATGGAGGGGAGAGGGGATGTCGGAGGCTAACACAAAAAAATTGTCTGAAAACAGGTGACTAGCAGAAAGACACATCCCCACTCCCAGTGCATGATGGTGAAGCTCAAGTATTTCTCTGTCACCCATTTTCTGTATGGTTCTCTGGCTGTTGTCCCTAATTTGTGACCTTTTACAGATGTTTGTCAGCACAGGCTATGGCTGTATGTGCACATATATAGTGACAGAAAGAGTTTCCATCTGCGGATGCCTGCAGTCACACCCTGCTGCAGGCAGCTCCCAACCCATTTTCCCACATCGCTGGAGGAGGGAAGAGGTCAATAATCCAAGAAATCCATCCTGGTGTTAATTCCACACCATTACCAGGGCTTCTTTGCTAATCCCCCTTCTCATCGGCCATGTAGCTGTATTTCAGCCCAGCACCTAAGGACACCACATGGAACGGATATAAAATATCTTTTACTTCTGCTCCTGCCCCACTGGGGAGCAGGGTGCAGGCAGCAGGGTGCAGGCAGGAGTCTGGCAGCAGAGGTGAGAAGTCAGGATCCCAGCCAGCCCTGCTGTCTCACACTAAGGTAGCAGCAACACATTCATGAGTCAGTGAAATTCCCCCCACCCACCCACCCACCCCCCCCAAGCCCATATCAAGTGCTTTGGGTTTGTTGGTGTTTTGTTTTTTTTTTTTTCTTCCTTGAAAAAATAAAATAAATAACTAAATAAGGGGGTGGTGAGCGATGGTTTTCCAGCAGGAGGGAGGGGTTCATGCAGCCTCTGGGCAAAGCTTGGAGCAGCAAAGCAAGGTCCTGTCTCGGGGGCTCTGTTGAGGGATGCTTGGAGCCCAAGGATGGGGAATGCTGTGTCTGGAGAAGGAGGAGGATTCCAGAGGGATGTGCTGGCCTGAAGAGCTGCTGTTCCAGATGGGAATGATGCTGTTGGGTCCCAGCCCTCCATCCCGAGGCCAGCTCAAGGAGAGTGGGGCCCTGCAGAAGCTTCCTGCCTGGAGGGGAATGCCTTCTCCTGAGTCCATCTCCACCTTCTTGTCCCCCCGGAGCCTGCAGTGACAGGTGACAGGGTGACATTGAGGGGGCCCAAGGACTCGCGTTGGAAGCACAGGGAGGCTTCAAACTGCTTGGTCAGTCCAGTCAGCAGAGCAGTCCCAGAAATCCAGCTTGGTTGGAGGCAAGCGGTGCAGATGCCAGGGTGAGGACCATCCCCTCCTGCTCTGTCCCCCTGGGGTACACAGTCTGGAGCCAAAGTCACAGTCCTGGGAAGTGGGGTGTCCCCAGACCCCCTCGATCTCCCCCAGAGACTTGCATGGGGGCACATTGAAGGCTGCACCCCAGCCTGAGGCATGGTCCCACCAGTGTCCTGCTGGTCCAAGGGCTTGGGGACCCCTCCTGGGGGGCAGTAGGGCTCAGCCCCATAGCAGCTGCCCTGACCCTGCTTTTTTTTGGGGGGGGATGTGACCCCACATTGGCTTAGGACCTGGCGAGGTCCCTCAGGGATCCCAGACCTTGCAGGGTCCCTCAATTCCACTGACACCCCCCCCCCCCAGGTCCCCTGTTTCTGACAGCTCACTAAGCACCCCAGGACCCCTGATCCTGCAGGGTCCTTCAAGTACCCCAACACCCCAGGGTCCCCCAGGGACCCCCACACCCAGATTCTTCAGGACACCCCAAGGTTCCCAGGCCCTGCTGGGACCCCTGGAGTGCCCCAGTCCCACAGAGTCCCCTGAGGAAGCCCAAAAACCCCAGACCCCACAGAATCCTCCCCATCAGATCCCTCAGGCCACCACTGAGGTCCCCAGACCCTGCTGAGTCCCCCACCCATCGGGAACCCCCAAATCCTGCAGGCTCCCAACCCATCAGCCTCCCCAGGACCCCCTCAGGGACCCCAGCCCTGCTGAAGTCCCCTCACCCCATGGAGCACCCCAAACCCTGCAGGATCTCAACTCATCGGCCTCCCTAGGACCCCAGACTCTGCTGAGTCCCCCTACCTCATGGGGCACCCCAAACCCTGCAAGTTCTCCCTGAGACCCCCCCCAAACCCTGCAGGCTCCCAACCCATCATCCACCCTGGGACCCCAGACCCCGCTGAGTCCCCTCACCCCACAGTGACCCCAAACCCTGCAGTCTCACAACCCATCAGCCTCCCCAGAACCCCCGGGGGGACCCCAGCCCCTGCTGAGTCCCTTCACCCCACAATGACCCCAAACCCTGCAGGCTCCCAACCCATCATCCACCCTGGGACCCCAGACTCTGCTGAGTCCCCCTACCTCATGGGGCACCCCAAACCCTGCAAGTTCTCCCTGAGACCCCCCCAAACCCTGCAGGCTCCCAACCCCCAAGGACCCCCTGGGGGACCGCAGCCCCTGCTGAGTCCCTTCACCCCACACTGACCCCAAACCCTGCAGGCTCCCAACCCCCCAGGACCCCCTGGGGGACCCCAGCCCCTGCTGAGTCCCCCCACCCCTCCACGACCCCCCAACCCCTCAACCTTCCCGCAAATTCTCCCCGGGACCCCCAAACCCCGCAGTCTCCCAACCCATCCCCCCCCCAAAGCACCCCCACACCCCCCCCTACGCGGTGCCTCGGGGGGCAGGGGGCAGGCGCCGTCCCGCGGTGGCCGCAGAGGTTGCGGGGCGGGTGCGGGCAGGGGCCCAAGGGACGCAGCTGCGGAGGGCGCGGGCGGCGGCCAAGAGAGCTGCGGGGCGGGGGCGGGGACGGCGGCGGAGCCCTTTCTGCAACCTCTGGCTTTGGGCTGCCAGGGCCAGCTGAGCCTGAGCCACCCCAGCCCCGAGCCGGCCCAAGGCCTCAGCCCGGGCTGCCAGGCGGAGCTCTGCGTGCCTCAGGGCACAATGGACCTGCCGGACCCGGCCCTCCAGCTCCGCCGCTGCTCTCCGCCTCCCTTCCGCCGCCAGCAGCCTCCTCCGGGCCGCCGCCAGTTCTACCGAACCGGGACCGCTGGTGCCGTCGCTGGTGGTGCCGGTGCCGGTGCCGCCGCTCCCGGTGTTGGTGTTGCCGCTGTCCCCAAGGTTGGGGGCCGGGGGTTGGGGAGCGCCCGCTGAGGGATCCGCTGCTGCTGCCATGGGAACGGAACCGGGACCGGGACCGGGGAAGGGAGAGGGGAAGGGATGCCGAGAGGATTTATAGCTCGGGGGCGGTGCTGGGAACCGGCGGTTCGGCCCTGCTTGGGGGCGGCTCCGGAACCGGCTGCGCACCGGTACAGAGGGGAGGGGGATCTGGACCGGGACAGATCGGTGAGGATGCTCGGGATGGGTATGGCCCGGCCCGGCCCCGGTACCGACACGGCCTCGGACCCACTACGGTACCACTCCAGCAGGGTTGCTTGGGCTGGTTATGGCCGGCACCGGTACCGGCACCGACGCGGCCCCAGGCTCGGTACAGCACCGGTACGGCCCCAGGCCCTATACAGCACCGGTACCGGCACCAGAACGGCCCCAGGCTCGGTACAGCACCGGTACCGGCACCGGCACGGCCCCAGGCTCGGTACAGCACCGGTACTGGCACCGGTACAGCCCCGGTACCGGCACCGGTACAGCCCCAGGCTCGGTACAGCCCCGGTACCGGCACCGGTACAGCCCCAGGCTCGGTACAGCACCGGTACCGGCACCGGTACGGCCCCAGGCCCTATACAGCACCGGTACCGGCCCCGGTACGGCCCCAGGCTCGGTACAGCACCGGTACCGGCCCCGGTACGGCCCCAGGCTCGGTACAGCACCGGTACCGGCCCCGGTACGGCCCCAGGCTCGGTACAGCACCGGTACCGGCCCCGGTACGGCCCCAGGCTCGGTCCAGCACCGTTCTATAGCGTTAGTGGTTCGTGGTGCTGGCAAAGTGTCCTGCCTTAGGGGGGCTGGGGGGTGTCACTGGGAAATGGGGAGCTGGGGGTCACTGGGAATGGCTGGGAGGGTTACTGGGGGGTTACTGGGAAAGGCCGGAGGCGGGGTGGGATTACTGGGAAGGGTTAGTGGAGGGGTTATTGGAAAAGGCTGGACTGGGAAGAGATCCTGGGGAAATTTACTGGGAAAGGTTAGGAGGAAAGGCTGAACTGGGACAGGTTACTGGGAGGACTGGTTTCATGTCTGCAGCCCCTGGTGTGAGCTGGGGGTGCCCCAAACTTGGGACACAGGGGATGTGGCACCAAGAGAGCTTGTCCTTGGTCCTGTGACTGTCACAGCAGCAGCGGGACCAGAGCTGAGAGGGAACTGGGCAGAACTGGGAGGGAGCTGGAGAGGGAAAGAGGCTGCTCCCACCCCCCAGGGAATCTCTTTTATTGGGGTTCCTCCTGCCGGGATGTCACACTCAGCATCTTCATCTGCCTCTGGGTGCTTGGGGTAAAACCTGCTTGTGTTTGGCAGCAGAGAGGATCAAAGGGATGAGAGGAACCGGGGGCTGAGGTCTCATCCCACCCCCAGCCAGGAACAAAAAAGCTTAAGCCCCTCAAAAAAAAAAACCCCAAAACAAAACAAAAAAAAGCAAAAAACAAACCCAACACCCAACCCAGCTTAAATCTCTTCCAGTCAGAGCCACATCCAGGCCTCTGGTAGATGTCATCCCTACCCCACATGGGCTGGGGGTGGCTTCACTTTCCTTACCTTAGCAGGGAAATTGTGCCTTTTGTGTCGTGTTCCAGCCCTTCCCAGCTCTGACAGAAACCCCAGCAGCGTCAGCTCCTGATGCATCAGCTCTCCTGATCCCTGCTCCTGCTTTCTCCCTTCCCTCCTGATCCCTGCTCCTGCTTTCTCCCTTCCCTCCTGATCCCTGCTCCTGTTTTCTCCCTTCCCTCCCCTCCACCGGCTCCAGCTCCACTATCTTGGAGCCCCCACATCTCCCGAAGCTCCAGGGGCTGCTTTCCAGGCTGTAGGAAAGCTGAAGCCCAGGTAAAATGAGGGGGTTGGGGGGTGCTGCCCCATCGCAGGGTCAAGGGCAAAGCTCTGCTCTTGCTTCCTCTGCCCCCAACCCCCCCAAAAACCATGGGGATGGGCAGATATTAAACAGAACATCCTCGCTTCTGATTTTTTTTTCTCTGCTTCGGGGCAACCTGGAGCCCTAGGGGTACCCCCAAAGCAAGGGGAAGGGCCAGGGTCTGTCTTGCACTGAGCCCCCCCCACTGTGACACCTCGGGAGCACGGAGGCTGGAGGGGTCTCTGGGGGTGTCTGTTCCCTCAGTCACCTCCTCCTGAAAGATTTGGGGGTTTTTGAGGGTCATCTCCCTAGGTCTGTGCTGCTCATCACCTTCCCAGCTCCAGGCCAGGGTGAGAAAAGGGAATGGGATCGGGGAGCAGATGGGTTTGGATATAAGGTTAAGGGGCCAGTGAGCTGGGGACATTGGCCAGTGAGGCCACTGAGCCTCTTGAATTGGCTGTGTCCCCAGGCAGCCATGGCACAGCCCAGGAGATGAGCAGACACAGCCTGAAAAAGGCAAATAATAGAAAAACACAAGAAAATATTCCTGTCCTTCAGGGTTAAGTCACTGCTTGAGGCCCAGGACCCCTCCCGCCTGCTGCAGGATCCCTGCCTGGGCTGAAAAGCAATTAATGCTTCAGCAGAGGAGCCTGAAATTAGCTGGGAATGAAGCTTTTTGATGTAAAAACCCCAGTTTGAGAGTGGTGTTCTCCCTTCCCTGGCAGCAACCCAGCACAGTGCCCCCCTGTCCCTGGTGTCCCCCTGTCTGGGTCATGTTCTGCCCCGGGAAGGATGGTGCTGAGGGCTGCTCCAACCTCCCTAAAGCCCCGTGTTGGGATTTGCTGCAGAAAAAGTGAAGCCTCATTCTAGGCAGTAAATAATTAATGCCAGTGCCACCTCTCCCAGCTTCTCTCTGCAGGGTTTGGGGTTTTTTTTTGGTTTTTTGCTGTGTTTTGTATCTGCTCCCAGGTGTCCCAGTTACCAGGGCAGGGACTCAGGTGCTGCTCTCTCATCCTGGCCCAGTTTAAGGGAAGGAATTCTGCATCAGGGTTTGAGGTTGAAGCCCCAGGATTTCATTCCAGAGCCGGCAGCACCGGGAAGTTTGGGATTGGAGCCCTGGCAGCTCCCTGGGAGGGGATGGGGCACCAAGAAGATGCTGGAACCAGGGGGGGGTTGGGCTCAGGGGGGGCTCACACCACTCCACTCAGCTCATCCCAGAAGTGTCAGGCTCGGGAAAGATTTTATGGGCAGGATTTGTGCTCAAGGCACCTGGAAGAAAAGGAGTTTTCACATTTTTAAGCAGTGCTTTGAGTTAAAAAAAAAACAAAACAAAACACCTAAAAAAGCCTGGCCAGGGAAAAAACAGCAGCAGATCCCGGAGGGACTGAAATCCTGGGATCCAGGGGGAATGGGGACCCCGGGGATGGGCACCCTGGGGACAGGGAATGGAAATGAGGACCCCAGAGGGGAGACTGGGGGGAATGGGGACCCCAAGGGTAATGGGAACCCTGGAGATGGTGACCCGGGAGTGGAATCCCTGAGGAATGGGGACCATGAGGGAATGTGGATTTTAGGGATGGGACCCACGGGGAATGGGGACCTCGTGGGCAATGGGGACCCCGGAGGTGGGATTGGGGTGAATGGGGATCCTAAGGATGGGGATCCGGGAATGGGGATCCTGGGGATGGGGACCTGGAGGGAATGGGGATCCTGGGAATGGGGATCCTGGGAATGTGGACCTGGAGGGAATGGGGATCCTGGGAATGGGGATCCTGGGAATGGGGACCTGGAGGGAATGTGGATCCTGGGAATGGGGATCCTGGGGATGGAACCCGTGGGGAATGGGGATCCGGGGGATGGGGACCTGGAGGGAATGTGGATCCTGGGAATGGGGATCCTGGGAATGTGGATCCGGGGATGGGGATCCGGGGATGGGGACCCCATAGGTGGGAGTGGGGGGGGGGAATGTGGATCCCGGGAGTTGCTGTGGACCCGGGGGGGCTGGGGGGGGGGGAATTGGGAGTGACGGTCCCGGTCCCGGTCCGGTCCGGATCAGCTTCGCCCTCCGCACTCTGCTGTCCCTCGCGGCGTCCCGTCGGGCCGGGTCACGTGGCTCACCTGGCCCAGGTGAGGCGGGGCCGGTGCCGTTCCTGGATCGCAGGTACCGGGAGGGGGGGGGGAGGACACGGACCCGAACCCGAACCCGAACCCTGACCCCAGCCCCCAACCCCCACCCTGGTTCCGTCTCTCCGGCAGCTCCTGCAGCGCTTTCCCCGCCGGTACCGCCCGGGCCGGGCCGGGCCTGAGGGAAGCAGCGAGGCCGCGACCGGGACCAGAACCGGGACCGGGGGAGGGGAGCGGGGTCCCCACGGTGTCCCCCGAGACCGAGGTGCCCCGGGTGCTCTGTGTACCCCCCCTCACTGTCCCCTTCCCCCCCCCGGCTGTCCCCGTGTCCCCTCCCGGTTCTGTCCCCTCCCGTCCCGGTTCCGTCCCCTCCCGGTTCTGTCCCCTCCCGTCCCGGTTCCGTCCCCTCCCCTCCCGGTTCTCTCCCCCCCGTCCCGGTTCCGTCCCCTCCCCTCCCGGTTCCGTCCCCTCCCGCTGCTCCGGGCCCTTCCCCGCTGTGGGTCGGAACTTTCCCGAGGAGGATTTGAGGTCCCGTTTGGGCCTTGCTGGGCTCTGCTCGGTTTTCCAGAGCTGAAAACCCCCGAGGGAGTGGGGGGGGGGGGGGGGTAAGGAAAAGCCAGACCGGGTCTGGGTTCTGTTCCGAACCGGGTCCGGGTTCTGCCCCATCCCAAAGCCGGGGTGCGGGTACCGGGGGTTTCTCCCATCCCTGGCATTCCAGGGTTTATTTACCCCCCCATCCTTGTCAGCTGAACTCGGGGGGGTTTTATTTTTTGGGAAATGTTGGGTGAGGAGCACTGGGCTGGGTCGGTTCTGACCCGGGTGATGGGGGATGCAGGAGCAGAGGATGGATCCAGGGTCTCTCTGGCCCAGAGACACCAGCTGTGAGCCTGCAGGACTGATTTGTTTTGGGTTTTTTGTTTTGTTTTGTTTTTCCACAGAGCTGAGATAATGCTCTTCCCCTCAGGAGGAGTCCAGGAGCTTTCTGGGGGCACCTTGAGCTCCTTCCAGTTATTTAAGAGAAGTTTTATGTATCTGTAAATCCAGAATTTAACTTAATTCTTTGGCTTCCCCTCCTAACAGCAGTGGCAGTGTGGATGTGGCTTTATTAAGTGCTTATTAGATGATTATGGCTTTATTAAGTTTTTTCACACCTTCATTTAGCTTTCTGGTTATTTGTTTTATTTGTTTTTTGGGTTTTTTTCAACTTTCCAAGGAAATCCTGTCCTCTGAACAATGAAGATCTTAGACCCTGGCTAACAGACACCCCAAACTCTTTGGGAATCAGATTCCCTCTTGGGAAGCAGATGCTGAACTTCTCCAGGAGGATCCTTTCAGTTCTGTCTGAGAACCCAGGAAGCTCCCAGCGACCTCGTGAGTCCCCTCTGGGCTGGGGGGTTTCTTTCTGCTTTTTTTTCCTGACCTGCTGAAGGGGTTTCCCCTCCCATCCTTGGTGCCAGAGGAGCTGAGTCCTGGATGTACCCCCTGGAGAATTCCTGCTCCAGAGGGGGCAGGAATTGGAGCTGGGAAGGGGGGGAAGCTGGAGGTGCAAGTGGGGTTAAGCTGTGAGCCTGCAGGACTGATTTGTTTTGGTTTTTTTGTTTTGTTTTGTTTTTCCACAGAGCTGAGATAATGCTCTTCCCCTCAGCTGATAAAATGCTCTGAAATTTGAGGTTATCTCATATATTTTGGTTTGAGCCCAGCTGCAGTGTTTGGGGTTTGGTTTTCAGTTCAGAGCTGCCTTGGGAAAAGGGGTGAAGCTGAGGAACAAAAAAAAATTAAAACAAAACCACTCAACCCTGTTTTTTTCTGAAATAAAAGCAGACAAAACTCTCTGCTGATGTTGAGGCCAGGGAGCTCTGGAGCATCTGGGGCCTTTTTATTTAACATTTTGTCCAGAAACATGCAAAGGGAGCACCCAGGACATGGGCTACTTAGGGAGTTTTGGAGCCAAAATATTCCTGGAAAGCAGTGGAGAGCTGAGACTGCCCAGGGAGTGTTTGCAGGCAGCTCCTGGTTCTTTGTGGGGTGAACACAGCTATTTGTTTGGGGTTTTTCTTAAAAAAAAAAAGTGAAAAAGAGACAGTGCTCTAAGGAAATAGGACATTTATTTATTCATGCTTGAGGTGCCCCATAGAAAGGATCTAGTGGAGCAGCAGGGACAGTCTAAAAACACTTAAACTATGGCTGGGCTGATTAATTAGCCTAATTAGTATTTAAAAGGATCTCTGGGGGGTGAAAGCAGCCTTTGCCAAGGAGCTTAGAAAGCCTGGACAATTTAGGGGCCCCCCCATGGGATCAAAGTGACAGCCTTGACCTCCCTGCTCATCAAAATTTCCTCATCCTGGGGGGATTTGAGGTGCCCAATCCTGCTTTTTGAGTTGGGGGAGGCAAAGTGCTGCCCTGTAAAACAAACAAACAAACACCAAACAAAACTGCTTTTACTCCCAGGTGCAGACTGTTAGTACAAGGAGTAAACCAATTGCTGGGGGATTTCTGTGGTAGGTTTTGCTTCCTGTTGAGGAGGTCATTAATCCAGATGAAGACATGGAGTTTTCCTGGGAAAACCTTTGAGGTGACAGGCTCCCAGCAGGGGGACTGGCAAAAAAAAAAAAAAAAAAAAAAAAATCAGTGATCCTAACAGCTGTTGCTAAATCCTCTACAGTTAAATAGCAGCAAATGAATAATCCAGAGGCTGAATTGGCAGCTTGCATAATGATTGATGGATTGCTTGTCAGCTCCTCCCGGGCATGGTGTGTTTTGAAAGGGGATAAATGCTGTCAGGGGCCAGCTTAACCCTAAGGAATGCAAGACAAAGGGGAAGTTGGCTAAAAGAAGAGACTTTCCCTTTGGAGGTTGGCTCCACCTAGGGCTCTGCTGCTCCTTGATTGCTCTGGAGCAAGACTTGGCTTCCAGCTGCCTTGGGGAAACCTCTTCTGAAGGTTACAGGCTAAAAATAATCCTTTAAAAACATTTCCCTGCTGATCCAAGTATCTGCTGTGTGAAAAGAGCAGGGCTGGAAGAGACAGGGAGCCCTGCCAGGCAGGCTGGACTCCCTCTGGATGGCACCAACGAGTCCTGATGGAGAATATTTCTGTAAATAATCGAGATGTTGACCTAGGGAGTCCCTGGCTTTGACCATCAGGGCTTTCCCTGTCCATCCCAGCAGCTCAGGGGGGAGGCTGGTGACAAATCCTTGACTCCAGCCCTTCTGGTTCTGTAGGTGCCTGAGCCATGCTGGGCCGGAGGAGAGGACTCCCCCAGGACCTCCACAGCCCTCGCCAGCTCTCCCCATCCCCCCCGGAGGCTTTGCCCCTGCGGCCCAGAGCATCCCAGGAGGTTGATGTCAGCTTGGAAGTGTTCAGTGGTTCCACCCCCGAGCTCAAGCAGAGTCGCAGCAGCAGAGCTCAGCAGATGAGGGACAGGAAAGGTCACAAAGCTGACCTCAAAGACTCCAACGGGAGGGAAGCTGAAACCATCACCTTTATTCCTGGTCCAGCAGAGGCTCCCCCGAACCAGAGCTTCTGCTGTTCCTCTCTGGCTCAGGCCTGGAACACCTACAAAGCTGTTTTCTGTTGTATAGTGACCTGTGGGGGTTGCTTTCAGGACTGCAGTGTCTGTATCCCTTACCCAGGACCTGCTGAGACCTCCACTGAGGAGGGAAAGAATGGAGATTACAACGGGAGACTGCCCAACAGCCCTGCCAATGTCTCTCCTGCTGAGAAGAATGGGAACCAGATCAAAAAGTCCAGCATGGGCAGCAGTTTCAGCTACCCTGACGTGAAGCTGAAGGGCATTCCTGTCTATCAGAACAGGAGCCCCAGCCACCACCTGGAAGCAGATTCCTGCTGCAAAGACTTGCTGGCAGACAAGCCCTTGAGGAACAGCATAGAAAACCCCCCCCCTCCCCAGCAGCCACAGGAGCTCAGAGGAATATTATTCCTTCCATGAGTCTGACCTGGATATCAGTGAGCTGAATGGCTCCATGTCCAGCAGGGAAATCGATGTCCTCATCTTCAAGAAGCTGACAGAGCTCTTCAGTGTCCACCAGATTGATGAGCTGGCTAAGTGCACCTCAGACACTGTCTTTTTGGAGAAGACCAACAAGATCTCAGACCTCATCAACAGCATCACTCAGGACTACAACCTGGATGAGCAGGATGCTGAGTGCAGGCTGGTCCGAGGCATCATCCGGATCAGCACCAGGAAAAGCAGAGTCAGGCCCCAGATCTCCATCCCAGCCAGCCAGAGCCACCAGGAGAAATCCAGCAGAGGCAATGCACCAGACAGTGGGAATGAGACCATGCTGGAGTCCATGGTCATCAGCCAGGATGGTAGGTGTGGGGTTTGGGTGTTCTGGCTCAACAGGAGAGGGTTATTTGAGGAAAATTGTGGAGATGGGGGAGTGGAACAGGGTTGAAAGGCAAGGTCTGACCTTCAGGCCAGGCTTCTTTCCCTGGGAGGTGGGAGTGGAGGTTTTTTTGTGTTGCTGGAGACACACTCACCCTGTCGTGGCTTCTTTGATAGCATCTTTCACCATCAGTGAAGTTTGTGCTGAGCAATGGAAGGGTTTATCCTGCTGCAATGATTCTGGCTTTCCTCCACACCTCCAAGCTAGGCAGAAAGTCCATGAGTCAAACCTAACTGGTATGACCAGACAAGCTGGGTTGTGCCAGAGGATGTCCAGTACCTGAGCTGACTCTCTCTTGTGCTCCACCACCCTTAGACTGCTGTGACAGAGACTCCCTGCACCCTGGGGTGAGGAGCAGCCACTAAATATCCCTGCAAAGCAGAGGGAAGGGTCTCACAGAGGTTCCAGAGCTGCTCCTCTCCTTGTCTGGAGCAACCTGAGGCATCTGACCTCCAGAACAGGTTGTAAGAGAGTTTCTTGGAGAAAAAAAAAAACAAAAACACATTGAAAACCTGAGCGTGGGGGGCAAGGAGCCATCAGGAGGTAATGGAGGAAACTGGAGGTGGCTGTTGTGCTTCCCAGCTGAGCAGTGAGGCTGCTGCTGCTGCTGCTTCCTGGTGTTTAGGGACTTAAAAAAAGCTGAGATGAGCAGGACAAGGGTGGATGAGGTCTGAAGGATCAGCCTCTACCTCTCCTGTCACCTGAGAGTGGTCACTCCTGCAGAGCCCTGGGTGGGAGCTTCACTCCCAAGTGGCAGCTGCCTCTTCTTTCCCCTCAGACTCTTGGTTTTCTCTCCAGATTTGGCTGTGCAAATATCAGAAGAAACCCCAGCAGATGTGATGGCCAGGAACATGAGGAGGCACAGTAGTGCAGGTAAGGTGCCCAGGTGAGGGTCCCACCTGCATGGCAGGAGGGAGGGGAATGCCCTGAACCCCTCAGATTATTCACAGCTCCTCTTTTCAGCCTCTGCACAAGCTGAGCTGGCCCCTGCCCCACAGGTTCTTGTAGGGCTGTAGTTCCCTTGAGCTTACTAAGGTTGCACAAGACCTCAAAGATCTTCAACCATCAACCCAACATGGTGCCCACTACACCAAGTGTCCCCAAGTTCCACATCTACACATTTTTTTAACCCCTCCTGAGATGATGGGGACCTGGGCAGCCTGGGCCAGGCCCTGACAACCCTTGCCAGGGAGAAATTCTTCCCCAGCTCCAACCTAAACCTCCCCTGGCACAACTTGAGTTGTGCCAAAAGTTCCTCTTGTCCCATCCCTTGTTCCTTGGGAGCAGAGCCCGACCCCCCCTGGCTCCAACCTCCTCTCAGGGGGTGTCAGAGAGCCAGAAGCTCTCCCCTCAGCCTTCTCTGCTCCAGGACCAGCACCCCAAACTCCCTCAACTTCTCCTTGGAAGATTTATGACCCTTGTGAAAAGCTGCTCAGGTTGGTGGCTCCTGCAGCAGCAGAATGAAACCCAAGCCTGGAGACCTCCCTGTCCCTGCCTGGTGCTTGGCCCCAGAGCCTCTGGGGGTCCTGACAAATCCTGGGGCTCTGTTTGGGGGGTGTCCAGCTGAGGTCACACATACTGGGAAGAAAAGGAACTGTGCAAAGAGGAGGAGGGGGACAGTGCCAACCTCTGATCCTCATGCCATGCATGCTCTACTCCAAAGAGCAGCCCAGGGCTAAGAGACAATTCTTCTCCTGGGTAATCACAGATCTTTCCTAGAAGATGGCCACACTGCAGGCAGGGTTCTTCCCTGCCCGTGGGCTTGGTGTGGCTTTTCTCCTCCCTCATGATACACAAAGGCTTTTGTGGCAGCTGCTTCCCTCCCTCCCAGGCACCAGGCAAGGTGACTGTCCTTCACAGTGTCTGATGTCACCTCTCTTCTCTTTCCTCTCCAAGGCTCTCCGACCAGCAGAGATTCCTCTTTCCAAGACACAGAGACTGACTCCTCTGGGGCACCTCTGCTCCAGGTGTATTGTTAAGGAAAAGGACCCCAGCAGCAGGCAGGCACCACGGGCTGTGGCTGCAGTCACATTTCTCCTCTTCCCAGACAGAGTGTGCTCAGCCACATTTTTTTTTTCTCCCCATCTGCCTACCCTAATCCTTTTTCAAATCCAATTTTTTTCCTGCTGTCTGGATTTCATTGGATAATATTGTCAATTTTTTTTTTTTTTTTGAACATCAAGGGAATGAACTGTGGAGGAAATGAACTTGGGAAATGACATGTGTGCCCAAGGAGGAGGAGATGGACAAGGAAGTATCAGATAACTTGTGCCTCTGTCATTTCCATACTTCAGGTTTAGCTTCAACAGCCTCAGTGGCCCAGCCCTTCCCTGCTTTTCAGGATCAGTTCTTGCTTTCTGGAATCACAGAAGTTAACCTGGGTGGATGGTGTCTCTGTTGGTGCCAATGCTGAGGTGGAGGTCAAGCACCTGCTCTCTAGGGACCCAGATCTCTAGTGAAAGTGGCTGGGTTGACTCCCAAAACCTCAGAACTGTATCCAGAATGTTTCAGCAGCCAGCTCTGCCTCCTCCCTGCTGCCAGCTCCAGCTGGAGGTGGTTCTCCTGAGGAGAAGGTTCAGGTAATGTCCTTGGCTTCCTCTGGGACCTCTTGGCCTGTCCCCTGAGGCTGGGCTGGGGGGGGAATGGGTGCCCTGCTCCCACATAGCCCCCAGGGATCAGCTGCACAGGCACTGCCAGGCCAATGGCTTGAGCTGTCACCAGGGACATCAGACATGTCACCAGAGGCCACCCCAGCCATGTGTGCCAGCTCATCCTCTGCCATCCCCCCTCATGCCAGCTGCCAGGGTGAGCTTTGAAGGCAGAGTTAGGACAAGGGAGGGCCATAATTGGTTTAGGGGGCTTTTATAACAAAAAAATCAGGCTGTTGGACTCTTCTGCTAGAAAATCCTTTCTGAGTGCCTTGCTCCAAAAAGGTGAGTGGCTCCAGAGGCTCTGTGAGGAGCTGCTGGGCTCTGCCCCTGCCCCATGGGCACTTGGCACCTTCGCCTTCCCTTTGCTCCTCTCTCCAGCAGCCAGTGGGAAGCAGGAGCTGTGGGATCACTCCCGAGGGCACAGTTCCAGGTGACCTTGGTGGCAGGAGGAAGCTGGATCTTGGTGCTTCTGTTGCCACTTGGTTGTTTATCAGAAAGTAAACAGGTGAAGCCAGGGGATTTGTTTATGCACTTGGGTGCCCTTGGATGTGAACTGCCAAACGTGGTGTTGGATTTACCAGCAGGAGGACAAACACAACCCCTGAGTTCTGAGGAGAGGGGAAACCAAATTTTTATGTGGACCATGTTTTTGTGCCTGAATTGGATGAAATGTGCCTTAATTAGATTGAAATGTGCCTTAATTAGACTGAAATGTGCCTTCCTTGGACTGAAATGTGCCTTTATTCCATAGGCTGTGATTACTTTTCATAAGGTTGGGTAAGGGAGGAAAAGGATTTCATTCCTCCCGTGAGCTGTCAGCTTTATTTAATCAGCCAAAACCCTCTTGAAATGTAAGGTTCAGGTCCTTGCTAAAGCCTGGTTTTGTAAACTGCTCCCCTTTCAAGAGCACAAATCATGGACATGGCTGAGACCACACCTTGAGACACTGGTGGGGAGAGATTTTGAGAATAAAGGGAGAGACTGAGGCTGGGATTTGCCTTCCCCTCCCTACTTTGTTTTTTTTAAAGCTGTTCACGGTAAAAGAAAACAAAACATTTGTACAAAAGAAAAGACTTGAAGCAAAGCCAGCTTGGGACTCCCAGAGCAAACTGTGTTTGATTCACCTCCTCCAAAATGCCACCTGGATTGTTGGACCCCTTTGGCTTCCTGCTCCTGCCTGGATTTGTAGGTACAGACTGGGGACAAGTTGACTTAACCCTGAGCACTGAGGCATCAGCTGGGGTCATGCTGAGATGCTTTGGAGGTGAGGGGCCTTGGATGGACCAAAAAGCTGCTGCTGGCTCTGACAGATGAGAGAGGATATTTTTTAATGCTTAGGCTGTGTGTGAAGAGTGAGTGTGGATGGATGGAGCTCGCAAAACCAAAGTAAAAAAAAAAAGAAACCTCCCCCCCAAAAAACTCCAGAGGATCACTGTCAACCCGGTGGTCCCTGAAGCTGGTGCCACCTGTGATTCTTTTGCACTCCTTGCCCTTAAATGTCTAAATTGTTGAGGTTTGTTGGTTTTTTTTTTCTTTTTTTTCTTTTTTTTTTTTTTTTTATAAAGCCAAAGCTGTGCTCTTTACCTTTGCTGTGTCCTGTTCCTGCTTCCATCCCTGTGGGTTGAGCAGCCCTGGGCCTGGCTGAGGGAGGGGGGATGGGGGGATGTTGGAGCACACAGATAAAAATCTTTTCATCCATTTGGGGCTGGCATTGCCAGGGCTGGGAGCTGGGACACAGGGAACCTCTTGGGAAGTGCCAGTGGGAGGAAATCTGAAGGGGTGATGCTGGAACTGAGCAGTCTGGGTTTGGGGGGAGAATTTCCAGCTCTTTCCCTGTGGCATTGACAATTCTTGCTGGAAAAGACAGCCTGATGGAGTAGAAGGATTAAACACCAGGCAGGCTGGCAGCAAAGTCTTGTGGCTTTTTTGGTTTTTATTTAGATTGGTTGGAAACAGAAGCGCTGAGGTACTGACAGGCTGACTCCTGTCCTTACCTCTGCTCTCTGAGGGGTTCCAAAGAATGTTTATCAATATGGTGATAGGTGCTTTATATATATAAATATAAATATAACAAATATATAATATAATTATATTATCTATTATATATTATATATTGTATATTTTTATATGTATATATATATATAAACCTGTCCCTGATGGGAAGGGGTCAGGATCAGCCTGGGGAGGGCTCAATCTGACTCTCAGGCTGTGTTTTGCACCAATTTCTCTACAAAACTTCAGCTGTGACCTGCAGAGCTCCATCTCCTGCCCCTTCCCTCCCCCTCCCTGGGCTGAGGGGAGGGGGTCACGAGTGGCTTTGTCCCTCTGATGTCCCAGGATCAACTCAGTGCAAGGTAAGAGGGGGGGGATAGGCTGAAGGGTTGGTGCCTCTTTTCCTTTTTCCCCAAATTGGGTCCGTTTAGGTCTGGTGATTCTTTTCCAGTCCCTACAGATGGGCAGAATCCCAAGCCCAGACAGAATTCCTTCTCTGCATTTTTCCTCTGTCTCTTGGGTCCCAATTTTATCCAACCACCTCTTGGCAGCATCTTCTGCACTAAGGGATGAGTTTCCTGACAGGATTTTAAAGCCATGAGCAGGGAAATGCCCCCGTGGCATGGTTGGGAAGGGTCTCCTGGGGGGGGGGGGGAGATGGGTTTGTGCCTGGAGCCTTCAAACCAAGCAATTGGTGTCTTGGGGGGGGCAAAGTGCTGGCCAACAAGGTGGCTTTGTCACTGCTGTCCCCACCTGCTCCGAAGTTTTCCTGCTGCTTCCTCCTGCAAGCCTGGGCTGGGTTTCCCTGCCCTTTGCTTACCCTTCCTCTCTCCAATTCTCAAGTGCTTTTTCTTGGAAGAGTTTGGTCCTTTCCGTGTTCATTCCTCTAACTGCTTCTCTTGGGATTCTCCTTGAATTCCCCCCCACACTCCCAGGAAAAGTTTTCTGGAGGTTTTGGGGGGGGGTGGGAGAGGCCTGGGCTGTGCTGGCAGCCCCAGCTCCTGCGGGTGGCAGCACTGAAACGGGGGAGAGCAGGGGCTGGGAAAAACAAAAGGAATTTGGGAATGAGCCCAAAGGAGGGGCTGGAGTCCACGGTGAGGGGGCTGGAGCCAGACTGGGAGAATTGGGAATGTTCAGCCTGGAGAAGAGAAGGCTGCAATGGGGAGACCTTAGAGCAGCTTCCAGTGCCTGAAGGGGCTGCAGGAAAGCTGGGGAGGGACTTGGGACAAGGGCCTGGAGGGCTGGGATGAGGGGTGATGGCTTTAAACTGGGAAAGGTTTGAGATTGAGGTTGGACATGAGGAAGAAATTCTTTGGGGTGAGGGTGCTGAGCCCCAGGTTGCCCCCAGAAGCTGTGGCTGCCCCATCCCTGGCAGTGTCCAAGGTTGGATGGGGCTTGGAGCAGCCTGGGCTGGTGGGAGGTGTCCCTGCCCATGGCAGGGGGGGCACTGGGGGGGATTTAAGGTCCCTTCACCCCCAAACCAAGCTGTCATTCAGTGATCTATAGCAGCAAAACCCTCCATGGTCTCCTGGGGCGGGGGGTCCAGACCAGGACATATGGGTTGGATTTGGTTCCTGACATGGTGCCTGATGTGTTCCTGCTGTGGTCACCTTGCTGAGTCCCTGGTCCCTGCTCTCTGTCACTCAGACTGGGATGAGGCTTCAGGAAGTTTCTGCTGGTGAGGGCAGAGCTCTGCCTCAGCATTGCTTAGTCCAAAGGAAATTGCTTTTTAGAAGCAAAAAGGTGGTTTTGCTTCAGCTGGAAAATGTCAGTGACAGTTGGGTGTTTGCAGAGGACAAGGCCACCAGGAGAAACACCTTCTGTTCCGCTGGTTGGGGGGGGTTGAAGTCCAGGGGTAGTGCTGGGGTCAAGCACTGTTCACAAACACAGCCCCGGGCATTCACCTGCCATGGGGCTCAGTGCTGCAGCCCTGGCCCCATCCCCCCAGGACTCTTTGCCTGCAAGGCAAAATGCCACCCCAGCCCCCCTGCCCCCCCAAAAAACCCCAAAATCTCCCCCAGCTTCCTCTGGGGTTCCCACCTCTGTCTGAGCTCTGTTTTCTCCCAGCCTTCAAGTGGCACCCACCAGATCTCAGCCCAGAGTCAGCCTGAACTGGGAAAAATCCAAGTGTTTCCAACAAAAATCACTGCCACAATCCCACACCCCAACCCCCTGCTGGGGCTGAGCATAGGGACAGCCACCAAGACCTGGGGTTTGGTGACACTGAGGGAGCTCAGTGGCTCTTGGGGACAATTTCTTCACTGACACAGAGTGGTCAGGGCCTGGCCCAGGCTGCTCAGGGCAGTGGTGGAGTCCCCAGCCCTTGGCAGTGGGGGAAATTGGGGGGCTTTGGGTTTGATCTTAGAGGGCGTTTCCAACCTTAATGATTCCATGATTTTTTGTGCTTCAAGCAGGCAGCACAACACTGGAATGGGGACCTCCAGGTGCCACCATGATCCCATCAGATCCAGGGAGCTGCCAGCCCTTGGCTCAGGTTGGACTCAAGGGTTTGGGTTTGTGTTGCAGAGCTGAGGTGGTTCAAGTAATAAAGCTCCAGGCTGGGGTGGTGCCATGAGCCACACTTTGTCCCCAGGAGACACCCCAGAGCCTGTCCTGGCTCCTCAGGAAGGGCTGTGGATCCCTCGAGCTCCAGGGAGCAGCAGCAGAGCTCTGACACACAACTGAGACCGGGGTGAAGCTCATTGCACCCCCCAGAACAGACAAACGGGACCTGGGGGAGCTGGAAGGTGAGGAAGTTGGAAGATCCAAGAGCCCAGATTCAGATCCTTGCCTCAGGGAACTGCTCACCTGGGTGACTGCTGGTTTGTGACCCCCCCGAGAGCTTTAGAAAAGTAAATGCTAAGTGTCCTAAGACTCAAAAAAAAAAAAAAAAAACCAAACCCAAACCAAAAAAAAACCCAACTCACCAGGTGCAATGCCAAGCTTCACTTTGCCCAAGCAGGTTTAGGTTTTTTGTTGGTTTTGTTTGGGTTTTTTTTTCTTTTTTTTTTTTTTTTTTCCCCCAGCTGTTTGGGTGGGAGGTGGAACCCTTGAGGTGGCAGAGGGAAGAACCAGCAGAGCAGGGAGCTGAGGTCAGCCCTGGGGCAGGGGTGGCTTCCTCAGTGCAGTCCTGAGCAGAGCCTGGAGCTAGGAGCCTTGCTCACCCCCCTGTGTCCCAACATCCATCCCCAGCAGGGAGCCCCAGAGGTATTTATCACCCCCCTGTAGGCCCTTCCCAGCTCCCTATCCCTACCTGGAGGAAAAAATCACAGACTCTCCCTGGGAACTTGCCACTTTCTTTATGTTTTTAACAAGGACATGGACATGCAGTAACGCCGTGGCAGGGGGGGCTCAGTGCCTGCCAGGAGAGACACCCCCAGTAAGGACACCAACCCCAAAGAAACCCCCCCCTAACTTTTCCCTTGCTGCAGGCCACCAGGAAAACCTTTCCAGCTGGGATGGGAGCCCTGCAGGGCTCAGCCTGTTCCACTCCTGGTGAGAATGGAAGCAGCAGGCAGGAGGAGCAGGGTTTGTCTCAAGGCAGCAGCTGCTGTTTGGGGCTTTTTTAACTCTCTTCTTCCCTTCCCCAAGAGGCAGAAGGAGAAGTATTTAACAAACTAAACTGGCCCTTGTTTTCACAGGAAAGCAGAGAGGAAAGGAGTGAAAATCTGGGGAGTATCTGCAGCCAAACAGCAGAGTAGATGAGCAGCTGAAGAGCCAGGTGGTGAAGGTAAGAGACACATGAAGAGTCTGTCCCAAATCCTTTCCAGCCTGGCTCTTGCAGCCCTAATGCTCTCTGACCCCTCCTCACTGCTCTTTGGGAAGTGTCACAGGTGGCTGAGCTGTTGCAGGCTCATTCCCTGGCCTTGTGCTCTGCTCCATGCAGGACAACTTCCCAGGGAAGCTGTGGATGCCTCCTTTAGGGAAGGCCACGTTGGATTTGGCTTTGAGCATCACCTGGTGGGATGCATTCCTTGCTCGTGGCAGGGAAGTTGGAATTGGATGATCTTTAAGATCCTTTCCAACCCAAACCATTCCATGAGGAGGACATCAGGAAGCTGGGAGGGGGAGAGGGGAGGGGGATGCTGGAAATGTTGATTTGCCCAAGGTGAGGGATCCCTGCAAATTTGGCAATGGGTATCCTGCCCTGTTTGATGGGCTGAGTGAAATGGGGTGGGAGGGAGGGTTTAGTTGAATTTAGCCTTTGAAAAGTCCATTTCTGGATGCTGTTCCATGAACCTGCAAGAAAAAAAGAACAGAAGGGTGGCTATGAGTCAGGAAGAGCACTGAACAGCTCAGTCTGGGGAGGGGGGGGAAGGTATCTCCACTCTCTGCACCATCAATTTGGCTTCCTCCCCATGCCCACAGAGCCCCCTGGGACTCCCTCCCTTCACCACAAACATTTTTTCCTCGGGTCAGTGGTATCAGGAACCCTCCCTGCCATCAAGGGCAGCAAGTCCAGACACATGAGAGTTATTAATGAGCAGACACACACCCTTTAACCCTCAGCTCCCAGACAGACACGTAGCAACTGTGAACCTGACTCTGGGGCAGAGGGGAGATTGTGAGGGCAGATTAGGATTTCAGCTCAAACTGAAGTTCCCTTCAGCATTACTGTGGATGTGGCAGTGAAAACTCCTGAAGGACCTGACCAGAGAAACTGGTTTGAATCTAGCTACAACCCAGTTTCCAGCCTCCTGCAATCCCAGTGGATAAAACTCTTTAGACTCAGGTTGCCACATCAGGAAAGTTCTGAGAAGCTCCTGGCTTCCTCCTCTGCCCTGCAGTTCCCCAAGGGATGCAACACAGAACCATGTGGAGGCTTCACTTACAAAAGGCCTCAAGTTTTCCTCCCTGTTCTCATCTGGTTTCTCCCAGAATGCCACCACAGTGTTTCCATTGCCCTGGAAATGTGTGCTCCAAGAACAGGGTCCTTGTCCAGCAGCCAGGAGGGCTTCACTGGCAGAGCTCAGGACCCACCTGGCTGTCACTGAGTCTCCTTTGGCCTGAACAAAGTCTAAATTTCCTCTCTGCTCTTTACCAGCCAAGCCAAACTTCCAGAGCACTGAACGAGTGACCTTGCTGCTGGGTTATCCTAAATGTGGCCTTCCCAGGAGGAGAGGGGACTGCCCTCCTTTCTCCTAACCCAAGGATCTTTAAGTTCCCTTCCAACCCTAACCATTTTATGGTTCTAAGTCTGGTCTCTGCTCTAAAAACTTGCACCCTATGCTGCCCAGAGCAAAGCTTCTCCCACTACAGACCAGCCAAAGAAGAGCCAGGCCTGCCAGCCTTAATCCTCCTCCCAACCCCCAGGTAAGATGTGGGGCTGCACATGCTGCAGGGCTTTGCATGACCTGGAATTGCCTCCAGACCTTTCCACATGGCCTTGGGAGCTCCCTGAGTAAATTCCCTGCCAAGGTGTGCTCATGCCAAACAGGGCAATAAAGGCATAAAAGTGCAATGGGCTTGGAGACAGCAGGTGTGGAGGGAGGGAGGGAGGGAGGGAGGGAGGATGCCTGGCACTACTGGGAGATTAGAAACCCATCAAGGCCATGTTAAAGTTCAGTAGAGATGGTACCTCCACCCCCAAACATGCATTCTGGACTTGCTATCAGTAAGATAAGACAATTCCAGAGCTAAGTTCTAGCCAGGATTTCCTGTTATGCACTTCCACAGGTTTTCAATGCTTGGCCAACCCTTTCCTGGCTCTGTAGATGTCAACACAAGTAGGGCTGAAGGCCAGACTGTTGCTGCCTCAAGAGGAGAGGGGCTGAGGAAAGCAAGCAGCCACCAATTAAGGAGGTTTACCCACTTTTTCAATATGTCTTGCTTCTTCTGTTCATCAGATGTGGGGAGCCCCATGGATTTCTGACGTTGATCATACATCATTTTCTCCACCATGCTGCGGGTCTCACTGTCCAGGTCTGACAACTGAAAAGCAAAACTTGGATTCAAGTTGGAAGAACTCAGCCCAGACACTCAGCTTCAGTCATCTGAAAGTTTTCTATCCCCCTTCTATCAACAGATCCACCAGTACTCCCAGTATTGGTGGTACACTGGTGGAACAGAGCCACTGGGCCTGAGCTGAGGGTGAACATGTGCAGAAGGCTCCATTCCAGGGGCAGTTTTTACCTTTGAGTTCTCTGGGTTGATTTTTTTGGTGTTGATTTCTGGGTCTGTGGAGACTAGCTTGTTCCACCATTCCATCTTGTTGATCTGGAGGGAAGCAAAAATGGTTTTATTGTTGGTTTTTTTTTTTCCCTGGGATTGTTCTAGGAATTTTCTGTCTTAGTTACAGGAACAACAAAAAAAAAAGTTGCTGGAATCCAACTTTTGACAGTTGATCTCTAGGTCTGTAAAATATGAATCTGGATCAAGGGATTTCATTCCTCACCACTTCAGGTAGCCTGAATTTCCACAACTAGGAATCTGGGAGCAGGTCATCTGTCACATTTGACATGACATAAATAGGACAACAAACTAATGACCTGGAGAAGCCCAAGAGGAATATGAGCAGCACTAAGGTCTGGCCCTGGTTGTTGATGTCACTGACATGTCAAAACATGGCATTATTCCAGTAAGAAACAACTCTAAACTGACTGATTTCCTTCCAGCTTTTCCTGAACTGCTGCACAATGGATTAGATGAAACTGGATGAGAATAAATTAGGCTGAAAACAGGAGGAACTTGCAAAACTCTGCTTCTAACAGCATCATGGACATTGCCCCAGGGGTAAGCACAGTTCTTCAGTTCCAGCTGACAAAGCTCTGGGCTTCCACAGGACTTATCAGGCTCTGGTTTCACCAGGAAGGAGGCAGAGGAGCCTGAATCTTCCCTGCCTCATCCTGCTTTACCTTCTCCAGGTGCACGGTGACTGTTTTTCCATCTTCAATCAGCCAGGAGCTCTCCTCCACCTTCACCTCATTGAAGAGCTCCCCATCAATGAGAGGTGCCTGGCCCTTCAGGCCCACCCGGAGCCGGCGTCTCTGGATATCCACCACCAGGTCCTTCCCCTTCAGCCTGAAGTTCACCTTGAAAGGGATGGCCAGCTAGGGCAGAGAAAGCAGAAGTGAGGAGCTGAGCACTGAACCTCACCTCTCCTGCTGCTGCTTTAACCCTTTCTGCCTTCATTTCACAGAGCAAAGCCAGATCTGCCCTGGGGTTCTGAGTGAGCACGAGGGGAGAGGAGACAAGAGGCAACAGGATGGTCAGTGCCTCAAAGGGACCATAAAAAAGGAAGCAAGACTTTAATGTCTTGTTAAAACCAAGGTTTGGCCAAGTTAACTACAGCTTCTGAGAGTTTTATTTAGTTACCAAACTCTCTCTCAGCTGTTGAAATCCTGCTGTGAAGTACAACAACATCCCACAGGCAACTGTGATCCAAGGAATCAGCTCCACTGTTCTTCCCAGGAGTTCCTTCTTCCCCAGCATGGATTCCTTGGCTCCTGTGGCAAGGCAATACTTACATCCAGTTCTGAGAGAGTTTGTGTCCATCGATAATTTGGAAGGTCAGCTCCATTGCCAGAGTTGGGTTTCAGTTTCCCTTTATCCTTCTCATCTTCCTCTTCGTCATCTGTTTCCTAAGCAACCAATTTAAAGTGCAAAGAAAGCAGCTTTTCAGGTTTTCCTTTATCTTTCACTTCTATCAACTGTTCTTGGGTTGCAAGAATATATAAGAATTCTTATGAGAATTATTTTATAAGAATTTCAGCTCCACATATGTGATAAGTCACAGAAATGGTGATTCTGTAAAAACATAATTAGAAGAAAAAAAGCCAAAAAAACCCCATATTGAAGCCTTTGAGAATGGTGTTTTCTTAGAGAAAACCAGGACACCTCCTCTCACTCCCAGTTCTCATGGTTGCCCAGTTATTTCCTTCAGCCTAAAATAAGCCCTTGATGAGCTTTACCTGTCTGTTAGAATCTGTAGATTCACCTTCATCCTCTGAGGGTTTCACTGGGACGCTGTTAACCTGTCCTTGCACCTCTTTTTTCTGTTTAAAAAGAGAAGGAAAAAGCTCAGCTGAAGGGCAGCACTTGGTGTCCCTGACTGAGCTGACACCAGGTGGCCTCCCTTGAAAATTAAAAGAGCAGGATTTGAACCTGCAGCCCAATCTGACTGGGAATTTGCAACCCTTAGGCCAGGGGGACAACTCCCTTGGGTCCTCACACCTTGAGTCCTGCAGCAGAGGGTTTGAGAGAGGAATGACATTGCTACCCAACCCACTGGTTTGGGCTAACTGAAGTTTGCAGCACACCAGTGGCCCAAAAGGACCCAATCGGAGCCATTTTCACCGCCTGGGTGCAGAGGGAGAGGAAGAAAATCCCAGCAGGCAGCTCCTCCCTCACCTGCTCGATTTCCAGCTGCAGCCTTTCTGCTTCCTCATCTGTGAGTTCCTTAATCCTTGGCTCGTTTGCTTCTTGCTTTTCCTTAGCAAGCTTTGCAGCTCTCTCTGCCTTCTCCCTCCGCTCCGCCTCTTGCCGAGCTTTCTTCTCCTTCCGCTCCTTCTGAGCCAGTTTGTTGTGGTGGTTGAAAGTCTCTGTGATCAGCTGGAAGACAGGAACACACAGCAAAAAGGCTTAAAAAAAAAAATCTTTTTTACCCCCTACGAAGCCAACTCGCTGCTGGAGCTGGGGAGTGTTTGGTAGTGGCACAGAGGGGATTTTGGACTGCAAATCCGATGGGAAAACTCCAAATATTGCAGGGCAGCCCTTGTCAGTTCTTCCTCCCACGGGGGATTATTGCCACAGAGAAAAAGAAAGCTTTTCCTCTTGTTTTGGCCTTTGTGCCATCCCAGCAGGCTGAAGAACTGCTTCACCCAGCTGTTTGACAGCTACTCCCTCCAGCCAGAAAAACAGAGTCACTGGATCCAAGGTTTTTTTACCCAATTCTGACTTTTTCTCCAGAGAAATATTTGAAAATCTCCAGGGGGGAGGAGGAAGTTCCTTCAGAAATCTCCCACCCTCCCTGCAAACTCTTGTGGTGCAGGGAGTGTGAGCACCAAAACCTCAGGGGCTCTGATGCCAACAAGGAAGCTGAGAGCCCAGGGCACTGAGCAGGGCAGCACGCATCAGGTCTGGGTTTCACTCCAGAAAAAAAAATAAAATAGTTTAGACACAATCTGAGACAAGAAACCAGAGTGGGGAGAGTGCTGAGTCAGTGGGTTCATGTCCTGCTTCATACAGAACCCAAATGTTTCACAGGGGAGGGTTCAACACCTCGCAGGGCAAACTCGGAGCCTTTTTGTCAGTTTGTAACCAACCCCCAAGTGTTTCTGCTTGGCTTTAAACAAGATTTATTTAGATTTATTTATTTTTCTTTTCTGTCTCCCAGCCTCCACTCCTGAGCACACCACGACCCACGTTGAACAAACCTCCTGCCTGGCAGGGTGCAGACTCTGAGCTCCCTCCATGTCCCCCCCAAAGCTCCTCAAATCCCTTCCCTCCCCCCCACGTCAGTGACTTCCCCACCCCCTCCTCTTCCTCACAGGGCTGGGGAAGCAGTTTCTGTCATTTATTGTGGCTGCTGTGGTGTCAGAGGCTCCGTGCTGAGCACCTTTTTGGGCCATGTTGACAGACACCACCCAAGGAGAACACTTCTTGGTTTGGTTTGGTTTTTTGGCAGGGATTTGCTGTGGAATTGCCTCCAGCAGCAGCTCCCAAAGCACTGCCCACTGCTCCTCTCTGAAGTGCTGCTCCAGGATTCACTCCCTGGGAGCAGGCAGCTGACAGGAATTTGGGGAGATTTGCTCTTTGGTCTGACTTGAAGAGGAGGGATTTAGGTCAGACATGAGGAAGAAATTCTTTGGGGTGAGGGTGCTGAGCCCCAGGTTGCCCCCAGAAGCTGTGGCTGCCCCATCCCTGGCAGTGTCCAAGGTTGGATGGGGCTTGGAGCAGCCTGGGCTGGTGGGAGGCGTCCCTGCCCATGGCAGGGGGGGCACTGGGGGGGGATTTAAGGTCCCTTCATCCCCAAACCACTCTGGGATTCTGTTCTCTGAAGTGGCAAAGCTCAGGCAGAGAAGAAGTGGGAAAGAGGCTGGATTCAAATGAAAAAAGATCATCAAATGGGCAGAGGGCAGACAGCTCCCTGCTGTGGCAGCAGTTAACACCCACCCTGCCACATCCAACCCAGCAGCAGTGCCTGGTTTTCCAGTGAAATTCCAGTATCCAGGAAGGGGATCAGCTGCTGTACTGGTGAAAAAAAAAAAACAAACCAAAAAAACCCAACAAAACAACCAAACAACTCTTCAGGAGTGTTCTGGTTTTGATCACCCAGCTGTGAAACCATTTTGGTTTTCCAGCTTTCTTGAGGAATCCCTGCAGGACAGGAGATGCTCCAGGGTGCCCAGGAAGCCCCCCCAGACCCCCAGGTTTGTCCCCACCCCCCCAGCACGCTGGCCCCGTGTGGGCACCACAGCCCCAGGAGCAAGGTGGAAGGGCTGTGGACTTTGTGCTTGAGGTGAGCAAACAAGGTCACCCAGGGTCATCAACACCACGGTGTCTGTCACTGTGAAGTCACCAAGTCTGGCAGCTTTGCTTTCCAAACAAGCCTTTGGCCAGAGAGTGTCAAAAAAAAAAAAAAACACCACCAAAACCCCCCCCCCAAACCCAGCAGTGTCACAGCCTCAGTGTCACCTCAGCCAGGTAGAGAGCCCTTGGGTTCTGTGTCCTGGGAGGCAGAAAATAAAAAATAAATCTTGCTTGGAAAGCAAGCAGAAGCCCTCAGTGGTTGGCTGCAAAGGCACTGAAGGTTTTGAGGTACTCTTTAGGACATTTTTTTATCAGTGATGGCTTTCAGCAGCACCATGGGGTCGTGGTGTGGACTTCTTCAGGCAGGGAACTCAGTGCAGCCCAGCTGTGGGGGGTGGAATGTGAGTTGTAAGGCATGAAAGCTTGAGAGTTTGGGCTCAGTTTGTTTTTTTCTTTACCTTCTCTGCTATTCCATCTTCTCCACCGGTGAAAAAATCGGTTTTACGCCTCAGGAAACTAAAGAAGGTGTTGACAAGCTGGGGGGAGGGAGAGCGGGCAAGGGGGTGGGGAAGGGGGGAGGAGACAGAGACAAAAAAGAGCCATGAGAGCAGATCAAATCACCTCCTGCCCCTTGAGCACCGTTTCTCCTTGGTGTTCCCTGTGCCAGGACTGAAATCAACCCCGGGAGTGTAGCCCTGAGCAAATACCCATTAAAAAAAAAAAAAAAAGCTGCAGCTCCGGGATTCCCAGTTTTCAGAAGGAGCATCGGTGTGGTTTAGATTTCAGGTTTGAGCACCCAGGTTGTTACCTGCGGCAGGAATTGGGGAGTGCAGAGACACTGAGGGCACGGAGCGAGATGCTTGGATTCAGCCGAACCTCTCAGGGGGTCACCAAGGAAGGACCCCCAAGCACCCGAGGAGTCCTCAGCCCCTCATTAGCAACACCCTAATTAATCCTCCTGGGCCCTCAGAGGAGAAGCTGACCACGTGGTGCCTGGAACACGAGGAGCCCCAACTACCCCCCGCCTCCTCTCCCTCCTCCCGGGCCCGCCCCGATTCCCCCCCCCCCTCCCGAGCCCCCGGGGAATACAGAAAAGCTTCACGCACCCCCCCGCCCCCTCCCCTTTGCCGCCGCCGCCGCTCCCCCCGCCCCCGGGCCGGGCAGCGCTACCTCCCGCACTCCTCCCTGGTGCTGCTGGGCCATGGCGAGCAGCATCCCGTCGAAGCGATCCTCCTGCTCCGCCGCTTCCTCCGCGCTCAGCCCCATCCCGCTCCTCCGCCGCCTCAGCGTCCTCCCTGCTCGCCGCCGGAAGCGGAAACTCCGCTGGAGCGGAAAGGCGCCGGCTCCCAACCCCTGCGGCTCCACCAATCGCGACGCCCCTCGCTGCCCGTTGCTCGAAGTCGATTGGTTGAGGGCGCTGTCAATCTGACGCAAAGAGGCGGGGCGCCGGGCGGCCGGGGCGCGGTTGCCATAGCGACGGTGGCTCCAGGGCCTTTCCAGAAGGCTCCGCCAGGCCCGGGCCCGGGCAGGGGGGGTCCCGGTGACCCCCGGGGAACAGCCGCGGGGTGGGGACCTCAGGTCCTGATGGAGCAGTAGCATTAAACACCAGCGGCAAAGTCTTGTGGCTTTTTTTTTTTTTTTTTTGTGGTGTGGTTTTTTTGTGTTTTTTTTTTTTTAAATTGGTTGGCAAGAGAAGTGCTGAGGTAGTGACTGCTGTCCTTACCCTGCTGTCAGAGGGGTTCCAAAGAATGTTTATCAATGTGGTGATAGGCGCTTTGTAAATATAAATATTAAATTAAAATATTAAATAAAAATATTAAATATAATAAATACAATAAATATTAAATATAAATAAATATATAAATATATATTAAATATAAATGTAGATAAATATATAAATATAAAATATAAATAAATATATAAATATAAGATATAAGTAAATATATAAGTATATATTAAATATAGATAAATATATAAATATAAAATATAAATAAATATATAAGTATATACTAAATATAAATATAGATAAATATATAAATATAAAATATAAATAAACATATAAGTATATATTAAATATAAATATAGATAAATATATAAACATAAAATATAAATAAATATATACGTATATATTAAATATAAATATAGATAAATATATAAATATAAAATATAAATAAATATATAAGTATATATTAAATATAAATATAGATAAATATAATATAAATAAATATATAAGTATATATTAAATATAAATATGGATAAATATATAAATATAAAATATAAATATATAAATACATATTAAATATAAATATATAAATATAAAATATAAATAAATATATAAATACATATTAAATATAAATATAAGCATATATATATTAAATATATATATAAAGGGCTCAGGTGGCTCTGCCTCCCGCAGTGGGATGAACATGAGGCAATGTGTGTGCCCAGATGGCCACCAAAAAGGCCAAGAAGGCCACCAGCCCCCTGGCTAGGATCGTGGCTGGTGTGGCCAGCAGAGCCGGGCAGGGATTGTCCCCCTGTGCTGGGCACTGCTGAGGCTGCACCTCACATCCTGGGGTTGGGTTTGGGTGTGAAATGGGACATGGAGGTGTCCAGAGAGGGGGAACGGAGCTGGGGAAGGGTCTGGAGAATTTGTGAGGGTGCTGAGGGTGCTGGTCCTGGAGCAGAGGAGGCTGAGGGGAGAGCTTCTGGCTCTCTGACACCCCCTGAGAGGAGGTTGGAGCCAGGGGGGGTCGGGCTCTGCTCCCAAGGAACAAGGGATGGGACAAGAGGAACTTTTGGCACACCTCAAGTTGTGCCAGGGGAGGTTTAGGTTGGAGCTGGGGAAGAATTTCTCCCTGGCAAGGGTTGTCAGGGCCTGGCCCAGGCTGCCCAGGGCAGGGCTGGAGTCCCCATCATCCCTGGAGGGGTTTCAGAGCCCTGGAGATGTGGAGCTGAGGGACATGGGCTGGGGGTGGCCTTGGGCAGCGTTGGGTTCATGGTTGGACTTGAGGATCCTGAAGGTCTTTCCCAACCTGAGGGATTCTGGGGGGGAGTCCCCACCATCCCTGGAAGGGTTTCCAAACCCTGGAGATGTGCTGAGGGACACGGGGTTGGATGCGATGATCTGAAAGGTCTTTCCCAACCAAAACAATTCTTTGATTTCAAGGTGGAAATCTGCCAGTTCGCCCTTTCCCTGCCCCACCTTTCCTCCAAAGGCTCTGCCTGGGGTTGAACCCCACAGTCCCTCACCTCTCTGGGCTTCTCTTCCTCCAACACCAGTCCTGGCAGCAAGGTCAGGCAAACAACCACTGATAAATCCATTTCCAGGTTGCTTTTTCCAAGGCCATGGAACACGGGAGCTCAGACAAACGTGTGTGAACCTCCTGGCAGCCCTGCCCGGGGCCTTGGTGCCATGGTACAGCTGGGGGAATGACTCTGTTTATCCTCTTGGGGTAATCATGATAAGGCTGCCCAACCCCTTCATTGAGAAAACACCCGGGGAGAAATCATCTGACTCAAACCAATCAGCCTGGGGACGGCTGGGTGGTGGTGGTTTGGTTTTGGTTTATTTTGCGGTTGGTTGGTTTTTTGTTTTGTTGTTTTTTTTTTTTTTCCCTGTTGGTTTATTATTTAGATTTTCCAGCACGCAGCGGTCAAGGCTGCAGGGGGGTGTTCACTCCTGACCCTGCTTTATAAGAGGAGGTTTGAGCAGCTTGGCAGCCAGCAGAGCAGGGAGGACGGGGGAGAATCCAACTTCCAAGGAAGGATTTCCCTCCTCTCTTTTCATCTCTTGGAGCAGAAGCTGAGTTTTCCCAAGGAGACAACCTCCCGGCTCAGCTCTGACCATCACCACCACCATGGAGGTGGAATGTGAACGGTGCCGGTGCCACGGGGAAGACAAACCCAGTGCCATCCTCTACACCCTCCTCAGCCAGAACCTCCACCAAAGCCCCAACCCGGGTCACCAGCGCTGCCTCTGTCCCCAGCCCCGCACCGTCTGCCTCCGCACCCCTCGCCTCACCTGCCAGGAAGCTTCCAACGTCCTGGTGAAAACCCTCAGCTTCCTGCAAAACCTTCCCTCCTTCCATCTGCTGCCCCGGGAGGATCAGCTCCTGCTGCTGGGGAGCTGCTGGGTTCCTCTTTTCCTCCTGGGTTTGGTCCAGGAGATGGTGACCTTCGAGGTGATGGAGACCCCGGCTCCCAGCATGCTGAAGAAGATCCTCCTGGATGGGCAAAGGAAAGGGCAGGAGCCCGAGAGGACACAGCCCACCCTGGCTGCTGTGCAGAGGCTGCAGGGCTGCCTCAACACCTTCTGGAGCCTGGACCTGAGCCCCAAGGAATATGCCTACCTGAAGGGAGCCATCCTCTTCAATCCTGGTGAGTCTGCCTCTCAGAGAGGTCACCCTCATCCTCCTCGATCCTGGGGGGTGTCTGGTGCTCAGAGAGGTCACCCCCAATCCTCTTCAATCCTCATGGATGTCTGACTCTCACAGATTTCACCCCCATTTGCTTCAATCCTGGGGGGTATCTGACTCTCAGAGGGTTCACCCCCATCCTCCTCAACCCTGGGGGGTGTCTGGTGCTCAGAGAGGTCACCCCCAATCCTCCTCAATCCTCATGGATGTCTGACTCTCAGAGAGGTCACCCCCATTTTCTTCAATCCTGGGGGGTCCTTGCCTCTCAGAGGGTTCGCCCTCATCCTCCTCAATCCTCATGGATGTCTGACTCTCAGAGAGGTCACCCCCATCCTCCTCAATCCTGGGGGGTCCCTGCCTCTCAGAGGGTTCATCCCCCCACGTGTGACCATCCCAGGGTGTGGGATGCAGAGAGGGTCCCCTCCTCCTCAGCACCAATCCTGACAGGATGGAGGGATATCGGATGGAAAAGGCAGAGACCCTTGCCTGCCCCACAGACAACAAAAGACCCTGGGATTAGCAAAGCATAGGTTTGCCCCTTTAATTCCTTTTCCTCCCCCAGATGGAAGCCCTGGAGCAGCTACATCCCTGTAGAGCTCCTGAGTGTGGGCTCAGAGATCCCTGGGGGAACGGGGAAGGTTGGGAAGGGGATAATCCCAGGGCTGTTTCCCACCCTCCCTTCCTCACCACCCTCTCTTTCCTCAGACATTCCCGGGCTCAGAGCTTCCCCTTACATCCAGAGCCTGCAGAAGGAAGCCCAGCGAGCACTCCAGGAGGTCCTGCAACCCCTTCACCCCGAGGCCCAGGCTCGTTTTGCTCGCATTTTACTCATCTCTTCCACCTTGAAATCCATCCCTCCCGCCCTCATCACCGACCTCTTCTTCCGACCCCTCATCGGGAACGCCGACATCGTGGAGCTGATGGCAGAGATGTTGTACCAGAGGAGCTGTGAGCAGCTGGCTCCACGCTGAGCACCCCCCTCCTCCTCAGGGTGCTCCTCACCCCTCTGGCACCCGGGGATGAAGCCAGAGAAATTTTTGTGGGAAGTCCCATGGGGTGGCCGAGAGGATTGGAGAGCAGGAGGGGGGGAGAGGTGGCTCTGGTCCCACATTTGGGACTTTCCTTCCTCCCTCAGCTGCCTTCAGACAGTCCCAGAGGAGGTAGGGGTAGAAGTTTGGAATCTGGGAATTTGTTCTTCCCTCCACAAGCCCAGGGCTGTACTCAGCTCCCAGGTGGATCCCCTGGGGTTTGGGGACATGGAAGGACAGCGGGATGGGTCACCCAGCACAGACATCACAGGGGGGAAGGCTGGGGGGTGGCTTGGTCTCTTTGCTGTGCTTGGAAATTTTGGAATTATTGATGAAGGATCTTTCCTCAGGAGTGTGAAATCATCCTGGGGGTGCAGATTTACCCCTCCTGCCTTTTCTTAGCTCAAATCTTTTCTCTCTAACACCCTGAAACTCTTCAGTGGGTAACCCAGGAACCCCCAAACCTCTCACGTGTCACCTCAGGCCATGGGCTGGTGGCATTTGTGTGACAAGAAGTGACACCCCCACCCCCCGGGTTGTGAGGGCAGAGCAGAGGAGTGGAGATGATGGTGTGGGAGAACCAAATGTCATTCCCTGGCAGCAGGAGGTCTGGAAATTCCCCTCTTCCTCCTCCTCTTCCTCCTTCTGCAAGGAGTTCACTCTCAGTATTTTGTAAGCAAAACATTCCTGCAGTTTGTATAGAAGATGCAGTAAATTATTATTATTATCATTGTTATTATTATTATTATTATTGTTGTTGTTCCTATTATTATTTAAATAAAACCTTTTACATTTTGGAGCAGGGTGGTGAAATTTTGTTTAGAAATGCTGATCAATCCCTGGTGGGGTGAAAACCCCCAGTGCCAGGGCTGTCCCTATTCCTATCCCCAATCCTGTCCCTGTCTCTGTCCCCATTCCCACCACATCCCATTCCCACCCCCACCCCAATCCCCTTCCCCATCCCCATCCCATCCCCATCCCCATTCCCATCCCATCCCCATCCCATCCCCATCCCCATTCCCATCCCCATCCCCATCCCATCCCCATTCCCATCCCCATCCCCATCCCCATCCCCATCCCCATCCCCATCCCATCCCATCCCATTCCCATTCCCACCCCCACCCCAATCCTCATCCCATCCCCATTCCCATTCCCATCCCCATTCCCATCCCCATCCCCATCCCCATCCCCATCCCCATTCCCATCCCCATCCCCATCCCCATCCCCATCCCCATTCCCATCCCCATCCCCATTCCCATCCCCATCCCCATCCCCATTCCCATCCCCATCCCCATCCCCATCCCCATTCCCATCCCCATCCCCATCCCCATTCCCATCCCCATTCCCATCCCCATTCCCATTCCCATTCCCATTCCCATTCCCATTCCTCACCACTAAGGGGCGCTCACCCCCCGCTTGCCGATCCCGCTGACGTCATCACCCCGCGCCCCCCTCCCTTTTCCCCGCGTCGCTCCTTCCCTCCGATCCAAGATGGCGGCGCCCAGCGGCACCCCCGGTAATGGCGGCCCCGCCGCTCGCTACTGCCTGGTGAGCGGCATCCCCGCCTCTCTGCGCTCCGCTCAGCTCCGCGCCTACTTCAGCCAATTCCTGGAGGATGGCGGATTCCTCTGCTTCCATTACCGACACCGCCCCGAGCGCCCGCCGCCGGCGGAGGAGGAGGAGGAGGCCCCGGTCCCGGCCCCGGCCCCGCGCACTTGCTGCTGCCTGGTGGCCGTCAGACCGGGCCGTGTCCGCCGCTTCCTCCGCATGTATTCGGGGAAGCGATGGGTCGGGCCGGGCGGTTCCTGGCTGCCCGGACGCTGCCTCATCCGTAGGGTCCGCCTGGGGCCCGGGACAGGTGGGAGAGAGAGGGCAGCGGGGATTGGGGTCTCCCTGGGGCTGGGAAGGGTCAGGAGGAGACGTTGGGTCCCGGACCCTCCCCCCCAAAGGTCCCCGCAGCCTCTGTGTGGACAGCGAGGTGTTAAAAACCCCTCGTGAAACTGCCTTAAAGCCTTAAAAATAAGGCAGGAAGAGGCAGTGGGGGGTTTGCTCCTCCTGGCCCTGGATCTGTGGTGGAGCTCGTGTTCCCGTAGTGATCCTAAACCCTTCCTCCCTTTCCTCCAGGTCCAGAGACATTTCCCTACAGTGGGGACAAAGTGGCTTCGAGTGATTTGGTGGCAGACTTCAAGGGGCTGCCCGAGTTCAACCCTCCTTCCTTCATGCCCTATGGCAACGTTGGCACCCCCTTAAAAACTTTCCTGGAGCTGATCCGGGCCTGCAGGCTCCCTCCCTGGATTATCAAGAAGTTGCAGCTGGATTTTCCCAAGACAGGCTCATCCCGCAGGTATGGGAATGTCCCTTTTGAATACCAGGACACTGAGACAGTGACAGAAGAAGAAGAAAGAGTTTACACAGCCACGGGGGATGAGATCCCAGCAGCAGAGGGGGCTGTGGCAGCAGCTCAGGTGACTCACCCAGCTGGTGCTGAGGAAGATGAGGAGGAGCAGGAGGAAGAGGAATGGCACTCAGAGGATGTGAGTGGAATTTTCCAGCACCAGCCAAGTTTTCCTGGTGCAGCCCTGAAGCAGAGGGAGCTCTCTTAGGAGCTCCTTTGAAAGTTTTTAATTGAATTGTAGCAAGGACTTGCCTAAAAAGGGGGTGGCAACACCAGTGCTCACCTCTTGGTGCACCTGGGGGGGGAGCAGGGAAGGTGCTGATGCCTCTAAAACTGCCTGGCCACATCAGAGGGGTTGTTGGGGTTGAACCCAAAAGGTTTGGGAGGGGTTGAGCCCCAAGGTTCTGGTTCTGAGGAGCAAACCCAGGCAGAGGCTCTGTGGCTGTTTGTCCCAGCTCTGCAGGGGAGGTGAGCAGTGACCTGGGAGCACATTTGGGAGCTGGAAACTTCCCCCACTGGAGCTGTAGAAACAACTGACCTCGAATGCTCCTGGGGCTGAGGTTAGTCACTGAGAAAAGTGGCTTTGGTGACAAAGGCTCCTGGAGAACTGGGCTGGACAGGCTCTCTGGGGACTGTTTTGCTCCCCCAGCTGCCAGGCGCCTGTCTGGCCCCTTCTCTGTCATTACAGCAGCAGCACAGGCCCCAGGCACTCCTTCCCCTTTGCTCTGCCAGCATTAACCAAATCCCTGCTGCAATTACCTTCTCCTAGCAACAGTGGGCACAGGGAAAGCTTTGTTCCCTCCTTTCCAAACTTTTTATTCAGCTTTTTCTCCTCCAGACTAAACAGCCTCTTCCAGTCCTTTCTCCCAGGGTGGCTTCTGGAGCTCCACTTATTTATTTTTTTTTCCCCTCTCTTCCTTGCTTCACATTTCCCTGAGCAGGCAGCAGTGGAGCTGTCAGTCTGATCCACGCCAGTGCCAAAGCTGAGAGGGACCCAATCTCCTTAGGGATCAACTGGAGTGGAATTAATTTGTTGTTAGTGCTGACTTTAAGCCCAGCACACCTGCTCCTTAAATGGGCATCTCTGCTCTGCAGCTCAGGGAGGTTGCTGACAGCCCTGGCTGCTGAGTGGGTGTGATGTGCTATGGTTTGGGGTTTTGGATTGGTGGTTTTTTGGGGTTTTTTGTTTTGTTTTTTTAAAAAAAAAAAAAAAAAAAAATTCCACCTCTTCTCTCTGCTGACTCTGGAGATGCCATTAGTCAGGGGAATGAGGTCATCAGAGCAGTCATGTCAGTGCCTGAGAGCCAGCAGGCTGGGATCAGCTCTCATGACCAAGCTTCCCGGTGGGGAGGGGCTGGGAGAGGGCAGGGAAATGGGGAGGGGGCTGTTGGCCCCCACATTTTGGGGGTGATGGGTTGAAACTGAAAGAGGAGTGGGTTAGAACCCTGGAATGTCTCAAGGATCATCTGCTCCAACCCTGCTGATGTTGTTGGTGGGAGCTGTCCCAGCACCCTGAGAATTCCAACTTTCCAACGTGGGGGGCAATCCACCCCTTCCCCTGGGCACCATTCCAGTCTCTTGGAATCCAGTTTGGTGTCCAATGGGAATCTCCTCAGGAGCAGCTCCTGCCCATTGCCCCTTGGCTTGTCCATGGCAACAGAGTCCCCAGCTTTGTAGCCACCTGCAAGCCTTGGCCCCTGCTCACAGGGGCTCCCTGAGCCTTTTCCAAGCTGAGCAGTCCCACTTTTCTCAGCCAAAGTTTGACATTAGGAAAAAAATTCTTCACCATGAAGGCAGAAAAATTCTGGAATATGTTACCTAAGGAAGCTGTGGCTGCCCCATCCCTGGTGTCCAAGGTTGGATGGGGCTGGTGTGAGGTGTCCCTGCCCATGGCAGGGGGGTTTGATCTTGATCTTCAAGGAAATCCCTTTCCAACCCAACCCATATTGTGATTCCCTGGCAGGACAATGACACCTGTGAGGAGTGGGAGAGACACGAGGCTCTGCACGAGGATGTAACCAAGCAGGAGAGGGTGGAGGAGAGGCTCTTTGAGGAGGAGATTGAGCTCAAGTGGGAGAAAGGAGGCTCTGGCTTGGTCTTCTACACAGATGCTCAGTACTGGCAGGAGCAGAATGGAGGTAAAACCCTCACTGGGGTTCGTGTGATAAATTTACCCCCCCTGGGGTTCCAGCCCTGCAGGTAAATGGGGTACAAGCCCCTAGGAACACCCCAGCTCAGCTCAGTGCAATTTTCAAACCTTCCCTTGAACTCCGGGGCTCACCTGCCACCCCAGTGGTTCCCTGGAGTGTGGGAGAGTTTGGGGAATCTCCAAAACTTTTTCCTCCCCATTTTATTAGAGAAAAGAGTGAGCTGGGTCCCAGCAAAGAGCTCTGCTGTGTCAGGCTTCCCCAACCATCACCCAACCCCCTTTTTTCCTTCTCTTGGCAGATTTTGATGAGCAGACAGCAGATGACTGGGACGTGGACATGAGCATCTATTATGACAAAGGTAGCCAAGCTGCAAGCAGGGAGGTTGGGAAGTTCTGAGCATGCAGAATTCCTGCAGCTGGGAGGAACTCTTTGCCTCCCTCACCCTCTCTGGAAGCCTCAGTGCACTCAAAACGTTTTGGGTTGGTTTTTTTTTTTAGCTGACAGTTGAGAGCTGCCAAAAAAAGAACAGGTTCTGCCTCCTTGGTGCTTCTGGGGGGGGGGGAGTGGAAATGATGGGAGGCATCAGCTTCCCTCTGCTCCTCTGACTCTTCCTGCTTTCCCCACTAGATGGAGGTGACAAGGATGCTCGGGACTCGGTCCGGATGTGTCTGGAACAGCGGCTCCGGGATGGTTTGGAGGATGGGGCTGTCTCAAGGCAGCAGATTGGCACCTTTGAGAGACACACCAAGGTGAGGAGCAGCTGGGGGAGGGTGGGAAAGGCTCTCAGGGGCTGTGGGTTGGGAGGAAGAGGTCTCTGAGAAGATGAGGATGGGGTTTGTCCAGCTCTGGAACTTTTTTTTTTTTTTTTTTTTTCCCCTCTTTCTCCCAGGGCTTTGGCAGGAAGGTGCTGGAGCAGCAGGGCTGGACAGAGGGACTGGGATTGGGGAGCAACAACTCTGGAATGGCTGAAGCTTTGGATAATGAGGGTCAGAACCCCAGATGCAAGAGGGGGCTGGGGTGAGTACCCATCCCTGCCCTGCCAGCTGGAGTTCAACTCCTCTGCCTGGGCTCTCCCAGCTGGAAGAGTGACCAGGAAAGGAGCTGAGTGTGAACCAGAAGCATAAAGTTATCCCAGGGATCTGCCTTTCTCCACACAGCTGGGGTGGACCACTCCATACATTCCCATTCCATCCCATCCCCAGCTGAACACATTGCTTTTCCCAACAGAGCTTGGGAAGCTCCTTAAGAGGAACTTCTCATGGGAGAGTGGGACATCTGTGGGGTTCACACAGCACACAAATAAATGGAGAGCTGGATGGGAGATCAATTCTGCTATGGAATTTTGCTGGGGAAAGCCCAGCTGTCCAGAACTGGAGCTGTGTGCCTCACCCTGATCTTCTCTGTGGGGTTTTAGGGGGCTTTTTGTGGTGATGGTTTTAACTCTGAGGGTTGGTAATAGTTCCTAGAGTCATCTCCAAGCCAGGAATAGGAAAAGAATCTTTATTGGGTTTGTTCAGCCTGGAGAAGAGGAGGCTCTGGGGAGATTTTAGGTTTTTCAGTACCTGTAGAGAACCTACAAGAAAAGTTGGGAGGGACTTTGGACATGGAGGGATGGGATGAGGGGTGATGGCTTTAAAGTGGCAGATGGGAGATTGAGGATGGACATTGGGAAGAAATTCTTTAGTTTTGAGGGTGGTGAGCTCCTGGAAAAGGTTGTCCAGAGAATCTGTGGCATTGGAGCAACCTGGCATGGATGGGACTGGATGATCTTGAAGTTCCCTTCAACCCAAGGTGGAATTTGATGATTCCAGGGGAAGGAAAGGAGTTGCTCCTTCACCAATCCCAACCCAACTTTTCCATCTTCCTTTTAGCTACCACGGGGAGAAACTCCCAACCTTTAAGCAGGTAAAGAAAACCCGGAGAGGGAATGATCCCATCCTCATCTCCACCATCTACGATGACCCCGAGCCTCAGGATTCCGGGGATCAACTCCTCAGACGCCAACCCCCCACTTCCATGAAGTACAGGAAGGACATGAACTTTGTCCGGCCATCCCGAGACTTTGGCATTCAGTAAATAAAACTCCTGGAAAAAAAAAAAAAATTATGGAATGTGCTGGAAGGAAAAGGGCAAGGGCCGGGATTCGAACCCGGGGCCCCGACCCCGTTCCGGGTTCGGGGCCCCGGGTTCGAATCCCGGCCTTGGAAGGGGAAAAGGGCGGTGAGGACCTCCTGGCGCTAGGGGGCGCTGTTGCGGAGAGGACTTTCCCTCCGCTTGAACTCGATGGTTGCGGCCTTGCTTGGGATCTCCGGATGCGGAGCCTGAGGGGAAAGCGGGAAAGGGTGAGAGGGAATTGAAGGGGATGGAGGAGGGGGAATGGGGGCTGGAGGGGAGAATTGGGGGTGGGGGGTGAAGGGGAGAAAGGGGGGAATGGGGAAAGGGGGGGTTAAGGGGAAAGGAAGGGGAATGGGGGGAGGAAAGGGCCTGGAGGGGAAAAAAGGGAAGGGGGAAGAGAGGGGACATGGGGGGGAAAGGGAGAAGGGGGTGGAGGGGGAAAGAGGGGAGATGGGGGAAAAAGGGGACATGAGGGGAAGAGGATGGGGGGAGGAGACACAGGGAAAAGAGGGGACATGGGGAAAAAAGGGGACGGGGGGACACGAGGGAAGAGGGTGGGAGGGTATGGGGGAAAAAAGGGACATGAGGGGAAGAGGAGGAGACAGGGAAAAGAGGGGACATGGGAAAAGGAGATGGGGGGGAAAAGGGGACAGGAGGGACACGAGGGAAGAGGATGGGAGGAGGAGACACAGGGAAAAGAGGGGACATGGGGGGAAAAGGGATGAGGGGGTATAGGGGACGGGGGGACACGAGGGAAGAGGGTGGGAGGGTATAGGGGAAAAAAGGTGACATGGAGGACATGAGGGGAAGAGGATGGGGGGAGGAGACACAGGGAAAAGAGGGGACATGGGGGGAAAGAAGGGACAGAGGAGAAGGGGGAAAAGGGGACATGGGGAGGAGAGGGGACAGCAAGGAGAAAAGGGATATAAGGGATGTGGGGAAACAGGGGGGGGAGGACATTCTGTGGGGAGAGAGGGAGCCACCCCAGAGGGTGGGGTAGAACCCAGCCCCCAGCTGGGCAGGAGCAGGGAGGGATCTGGGGCCCAGAGGCAGAGGGAGGGGGGGGTCTGAGTGGGGGTGAATCCCATCTGCTTGTTGGTACCACTGCAAAGCCACCAACAAACGGGAGCTTTTCCTTCCTGGCTTGGCAGAAGGAAGAGAAAGAAATGAGCTGCAATGTCTGAGGGCAAGCAAGGGAGCTCCTTGGCCTTTGGCCAGGTGGTCATTGGGCCACCAGGCTCTGGGAAAACCACCTACTGCCAGGGAATGCAGGAATTCCTGGCCAGGATCGGGAGGAAGGTGACAGTGGTGAACCTGGACCCTGCCAACGAGGTCGTCCCCTACCCCTGCTCCCTGGACATCTCAGAGCTCATCACCCTGCCTGATGTGATGGAAAACTTCAAGCTGGGACCCAACGGGGCTTTGCTGTACTGCATGGAGTACCTGGAGGCCAACTCTGACTGGCTGCAGGAGAAACTGGCTGCTTCCAAAGGACACTACTATTTGTTTGACTGCCCGGGGCAGGTGGAGCTTTACACCCACCACAATTCCCTGAAAAATGTTTTCTCTCACTTGGCCAAATGGAATTTCAGGGTAGGTTTGAGGCTCGGTGAGTGTGCACCTGGCAACCCCCCCTGGAAAGTTTCACCAGAGTTGTTGTGAGCACCACAGGAGGGGGTTTCTTGGCTGAGCTCTTGGATCTCACCACTCTCTACAACTCCCTGAAAGGAGGCTGGAGCCAGGGGGGGTTGGGCTCTTTTCCCAGGCAACTTTCAACAAGACAAGAGGGCATGGACTTAAGTTGTGCCAGGGGAAGTTTAGATTGGATATTAGAAAGAATTTCTTTATGGAGAGGGTGATCAGACATTGGAATGGGCTGCCCAGGGAAGTGGTGGATTCTCCATCCCTGGAGATATTTAAAAAGAGCCTGGAGGTGGCACTCAGTGCCATGGGCTGGGAACCACAGGGGGAGTGGATCAAGGGTTGGACTTGATGAGCTCTGAGGTCCCTTCCAACCCAGCCCATTCTATGATTCTATGATTCTCTTTGAAGGGACTCGAGCACAGACCCTGTGAGGAGAGGCTGAGGGAGCTGGGGGTGTTCAGCCTGGAGAAGAGGAGGCTCAGGGGAGACCTCATCACTCTCTACAACTCCCTGAAAGGAGGCTGGAGCCAGGGGGGGGTTGGGCTCTTTTCCCAGGCAACTTTCAACAAAACAAGAGGACACAGTCTTAAGTTGTGTCAGGGGAAGTTTAGGTTGGATATTAGAAAGAATTTCTTTACGGAGAGGGTGATCAGCCATTGGAATGGGCTGCCCAGGGAAGTGGTGGATTCTCTGTCCCTGGAGATATTTAAAAAGAGCCTGGAGGTGGCACTCAGTGCCATGGGCTGGGAACTGCTCTGGTGGGTCATGGGTTGGACTTGATGATCTCTGAGGTCCCTTCCAACCCAGCCCATTCTATGATTCCATGATTCTCTGATTCTCTCTCTCCTGGGAAATGACTTGGAGGGGAATTTTGCCCCGTTCTGTGCTGGGGAGGGGGGGGGGGGGATTGGTTCCTGCAGGGCTGGTGGTGCAGTGGGGTTGTCAGGAGTGGGGCTCTTCTCCCCAGCTGGTGGCAGGATGAGAGGGAACAGCCTCAGGTTGTGCCAGGGGAGGTTTGGATTGGAGATTGGGAAGAATTTCTTCCCTGAGAATTTCTTTCTTGGAGAACTTCAAAACAACCTGGCTGTGGGGGGGGGGGACACATGGGTGTGGTGGCATTGGGAGCCAGAGCTCCTGATCCCGGGGGTTTTCTCCAACTTTCATGATCCCACAGAGTTCCCTCCTCAGAGGGTTCCCCAGACCCCCCCTGTGTTGTCCCCCTGGGCTTTGGGAGGGGGGAGGGAGGTGCTGAGGGAAACTGAGGCATCACCCCGGGCTCTGCTGCAGCCCAGCCCCCCCAGCTCTGCACCCCAGGGTGCTGCTCCTGCTCCCTCCTGCCTTGCACCACGGGAGCTGCAGAGGAAGGCAGGGGAGGAGGCCTCCTCATCATCACCTGGTGGTTGTGTGGTGATGGTTTGGTGGTGATGGTTGTAGTGGTTGCTGTGGTAATGGTCATGGTTTTGGTGGTGGTTGCTGTGGTGATGGTGGTTGTGGTGATGATGGTTGTGGTGGTGGTGATTGTTGTGGTGGTTGCTGTGGTGATGGTGACGATTGTGGTTGTTGTGGTAGTTGCTGTGGTGGTTGATGTAGTGGTGGTGATGATTGTGGTTGCTGTGGTGGTTGTGATGGTGATTGTGGTGGTTGTGGTGGTGATGATTGTGGTTGTTGTGGTGGTGATTGTGGTGGTTGTGGTGGTGATGATTGTGGTGGTTGTGATGGTGATGATTGTGGTTGTTGTGGTGGTGATGATTGTGGTTGTGGTGGTGATGATTGTGGTTGTTGTGGGGGTGGTTGCTGCAGAACCATCCTGGTGACTCAGTGACCCCCAGTTTCACCAGGATCCTGGCTCACATCGTTACCACCTGCACCAAACAGGGAACCAAACCTGCTCATTAGTGTCCTCATTAATTACCCTTCCAACCCACCCAGCCATGGGTTCTCCCAGCAGGGGCATTCCCAGGGGAATCTGGAGGCAGTGGTGGTGCTCAGGGGAGGGTGGACCCCAACTCCCACCCCAAAAAACCCCACAGAGGTCAAAGAAGGGGGGAAAATTCACCTGAAAAGAGAGAAAAGCAAAGAGAGAAACCCTGAGCCAAGGGGGGGCAGGGGAGGGGGGGGTTCAGGTTCTGCACTGCTGGGGGAGCTCAGCACCCCTGGAAACCTCCCCAGCACCCAGGGCTGGGAATCTCGGGGTGCTCCATGGGTGGGAAATGTGATTTCTACTGAAATGTATTTACACAGAGATTGGTGTGCTCCTCTCTGAGGGTGGTTTGATTTACTCAGGAGTTCAGTGGCAACTTTCCCAAGCTGGGAATCTCTCTTTGGAGCCAGGGCTGAGCAGGATGGTCCCAAAACCCCACTGCTGGCTCCCTCAGGGGTCTGACCACCTCTTCCTCCTCTCCTTTTGCTCCCCCAGCTGGCTGCTGTCCACCTGGTGGATTCTCACTACTGCACTGATCCTGGGAAGTTCATCTCTGTCCTCTGCACCTCTCTCTCCACCATGCTGCACGTGGAGCTGCCCCATGTCAACGTCCTCTCCAAGATGGATCTCCTGGAGCAGTACGGAAAACTGGGTGAGAGCCTCGCCCCAGGGAGACCCCAGGGGCTGGAGGTGGCTTTGGTGTGGCTCTCCCAGAGGTCTCCACTATTTTTTTTATTTTTTTTTTTTCTCCCCTGCAGCTTTCAACCTGGATTATTACACAGAAGTCCTGGACCTCTCTTACTTGGTTGAGCATTTGGCTTCTGACCCTTTCTTCCGCAATTACCGTCGCCTCAACGAGAAGCTGGTGGAGGTGATTGAGGATTACAGCCTGGTGTCCTTTGTCCCCCTCAATGTCCAGGTGAGGAGCAAGGGAGTAGGGGGTGGGATTTGTGGTCAGCACCTTCAGGAGCAGCTGGAAATCTACTTGGAAACCTCAGCTGTGAAGAGAGGAGGAGGAGGAGGAGGGGAAACACCCCCAGGCTTGGAAGGGATGGGTGACACCCAAAGGAAAAATCAAAGAGGAGCTTGGGGCCATGTGGGACCTCGTGTCCTGGGGTGGGGAATTAAGATTCTCCCTTCACGCAGCTCTTCCTGGGCCTGCACTTCAACTCAAAATCAAATTTCAAAGTCTTCCTTAAACCCTTGTGAAATTCAGGAGTGCAAAATAATGAAAGATGGGGGGGAGGGGAGGGCTGGAAGCCTCCACCTGGTGGTTTGCAGAAGCGTTGGCAAAGGCAAATGGGCTGAGCCAGGAGGTGAGGGCAGGGAGTGATGGGTGGAAGGGCTCAGCCTGTGGGGTACATGGACACTTGGTTGTCCTCTGTCCCTGCTGGACCCAAGGGACAGTGACAGTGTCCTGGGGGGGTGGCCCAGAGCCTGGGAGAAAACGGTGACCAAGTCCAACAGGAGCTCCTGGTGCTGGGGGAGGACCAGATTCCCAGAACCCCAGACTGGTTTGGGTGGGAAGGGACCTTAAAGCCCACCCAGTGCCACCCCCTGCCATGGGCAGGGACACCTCCCAGCAGCCCTGGTGACTCCAAGCCCTGGTGTCACCTCCCTGCCTTTCAGGACAAGGAGAGCATGAGGCAGGTGATGCAGGCAGTGGACAAAGCCAATGGCTATTCCTTTGGAGACCAGGAGCACAGGAGCCTGGAAGCTCTGATGTCAGCAGCAGTGGGAGCTGATTTCCACTTCACTTCGTATCCTTTTCCAGCAATCCTCTGCTGCCTGGAGTTGGAGTTTGCTCCTTCCTGGGGCAGGAGGGGATCCCCCTCTGCTGGGTTGGTGGGGCTCAGCTCAGACACTTGTCCCCACCAAAGCCACCACGTTTGGTGCCACTCGAGGAGAAACCTTTGGACAGCTTTCCTCTTCTCTCACACTCACTGGGATGGTTCTTTCCACCTCATCCAAACCAGGCAATGGATCCTCCTCCTCTTTTTTGTGGGATCAGCCGGGAACAACTGGGGTGGTGCCAGCGCTGCCTCCTCTGCCAACCTTGGGGCTGCTGTGGGGCTGGTTCCTCCCTGAGAACCTTCCCAGTTCCTCACAGGAGGGAGTGGGTTGAGCCCAGCCCCTTGTTTTCCTTAATCACAGCTTTATCAGCACCCTGGCAGTGCAGGAGAGGTATGTGCAATCTCAGGAGAAAACCGTGGAAGAAGAAGCCATGGAGCTGTGACACACCCAGCGCTGCCACGGCTCCCGGCGCCTTTCACACCTCTCCCTTTTCCTGCCAGGAGCTCAAAGGGATCTCTGCATCCCGTGACTCAGACCAAGTGAAAGCCTTTCCAGGCTCCTGGGCTGCCTCTTGGTCTGGATGTGACCCCTGGCTGGGCAGAGCAGTGGTTGTCAGGATGGAGAGTTGGGTTCTTAAGAACGAGCAAGGCTGAGCCAGGGGAAGGCATGGGTAGCAAAAGGAGAGGCAGGGTAAAGGAGTTTTGCCAAGGTTCCTCCTCCCCATCACGACCAAGATAGATCCAGAAAAAGAGGAATCAGCTGGAACTGCCTCTTCTGCAGCCAGACCTGAGGCAGAAGTTTGGGGTTTGGAGGAGCCCGCTTGAACCTCGAGCTCAGAGGAGCAGCCAGGCTGAGGAGCTTCCCTGTGCTGAGCAGGACAGAAAGGTGGTTGGCTTTCTATTTGGGTTTTTTTTGTTGTTGTTTTTTTGAAATAATGATGGACTCTTTCTTAATAAAACACTCCTTGGTCTGGCTTTCATCTTGTGAGTTTGCTGAACCTGAATAAATAAAACCCAAGAGCTCCGCAGAGCCCCAGGCCCCAGAGCTCGATGGTGGGAAGGTCCCAGAGCTGGCGTGGTGGGTGCTGGGGTAGAAAAGCTCCGGGTTTGCCACGTCCTGGACCTCTGTGATCTACCCGAGAGCAGGCAGAGCCCTGGCTGGAGGGAGGGAGGAGGGGGAAGGAGGTCAGAGCGGGGGCTGAGAGCTGAACCCAAACTGCAAGCTCGGCTTTTGGAGGCGTTGGGTTCAGCCATCCCCGGGGTGACTCAGCAGGAGGCTGAGCACATCCTTGGTGGGGCAGGTCCTGCCCAGCAGCTCTCAGCCCTCGGCCACCTTCCCTTGCCAGGGTTTTCTTGCTCCTCTCACCTTCTCCAGCTCCCAAATCCTGCATTCTCCCCTCCTGCCCTTGGAATTCCCCCTCCTGACTCACCCAAGAAGGGGCCGGGGCCACCTCCCTCCCAGCTTCACCCCTGCTCTGCTCCCTGTCCTGCTTTGGGCCAGGATAAAGGTGATTTTTCTGTCTTTTTCTGTCTTCTCTCTTTTTTTAGCAGCCAAAAGGGAGAAGGTCAGGGTGGTGGCAGCACCCTGTCCACCCCAAGCACCCTCCCAGTGCCACCCAGCACCACGTAGGGTGGGAGTGGGCAGGAATCCCAGTGCCCTGAGCAACCTCAGCACCACTGCTGGCCCAAACCCTTGGAGGACCCAAAGCAGCTCTTGGCTTGATCCTGGGCAGAGCACCACTGAGGTGAAGCTAAATGAGAGCAAGGAATTGCAGGGGAATTAAAACTGAATTTTCCTGCATCTCACAACTTTGGGGCCTGGATTAGGAGATGAGGAGCTCAGAGGGTGAGGACCACGTCCATGTGCATGCAGACACCAAGAGCAGTTTGCACTGAAAGACCACACTGATTTTTATTATTTTTTTTCCCCCCAAGTACGAGTTTAATTCCTGTCTGAGCTCTTTTCCCCAGAGCCCAAGGCCTTCCCTGGGTATTCCTGGTTGAGACCCAGTGGCCACTCTCTGGGACTGGAGGTCTAGAAGCCAATCTAACCATAACCAGAGCTGAAACTCCATCCTTGCCTTGCTTGTGGATGTGTCCTCCTTGTCTTTGAACCCTTTGGTTGCTCTAAAGGGATGGAGGACACGATCATAAAAAAAGCAAAAAAAAAAAAAAAAGAAAAAAAAGAAAAAGAAAAAAAAAAAGCTGACTATTGTGGTGGCTTTGAAAGATTTGGTGGCTTAACAAGGGTTTTGTCAGGTCAAGCTGGAGTTATGCAAGAGCCATCAAAGCTCTTGTGGCTGTTTGGCTTTTATTTTTTAATTTTAATACCCAGGCAGGATTTGCAGCCCCGGCCTCGCCAGTGCTGGGGAAAATGGAAATAAAACCCTCTCAGCTGAGGGAACCTCTGCCACATCCACACCAAGAACTGCTGAGACCTAAAGAAGCTACAGCCTGGGAAGTGCCACATTTGCCCCCCCCAAGGAGCTCCTCGTGGCCGGGGTTTGGAAAGCAGGGGTGGAACGGGGACCCACAGCCCAGTGGGGTTGATATTCTGTGGTCAGGGAAAAAAAACCCAAATGGTTCTGCAGGGATGGCTGAGAGTGTGAAACCCGGGCAGCTCCTGCACTCACTTGTCCCCACGCTGGGAGGGGACAGCTTCACCAAGGCTCCTGGGGCTGAGGGAGGTGACACTTTGGCTCCTGTCACTCCCCTTGAGCAATCAGCTGGGGCGAAGGGCCAGGATTAGTCACCCCAAATGAGGCACATCCCTTGGGGGGGGTGAGGAAGCTTTCTGCTGAGCTGGTCCTACCTGCCCCAGCCCCTCCACACCTGGTGCTGGGAGAGCCTGAGCCCACCCTGACCACTTGTGGGGCATCCCGGGCACCTGATGTTACTGGGGATGGAGAGTTTGGGGCTCTGGGTGCAGCCACCAAGCCGAGTCAGGGCTGGTTGTGTCCCCTCCATTTCCAGGGCTGAAATGAGGGGAGGGATGAGATGGGCTCAAATCCATCAGGTGGGGACACCGTGATCCCCCCAACATCTGTCCTGGGGAAGGTTGGGGGGTGATGGCTCCATCTCGAGGGCTGCCAGCTGCCCCATTGCCTGATGCTCTCAGAGGGGAGTGAAAACCCTCACCAAAAACACCCAGTGCCATCTCCCTTGGGTGCCACCCCTGCCTCAGCTGTCCCTGGGGGTGTCCACGAGCCATCCCCAGGCACAGAGCTGGGGACAAGGGACAAAACCTGCTGTGGCTCCAGCCCCACTCAGGACTGGCAGAACCTTTTGCAGGCAGCAGCCCCCAAAGGCCCTCAGAGCCCCGTTCCAGTAGCCTGAACCCCAGAGCTAGTAGCCACCGAGGGGGGAGCCCCAGTGCTGTGCTGGGACCTTGCACCCAGAGTTTGGCTGGGAAGGTGGCTCCAAGGTGGGGGGGACACCCCCTGGTCCCCAGCACCCATGGCCCTTTGTTCTACTGGTGTTAAAGACATCAAAACACAAATATTTTGGGGCTTTGCTGTGCCCCCCTTTCCCCCCCCCCCCCCCTTTTGTGTGGGTCTGGGGGGGCTGAGAGGGGACAAGGACAGAGATTGGGGTCCTGGCCCCCTCTGTCTGGGTGCCTGTGGAACAAGATCCCTCCCCAGGGACACCCCCCCCCTTCACAGGAGGGGTCAGGGGGGGTTCAGGGGCCTCCCTCTCCAACCCAAAAAGCTGCCAGACCGGTTGGGAGCCGGGGGAAGCCTCCTCCTTCTCTTCCTCCTCCTCTTCCTCCTCCTCCCCAGCCCAGCCAGGCTGCGCTTTGAGATCCTTTCATTCCCGGGAAGCTGACGGGAGCCCCAGCGTCCTTTTGACACCTGAAAAGTGACAGAAGCAGCCCCCTGCTTCCCCTCCCCACCCCCCCCTTTCACTCCCCAGTTTAACCAGTCCGGGCTGCTGGTGTCCCCAAAGGGTCAGGTCCAGGGACAATGTGAGCCCTGGGCTCGTTTTTCACGTCCCCAGCCCCGGGTCTGCTAATGATGGGGGTGGGGTTGGTTTCCCAGGGGTGCAGCGTCAGGGCCCCCCCCAAACCCTCCGGGCACCGACTGAGCTCCCCGACACCGCCCGGAGCCCAAAAAGCTCAGGAGGGACCCGAGGAGCAGATGACAACTTGCTGGGGCTGCTGACCCGGTCCCCCTGCCCCCCCCCCCCCCTCCTCTTGGGTGCTTTAGGGCTGGGGAGGGGGGGTGAGGGGCTTGGGGTCACCTGGTTCTGCTCCAGCTGCCAGGGCCCAACCCGGCTGAAGAGGTTCTGGTCCGAAGAGCCCAAGCTCCCCCCAACCCCCCCTGCAGAGGGAGCTTCCCCAGGGCAGAGCCCTTGCAAACCTCGATGCATCCCAGGGGCTTTGCAACCCGGGGGGAGGTGGGGTGGGGAATTTGCTTTCACTCCCCGTGCCTCAGTTTCCCCAAAGCTCCTGACAGCTGGGTTTTTTTGAGGGGTGGTGGTTTTTTTGTTTTTGGGTTTTTTTTGTTTTTTTTTTTTTTTTTTTTTTATGTTGTTGGTTTTTTTTTTTGGCAGTGCCAGGCCTGGGAGCTGGCATGTCCCCAGTGTCCCCAAGCGGGGACCCCGCTGCACCGGGGCGGCACCTCCTGACTCAGGGAACGTTTCCTCCCGGCATCCCGGTGTTTCCCATCAAAGGCCGAATCCTGCCCAGCCCTGCTGGGGCTGATGAGCTCATAGCCCAGGGTGCCATGACTGTATTTTATTGTAATTATTTTTTTTCATGTCGAAACTCGTGCTGGCGCGGAGCGGGGTGGGAGGGAAGGAGGAAAGGAAGGAGGGAGGGAGGGAGAGAGGGAGAGCTGGGCCTGGAGAGCTGCACCCTGCACTGTGGCCGGGAGCCAGGGCCAGAAGTGCTGAGCTTTCTCCCGACCCAGCACATCCAAGACCTCACCAAGGGATGTCCCCACCCCAGTGACACCCCAGGGCTGTCCCCACGTCACTCCAAAGCTGCTTTAGGGGAACCACCCCCACCTTGGATGTAGAGGAGAGAGAGAGGTGGGGGGTGACACCTGGGGAGAGGGTCTGGGGACCACCGAGGGGTTGGGGACACCCCCTACACACACACATTTGGGGACCTCAGTGCCCCCCATAGACCGGGGAGCCCCCAAAGCCCAAACATTTTCTCCACCGAGGTGGAGCCCACCCAGCAAACCCTTCCATGGGGCACCCCGAGCCCTCCCTCTGCTGGGGTCAGGGGGGTGTCAGGTGCAGTCAAATGGGTGCTGTGGAATTTTGGGGGAGTCTGGGGGGGGGTGTGGGGGTGTCCCGGGAGCAGCAGGAGCTGCCTGGACACGTGCTCAGGGGAGAGATGAAGCAGACCAGAGGCAGTCATGCAGGAGACGGTTTATTGGAGACGCACAGAGGCTTTGGCAAAACGTGACCCCCCCGTTGGGCTGGGGGTCTGCCCGGACCCCCCCTCGTCCCAGCCCAGCCCGTCACCTCCTCTCGTTATGGCTCCAGCCCTCCGGGATACAGGGTTTGGAGCTGGCACATGCTCCCCCCCTCTCCCCAAAATGTTAAATAGTGAGATGGGTGGAGGGGGGGGCAGCCCTCCAGGATAGAGGCACCCCCCTCACCCTCTTTTCCCCCTCCCCGCAGCAGAAGATGGGGAGAGGGAAGGGGAAGGGGGATGCCAAAACCACCCGGCAAACACCACACACGGCCCCCCCCTGGCATCCAGGCTGGGGGGGCCATGGGGGAGCCAAGACACCTTCCCTTCCCTCCTCCCCTCCCCTAAAAATAAAACAACAAAACAAAAAAACCAAAACCAAAAAAAAAAAAAAAAAAAAAGAGCAAAACAAAACCCAAAAAATTTAAACCATGACTTGGTGCTGAAGGGACTGGAGGGGGGGGGGTTCCCCAGCTCCGCGGGGGCCACTCAGTTCTTGGGTTCTTCTCCGGCTTCGCCGCCGTCTTCTCCGGCGCACTCGGCTGTCCATAGCGTGAGGTTGTCCCTGAGGAGCTGCATGATGAGGGTGCTGTCCTTGTAGGAGTCTTCGCTGAGCGTGTGCAGGTCCCCCATGGCCTCGTCGAAGGTGGTCTTGGCCAGGGAGATGGCCTGCTCGGGGGCGTTGGCGATCTCGTAGTGGAAGACGGAGAAGTTGAGGGCCAAGCCCAGGCGGATGGGGTTCGTGGGCTGCATCTCCTTTTTGCTGATGTCCATGGCCTCTTGGTAGGCTTGCTGGGCGTTGTCTATCGCCGTCTTGCGGTTGTCCCCGATGGCCACCTCGGCCAAGTATCGGAAATAATCGCCCTTCATCTTCAGGTAGAAGACCTTGCTCTCGGCGTCGGTCGCTTTCTTGATGAGATACTTGTCCAGCAAGTTCAGGACGTTCTTACAGACGCCGTTCAGCTCCCTTTCCACCTTCTCCCTGTACTCGTTGACCAGCTGAGCTTTGTCGCCCCCCTCTTCGGTTCTGTGCTCGATGCTGGAGATCACCCTCCAGGCCGAGCGCTGGCACCCCACCACGTTCTTGTAGGCGACGGAGAGGAGGTTGCGTTCCTCGTTGGACAACTCATCCCCGTGCTCCACCACCGCCTTCATGAAGTCCGCCATGTCCTCGTAACGCTCGGCCTGCTCGGCCAACTTGGCCTTCTGCACTTGGTGGTTTCTTGCCATGGCTGAGACCTGGGGCACGGGCAGGGCAGACGCTTGGGTGAGGAGCGGGGCCGGGAGCCGTCGGAGCCTCTGCTGAGCCCCACCGCCGGGATTCGGTTTTGGCTGAGCCTCGGAGCCTCGAGCGAGAGCGGGAGGAGCCAGCGAGGCCGAAGGAGTGGCCTCCTCCTCCTCCTCCTCCTTCTCCTTCTCTGCTTCCTCCCCGCCGTGCCCAGCCTTAAAAGGAAAATTGCCGTGAATCATCAGCGGCACCCATGGGTGCTGGGGAAGGGGCGAAGGGGGGAGGCCAACGCCCTCCCCCCAAAAGATGGCCCCTTGGGGAAGGTTTGGCGTTGGGTGCGGCACCCCGGGGGTGTCACCCACCCCAGGACACGGGGACCCCCATCCCGCTACTAAAAGTGTTGGGAAGGGGCTGGGGGGGGACACACACACTCAGGGGATGGGGCAGCATTTGGGGTGGGGGGGTAGGCAGGGACCCGGCAGTGTTCAGCTCTTCCCACTCCCTGAAATGGGGCAGGGGTGTGTCAGCTTGTAAAAAATGGGTTCCTCCTCCTTCCCCCCCACCCAAAAAAAAAAAAAAAAAGTCCTATCACTGTCGTTTTTATATGGTGATTAACTCCGGTGGTAATTGCCAGGGCTTGATGGGCAGGTATTTATTCCCACAGGTGGGGAAAGCGAGGCAGAGGCTCAGCCCGCGGGAGGGACCGCCCCAAACCTGGGCACGATGGCCCGGAGCCTCTGAGCCCGACGGGACCGGCCTGACCCCCCCCCGAAACCTCCGGAACGGGGAAACCTCCCTGGGTGCCAGCAGGGACCCCCCCAGCCTGTCCGAACCCCCCCCCCACCCATCGCTCCCTTCCACTTCCCCACCCCAACCTCCACCCCACACCAGGGACTTGGCTCACCTCCACCTGAATAAATTTTTTTTTTTTTTTTTTTTTTTTTTTTTTGGGGGGGGAGGGGGGTGGTTTTTGAGAAAAACCAAAAATAATTTTTAGGTGGTTTTTTTTTTTTTTTTTTTTTGGGGGGGGGGTGGTGGTTTTTGAGAAAAACCAAAAATAATTTTTAGGTGGTTTTTTTTTTTTTTTTTTTTGGGGGGGGGGGTGGTTTTTGAGAAAAACCAAAAATAATTTTTAGGTGTTTTTTTTTTTTTTTTTTTGCTTGTTTGATTTAACAGGACCCAGCTGTGGGTGCTGAGCCGGCTGTGGGTGCTGAACCACACCGCCCCGATTAGGATCAGCGCTTGGTGTTGCGCTGCAGTTTCACTCTCAACTTGCTCCAGCTTGTTGCCACACGCTGGAGAATCCTCCTGGGCTCTTATCTGCCGTGCGGGAGCCGTGCGGGAAGGGCAGGGTGGGGCGGGCACCCCGCCAAGGAAAGAAAAAAAAAAAAAAAAAAAAAGTTGGTATTTCTTTTTTTTTTTTTTTTTTTTAATTTGATTTGATTTCGTTTTATTATAGTGACTTGTTGCTTTTACTCATCTTTCAAACTGCACCCCAGGCTGGGAGTGTCCCCTCCCCGTCGGGTCCCCCAGGGATGGGTGCTGGGGGGGTTGGATATAACTTTTAGTGGTCCTTTCCAAGCCCAATTATTCTGTGATTCTCTGATGAAAGACCCAGAGGATGCTTTGCCCACCCACAAAGCTCCCTCCCCACCCTGGGGTTTGCTTGGTCTGGGGTCTCCCTGCCCGGGGAGGGGTCACATCCATCACCAACCCCCCCGGCGATTCCAGCTCCTGTCCCTGGGGATCAGGATCACACCTCGCCCAGCTGGGAAAAGGCAATTCCCAAAGGAACAGGGGAGACCCCTGCCCCTCTCCCACCCCCTGCCAGGCAGATGAGGGGCCCAAAAATCCCCACAGAGGGGGCTGAAAGGACAGCCCGAGGTTCCCAGCCCTCCAAAGTCACTTCTTGCCCTTGGATAAAATGCCAGGTGACAATTCCCAGTGGGAATCAGGCTGGAGCCGGCACCCCTCCAAGGACCAAAGCTGTGCGGGGTCAGAGGTGTGCGGGAGGGGGTGGGGGGTGCCTGGAGGAGCCCCCAGCCCCCACCTGCCAGGCTTCAAACCCTGGGGCTGCTCCTCTCTTTTTGAGCTGTTTGATCCTCTCCCAGAGAGCCCCATGAGAAGACCCCCCCCGTCCCCATCCCCGCAGGACCCCCGACTCCCATGGGACCCCCCAACCCCCCCAGCAGTGGGACGGGAGGCTCAGCCCTGGCAGCTCCTGCCGAAGGGGGCTGAGCTGCTGCCAAATTTTGGTTGTGCTGGGCTGAGAGGAAGCTTGGAAACGTTCTGCTCGACCGGTTCCGTGAAAAATCAAAGTGGGGGGGAGGACGGGGGGGTGAAGGGAAGGGCCTCAGATCACTGGGAGTGAGCTCGGCCACAGCATCACTCCACGGAACACCAGTGGGTGCCCTGGACCCCAGAGAGCAGCACCAAAAGGTGCAGAGAGGGATACCAGCTCTGGAAAGGGGGATACCATCCATGGGGAGAGGGATACCAGCTCTGGAAAGGGGAAACTATCCATGGAGAGAGGGATAACAGCTCTGGAAAGGGGGATACCATCCATGGAGAGAGGGATACCAGCTCTGGAAAGGGGGAAACTATCCATGGAGAGAGGGATACCAGCTCTGGAAAGGGGGAAACTATCCATGGAGAGAGGGATACCAGCTCTGGAAAGGGGGATAGCAGCCCTGGAGATGGGGATACCAGCTCTGGAAAAGGGATACGATCCATGGAGAGGGGGATGCCAGCCCTGGAGAGGGGGATAAAATCCATGGAAAGGGGGATACCAGTCTCAGAGAAACAGATACCAGCCCCAGGAGGAGCTGCCAGCACCCATCTCGTGTCCCATGAGCCAAACTGGAGGGGAATGCTGGAGCACTGGGAGGATGCTCCCATCTCACCCAGCCACCCTGTCCCCACCCATCCGGCCCTGCCTCTCCTGGGACACTGCTGGGAGCTCCCAGCACTTCAGTGGCGGGGGGGGGGGGGGGTGAATTTTGCAGGCATTGCCCATCACTCCTTCCCTGACCCCCCCAGCTCACACTCTCCCCACCACATGGGAGGGCTCAGAGCCATGGGGGGCTGACACTTGCCCACAGGTTGTGAGTTTTTAGGGAGCTCCTGGGCTGTGGCCCTCTGTGGCTCTGTGCAGCACCGGCGTGTCCAGGCACGAGCAGCTCCCTCCAGCAGTGGAGCAGCAGCCAGACACTGGCGTACAGTAAATAGGAGAAACTTTTATTTGTTACAAAAGTAAAAGGCATAAATAGATGGGGAATCCTACTGGGCTCTATGCTGGGCTGGGGCACAGACCTGGCTGCCCAGGGGTGGGAGGAGTTGGTGCTGGACACTCCAGGTCAAGGTGCTGAAGGGTTTGAGCCTCCTTCCCCTAAAACTAGAGCTGTGCTAAGACAAAAGAGGAAAAGGGGAGCTGGCCAGGGGGGGTTTGCAAGGGTCAGGTCTGAGCACACCCCAACTCCTGTCTGCAGAGTCCTGGGATGGATGGAGCCAGCTTGGAGCAGGGCTGGTGGGAACAGGGCTGGGATGCCACCAGCTCAGCTGGGAAGGTGCTGGCGTGATGCCTGCTGGTTTCCCAAACCCATCAGAATGCTGCCTGCCAGCAGCTACAGCAGGGGAGACCCCCCCATTGGGAGGGGGGGGCAAGCTGCTGGTGACAGGGGTGACCCTGGTGGCCTCAGCTGGGAGCCAGCAGGACCTGGGGTTATTGCACTGGGGGGGAGGGCTGTATGGCTTTGAGCTTGGACCCCACGGGCTCCCTGGCTCCTGGAGAGGGGGAGGGAAAGATTTTTTTTGTACCCCTTGTGCACGGCTGCTTTCCCCCCTCTCTTGTTCCAGGAGGGAGGAAGGTGCAGGCACACGGCCCTGGGGAGCAGAGGCACTGATGGTGGTCATGGCTGGAGGCTTGGGTGCTGCCCACAGGGTGCTCCAGGAGGGGCAGGGGGCTGCAGGCTGCCAGGGCTCCTGGTACTGGAGTGAGGGAGAGGAGGAAAGAAGAGAAAAAGGTTAGCAGCAGAAATACAGGAGTGAAAAACAGAAATACAGGAGAAAGAAGTGGGGCTGTTCAGCTTGGAGAAGGCTCAGGGGAGCCCCTGTGACCAGGGTCCAGTGCTTAAAGGTGGCTACAAAGATGGGGACCCCGTGTTGCCATGGGCAAAGGGCAGGAGTTGCTCCTGGGGAGATTCCCACTGGACACCAGAGGAAAATTTTTCCCCCTGAGGACAGTCAGAGATTGGAATCACGGGGGAAGGGGTGGATTCCCCCACTTTGGAAAGTTGGAATTCTCAGGGTGCTGGGACATCTCATACAAACAACATTAGAAGGGTTGGAGCAGATGATCCTTGAGATCCCTTCCCACATGGCATTCAAGGGTTCTGTGATGAGGGAGCAGTGGGGAGCACCCAGGTTTGGTGGCAGAAAGGGAAGGCTGCAGGATGGAGCAGAGTGTTGGGAACCTTCCCCCAGGGCTTGAGGAGGCAGGAGCTGGTGGGGGGCTGCAGAGAGGGTGAGGGGCACCCCCAGCCCAGAGGTGAAGCAGGGATGGGTTGCAATGGGCTTTGGAAGGAACTGACCACAGCCACAGGCACATCAGAGGAGGAACTTGGTGGTACAGAGAGAAAAAAACAGGCAGAGGGGAGGGAAAGGAGGGATTGCCCAAACCACAGAGCAGGTCAGCTTAGAAATCCATTTGGACTGGGATTAGAAATCTTGTCCCAGCACAAAGCTGGGGGTAACCATGGAGAGGGGGATATCCCATCCCTCTCTTCTGGGGGATGCTGGTGGGAGGGACAGGACAGGTGGATGTCTACACAACTGGAGGGTGATGGACAGAGCTGCTCATGCAGTGGAGATGAGATGGGTCACTGGAGTGGATGATGGGGAGAAGAAAGCACTTTCTTACCAGCTAACCCTCAGAAAGCAGGGCTAACATCCAAGGAGGGGGCAAATCCCATCAGGCTGCGCAGGAAATGGCAAAGTCCTGGCAGGCGTCCTCCTGGAGAAGACACCAGAGGTTACAAACCTCAACATCTGCTGGCAGGGCTGAGTTAAGACAGAGGGACCACAGGGTCATGGCACAGCCCAGGAATGAGGGAGGTGGGTGGGGAAAGGACACTCAGGTGACAGCTTCTGTGGGAAGGGGACCAGGGAGAGGACAAGACTCTGCCCAGCCTGGAGATGTGGGGCAGAAAATCCCTTTTCTCCAACAAGGGTGAGGGCAGCACCAGCCCCGTTCCTGCAGGAGGTTGTGGGAACCAACACCAGAGTTTAACTGCCCCCTGATGGCTGCTGAACACTGAGACCTGCCCTCTTCTGCCTTAAAAGGAATAAAATAATCACCCAAGCAATTAACTCTTTAAAAATAGAATTTTATTATGACGAGTAACAAAGGAACCGGGGCTTAAATAAAAACAGGGAGGAATTTGGCCCCTGGTAACACACCCCACGCTGCTCCTCACTCCCCAGCACCAGCTCCCCTCTGTACAGCCCCACAGCAGGGACAAACCCCCTGGGGACATCCCTGCAAGGAGAAACAGGAAGGGAAGGGCAGGGTGGCCTCTCGGGATGCAACATGGACTAAAGCACTTGGCCTCTAAGCTGGCACCAAGCTGTGGGGCTGGAGTGGCCACAGAGCAGCCCCAGGAGCCTCCCAGGGAGGTGAGAGCCCATCTGCCAGGATCCAGGGAGAAACTGAAGGTGTCACCATGGTGCTCTCTCCTCAGCTCTTTGCAGAGGGGAAGGTAGAGTTGGTGGACAAAAGCAAAAAAGCTCTGAGGTCTCTGTGCTGCCAGCCAGCCAGGTAAGGCTGGAGGAAGCTTGTGCTGTGCCCCAGAGCTGGTGCAGTCACTCAGAGCACGTGCAGAGCACAATGCTGGTGAGTTGGGAGGGGACAGGCTGAGCCCAGAGACCTGCTGCCCCTGCCCCCAGGTTGAAATACCTGTGTCTGACCTAACCAGGCTGCTTGACACACAAAGCTGGAAGCCTCTGCCCTGGTGGATGCCCCTACCTGCATTGAATAGAAAATGTCCTACATAGAGAAAAAAAAAATAAAATCTACAAATTGTGCAAAAAATATCCAGCAGCTTTTAATAAGAGGATTCAAGTATTGCTACGAAGGTCTGTGACTCTCCCCTGTGCACACTCCAGTGCTGGTGAGGCAGAGCTGGCTGCTCAGCCTGGCTCTCCCATGGCTCTGCAGCACAGAGGGTGAAGCCAAGCCCACAGGAATGGCTCCTGAGGTGCTGGGGACAGCTCTGCCCTCATCTGCTGCCAGAAACCCAAGAGAGGACAATGTGAGGTTACCAGAGACCAGCACCTGCTCACTGCTTCCTCTATGAAACTCCCCCTGGGAAGGGTGCAACCCGCAGGAATTCACATATTTTTCTGCTGCCTTTTGGTCTCCTGCTGACAGGACAAACCCAGGTTCTCCTGACCAGCTCAGGTTCCTAAAGATCCTACAGCTGGAGCCTTGCCAGCACCTTGTGATGAGAGCCAAGGAATGCTGTGTGTTTCTTCTTCCCTGTTACCAGAAGTGTCACCCTGACCCATGGCCTTGCTGCAAAATGTTGTCTTCCTGACTTGGTAGGGCAAAAAACACAAAGATCTCCAGCACCATGCTCAGTGACCAACCTGAAAATAGGATCAAGAGGAGCTGGGACATCTACCCAGCTCCCATGGCTGCTGGGAGTCAGAGTCTTCCCAGCTAAAAAGCCACAAATTCCCAAGGCTCAGCAGCTTCTGGAGAAGAAAAGCTGCTCCAGTGTGAGAGAGGCAGAAGAGCTCTTCCACATCAGCACTGGGGAGCAGGAGATGTTCATGGGGACACCAGGGACACCAGGGGATAAGGTGTGACAGCCCAGCTCAGAGCAGGAACCATTTGCAAGTCTCCACCTCCCACCCTTGGCCCAGCTCATTATTCCCAGCAGGAAACACTGGGACCCCCCCTGGAGCAGCTCTGTGGGCTCCCCAAATCTATTTGCTTCCTGGGTCCAGCAGGGCCCCCCCTGCTTTCTGCACGAGCCTGAGGGTCTTGCATGCAGTTGGGCTCTATCAGTTGAAAGCCCAGACAGGCCACATCACAGTGAAACAAATAAACAAACAAAAATAAATAAATTATATATATAAAAAAGAAAAAAAAAAAAAAGAAAAAAAAAAGAAAAAAAGGCAACGTATGGCTCAACTGAGTCTTTGGCAGCTCTGCAGCAGGTGGCTGTCCTGCCTGAGGCTGGGGAGATGGCAAGAGGGGAAGGTAGTGGCTGGAGTGAGGTGCAGGCACAGCAGGCACTGGGCTACATCACAGCACTGCTAGGGGATGCCTCCTACCATGCTGGTGTCAGTTTTGGCTCCAAAGGAAGGGATTTCACTCTTAGGACTGGAGGGGGTCCCAACATCTGGCTGGATAAATCCTCTTCTGTCTATCAAACTGGAAAAGAGAAGTTTGGAAGGGAGAGGAGTTGAGGAAATGAAGACTCCATGGAGATGGGAGCTCACAAGATGCAGAGGGCTCTCCCCGGGGGAGCTGCACAGGCAGGAGCTGATGGAAAACTCAGCTCTGCCCAGGAGAGAAACCACAGACTTATCACAGAAGCCACCAGACAGGCAGTTACAGTTCTGGGTCACCACAAACCCAAATGAGAACTGGCAAAAGGTCTTCACAACATGAAAGAGGAATGAATTGGGAGTAAAGTACTTCTCACCCCACAACCTGCCAGCAAACAGCTCAGCTCCCTGAATCTGCAGATCTACCACCTCTGAACGGCAGCACTGGCACTGAGGCACCTCCAAATCCCACAGGAGACTCTGCCCAACTGCACCCTCTTGTGACAAAGCAGGGAGAATCCTGAGCTGCTGCTGCTGCCTTGTTTGTGCCAGACCCAAAACCTCCTCACATCTGCAGCCAGCTGCTGCCTTTGCCCTCGTGTTCAGTTCAGTTGTGGAAAAGCACCTGGTGGGACACTACTGAGCTTTGCAGAGAAGCTGAGTGCTGGCAAACCCCAGGATCTCTGCATCCTGCTTGCTACAGGGCTCGAGCCTCAGAGTACAGGAGGAATAACACAGGTTATGAGGTGCTGCCTCTCCTGGGATTTACCACCTCCTGCTGAGCTCTTTGCAGCCATGATTTCCCTCTTACTGAGTTGCAGGATGTGTCTTACCCACCAGCTCCACAAAACAATTTAAAGTGACCTGGACTCATCAAACTCAAAGCAAGTTACATCTCCTCCTTGTACACATTTCTCTGCAGAGACTGGGAAACTGTTTCCCCATCATCATTTTTGGCTCTGTGCTGACCCAGACTCTCCTGACTGGTGATAAATCCATCCTTCCTGAGGCTCCTCACAGAGCAGGATGCAATTCCCAACACTGTGAGAACTCCAGATCTCTTACCTGGGATGGAATGGTCCACACAGCACTGCACAGCAGTTTGTGAGGATACTTTTATGGCTGTAGGGATTGGCAAACTCTGAGCCCCTCTTATTTGACCAGGACCCTTTGATCTGAAAGGCAAATGGAAGAGGCAGACTCAGACAGGAAAGATGGGAGAGCAGGTAATTACATGGTAATGGCCTCAGTTCAAAGCCTTGCTCAAGAGGTGGAAGGCTTCTCTCTTACTGCAAATGTCCTCCCTCTCCTTGCTTCACCAAAGACAGCTGCAGAAAGGCAGCCAGAGGAGACAGCAATGTGCTGCTCCTGCCTCTGAGGCTCAACCTTGCAGCTGAGACTCCAAAGCTGCAACTTCCCCAGACTGCCAGACTCAGTGTCACCATCCAACACCAGCCTCCTCCTCCTCCTCCTCCTTCTTCTTCTTCTTCTTCTCCTTGTTCTCTCCTAGGCTGGAATCTCACCAGAGCAGGGCTCTCAGCTCAAGGTCCCTCCTGGACTTGAGGCTAAACAAACAGCAAGGGGATTCCCAGGTTGCAGCAGGGAGGAAACAATCTCATCTGTCCCCACCCTGAGCAGCTGCCACTGGGACTCTGATTTTGAAACCCTGGTGACATCAAAGTGTTGGCACACAGAGAGGGGCAGATGCTCTACCTGGCCTCAGGTCCCTGGCTGCAGCCAACCATTCACCACCTTTCCTCCTCTTGTTTTTCTGCTTCCCCTCCCCACTCTCAGCTCAAGGTTGGACACGGGGCCAGAGAGGCAGTAGGGCTGCTGCTCAGGACCTGCTGCTGCCCTCAGCACCACGGGGCTGACCCCTGGTAGTGTCACTTACAGCCCTGCCTGCTTCTCCCAACACCTCGATGTGACAGAAAGGTGGACAGAGGGATAAGTTAAAATTAAAAAAAGAGGAGAGGGAGGGGAAGTGAACCTGCTTTCTGCAGTGCTGGGAGCTTCCAGCAAGGTTAACAAGTACTTCTGGCCAGAAGGGTGTATTTTGATTCCTGCTGAGGATCAGACAGATCCTGCTTTTCTGTACAAGCTGCTCAGGGCACTTGTTTGGCCCTAGGAGCCTGCAGGCACCCCAGAGTGTGAGAGCAGTCTCAGCAGGAGACGCCTGCACATTATCTGTCTGTTAGACAAGAGGAACTTCCAGAGACAAAGGGACTTGCCCAGGGTCTCAGAGGAAACCCTGTGGTTATGCAGGATGCTGAATTAAGATCACCCACATCCCACGCTAACACCCAAACAAATCTCTGGGGCCAGCCTGTCTTTTTCTAATCTCAGAACTCCTAATTTTAAGCAAAGCCACATGCAGACTGGAAAAACCACACACGTGACCCTTCTAACAGCCTGTCACTGCTGAGTCCCCTGCTGCTGTGTGCTGCTTCCCCCCCCCTTCACCTACCTGAAACTACAGCCCTAATGCCTCGGGCAGGGGTGGTTTGTTCTGCAGTGGATTATCACAGGCAGTGCCTCACTGAGATACTGCACCAGGGCAGGCAGCCAGGAGCTCCTGCAAACCTCACCTCTGCTGAGGAAGGAGCAGGGCCAGCCCTGCAGAAGGACAAGTGTCCAGGTACTCACATCTTCGTTCGTCGTCAGGTTGGAGGCAACTAAATAAGTGTGAAAACCTGAGAGGCCCAAAATAGACCAGACTGAGAAAAAACAAATCACCAGCTCCAGCACGGTGAAACAAAAGTCAAGGAAGTCACGGGGTATAAAATCATCCTGCAAGGGGAGGCAGAGGACTGTTTTGGTAGCTAAGTGCTGCCACCACAAGCACTGGGCCATGAGACCATGCCAGCAAGCTTCCCACTCCCTGTGCTATTCCACAGGCATCCAGCAGGGCACAGCTGCTTCCTTTTTCATCTCAATTTGCAAACAGGGAAACAAGTTTTGTCACCCTTAGTCCCTGGCAGGGAAGAAAATAAGGAATTAAAGGTCTTCCCCGTTTGGTGATGTTATCAGTTGACATGTTATCAGCCTAGAGATGATGAGATGTTTGTCTGTCCCAGCCAGGCAGGTAGGGGATTAAATTAAGTTGTGGCAAGGACAGCAAGGTGACCCTACAGAGTGCTGGCTGTGTTTCTGTTACACTCCAAGCTCCACAGCCTGAGCAGCTGATGCCATCAGAAGGATATCTTGCAGGTGTCATCTTCAAAGTGTTGAGAAACCCATCCCTCTGAGAGCCTGCAAAGCAGAACAGAACAAAGGAGGACACCCCCCATCAGGCAGCTTTGCACCACCTCCAGCCAACCCTTCCCTTCTGAGCACGCAGCCACCCCCCTGTGGGCCACATGGATCTGCCTGGCTGCCCAAGAAACAGCTGCAGGCTGTAACTCTGCAGGAATGTCAGCACACAGACACAGCTCCAGGAGACCTGGGGCTGTCAGGCAAGGTTAAAAGCAGATGTACCCACCAGCTCCTTTGCTCTGGAGGGGATAACCCCCTCACCAGCACCCAAGGTCTCTCTGCAGCCAGGTGCAGGGTGGATCTGTGGTTCCCTGTAGCCTGAGACCCCCTTTATTCAGGCCATGAGTGCTGGAAAGCCTGGGGTAAACCAACCACAGCCCCTTCCCCGTGCTCCAAGTGACCCAGCACTGCCCCAGGGAGCAGGAACACAGCACCCATCACTGCTGGCACCCTCTGTACTTACGCAGAGTGAGGTGGGTGACAACACAAGCAAAGATGAAGGCTGTCAGGAAGGAGAGGGAGAGGATGAAGGCATAGAAGTAGCGATAGTTGCGCTTCCCCACGCAGTTGCCCACCCAGGGGCAGTGGTGATCAAACCTCTCTGAAACAAAGGGACACAGTCAGGACTTTGCCCTCCTAGCACCTTGTCATGGACTCTGCTTGAGCCTCCCAAACCAGGTGTCACAAATCGAGCTGTCACCCACCACCCTGAGACCAGACACCTCTGAGCACAGACCCCTCTGCAGCAGCACCTTGGCAAGAGGTGCCAGCAGAGCACTGCTGCCTCCTCACATGACCTTTTTTATCAACAGAGGCCAAAACCATTCCTCTCACCAAAGCCTTGTGACTGGTCCCAGCTACTGTTACTCAAACTGAAAGAAAGCAGGCAAAGTGCAGCAGTTTTTCCAGTACATGACAGCACATGGCATGGCTGCTGCCTCCCTGCCTGTCAGCTGTGCCCCCTCCACCACCTTCTTCAGGGCAGAAAAGGATTTTCAGAGTTAAAAAGATACACCTCTAAAACCACAGAAACTGCCTGGGAAGCCAGGGCAGCTGCAGTGTATCTGAAAACACTCCCGTTTGCCTTCTAATGAAAGGGCTCAGGTTTGCAGGGACCGTCCTGCAGGGGACAGCAGAGCAATCCGAACCCACTGCACACGGAGCAGGCAGATGGCTGCTCCTCTTCAAACACTGCCCCAGCCACAGCTGCTTTTGGAGTCGCAGTCACAGCTCCAAATACATAACACTTGGTGACTCCCAAACCTCCTCCTTTAACCAGACCCTTGAGATTCTGTGACTGATGGAAGGTTGGTGGCTCCTCAGGCTGCCCCAGAAGCCAGGGGAAGCCCAGCCTCTGCACCCACACCATGTATGACCAGAAGCAGTGGCAGTAGGAGTCAACTCTCCCAGATGTCCCTCAATCCCATGCTAGTTCAAGTTGCTGTGGTGCAGCCAGGCTGTGTTGGGAACCTCCCTGCAACTCCCCACACTCCTGTGCCTGTCTGCATGGAGCCTTCAGGGGCTTTTCTTCAGGTCTTTGTGCAGTCCCTCCTGCCTCACCACACTCTGAGGGTACAGGGAGAGGACACATAAGAGCTCAACCAGGATCTAGGGTGGTGTCCCTACCACTGCAAGGCCACAGACAACATGGAGCTTGAAGCAAAGCTCATGTTTGGTGGAGGCTTTTAACTGCATTTCACAGCACTATGCTCCCAAAACCAGGGGAAGGTGAGAGACAGAGTCCTGGATGTGCTGCCCCACAGCACCAGGTGTTGCTTTTGTTTTAAATAGTGAAAAAAAAAAATTAAAAAAAAAAAAAAAAGATCACTCAGCATCTCACTTTCTAACCTTTAACCAGAAGTAAAAGCAATCTCTCCTCCAGGAACATGAACCCACTCCATCACACACTCTCAGCACCTCTCTGCCCTTACCCACGCAGTTGTCGCAGACGCTGCAGTGCGAGGTGCGGGGCGGGCGGAACATTTTGCAGGTGTAGCAGTACTTGAGCTTCACCACGTACTTGTTGATGACCACCTCCATGGTGCGGGCTGGCGGGCGGTAGCTTGAGGTGCCCATGCTGTCTGCGAGGGCCAGGAGGGACAGTCAGACTGGGGCAGGTGAAACCCAAAGCCCTGTACCTCCCCCCATCAGCTCCCACCGCCGAGCTGCTTCCCGACACGTGCCCTCCTGATTTGAAGCAAAAAGCCAAGAGGCAGCTCAGCCCCCAGGACCGGGTGCAGGGTGGGCAGGCAGGAGCTCCAGTCAGCTCCTTGCAGTGTTATTTATGCCCACTCCTCGTCTGCTCAATGGCAAGGCTGTTGGGTTGCCAGGAGGCAGCAATATCTGCTTAGTGCTTGGAGAACGTGAAGCAATTTATAAATAAAAGAGCATAAAAGCAGCAGTGTTAATGTACCCAGCAACACCCAACTCCTCTCTGCCTGTCTAATGGATCACAGCGTGAGGAGGCAATATCATCTGACAACACACACATGGTTCCTCCACTGCTCTAAGCATCCAAGTCACAGAAACCAGGGTGACCTCAGCAGAAGCATCCCCCCACTGCTGCCAACCCACAGCAGGAGCCAGAGGCACCGCTGGGCTCCAGGGACTCATTTCCAGGGAGAGACAACAAAGTCTCAAGTGCTCCAGGCAGATCTCATTGAAAGCTGATGAGTCCTCATTGATGCCCCATCCCTGGCAGTGTCCAAGGTTGGATGGGGCTTGGAGCAGCCTGGGAGGTGTCCCTGCCCATGGCACTCAATGAGCTTTATGGTCCCTTCCAACCCAAATCAGTCTGGGATGTGATGATCCTATGAAATGTGACGTGTGCTTGTCAGAAGCACTAGAAGATTCCTCCTCCTCCTCCAGGTCAAAACTGAGGATTTTTAGGGACACAAGGCTCATCTGCATGTCCTGTCTCTTCCTTAGTCACTGGGGACTGGCAGCTGGACATCGTTTCTCTGCTCAGCAGATGTGTGAGCTAGAAAAGCTTCACCACATTTGCAGTTTGGGGGGGCTGTTTATTTAAGTCACTTTTGATGGAGCAGCTTTCCTACTTGGAGAAAGTCTTTAACAAGAGGGATGCAACAGTGAGCGTGTTAAGAGGATACTAAGTAGATTATATTAAGAGTAACAGCTGGCACATCAGGCAGCATCTGCAGCCAGATTAGTGCTTTAGGCATTTATAAATAGAAACGTGGGTAACCACTCTCAGGGTATTTTAAAACCCTTTTTTCTTCTGTTTAGTCAGATGTAGAATTACTGCTTTGCAACTGCCTTCAGCAGGGCAGCTTCAAGTTGCCCCACATCAGTTTTGTAAAGCATTTGTTACTCCAGGTCACATCAAGAAGGTCCAGAGGTCCTGGATGCCCCCACCTTCTTGGCCACAAGCAGCATGACACAGCAGTCTGGTGATGAGGACAAACAGCAGCAAGCTGTGAGAAACCATTACAATAAAGAACACCTTGAGGGCACAGCGGGCTCAATGGCAAATCATTATCTTAAAAAGCCTAAATTAATTATCCTAAGTCCTCACCACACGTTTTAGAATGTTACAAGGTCAGGTTCCTCTGAGTTTGGACAACATCTACAGTACCTAAGGCACCACTATGGAGAACACAGGCACTCCTGCTATGTCAAGAGCCTGGCAGCAGAACTCTGGAGGGGGAGAAGGTGCTCCCTGAGCTGCTGGTACCCAATCCCTACTGATATTTGTGTTTGGGACACTGATGCCACAAGCTCTCCATCCCCTGAGCTCTGCACAGAGCTGCTGCCCACTCAGGTGTCATCCTGAGGGCAGGAATTCACTGCACAGGGCTTTGCCTGCAAATAACCTGGGACTAAAAGAAAGGCAAAGCACCTCTGCAGATCCTCCCTCTGCTGCACTGCCTGTCAAACCTCATGAGCTGATTCTCTGGTCTGTTGTCCAGAGGCTCACTGAGCCTGAAACACGTGTGGCAGACACATGGGCACAGAGACACACGCTGAGCCAGACACAGGAGAGGGAAGAGAATTCTCACCAATTCGCTTTTCCAGGTCTGCTGCCTCACTGGGGGTGGCTCTGGGCAGGATACCTGGGTCTCTGAAGCTTGTCTGGAGCAGGCAGCTGATGACAAAGAAGAAGAGGATGGCTGCAATGATGGGGATTGCCAAGGTGAGGTGACTGGCAAGGAAGGGGCAGCTGTTAAAAGAAAGAAAAAAAAAAAACAACACCCCATAGTTACCAACTATTGCTGCAGAACCAGCTGTGAGCTGATGTTACACCCCAGGAATTATCAGGGGGGGCTTTGGCTGAAGTGCTGCTGCTTTTCAGAGACATCTGCAACAGCAAGAGGCAGCTCAGGAAATACTGGAGTGGCACTGGGAAGCCAGGGCCTTCTGCTCAAAGACAGCAGCACAAGCCCCTGTACACAACCTCTCTGCCCTCATTATGTCTCAGAATCCAAAATTGTGCCCCAAAGCCTGGTCACCTTCTGCAGGAACAGCGTGGAGAAACACCTCAAGCCAAGCAGGGACCAAAGTCAGTGTGAACACCACCCTGTTTGGATCCACACACGAAGCTGAAAGGGAACTTGGCTTTGCTTCAGCACAGCTTTGCTGCTGTCTGGATGACTCCTGTGCCCTTCACAGCACACCAGATGTTTGGAGGAGGATGCCCTCCAGCACTGTCACCACTGTGACAAGCCACCAGGGACGGTGCTTGCTCCTGGGCTGGCTGTACTAAGACCTGGGGCTGTTTTCCCACAGATGGGGACAACCACCAGCACTCTGCACACCAGGGCAGCCCCATCACCTGCAGCAGGACAAGTGAGGGATGAGCAAGGAACAGGGCTCTCTGCACAGCACAGCGCTGGAGCCCTCTGCCTCGAGGGATTTGCTATTATCAGCTCTGATAATTACCCAGAGCACAAGCTGCTCCAGCCCTGATGTCTGCAGGCAAAGTCTCAGTAGCACTGCGAGGCAGTTTGAGAGGATTAAACAACTTTTGTTTCAACTCCCAAGCTCAGCTGTCCAGAACAAAGCAGCCACCGGGAACAAAAACCTTTTAGCTGAGCCCCTTGGTCATCTCCCTGAAGGAGGGACTGAAATGTCTCTGAAATGAGAGATGGGAGCTTTGTTGTCACCTCTTTTCTGGGAGAATCTCTGGATCCCACTTTCCACCCCGTCGAGCAAGCAAAAATTGCATTAAAAAAAAAAAACAAAAAACACAAAACCAAACAACCAAAACCAAACAGCAAGAGGGATTTGCTGCAGATCACCGAAAGCCACGCAACAGAAGCACACTGCTAAAATAACGATTTGGAAAGTCTCAGGGCATCTTCAACCAAGAAAGAGTAACCAGTCAAGAAGAGAGGGGGGAGCAGAGGTCTGGGAGCTTCAGCTCCAGCAGAAACACCTGGCAGAGACAACACCAAGCGAGGAGTTTTCCCGACGGGATGCTGCCACTGCCTCTTGCAGCTCATCTGACTTCTCAGAACCTCTAATCCCATCAAACACCTCCAGCTCGCCGGCTGCAGGCTCGGGCAGCTTTACCCTGAGACTCCCTGAGATAACGCCCGGGATCCACATCCCCTCCCACCCCCCCGCACCATCCAGCGGCAGGGAAAACAAGGTCCCGTCCTTCCCTTCCCAAGGCAGGAACCCTCAGGGATGGTACTAACCCATGGTGCCACTTTCCAGGCTGGATATAACGGGGTGCTCTTGGCTCTCCTATGCCTTGGGGTGCACTTGGGAGCCTCCCCGGGGCAGATTTCCAAACAGGAGAGAGAGGAGAAGGGGAAATGCAGCTCTCTCTTGCCATGGGTGAGGGGAGCAGAGCTCCAGCACAGACCCTCAAGGTGGGACCCCAAAGGATTTCACCATTTCTCCAACACCTTCACCACAAACACTATGGGTGCTGCCTCCACCAGTCCTGGGGGGGCTCCTGGATGCAATTCCAGACTGATCCCAGAAGGGGGGATTCTGGGGGGTATTTAGAGACCAGAGGGACAACCTTAACAATGTTTTAAAAACCTTCCAGAAACCCGGCTGGAACAAACGAGGTCCAGGGCCTCCCCTGCCCAAAGAGGGGCTGGGCAAAGGGGGTCTGGGCAGAGGGAATGGCTTTGGGGAGGGGGTAGCAGGGAGAAGAGGTGGATATGAGGGTTCCCATGGAGGGGGAAGAGCCCACCCTGAGCCCACCGCCCTCCTACCGCGGGTGCGATGCCAGCGGCCACTTAAAGAAAGGGGACAAGAACTGAAGGACCCGAGGGGCAGAGCCCACGCTGGGTTTTACCCCAGCAGGGAAAGGGGGGAAAGGAGGGGAGGCTGGGGGCCCACGGGGGGGACACCAGAGAGACCCCCAGAACAGGGGGAAAACACCGGAGAGATCCCCAGTACCGGGAGGACACACACCAGAGAGACCCCCAGAATGGGGAGGGACACCAGAAGGACCCCCAGAATGGGGAGAGACACCGGAGAGACCCCCAGAACGGGGGGGACACACCGGAGAGACCCTCGGAACACGGGGGGGACACACCCCAGGACCCCGCAGCCCCCGGCCCGGCATCACGGACTCACTCGAAGGCGAAGAAGAGGCCGCTGGTGGCGAGGATGAGGACGAGGGTGAGGGCGAAGACGCCGCTGTGGCGGGCGAGCATGAGGCGGCCGCCGCAGTAGAAGCGGTTGCGGCCGGGGAACACCTCCCACTTCCGCCGGGGCCGCCGGGTTTCAGCGGATCGCTCCGGGCCGGCAGTTAACGGAGGTGACGAGATACCTGTGCCCGTTGCCGGCCCCGTTAACCCGGGTGGGATCTGCCGGTACTCACAGTCCTTCATGGCGCCGCAGCGCCCGGCCCGGCCCCGCCGCTCGCCCGGCGGACGTGTCCGCTCCGCTCCGCCCCGCCCCGCCCCACCCGCCGCCTCAGTGCAGCGACACCTACCGGCCCCGCCGGGCGCCGCCCTCACCCCGCCCATACCACCGGGTACCGGCACCGGCACCGCCTCCGTTCCGCACCGGTGCCTCAGCGCAGCGCCCCCTACCGGCCCCGCCGGGCACCGGCATCGCTGCCATTCAGCGCCAGTGCTTCAGCGCAGCGCCCCCTACCGGCCCCGCACACACCACCAGGTACCGGCACCGCCGCCTCAGCGCAGCGCCCCTTACCGGCCCCGCCGGGTACCGGCCCCGCCTGCGTTCAGCACCGGTGTCTCAGCGCAGCGCCCCCTACCGGCCCCGCCCACACCACCGGGTACCGGCACCGCCGCCTCAGAGCAGCGCCCCCTACCGACCCGTGCTCCCTGCCGGTGTCACCGTGTTCCCCCCCCTCCCCGCTGCCTCAGCGCAGCGCCCCCTGCCGGCCGCGCCTCACTCCAGTCCGAACCAAATCGATTTAAAATCAATTTTACACCCCAAAAAAAAAAAAAAACCCCGCCCCACAAAACCCCAACAAACCTCAACCCGCGTTTCAGTCCCGCACCCACCGCCCCTCGGGCTACGTCCAGGGCAGGGAGTTACAGTGCAGAGCCAGGCCCAGCAGGCAGTAGGTGAGGAAGAAGCCGAGCAGGCCCCGGCTGAGCGGGGCGATGGAGCCGCGGCCCCGCAGCAGCACCAGGAGGGGGTTCCCGCAGGACCTTTCCCCGCCAGGACCGGGAGCGTTCCCAGGACCGGGAGTGTTCCCGGTGAGCGGTTCGGTGGAGGGCGGTGTCACGGTGTGATCATCAGTCCCTTCGTTCCGCAGCAAAGGTTCGTGCTCCTGCAGCAGATGAGCGCAAAACCAGTAGAGGATGGGAGAGGAGGAGCAGAGGAAACGGGTCAGCACCTGGAGAAAATGGGAAAAAAACCACCCATGAACTGTGGGATTCTGACTGTGACCAGTCCCGATCCCAAGGGAAGGAGCTGCCCCAAACCAACATCTGGGAAACGGGACTGGAAGGGGTTGTTGGGCTCCAGGGAGACCTCAGAGCAGCTTCCAGTGCCTGAAGGGGCTCCAGGAAAGCTGGGGAGGGACTTGGGACACAGGCACGGAGTGAGAGGATGAGGGGTGATGGCTTTAAACTGGAAGAAGGATTTAGGGTGGACATTGGGAAGAAACTCGTGGGTGTGAGGGTGCCCAGGTTTCCCAGGGAAGCTGTGGCTGCCCCATCCCTGGCAGTGTCCAAGGTTTTACGGGTCTGGGAGCAGCCTGGGCTGGGGGAGGGGTCCCTGCCCATGGCAGGGGGTGGGAATGCGATGGGCTTTAAGGTCCCTTCCAACCCCAACCATCCTATTCCATGATTCCGTGAAACAGCCCCACCTCACGGATTTACCACAGTGAAACGAAAACACCTCAGTGCTCAACCTGCTGTATTTTTTAGGACATTTGTGTCGGCAGGTGAGCGGTGGCCAGGTTCTGGACAAACATTATCCCTAATTGTCACCATCCCAAAGAAATCCCCACCACCATCCAGCTCGGGAACAACAACTTCCGGGCAGATTGGAGCCTCCTCTGGAGGATTACAGAGCTCCTACCTGCACGTGCATGCAGAAGAATCCAAACACCAGCAGGACCGTGGCATGGACCACGTACACGAAGACTGCAGGGCTGCAAAATCCTGTTCTTGGTTTGTCGTCTTCTTCAGTTTTTCTTCTCTCTAAACCAAGAGTCAGGCAGTGCCGGGGGTTTGCGGTGACATAGGTCCAGGCAGCCCACAAGCCCAGAAGTGTGACAGGTGAAGCAAGCAAGAAATTTGGGATCTGTCTGAGCTCAAAATACCTGAGGAAGCCAACGTTCCAGTAAACGTCTTGAATATAGGAATAAACCACAGGAAATCGCTGGGAGCACCACGGGGGATGATCCCCTTTGGTGGCCACCAGACGATAGCCCTTGTCCAGAGCCAGCTGCACCAGCGGCTCCGGAACATCCCGCTCCAGGCTGGGACCACAGAACTTCACGTAGGCGTAATACTGAAATAAAGCAAAAGGCAGGAAAACAGCAGCACACAGCAGCAGGGCTGAAGACAGCAGGCTAAGGAGTCGCTTCCACAGGGGAAGGAACATCATCCTTGGCGCTCCCCACCCTGCCTGAAGCTGGAGGACGAAGAGCCGCCCGTGGGAGTAGAGGAAGAAGCCGGCGTTGAGGACCCCGTTGGCACGCGCCCCGGAAGCCAGGGAGAAGAGCACCCCGCTGAGCCAGCCCTGCCCCTGCTCCAGCTGCCACATGGCGCTGAAGGACAGCACGGCAAACACGCTCTCCGAGTAAGCGGCTGCCATGAAGACGTTGGCGGGGCCGATGGAAAAGAGCAGGGCTGCCAGGAAAGCCGTCCCGCGACACCGCAGCACGGAGCAGCCCAGCTTGAAGAGGGCGGCGGCTGCCAGGATGGAGAACAGGGAATTGAGGAGGACAACGGAGAGCAGGAGGCGACTCCGCAAGCGCAGCAGCTGCCGGAAGGGCCCCGGAGCAGCCTCGGCCACAGCACGCAGGCACAGGGGGTAGAGCGGGAAGAAGGCGCAGTTGTGCTCATACAGGTAACCCCGCTCGGCGATGAAGAGGAAGTGCTCAGCATCCCAGCGGGAGAGGCCGCCCAGCAGCTGCTCCACCAGCAGGTCCCAGGGGCCAGGGTCTGACAGGCGAGGGGGGGAGAAGGCGTCTGCAGCATGATCTGGGATCAGGAGGTTAAACAGAGCCTGGGGAAAAGAAGAGAAGATGGAAGTTCAGCAGGGATCTTGTACTCTACCAAAAAGCACCAAGCACAACTCCCAGGTTTCAAAGAGCAGCACAGAATAATTGTATCGCAGAATCCCCAACTGGTTTGGGTGTGAAGGGACCTTAAATCCCCCCCAGTGCCCCCCCTGCCATGGTCAGGGACACCTCCCACCAGCCCAGGCTGCTCCAAGCCCCATCCAACCTTGGACACTGCCAGGGATGGGGCAGCCACAGCTTCTGGGGGCAACCTGGGGCTCAGCACCCTCACCCCAAAGAATTTCTTCCCAATGTCCAACCTCCATCTCCCCTCTGCCATTTGGAGCCATCACCCCTTGTCCCATCACTCCAGGCCCTTAGGAAGCCAGGCTGAGGGTTTGCAGTGAGGACAGGTCTCAAGGTGCAAACAAAATCTCCATGAGCTCGTGGTGCTGACCACATTGTAAAAACTGAGAGAAAACCCCAGGGAGCTCACAAGGGCAACTCACTGCACTGTAACGTAATTCCAAATGAAAATACGTTGCAGAAAAACAACCCCCAAACCCTCAGATTTGTGGCTTAGCTACACGTGGACTGGGATGAATCCCCCGCGGTGAATTCAGGGTTGGCAGAGAAGAAGCCAGGCTGAACAAATTGGGACTAAAGAGAGACACAAAGCTGCTGCTTCACCACGGAGCACACATCTGGTGTACCCAGGCCTCTGGCATTTGCAACACAGATCTCAGCTGATGGTTCCACTCAGCCCTACCCGGTGGTGACCGGGGCTGCCACAGCTTGCCAGCTGGCTGCTGGCCCACAGCTGAGGAGCTTCCTCAGAGAGATTTTGTTTCAGGAGGGCCACAGCTACAGCCAGAAGCTCTGGAGGCTGTCTCAGTACATACAGACCATGTGGAGTGGGCAACCAAGCTCAGAGATGGAGATCTCTGGAAATGAGGCTTGGGAGGAATGTGCAGGAGGAGATTATTCATCTTCTGTGAATAAATACAGATCTTGGGCTCTCCTGCTGCCAACATGGCCTTTTGCAAGACCAGCCTGAAAACGAGGGGAGGCAGAAGGAAATCCAGGCAATTTTAACTCAACAGTAACCTGCTTCAAGGGATGCAGCTGGTCTGCTGGTTCCCCAGAGGAGGAGGAGGAGGAGATTTCCCAGCCATCTGAGAGAAGCCACGGGGCAGCAAATGAGATGTCACAGCACCTTTGGTTGACTTCTGGGTGACACCAGGGGACTTGCCTGCAGCAGAAGTGTCAGGGCCCTGCAGCACACTGCAAACCACACGACCTCTCGGAGCTGGGGGTCCTGCCTGCTCCCCAGCTCCATCCTCAGCTCCACGGCTGCCTCAGGAGGTCACCGACTCCAGGGAAATCCTCCCTCTGGTTTTGGAAACCTGACCTGATAAACAGAGGGGACAGAGACAGAAAAGTGTTTCTGGCTTGTGCTTTATTTACCACCAGGCACTCCAAAGGGCTGCAAATCTCTGCCAGCCAGAAAGAGACCATGGAGCTGGGAGATGATGCAGAAGACCTCTTTGATATTGCTCCTGTTGAAGAAAAAAAATCATTTCTCTGACTTCTTAACCTTGGCCAGGATGCAGAGGGAGAGGCTGTAACATGCACTCAGCCCGTTCAGCAGCAACACCAGCACCCAGCCAAAAAATCCACACACTAATGCCAGTTCTAAGGCACTGAATGGGATTTAAGCCTTTTTTATTCTTATTTTTTGAACATACAGAATTAAAACGTGGACTCTGAGCATAACATCAGTGCAAGCAGTTTGCTCCCCAGGGCTCCCAGCCAGGCACACTCTCTCCTCTCTCTGCCTTTGCCCCTGGGAAGCTGAGAGCAGTTTTATTCAGCTGCCCCTCCACAGCACCCACCCCACCAGATCCATCAGAGCAAGGCCATGGCACCTTCTCAGAGACACAGGTTTGTCCCCAACACCTCCTGACCTGACACCCACACCACTCCACCTGCAACATTCCATATTTTTCCAGGGTCCTGCTCTTCAGAGTGAGCACCTGCCTGCCAAGCAAACAGCAGGAGGGATGGTGGCTCTGGTCCACCTCTTCCCTGAAGACCTGAGATGTAAAGAGTTTTGTGGAGTCTCCTTGCTTTTCCTTTCTTAATGTTCTGGATTGATGTGCTGGGACCAGCTCAGAGCCATGCAGGGCAAGCAGGAGGAGCTGTGAGGCAGCTGATGAAGATAAAACATTTCTGCAGTTGGTTCCCCAGCCACCAATTGCTTTTCAGTTGGAGAAACAGAAGACCCAGAGCTCGTGCTTAGGTTCCAATGATCCCCCAAACCATCACCTAATGATCTAAAAACACTCTGAGGTTTTCCTATTCCAATTTTCCTGATGGAGATTAAAAAGAAACCAACAAACTGGCAGGTTCAGAGCTGCCTGAGAGAGCAGAACGGGAGTCACCAGGAAAGTAAAAAAACCAAGACCCAAATAGGCTCATTTATAATGCCAGTCCCTCACCACAGAACTGTTCTTCCTATTTAGCCACATTTAAATGTTTGGGGTTTGCTCCTCTTCTCCTCTCCCTCCTGAGCATTCACAGCTACAAACCTGGGAGGCACCTTCTCCCAAATTATGAAGCTGCAAAGTTATTTTAAGAGAGGGGATGCTTCAGCCCAGCTGTAAAATCTATCCAAGCACATCCCCAGCTGCAAATCCTATTAAAGCACAGGGACAAAAATCATCCCAGCTCTTTAAATTATTTAAAAAAAGAAAAAGCTGAGAAAAAACCTTCACGTGACTGAGCCAAAGAGGCTGGAAGCAAACAGCTTGGAAAAGCTTGGCACGACACAGCACACCTTGTACCAGAAAGCAGCAAAGCCTGCAAAAAAAAAAAAAAAAAAAAAAAATGCCCCCCAAACCTCACAAATCTGGGAGAGAACAGAGCTGGAACTTCTCTGCTTGGAAAAGAGCACGGGAAAAAAAAAAAAAAAAAAAGGACACAAAATTCCAGAGGAAAGAGGTGCAAAGTTCTGAATTCCAAGCTGCCTTTCCCTCCCTGCTCTGCCTTCCCCCGGGCTCTCACTCAGGGAGCGTTTTGCTCGCTCGGTGCTGAAATCAAAAAGGAGGCGAAGCAAAGAGCCAGAGCCGCCGTGTAAACGGGGACAGCAAGGGAACAGGAGGCGGGCGAGGGCTCGGAGGCTGCAGCGGGGCGCGGTGGCCACCCGGTGGCAGCAGCCACTCGCCACATCTCCTCCTCTGCCGGCTCCTGGCTGCGGGACAGCATTCCCAGAGGGAAACCTTGGCCGGGAAGAGCTGGAGAGCAGCGGTCCCGGCACCTCCCGCTGCTGGATTCCCGAGGGAACTCCAGGCAAAACTGGAAACCTGTCCCAACCTCCCGTGGGAACAGGAGGGAATTCCAACAGCCCCTTGGGAGCTCCCTGCTGCCAGGCGCTGATCCAAAGGCTGCAGCCTCGCACCCGAAGCGGGAAGGTTTCTGCGTCAGTTCAGGCGTGTGAACGCACCACGCTCCGGATCCCGCTCCGGATCCCGCTCCGGATCCCGCTCCGAGCGAACCACCCGGAGTTGAAGGCCCAGGCCCGGGATTGTCCCCCCTGAGCCCCGGGCTCGGAGGCTGAGGCGCTCCCGGGGGAGGGGAGGGGACACCGGGGACGCTTTGGGTTCGCGGGTTCGTTACGGGCTGGGCGGAACCGGCAGGGCGGGAGCTGCACAGGAGCCTCACGAGCTCATTAGTGCGCTAATTGTCCGCGAGACCCCCGCAGGACACGACACCCCCGCCCCGCCCCGCCCCGCCCCGCCCCGCCGGTTCGGCTCTCGGGACCCCCCCAGGCCTGGTCCCGGTCCGGTCCCTCAGGGCTGGGTGGGTCCGGGAGGTGTCAGAAGGGGGGGGTGGGGTGGGTTGGGGGGGGGGCAGGGGGCGGATCCCCTCCCCGCGGCGCGCGCGCGGCCCCGCCCCTCCCCCACCTGAGCGCCCGGCGCGAGGCTCCCGCGCCGGCTCCATCCTCCTCCTCCTCCTCCTCCTCGTGACGTCACCGCTCCGCGACGACTTCCGGCAGCGGCGCTTCCGGGTCTGCGCGCGCCGCGTCACGTGGCGGGCAGGAGGGAAGGGAGGGGCGGGCGGCGCCATCTTTGATGAGGGCGGGGGAGCTCAGGGACACCGCACCCTTCCCTTCCCTTCCCTTCCCTTCCCTTCCCTTCCCTTCCCTTCCCTTCCCTTCCCTTCCCTTCCCTTCCCTTCCCTTCCCTTCCCTTCCCTTCCCTTCCCTTCCCTTCCCTTCCCTTCCCTTCCCCTTCCCCTTCCCCTTCCCCTTTCCCTCCAATCCCAGACTGGTTTGGGTGTGAAGGGACCTTAAATCCCCCCCAGTGCCCCCCCTGCCATGGTCAGGGACACCTCCCACCAGCCCAGGCTGCTCCAAGCCCCATCCAACCTTGGACACTGCCAGGGATGGGGCAGCCACAGCTTCTGGGGGCAACCTGGGGCTCAGCACCCTCACCCCAAAGAATTTCTTCCTCATGTCCAACCTCAGTGTCCCCTCTGCCAGTTTAAAGCCATCACCCCTCATCCCATCCCTCCAGGCCCTTGTCCAAAGTCCCTTCTCAGCTTTCCCGGAGCCCCTTCAGGCACTGGGATATGCTCTAATGTCTCCACACAGCCTTTTCCAACCCATTTCCATGCCATTCCCCAGCCTGACTCCAGCAGAGCTGCTCTAAGCCCTTGGATCATCCCTGTGGCCTCCTCTGGACTGGCTCCAACAGCTCCGTGTCCAGAGCTTCACTGCAGGGGGTGAGAGCAGAGGGGAGCAGGGGGGGACAGTCCCCTCCCTGGCCCGGCTGCTCCCCCCGTGCTGATGCAGCCCAGGACAGGGTTGGTTGTGCCAGGGAAAGTTTAGATTGGTTATTAGAAAGAATTTTTTTATGGAGAGGGTGATCAGACATTGGAATGGGCTGCCCAGGGAAGCAGTGGATTCTCCATCCCTGGAGATATTTCAAAAGAGCCTGGAGGTGGCACTCAGTGCCATGGGCTGGGAACCACAGGGGGAGTGGATCAAGGGTTGGACTTGATGAGCTCTGAGGTCCCTTCCAACCCAGACAATTTTATGATTCTATGGTTTCTGGGCTTCTCCTCACCCAACCCCCCCAAACCCTTCTCCTCAGGGCTCTTCTCAATCCATTTTCCCCCCAGCCCATGTTTGTGCTTGGCATCACTGTGACCCATCCAGCTCCTCGTGTGGCTCCTGTGGCCACCACCCACCCCCAGCCCTTGGCCCCTTCCCCTGGGCCAGGCAGAGCCCACCAGAACCAGTTGGGCCGAGCAGATGTCAGCAGAGCCCTGACCCAGAACCAAGGTCACTGCTGGAGCCTCCCCCACCAACCTCAGAGGGAACCACACAGCTCCAGCCAGAGCACATTGAGCAACAAAAGCCTGGGAATAAGTTAATTATTGTGTGTGTGTGATTACATTAATTACTTACCCTTACCAGAGGGGGGGCAGGTTTCCCTCAGGGTCTGGTCCATGTGATGCTGGAGGCTGAGATTTGTGCTTTCACCCCAAACCCAACTCGGGCTGAGCTGAAGCACCCTGCAGGGATGGAAGGGAAATAAATCATCACTGGGAGCAGAGGTGCTCAGGGAGGCTCCTGGGGGAGAACTCAGTTTTTCTTCTTGGCTGGTAGGAAGAGGGAATGGTGGAGTTGTCAGGGTCGAGGAGAGGCGTTTCAGGAATGGAAAACTCCGGGTTAGAGATGGGGTCAGAGCAGGATTTGCATTCTGGGCAGCTGAGGAGAGTTTGAGATCAGGCGTGGCCCACAGAACAGTCCCTGGTTACAAACTGAACACTCCTTGTTCTCATTTTCCTGATTTCTCTGCTGGTTTTTTTTGTTTTTTTTTTTTTTTCCTTTCAGCCACTTCAGAAGCACCCAGGTGGTTGGGGTCTTCACACACACAGAGGTGCTGGGGGAGCAGAATGAGTCCCCTCAGAGCAACTGGTTGTAGAAGTGTTGGTAGAACAGGGAGCTGGTACCCCTGGGACTGTTCTTTCCCTCCCTAACGTGGCATTCACTGCTGATTAAATTCACCATGCCAGGAAGACAGAAGCTGTACAAAAAGCTGCTCACGTTGCCTTCTTCAACCTCACTGCTGACGCCCTTGCTGTTCAGAAAAAGAAGTGAAATTTTGACATTAATTTAATCAGTTTAAACAAAGCTCCTGGCATACAGAACTGAATTATCAGGGAGTTTTAAATCAACAGCACTGTTGCAGAATGGCAAAGTCCAGCAGAAGCCTCATCTCACACAACTTGGGTCCCATTCAGTATTTTCTAAAGCCAAGAGAGCCCCAGCACCATTCCTGTCCCCTGAGAAATGCATTTGAAGGACTCTCCTTCTGCCAGGCAAGGAGCTCCCTCAATTCTGGCTGATAAACAGACATTTTCAGCAAAGAGTCAGTTTGATCTTGTCACAATTACTGCCAGGAATCTGAAGTTTAAGGAACACAGCCAAGGGATGGCTCTGGGAACCGAGAGCTTCCTAAGGGGATAAAACGAGGTGATTTCTTGAACAGAAATTACATTTGCCTTTAAAAAAAAAAACAAACTTCACCTTTTTAACTGCCTCTTTTGCTTAATCAAGCTCCATGCAGTTTCGAGCAAGCCTGCTTCTATTATCATTTGAGGGTAAAGCTTCAGGCTAAATAAAAAACTCATTTCACCCCCCCCTGAAAACGTGCAGATTTTCATATGAAGAGCCTGAACTTTGGCCATCTGCTGGGAGCTCTGGAAAACCCCATCCTCTGAAGGAAGTCAAAGAGTCCACACCACGCTTCCAAGAAAATGCAAAAAATGCAAAGGGAATGAAAATTTTCCATTTTAGAGAGCTGAAAGGGAGCTGCCTCCCTCCCAAGCAACAGCTCCCTGGGAACCAATTCTCTGCCACAGCTTCATCTTGGGCTGCAAATCCTCTCCTGCTGAGCAGCACCAAGCCAAAACTCCACTGCTGAAACACACAGAGGAGGGAAAGCAAAGCCAGAGCATATGGCTTTGGGGTCTCCAGAGACTTTGCTGTCCCCAGACATGACTGTGACACACGGGACCTCCCAGGTCTCTGCGCTGCATGGCGAGGAGGTGACAGCACTGAGGTGATCTCCCCACTCTGCTCATTAAAAAAAACCCTTACAAACATCTTACCAAGATTTAATGTACATTTATTCTTAACACGTGGAACATATAGTATAAAGATTTCATACTGAATAAATGATATTCATTAAGCCAAAAAAGGAAAAAAGGGAGGAATTTACATCAAGTTTTTAGCTACATCGTCTGAAATACAAATATGCAGAATTCATCACTGAAAAATCTCAATTGTGTTTCTTCATCAGGAACTTCAACTGAACCTAGAACTTTTTCACACCTCGATTAGAAAGAAAACAAAACCAGGAAAAAAATAAAACTATAAGTTGATTGGCTGCTGAGACAGCAATGACTTTATACACAGAGACCTGTACAGCATCCTCCAGGGAGGGATGTCTGGCAAGAGATTAAATAATTGTGTCTCGCTTTTGCAGGTCATCAACTCGGTAACTCGTCATACTATAAAGGGGTAGGGAGAGGGGGACAAAACTGCAGGGATCTCAGGGTATGTGCAATGTACAACATCATATATATATACACACGTGGCAGCATCCGAGCTGCAGCTAAAGGTTAAAACCAGTTCTAAGAGGTGATCTCAGGGTTATTCATACAATCAAGGAGGAAGAGAGAAAGAGGTCAGGGTGTTGTAGGTTCACACATGATACTTTGGGGGAAAAGCCTTTTTTTCTCCTCAACATTAACTAAAAACATTTTTAAAAACTACAGCTTGCTGCTGATCCAGCGTTTTTTTCTTTTTTCTTTTTTTTTTTTTTCCTTTTTTTTTTTCCTTTTTTCTTCCATGTGAGACATTATTACAGTATGTTTACAGTTTCAGGTGTACAGTACATGAAGTTCTACACGCTACTGCACAGGCCTCCCTTGGACAAGGTCTGTTCACAACTGGTAACTTCTTGGTTCCTGCAAGATTGTGAATGTACAACGATAAACCACACAGAGTTCAGCAGTCACTTTTGTCCTTCAGAGTTTACCATTAAAAACAGTTATGAAAGTGGTGCCTGTCAATGTGATAACACGGCAAGTCGTTTTTCCCCAAACTCACTGTAAACGACAGTAACTTTGGTTAAAATAAAAAAAGTCTTCTACGTAGACAGAACTTTGTCTCCTTTAATAAGGGATTCAGGACAAATTTGAAGGGCAGGGGAAAGGGAGAGGGACCGGGGACACCTTTCCCCGAGGGAGAAGCAGGACAGCGCAGGGCAGACAGTGGATTCTGAGGTGGTTTTGCATAAATAAAGGGCAACAGTCAGTTTCTAAGTTCTCCACTCACGCACACGCACACGGGGGCTCGGATCCCACAGCTGTCATGACTGGCCAATTAAAAACAGTACATCACAAATCACTTGTGAAACCAAAGAGTTCATCAAAGGCGACACGGAGATGTCCAACAGCCTCGACTCGTACAAGGTGAACTCGGAGTGGTTCTCCTCCACCTTGGCCAGGGCCAGCAGCGCCCGAGCGGCTCGGCGCATCATGTCCACGCTGGTTGACTCGAAGGGTGGGTTCTGCATGTGCATCAAACCAGCCTGGCTCTGCTGGAACTGCGTGGCTGCCAGGCTGTCCTCCAAAAAGCCCAGCAAGTTGCCAATGCTGCCCTTCTGCACAGCAATGGCTCTGGCTGCCAGGCTGTCCCCCTGTGCCAAGTTGGCCAGTAGTACCACAGCCATCTCTCGACACACCGGGTTCTTTCTGTCACTAAGGAACCTCACCATGGTGCTGTACAGCTTCTCCAAGCGACTGAAAGGGGGAGTTGCAAGAATCAAATCCACATTGTTGTCCTGGATGCTGAGTTTGCTGAGCGTTTCCAAAACCAGCCTCTGAGGGGAGAGGACCGCGTTGGGTCCCAGGGTTGGGAAGGGATCCTGGGCCTCTGCGGATGGACACACTGCCCAGTGGAGGAGTCCATCCAGGATAGGCAAACAGATGCTCTCTGGGTAAGGGGAGAGGTCCAGCTGGCCAGAAATGTTGGCCAACGTGACCAGTGTGTTTTCACGCAGCATCTCCAAGCAGTCCCACCACCACTCCACCTTGTTGCAGCTCACCCCTTGGTCCTGCTCCTCCTCTTTCTCATAGGTCAGGGGTGCCTGTTTGCGTTCCGGATGCTTGTGGTGTAAGAGAATCAGTTTCCCTAGGATCAGCAGCAGCCCGGGGTGTTTGGACATTTCAAAGTCATTGCCCGGCACGAACGATAAACTCCTGATGATGTTAGAGACACAGATGCAGCGCTTGGCTAGAGAGTCCTGCCAGTCCAGGAGGGTGCAGAGGGGTGTCTCGTCTTTACTGTGAGGCTCATCCTCCAGAATTTTGATATTTCTGTGGCTCTGAGCTGGACTAATGCCAAAGGGAAACTTGCTGCTTTCCTTTGCTGTTTCCAAAGGTTTGACCTCTTCCTCTTCCCCGGCCAGGGAGCCCGGACGTGCCGAGAGCATGTCATCCATGGTGGCAGTTATCCTCTTCTCCGAGGAGCTGTCGGATGGAGGAGTCTCTCCTTCCCTAGTGCTGGGATTGCTCTCAGCTGCTGAACGTTTCCTCAAGGCAGAGCTGCAGGAAGCTCGTTTGTGAGTCAAAGGGAGCTCTGTCTTGCTCTCAAAGTGGGTCTGGATGTGCTCAGTGGTGTCCCCGCCGCCGATCCGCCAGTGCAGCAGCCCAGACTCAAACTCCTGCACCCTCCCCAGCTTGTCTGAATAATCCACCACAAAAGGGTCGTTTTTCTGCACGACTTTGACTGGAAGCTTGTCAAATTTACTGACCAGTTTTTCCTCGCTGCTCTCTAGAGGTGCTTTATCCTTGCTGGAAAACGCAGCCTCCTCCTCTTCCTCACCCTCTTCGTCCTCCTCACAGTTCAGGCTCCGTGGTTCATCCTCCTCCTCCCCTTCTTCGTGAGAGGACGCTGAAGATTTGCAGAACCTTTCAGGATCTAATAGTGTTCTTTGCCCTGGGTCTCCCACCTCATATTCCTTCAGGATTCCAAAGATCTCAATCAGGCAGCGCCGGAAATACTCCACCAAGAGTTCCAGCAAACCCGGCAGCTAGGAGGGAGGAGAAAAACAGGGGGAGAAGGAAGAAAGGGAACAGTGATCAGAAAACAACTTAGGCCTACACGAGCAATGAGGAAAGCAGGGTGTAAAGAGCTCAGAATTTAAGCAGTGATGTTAATTAATGGGTTCTTTTCACACTGGCAATGAACCAGCTGCAAAAGAGCTTTCTGTCCTCCGAGCAAAACAACAAAGGCAAAACCAGGACCTGGCTGCCAGCATCCAAGCCTCCTTCCTTCCACACACACACACATACCTGTGCAAACACACAGGTGCTCTTGGTTGTACCCTCTCCTTGGTTGAAATACAGGGAGGTGAAGGGCAGCACTAAACCAAACAGCCTGCAGAGTGTGGCTTTTACAGCAGCCACCGAGGCACGTGGCAAGTAACTGAGCGAGGTTGGCCCTCCAGGGGGACATCCCAGCCTCACCACACTGTCCCAGGAGAGGCAGAGCCAGAGGTGAACAGGCACCAGCAACACCCAAACACAAGCAGGCTCCAGGTTTTCACAGCACTCTGGGTGCAAAGACCACCACAGCCTCCCCACTGTTATTCCTCTGTACAGAGCCAGTACACCTCACCAGAGAGGAGAGAACACACTTGCATACCAACAAACACACAAATTACATGGGCCAGTGAGTAACCAATGTGCAGCTACTCTGACTCCATGCTCTCTTCAGACCTGGGGTGCTCTGCAGGTACAGGGACCTCCAGGACTTTGGCCTTACCAGGCCACGAGCTGCTTGTTGCTATGTCACTGACAGAAAACCTTATAAAATTAGCACTTCAAAAGACCTGCATCTGAGAGCATCTGCACCCACCTGGCTGAGGTTGAAGGTCATTATGCTGTTGTCATCATAGAGCAGGATGTTTATGGTATCTAAGGCCCACGTACTTTCAGCTAACAGCCCAGACTTCAGAGACATCATCACTCTCCAGGCTTCAGGGGTTCCTGTAACATAAACACATGATACTTCCAGCTCCTGGAGTTTAAAAACAAAAAGGAGTTACTCGATACTGTATTTTGGACTCAGGAAAAGCACAGCATGTTTAAGATGATGTACAGACTGTGTTGTACCAGCAATCCCTCCACAGACAATGCCAAACTCCTGTCTGAAAACACAACCAACTTGCAAAAAAAATCAGAATTCTTCCCAAGCCAGCAGAGCCCTTCCACTTGGCAGCAGAGCACCAAAGGGTAACGGCAGCACCCATCCCCATGACAGGCACAAGCAGAAAAGCAGAAGTTTCCTCTTACCAATATCTTTTGCTGTCAGCCTTCTCCTCTGCTTCAACACAGGTTGTGTGGCTTCTACTGACCCTGGAGGGAAGGTAATGTCTCTTCTGATCAGGGGAGGCTGTACAGCTGCTGGTGTTATGTGCGAGGCAGGGACTGGCGGTCCTGCCTTCTGCATTTTCATCCCAGAGTGCAGGAATGGAGATTTACTCGGAGAAGTGCGATTCTCCAGAGGTCTGGGCAGAGGTGCTGGGCTGGATACCTGAGGAATGTGATTCTGCATGCTGGGGGGGGTCTGGTAATTAGACTGGGGGGGCCTGGTCATCGGGGGGACAGGGGCAGAGGGACCATAAGGAGGTTGCCGGTTCCCATGGGAAGGCCACGGTCCCTCGTGGTTGACCCTCTGCTCTGGATGCAGAATTTCATCTGTTCGAGTCACTCCATGGTAGGCAGGGCCCTGGGGTGCTGAGCCAGTGCTCTGCCTGTTGGGGTAGCTGTACCCCATCTCGTTGCGCCCTTGCCACATGGCACCTTGCTGAGGCCCCTCTGGAGCAGACTGGATGGGACCCCCCATCATCTGAGGAGGGATGTTCTGCTGAGCATTGGAACCTGGAGGAGCCGAGACCCTTTCTCTGCCAAACTGGAATGGGAATTGGTTCTGCGGCCCTCCGGCGGCTCGGCGGTCGGCGGCGGGGTAGGAACTCCCATACTGGTTGTAGAGGTCCTGCTGGGGAGATGGCTGTGCAGTTTGCTGCTGGTTGGGTTGTTGGGGCTGTGCTGGAGGCAGCTGCTGCTGGGTCTGCCCCTGGCCGGAGCTGTAGGGGACATTGTACATCTCCCCCTCGTGTCGCTTGGCGGGAGGGCCGTAGCTGCCGTCCATCGGTCGCTTGTAATTCTGCAGGGGAAAAGGAAAGCATGGAGGTGGTGGGGGGGGTGAGGTTATCTGCTGAGAAACAAGGAAATAAACAAAACAAAAAAACCAACCCAAGCTTGGGGGGAACAGAGCTACTCAGAGCCAGAGGATGAAGGGAGTTGGATATCTCTCCTCTGAAAAAAGACTGAGCCCTGGGGCTGAGGATGAAAGGCTGAGAAGGGATCTTATGGACATCCAGCAGTATCTGAGGGGTGGGTGTCAACAGCAAGGGGACAATCTCTTTACAGTGGTGCCCAGGAACAGGACAAGGAATAATGGGTTGAAGACAGAACATAAAAGTTCCACCTCAACATGAGGAGAAATTTCTTTACTGTGAGGGTGAGGGAGCCGTGGCCCAGGCTGCCCAGAGAGGTTGTGGAGTCTCCTCTGGAGAATTTCCAACCCCACCCAGACGTGTTCCTGTGTGACCCTGCTGGGGGGCAGGGGGGTTGGACTCCATGATCTCCAGAGGTACCTTCCAAGCCCCACCATTCTATGATTTTATGATATGCCCCCTGGTATGGCCCATAAGAGGGCAAGACTCATCTGGTTGTTTGTCCAGATCAATTCCTTGCGGCTGCCTGGGCAGTTCCCTTGTGGATTCTGCAAGAATGCCCCAGGGGCAGAGGTCTTTGTACAGAAAAGACTTTCTGTAGAATGGACTCAGCTATACTGTACATCCACCACAACCCAAGCTGTACACAGGTAACTCATTTCCCTTCACATCCAGGAATTTTATCAGACCCTTTTGCTCTTGTTTGCTCTTCCTTTCCTATAGATTTCAAAACACAGCATTCTAAGGAGCAAGAACTATTCTCCCTCCCTATTTCTTTTAAGTGCAAATGAAGAAAATAGTCAATTGCTGAGACAAAATTCAAATCCAAGATCTCTTTTGCCTCCAAGGGCCTGTGCTCTAGCTGCTATACAGTCTACTCAGAGGCTCCTCAGTCATGACTGGCTTCAGATGGAGCTCGAGGGCTTCAAAGATGACAAGTACCAGAGTAACTCAAACTCTTGGCTCAAAGCCCCATGGCTCTGGTTGCAGAGCCAAACTGCAGAGCAGTTGGAATTATTCTTAGCACTGCTCAGTGAGTGCCCTCTCTATACTCTACTAAACCAGAGGATTCAGAATTATCAGGAAAACATTATGGGTCTTGGCACCGATACAAAGAGCAAATCATATAGAAGGATTATGGAAAAAAAGAGAGATGTTCATTCAAACTCTGTCCTGAAACAAACCTGATGGCTTTGAGAACAAAAAATAGGAGGCAGTGGGGCAGCAGAGGCAGGTCTGAAGCCTTCGTCTGCAGGCTCAGTAAGGCTAAGACCCCAAAAAACCCCCAAGTTGTGCAGGATGATCCACCTGAAACAGCTCCCCAGAGCCATCAGGGACGTAATCCAAACAAACTAATCTGATCCCTTGGACCAAATGTGTTACAGAAACATGATGGGTTTCAGAAAGTTCCAGTGGGGTAGAGAAGCCCAACAAAGCTTCCTGATCTGCTGCCTGACCAGAGCACACACATCTGCAAACTACATAACCTCCCATCCTCAGTTTTGCTCACACAGCAGGGAAATACTAAATAAAACTTCATTAAACTATTTGCAAACTTCAATTCTATGCATACAGAAAGTAAGCACACAGACCAAAAAGGGTTGTTTTTTTTTCCATCCTCCCCTTTTCACAACCAAAACTCTTCACAGTCCAGCAAATTAGAAACTTTCTGATCCTTTACCTGCTGCTGCTGTTGATACATGGTAGTTTGCTGGCTAGGGAAGGGGCTGCCCGAGGATGTGCCTTGAGTGGAGAATTGATTGCCATAGGAATCATGTCTGGAGAAGAAACAGATGCATTACTTGGCTGTTCAGATGCATGCTTTCACTTTCCCAGTCTCAGAGCTCTTTAACTGGGCAGAGCTGTTTGGGGCACCACCCTGCACAGACCTTTGCTGCTGCTGCTGCTGCTGCGGGTAGCGGCTGGGGGAATACATCCCCGAGTCTGGGGTGGAAGGCAGGATGTTTGGCTGAGGGGTTCCAGTTGCTAAGTTGCCCTCAGGTCCCATGCCAGGCTCCGTCCTATATGGAAGCAAACACAAAAATCCCCACACATCCACTTTAAATTCACCTTTGTTGGTAAAAAGATGCTCTAGAGAAGACACAATAACAAAGAGAAATAATTTCATGCGAGTCAAGGGATTCAAGATCTCACCAGGTTCAAGGACCCACCTCACTCTGTCATAAGGACCTCCATAGGAATAGTGTTGTCGTTGTCCCATGGCCATGTTACCCATCCCTGGACCTGCAGCACGATTGTAAGGGTCACCCATACCACTGTTGGGGCCCTGCCCTGAGGACATGAAGGGATCGCTTCCTGGAGCTGAAATATTGAAAGAATAATATTAATAAACCTGTCTGACTCTTCATTAGAAAGATCAATCCCTTCTTCTGGAGAAGAGGGATAAGCAGGAGGTCTCCTACTGCACATATCCAGTTTACAGCCAGACACAGGGATTAGCACTCAAGGAAAAAAGGGGAAGGAGTATGCAAGGACTTCCTCACCTTTCCTCATACTGCTGTAAGGATCTTTATTTGGCTCATAAGACATGCGACCCATCATGTCAGAGGTATTCATGCTGGGCTGGTACCCTGGATTTGGAGTCATGGAGTTCCTTTTCTGGAACGTAGGGTCACTCCCATCTGCAAAGGCATCCTGAAGGCCCACTGAGTTACTCCTGATTGAAGAAAAAAACCAGAAACCAAACCACACAAACACAAAATTATGTCTATGATGCTCCTCAAGATACTTTTCCCCACATGTTCCCTCTTGGGTGTTGTTACACCCCAGAAGGATCCCAATCATGCTCTTCTCCCAGAAGCACAGAGACCTTTTCACTAACACTGTCCTCAAGCCCAATCCCCAGACTAATGATTAGTCCCACACAGATGCAGGGACAACAATATTGCTGTGAGCCAATACCAAAGGAGCAAAGCCCTGGAGCCCCACCAGAACAGCCAAAGCAACCTCACAGTCATCCAGCACCATGGGAAAGGGTGTACTGGTTCCATACCTGATGCCTGGCAAAGGGGGCATCTGACTGTGTGGTGTAGATGCTGGAGTTGGTGGCTTCAGGTCTCCTCCTTCTGCCATGGAGCTGCTGGTGGACTGAGGTGTCTGAGGACCCTGCATGGAGCCTGAACCCGCTGCAAGAACAGAAATGTGGTGTGAGCAGCTTTGCACCCTACAGATGCAACCCAGAACCTCCCCGCACATCAGCCTGAAGGAGAGAAAGCAAAGAGTCCTTCAGGAAAGAGTCAGATGAAACACAACCGAAAAAAAACCCTACAAAGAGCTCAAAACTGCAAGGCCTTATTACTGTGCCAGGCTTCCCAGAAGAACCATGCACAGTAATGTAAGGCTGAGAGGGTGTGTTTGTTTTCATCACACCTTCATTCTTAACCCTTTTACACACCGTGCCACCTTGGTGGCTTTGTGTCCTCTTGCCCAGGCTACCCAGCTTCCAAAGCTGAGGTTGCACCATGCAGCACAGAACGTGGTCCTTCTTGCCAGGCAACAATCACCTTCCCAATTGTCTTTCTAGCCAGAAGGAAGGTGGGTTTGAGCCCTCTCCTGGCAAGTCTCACAGTCTTTCTAGTGATGGAAACTCCGAGATGTCTGCTGAAGTCACTGAGTAACTCTGAACAAGGCTCCTCTCTCTGCTCTGCCCTTCCAGAGGGGTTAAATCCATTCAAGCACCACTCCCAAGGATTCCTGAACAGGGAATGCTGGAGATGCCGGATCTTTCACTGAACAACAAAACCTGTCCAGCAAGTTCCCTGGCTCTGTGCAGGGGTGGCTTTATGCTACAATAAGCTTTCATCAAAAATCCCAGGCCCTCCTCTTCCTCCTGTGCAACCCAGCTGTGCCTCCAGCTCCAGGAGCTCTGCTCTGCCCCTGCCTCACCAGTGTCAGCTCTCAGGTTCATACACTCCTGGCAGCTGGCAAGAGCTGAACTCTTAATTAATGTTTCTATTAGTTACCAGCCCCAGCACCCGATATCCCTCAGCTTCAGCCCTGCTGGTTGATGAGTCATTTCAGCTATTCATTAAAATCCTCCCAAGGTCAGGTCCAGGGCATGTTTGTTTACACCCCACCTTCCTGGCACCCTGTCCTCTCCTCCGTGACTCCCTCCCAGCCCGGGGAGGTCTCAGAAGAAGGAAGGGCAGAGGCAAACTCAGTGGGGACTTTCATTCATGGGTTCTCCTTCTTTCAGCATCAGCAGGTTCAGCTCCACTCACTTCCCCCAGGAATTCTCCCTGGCACGAGCAGGAAGAGGCCTGGAGACATTCCCTGTGTCGCTGCCATTTGGTGTTTGTCGTCGTCCCCCCCCCCCTCCATCCCTCCCACTCACAAGTTTACACACAGTTGGAGCCAAGCCAGGTCCATGCTCTGGGAATTAAAACCCAACAGCAGAGTGGTGATGCCTCCCCAGGGACAGGCAACAGTTTGTGAGCAGGAACCCCAGAAGGTTTGTAGGAAACCTGTGTCCACGAAGCAGCACCCCAGCCAAGACCTTTCTGTAAAGATTTTCTGGTTTTTGAGGGTTATGGACCAATATTTGTCCTGGTTTGAGCTAGGACAGAAATAACTGAAGAAAACTGGTTCTATCCTGGCTTGAACCAGACCAAGAAATAGAAATAGGTGAATTAGAATAGCTGCAACAGGAAACAGCTCCAGCACCAAGAGCTCTACCCAGATGGTTGTCCTACAAGGCTTTTAGATGTTCTGCAGCCTCAAGAAGTGGTTAATGGATTATCAGTTCTCATCACTCACAAAGTTATGCAAAAGTTCAGCTGACAGAACAGGGGGAAATGAAGCACAAGCCAATGCCCAGAGGTCACAAAGTCTGCAAGGAGAGGAAAGCATGTGTGTCTGTGTGGGATGACAGAGCCCTTCCTCCAAACAATGGGACTTCAAAGTGCCCCACAACTGTCCTCTTGGCTTTCAAACAGGGGAGTTACTCCCCAGTAAGGGTGATTTGTTGGCAAAAAGGCCTCTTTGTGAGAAGGATGCTGCCTCAGCAAGCCCCTGGAACAGCAGTGTCCAAGGGGACTCCTCAATGCTCCTCTAAGGCTCTGAAGTCTGGAACTGAGGTTGAGAGCAACTTGTGTCCTACACCCTCAGCTCCTGCTGATCCAGGGGAGCAAGAGGAAAAGTGAAAGAGGAGCATGAACGTGCTGAGGGACACAGCTAGAAGGGTCAGAACAACCAACCATGCTTCAGTGCTGGTGTTGTAAGACCAGTGGAGAGGACAGTTTTAAACAGGAAATGCAGCAGAGTCCTCTTCCAGCAGAAGTCAAACCTGCAGACTAAGATAACAGAGCTGCACAAATTTGCAGGGGTTGGGACAGCAGCCCTGCAAATCCCTACTGCTGATGTGCTGAAGGAAGAGACCACCTGCAGCTCAGCCCAGGGGCAGACTCATGACCTTCACATACCACCCTCTTAGCTACAAGAAAATAGAAACCGATGCACCACCTAATCCACTCTGACAGGCACCTACCTCCTCTACAAGAAGTTTTATGTGGCTTTCTTAAAGCCTCAGCCCTCTCCAAATGCTCTTAACATCTTTGTCCCACTTCTCTGGTATCTCAGGGGTGCAAGAAAGAGACTTTGGAAAGAAAGCGGGGATGGATTTGTGGAATTCAGACACCACTTTAAACAGAAGTTTTGTCTCATGACAAAAGTTGGTTTATCTTGCAGCATACACCAAGGTTGCAGCTACTCTAAGACAGGTTTCCTGACTAGCAAAAAGACATGATTTAGTTCTTTAAAAAACACCACTCTGCAACTGAGGGGATAGGTACATGAAGTTGCCAACAGAATATTCATACAAGCCCACTGTCAATCAAGGGCTTATAGCAGGACTGAAACACAACTGCAGTACAATCCAAAAAAGGGTTCATTATTTCACTCCTCAGGAGCCAGACAAAGATGATGCCAGGTTTCAGAACCAAAAAGGCATTTTTTGCAACTAGTACAGGAACTTCAAAGCAGACAAAGTTTTTATTTCACCTACATGAACTCCTGACCAGAAAAAGCATCTGAAGCTTTTACTTAGAAAGACAAACTGGAAAACTGAATCTTAAAGGCTTGGCAAGTTCAGCAGCAATTCAAGCAATGAACTCAATGCAAATTAGACAGAAACCATCAGACTTTCCAAAGACTGAAGAGTACAGCATGCACTGCTAGCCTGGATGTTTTCTCCTTGTGTTTTTTTTTTTTTTTTTCCCTGAATTGAACACCATGCTTAAATATTCAGAAACTGAAGCACCCCATCAAATTTGAAACAACAGCAGAAAACCATTTTAAAGGGCCTGAAATCTAGAGCATCCAACTTGTAATAGGCTTACCAAGCTCTCTGAGCACAAATTCTCAGAAAGTCCTCACTGTCTGCTGCTGAAGACAGAAAGGAGTAATTCATGAGGAAGATGAGTGCACACCTACATCAAGTGTTTAATCCCAGAAAGCAGCACTTGCACAGTTAAAGCAAGCACAACTTTTCTAGCAAGTTCTCAAAGCTAAGCAGCAAAAAGGGCTGCTGTTAGAACAGGCAGAGATCACCTTGAAGGGTAACTCCAGACTTCTCTCTGCAGCAGACTCCCAGAAGGTGGGGATGGACTAGTAAACACAGAGGTGCACGTTTGTATTTTTATGTTTTACCTTTTCTTCAAGTTAGGACAGAGCTGGGACACACAAAACTGGACTATACCAAAAGGCTTGGCTTATTCCCAGTATCATACACTCCCACATTACCCAAGTATGTAATCCACACAACCAGACAACATCTAATTAAAAACAGACATGAAGGTTTTGTGAAGTTTGGGGAATCAGTCTGGCCCACAGCAGGTGGAACACCACAGTGTATGAGGTCCTCCAGTTCAAACATTCATTAAACCAGTGTCTAAACTCACCTGGAGATGGAGGCTGTATCTTAGTCTGAGACTTCTTTGAATCAGCAGCTGCAAAGATATCTGGAGGGGGGTCTTCACCTCGTTCAATCTTGCACTCAAAGGCATAGAGACACTGGATGTACTGCTTCTTCAAAGAACTAGCTGCACTGCTGGATGTGCCCACATTGAGATTTGTGGCTAACTCACGCCACTTCTTGTTTTTGTTGACCTGCACAACCAAAGAAGAGGCTCTAAACTCAAAATCCCAGCTACTTCTCCTCCAAGAAATTTTCTGGGAAGAAATCAACAGTTCTCAGCTAAAACAAAGGATGGAGTAAGGGCTAAGCAGAGCAGATACAGTTGTTTTAAAAACCCAAAACTCTCTTCCCCACCTAGAGCAAACTTTTCCAACTGGGACAGATTGCAAATCAAATTAGCCCTGAGGTCAGCTGACAGCCAGATGCAAAGACAAAGACAGTGTCACCAATCTTTGCACTGGACAAAGCAGGGGGAAAAAAAGCACTTGAATTGAATGTCACCACAGGCTGTCCTCAACCAGACAACAGGAGAGCAGACACTTGGCACACTGCAAGGGTGCCGGGCTTTAGAAGCATTATTTAAAAAAATAGAAAAGAAACACAGCTAAATGGGAAGTCATGGCTTACATCCAGCTACAAATCTAATTGTGTTGCCTATTGACTTGTGAGTGCCAGACAGCTCTGAACACAAACACCCATGGGCTGCAGGACACTCACCTGAGTCAATCCTCCAATTTCCTTCACTGAGATGTAGAGCCGGTAAAGGTCCAAGGGTTTCCTGCCCACTGCTGGGAGGTTTGTCATGCCCATGGCCTTCTCCTCAGTAAAGGCCAGGTAACGATCCACCCAGATCTTCCTCTCAGGCTCCCCACCCAGCTCATAGAGTTTGGTGATCTTCTCGTTGGTTGTAGTAGAGGAACTGGACTTCTAGGAGAAGGAGAGAGATATCAGGACTGAGCGGAACAAAAGCAGCGACCCACATCCCAGAGGGTTTCAAAAAAGCAGTCAGATAAGTGTTCAAAGTTCTGCTGTTATATTGAAAACAGCTTTGTATTAGACCCACACGTGTCTGTGATCAACATCAGGGCAGTATTACTCGACAAAGGTATCATAAAACCAGCTGCTACTCAGAGGATTCACAGAATTTTTTTTTTAACAAGTGAAGGTTTCAGGAATGCTGCAGAAACAAAAAAAAAACACCAAAACACAACACCTCAAGGAGACTCTGCAGAGAGGCATCTCCAGAACATCCTTTGTGGGCTCATTTGATAAATATATGAGAAAACATCTAATTCAACTGTAAGTGAGATTCCTCATGGCTACTGCACTCTGCCAGGGTGAAAAAAGCCCTCTAGTCAGTCCCTTCTCTTAGTCAAGTGCTGGATGCCTGGTTAAACTGACACTAAACACTGCAAAGGAATGAAAATAAACATGCCTCAGAGGAAAATAAAGATCAGAGGGACCTGCAGTGAAGTATCACACAAGTTTCTACACATCTGATTCAGTGAACTGTCTGAGTGTCCAGAGGTAAAAGTGCAGGACCATGTGATTTCTCTGCCTGGATCACATACACTTGGAGTACAGGCAAAAATGTTTTTGGTATTCCAAATGCTTCCTAAAAATTACCAAATTAGATGTGAATTTCAATCTAAGGATGTTCTAGCTGAAGCCCTACACCCAAGACTGAGTATATCCATTAGCACACGAGATGATCTTTGAACAGTACAGATCAGAAGGAAAGAACAACCCTTATTTGTAGCTTCTGGCATCTCCCAGCTCAAGAGCATTCAAGTCCTTGTTTGTCAAAGAATAGAAAGGCAGAGGCCAGAACACATGAGAGGAGCAGGAGATCTGAATCTTCTTGCAGACTGCTGGTGGTACAGGCATGGAACTTGCAGAGCATTTGTTTTCCTTCAAGTAGCAGAAGAGGAGACTACAGCCTAAGAAAATGCTTTTTTGGTGGTTCTTTTGAAACTTGTAGCAGTAACGCAAAGAAAAACACTCCCTAAAGAACTTGTTTGCCTCCCTCTTCTGGCTTTAATACAGGATTAGTAAGAGGTTTGTTTGTGAAACAACTGTAACACTTTAGTGTACCACCTCCCAGCTGAGAGGAGATAACTGGCTAGCTCCAAACCTGCACCAGAAACATACTCAGGTTTGTTTGCATTTCTTTTGGCAGTTTCGCTGTGGCAGGTGAGAATTCCTAATACTAAATTCTTTTGAAAGTTAAATCAATTACTCCCCAAAAGACTCGAAAATGCTCCCCTTAGTTTCTGAACTTTGTATGAGTCCCAGAAGTAAAACACTCAACTGGTTGAATTTTCCTGATAAATCCTGAAGAACCTTTGGACTGACTGGCAATGTTCAAGCACAATTTGCTTGAACCAGGGCTGCAGACATTAGGCATAACTGATGCTGAATTCCTTTACATTGAGCACTTCAACTGCATGGTCTTTCCCTTCACATTTCTGATTTAAGCAACAGTCTAGGATCTGGGCACTTGCATAAAGCTGACCCAAAAGGTGCATTTGTTCAGGCGCCTTCTTTCCAGTTACCAAAGGCAAGACAAGCCCATAACTGAAGTGAGAACATATAAATAAGGTGCACCAGGCATCTGTTAGAAATTCTGGACAGGGGTTTCAATTCATGAGTCATAAACAGGGGAGGATGTGTGAATTCAGACAGAAAAGTCCCTTTCCAGGCCTCACTGAGGGCTACTGGGTCTCTGCAGGAGATGGCAGAGTTCAGGTTCCTCAATACTTTTAGGAACATACGTGGATATTTCGTGGTTTACTGAACCTATAACCAAAGCACACTCAAACATACATAGACACCTTTTGAGACACTTATTTCTTTAATTATGCTCCAAAACCTGACACATCCCAAAAGACAATATCCCACTCACTTGGCACACTCGAGTTAAGAGCCATGGTCACAAGCAGCAGTCAGATCACACACTACAGGGACAATCATGCTAATGAGAAGTCTGCTCAGGGTAAGGAGGATGAATCAAATTAGATTTCTCTCAGGAACCACACTCACTACTAGACAGTCAGGCTGTTCAATCCTAGCTAACATGCAATGGTTTTATTTCCCTGAACACTGAAGAGGACGAGAGTCATTAAAAACAAAACTCAAAACATTTTACCTTTGACTTGGATTCTGCTTTTGATGTCCCATCTGCCTTGTTATTCATTTTAGTTGCAGGTGTTAATTTGACATCCCCCAGACCCATCATTTCAGGGCTTGCTGCCATCCCTAGGAAGTTAAAAGAATCTTTAACACTGATTTTTCAATCCAGTACAATGAAATCAATCAAATGCCTGACAGCCAGCACTGGCTTACCTGCAGAGTTGTTAGCCATATTCCCACCCATGGGATAGGGAGGGCCCTGGGGGTTGATCATTCCAGCCATACTATTAATTCCCTGTCCATAAGGAGGTCCAGTGCCCATCATTCCCCCCTGATTCATGTTGGGATAACCAGGAGGCCTAGAGAAGGCAAAGAATAAACAGACTTACTCCTAATATTAAGCATTTAGATCTTGGTTTTTATCTCTTCTTTCTACAAAGGAAGCAGAGGAGTGACTTTCTCCAGCAAAATACCAAAGATCAAGTGCTCTTTTAAAGCTTCACGACCCTACAGCCTAAGCAGGGGGTTAAAAAAGGGGATGCAAATCATTTAGAGAGAGGGACTTCAGTTTTGAGTATTTTTAACCCTTAATATTGTTCTACTACATCCCCAAAGTGAGTTTATTTCAGTTATTATAAGTTGCCTTTACAGATACTTCTGGAAACAGGGCAGCCCTGTGCATTTTATGTGAAAACACTTTACTCCTATAGATGGTGTAGGGCTCAAATCACACATAATTATTTTTTTATTACTATTTCATTCCCTTTTGTTACCCATACAAGCTACATTATCTTACAAGCAACAAAAACTTCAACCACAACTGTTGCTCAAACTTGTTACTCAGAGGGTCAGGTCTTGATGCCTTTTGGGGAACTTGACCTTTAGGCAGTCACAGGTAACATCAGACAGCAGAAGCAGCCTTTAAGTCAGTATAAAGAGCACAATACCCAGTCAGGAAACAAATATATCTAACAGTTTTCCTAGGGGAACCCAATTTATAAGCAAGTTCATGGCTCTCAAGGAACTCTGGCAGGCTACATACACATAATGTGTAATTAAAAAGCAAAACACAGCAGTCACAGAAAATAGTTGCAAAGTTCAGTGCTGAATTCCAGCCCCCTTTCCCACAGCTGCTCGTTGAGGCCCTAAAAGGAAGAAGTTCATTACACTGGACAAGTAATGCCTTGGTTCAGACAAGCACAGCTGGATGGCTGCTGGATTTATGGGCTTTGCTACACACACAGCATCTTGGAAGTCACTTGTGTAACAAAGAAGACCAGAAAGCAAAACCAAATGAAAGGATCTCAAACAGACTTCACCTAGGAATATTTAAAATTCCCTAAGCATGTCATTAATGATGGAATCCAGCATGCTGCTTGTCTAAGCTTTATGCTCTTCCTTTTTTAATACTTAAAACTGCTGAAAAAGCCTCTGAGAAGGGCAAACCTTTGAGGAAGTCTACATTCAGTATGACCCCAAGGTTGGGTTATTCCAGCCACAGCTTTGAAACCTCCCACCTGACACGGGGAAAGGATTTCAGGGAGAGAGAGAGAGAGAGAGAGAGAAGAGAGAGAGCAGGGAGCATCCCTCCCATCCCATACCTGTTCTGGATGGAGTTGGCAGCAGCGTGCATGGCGGCGGCGGCCGCTTCTTGTGCTTTGCGGTTCATGCCAGCTGGTGGGGGGCACATCCCTGTCCCCACCTGAGGTGGCATATTTGCCATGTTGGGTCCATAGGGTCGGTTCCCCATGGTTGCATGGCTCATCCTCCCTGGAGGAAGGCCACTGTATGGTGGCACACCAGTCTGCCCGTGCATCTGGCTCCCTGCTGCCATGGGGTTCATGCTGCCCCCCATTCCTGGACTGGGATAATTGGCATTGGACATAGCATTGTAGTTTGGCTGCCTGGGATAACCTCCTGAGGAGATAAAAAGAAGGGAAGACAACATCATTCAACTTGTTAGTTTATGAATCACCATAAAAATCTTCTATCAGCAAATATTTAAAGATCGCTAACAGATCTGAGGGGGAGTGTTAACACCTCAACAAAAAGTCAAAGTACTTGGATATAAGCCACAGAAAATATGTTTTGGTACAGCCAAGTAACAACATCGATTCAAAAGCTGCCTGAAGCTCTCCCCAGACCTCAACTGAACAGACTGAGCTCCAGGACAGGATGTAAAAAAAAAAAAAGACTTAACCCTTTCCAAAACATAAACCACTCAGTTTTCTTCTCCTCCATGAGAACTGGCCCTTCTTCTCTACTACACCAGATGTGGGACTTACATCTTTTTAAAGAAGGAGGAAGGATCCTACATTTAGAATTGCAAGCAGCCCTGACAGCAATCTCACCATGAACAAAGCAGCTTCCAGCTCATAAGGCACATACTGTTTTGCATTACGCCCCCATTAAGAGGGGACAAGTAAGTGCAGTTTATCCAAGACAAGCTAGTACAGAAAGAGGTCTTTTGTATATGCTGAGCCCAGTTCCCACCTTGAGGTCCATACTGCCCACCCTGGGGTCCGTAGCTCCCCATGGAATTCTGCTGGTATGGCCCCATTCCAGCATGCATCTGTCCTCCAGAAGACTGACGGGGAGATAAGGCTGAGCCAGGCTGGGGTGAGCTGTACTGGGGCATCTGAGGATTCCTCTGCATGTAACCTGGTGACCCAGTGAGCAGAGCAGACAATTATTAGTGCAAAGTATCCAGAGGGGCCAGGGGACACACATGTTCTTAAGTAACAATACACATGCATCAGGACCCACTAACAAAATCTTTTCAGCAACAACCTAGACAGATTTTAGAGTGGTTGCCATCAAGGCACCACTGTTACCTGCTAAGATAACAGATCCAATTTCCTGTTTTACCCAGGAAAAAGACCCACAACTTAGGTGTCACAGGAGTAAGCAATACAACTCTGCAGTATCTAGGGGCTTCTTGTTGCTGCTTTTGTTTGCTTGGCTTTTGTTTTTCAGGGTTACAGCTATGTACCCTCAGCCTCAAGAGCTGAAAAATGTTACCTTAGTCTCTTAGGGAGAAAGACCTGGAATATTGTCAGGAACACCCCTCATTTTGAAGCTTAAGGTCAGGGACCCTGGACAAGTAACATTTACAGGAAAGTTTTTCAAAAAGCAGCAAAAACCTCAGAAAGCCAAACTCCGACTTTGGATGGAATATCAAGAGGCCAAACAACCACCAACACTTTATTGTGCTGCAAGGTGCCTAAACATTGGCATCTTATAGGCCTGGGGCAGCTTTTAAATGCTATCTCAACATAAAAATCCTTTCATTGGGTCAGGCAGTTTTTAGTTACCTATCCAGCTTTACCATTAAATCTTTAACTCATGCCACACACCTCGATCTTGCGCTATGCTTGACTGGTTCATGGAAGGATGCATGATACTGTCTGACTGGCCACTGGGTGGTCGGGGTGGCATCTGATTGCCTACACCACAAAAGGAGAGTGGTTAATCACAAAAACTGCACACCACAAAACCCAGGATGCAAGAGTATTAAATACCCAAACTACAAAACAACCTGAGGAGCAGGGGATGTTTGCCACAGCGAAGAAAACCAAGACCAAGGGCAGTCAACAATAACCCAACAAAAAGACACTGCTGGTTTACCAGCTGTGTCTCACCCATTCTTTTACACATGAGATCACAGGACCTCAATAACCACGGGGTACTGACACTGGCCAATTCCTCCCCACTAACTGTTCCAATTCCCTCTCCAGCTGCATGAGGCAATCCCACCAAATTACCTGGTACTGCAGCAGGTGAAAGGGGACCAGAACGGGACTGAGCAACACTAGCTGGAGATCCAACTGGGGATGGGGAGGGTCCTCTGATGCCTGGCAGGTGAGGAGAGGTATGTGGAGAGAAAGGAGACTGAGCTGGGTTACTCTGCTCTCCTTGACTGCTGGAAATCCCTGATGTGCTTACTCCAGGACTCAGGGCTCCTTCTGTACCCATGGGTAGATCATCTATTGAACCAGACAGGTCCTGCAATACACAGAGAAACACATCAGGCAAAAATCAAAAGACATGGGACTCTTCTCTCACATACCACTAAGAAAAGAGTGCATTTCTCCCTCAGCCTACTCCAAGCAGAAATCAATGAGCTCTGTTCATGTTACTGTCAGTAACAAAGGCTGCTGCAGACTGAAGTGACTGTCAAATGTGCCTTATCCTGCTGCCTGCCTCTGAACCCAGAAGCTCCCTAGCTGTTTGCTCAGTGCTTGCTAACAGCCCAAGCAACTGGCTAATTCTTCTACTTGCTTCTTTAAATTCAGTTTAGAGGCAAAAAATTAAAGAAGGCACAACAACACACGTGAAACTGCAAACATAGGAGACAGCCCATGTGGTTCTGGCTTGAAGAAAAACGTGGCTCAGCCTCTGAAAACTCCTGCCTCACCATAATTAATTCATAAACCTCATACGAACTGGGAAACTAGTCACTTGAGATGGATAAAAACAAACTAAACAGAGATTTAAAAGAAAACCATAAAATACTCGTCAGGGTTCCCATTTCCCTTTCCTTAAAGACAGCAAAAATTAGCAGTTACAAGATCAGCCTGGAAAGCTCAGCTTTCCCAGAAAGCACCCTTCCTATTGCACACATCCACCCTGAAGAAGAAAAGCACGAGAAGCCTGAGAATGTCAAAACCTCCAATCACCACAGCAGCAAGGTGACAGCACCAAAAATCAGTTGGCAAGTCTGAAAAACGGGGATACTTCCAAAAAGACAATGTGCAGATCCAACATGCACAAGGGAACTGTCTGTTTGATATTAAGGTGCATCAGCCTGGCCTGGAATAAAGGACTCACAGTCCAAGACAGAGTAAGCACCTGAAGAGAAATGTGGGAAGTTAACACTGTGGTCCAGTGAGCAGATAAAATCCCTGCAGAGATTCAAATCATCAACTGCAGGTGAGAAGTAGCAGACCAGAGCTTACCAGGACTTCACCCATCCTTCCTAAGTCTTTCAGAACAATCAACCCTGGACCAGAAGTGTTCTGAACTGAGCCCTGAAGGCATTTCAGAGCTGCACACAACTCAGCTGACCAGCATGGACAGAGCCAATCTCATTTAAAACACCACAAAGACTGAGCCAGCTGATAAATAACTCGGATGCTCTGGTCTTGTTTACACTGACTGGGTGATGCCTTGTTTAGCAGCAGTTTGGGTCATGTTTTCCCAGCTCTGTCTGGTGCAGAATGACCTGAGACACAAGATACTGAAAACTTATCAGCCTCCAGAAGGAAGAAACCTATTGCTCTGTAACCCCTGACTGCCAGGTGATGTGTGAAAAGGCTCTGACAGCAAGTCCCCATCACCTAAGCTGGAGAAAAGGATGTCACCACATCCCAGGAAGTGGAAAACTGGATTTATGGAAGAATAAAAAAAAAAAAACCCTAGGGGATATCCAACCACCTCATCTCACTTGTGGAACAGACAGTGACATTCAGAAGGACAAAGGGGAGAGCTGGGCATCAGCTGCACCACATTCAGCAATCTTGGGCAGGGCAAAAAAATCAGCAGCAGGGCAATCTTGTCCTGTTTTAACAGTGGGATTTGTTAAAAACAAATGCTGGCAAATGCTACATTTGAGCTGAACATGCCAGTCACTTGGTGGGATGACTTAGTGCCTAGCATGTCTTTCTTCCCCTTCCATTACTGCTGCTGTTTGAGAGAGCACTTCCTGCACAACAGTCTCAGAGGTATATTTGCTTACTGCTGAAGAATTATCTTCCTGAGGGAAAAAAAAAAGAGCTTTGTTTTACTTCATTGAAAGCTAAAAACTGCAGGAAAGGCCTAAAAATAGTGTCTAAGAGCTCTTGCAATTTTCACTGCCTTCCTATCAAAAACATCAAAAGCTTTGCTCCTTTATACAGATACTTGATTTTTTTCTATGGACAACTGACGAATTCCACATCCTACTGCAGAAACCATCTGAAGTAGGAGCAAAAACCACAGTATTTCCATTATTTTGCATTAAAAAGCATCAACCAACACGAACAATGAAGAGCAAAACACTCCTCTCCCCAAGACTCATTGCAGCTAACTTTTGCCACCAGTGTAAGACACACATCTAGATTCCCCTCTAAGTCAATGAAGGGATCAAAATGTCTAGAAGCCAATTTAGTCCAACCTAAAATTGGACTCAAATACAGATATTTCCCTTAAATACTTCTAAGGTGCTTTTAGTCTGAATCACTAAGGCATCCAGACCCTGTTTTCATCAACACTGAAGACCCTGTACACCTGAGGCAAAAGAGTGGCAGATACAGAACAAGTGTGCAAGGTGAAATGTGAAAGTTTCCTTCCTTTAGCAGGAGTGTAAGTGTCATGCCTCTCCAGGAGGCAAAAAAACCCCCCAGATTTGCCTCCAGGAGCTGAGGAGGTCACTGCCTTCTCCACAGTACCAGCAACATTCATACATAAACTGAGCAGACTAAGAAGGTAGGACTTGGAAATTCCAGGCATGGAAAAATCTGCAAGTCATAAAATGAAGCAAGGTTGAAAACTGTTTCAAAATTTAACTCCTAAGTAACTTAGATAACGATCTTTAAAGCTGATGTCTTTGACTTTGCCTATGCATCAAAGCTTAACCTAAGTACTGCAAGTCATTTAAAACCACTCAGCAATTTTAATTAAGAAGGTTAATACAGGGTTGGCTTTAGGCAGACAAGCAAGGCCCCTCTGCATTGCTAGCATACCACCACAGACCTCACAGAGAGGACAGGGAGGCCTTCGAGCTGGAAGGCTGTGACTCAGACCCTCAGCTCATCAGTTTCAAAAGTCAATTATATGTCACACAACCCCATTTTCTGAGTGCTGTTATTCAGCACGACCACGTTTCCCTGAAAAGTGATTCCTGCAAGGAGCAGGGACTGGAATGCCCAAGTGCAAGCAGCTGATCAGTAAGGAGTTGGTTTCCACCTACCAAGTTGTTTTCTCAGGATGCCAACTATCAAGGCACAGAGTGGTTTGGTTTGCTGTTGTTTTTACCTAAACCTAAAGGACACCCTCACATTTACTCAAGTGCACCACAAACGAGGGGAAATCCCTTCACCTGCTTCTCTCCCTTTGAAGGATGTAGCAGAGAAGCCTTTGAAAAAAAAGGAAACCTCACTGGAATAATGGAGACCTGCTGCTGTCAGTGGGTTCTGGATGAAGCCCAAGAGGAGAAGGCCAGTGAGGTTTGATTTGCCTCCCACAGAGCACCAGGAGGAGACCTGGAAAGAGCACCAGGAGAAGGGCTGTCCCTCCTCCCTCCTCCCACGAGCAGAGCCAATGGAGCCCAGACAGGAGGTGAGGCTCAACAGCAGTAACTCTGCCAACTTGAAGGAAAAACGTCAGGGTCTGGAGAATTTCCTCACGTGTTTCCAATGTGGTTTGTTGAGGTTTTTTTTTTTTTGTGTGTGTGTGTGTTTTTTTTTTATTGCTCATCTGCCATGCAGATCAAAAACGCTGGAGGGATTCCAACTATTTCACAGAGAATCTCACACTCCAGGCTGGCTGCAGCCCCAAAGCCTGAGTTTCTTCACTTGAAATACTGCCCAGTGTTATTTTGGGATGTGACCTGATAGCGGAAGCCCACGGGGACCCTGAAATGATAACTGTTCCAGCTGCCATTGGCTGCCCAACCCTCACTGATGCCAGCATGGGTTTGTCAGTGCTGCTGACAAACAAGGACTCAGCAGCTAACACCTTCTTTTCACACCACAACAAAACCCTGCCTGAAATCACACAATCTGGTACCCAAAGGAAGGGGGGGGGCAGGGGGGTAGGGGAGTTCATATCTCTCAGGAAAGGGTTACAAGTCCTGGCATGGCCAACACAAGGGAGCTGGTTGGTTTCTGCTGGAAACAGCAAGGTCTGTCTGACATGAAAAGAGGAACCACCACTGCACCATCTGATACAACCTTATTTGTTAAACAAACATGAAGATGAAACAAGAAGAAATACTTAAGATCAAGGTAACAATCCCAGAAGAGCAAAGAGATTCAAGGCTCTGCTCTGGCCCATCCCACTGATCTGGAAGAGCAGGAAGACTGACCAGAAAGCAAACTCATCTCCTTTGCTGGGTTCTGCAGCCTTCCTGTCCTGCTCATCCCCAAACCAAGTGCAGATGAAAATCGTGGGGGAAGTGGGAAGGAGAGCAGTCAGGCTGGGATGATTGTAGGCACTATCAGATCACTCGATAGCACTCAAGGAAATTATGATCTGAAGACAAGCATGTGGGGGAGCTTACAAATTCTGTAAGGCCAGTTGTTTCCATAAAGATGCTTGCAAGGAAGATCAGAGAACAATAGCTAAATTTATTCCCTGATTCTTTCTGAAAGGGAAAAAGCCTTTTCATTGCTTCTGACTAACTGAAATACCTACTTTCTATTACAACTTCATTTCCTCTGCAGTTTCTTTTCCACTCATTCAAGAACTATCAACACTTAAAAATCACAAGCTTGTCCTCTCCTTCCCCTTTTATTTCCACACCCAAAATACCTCAATCCTCTCTCTATCATTAAAATTACACAGCTGACTGGCAAGCTCGGATTTCCCTTCTATTTTGGGGAAATGGATAGACTTGTTCCTCCTTCTACACTGCAGACAGCTGAATGTTGCATCTTATGCTTCACAAAGCCCTCTCTCTTATAACACCAAGCAGCCTGGAGACCCCACCGTGCTCCATTTACACCAGATTTCCAGATTCACATCCAAGGAGGCACCTGGCAAAGCTGACATGAGATTTCCACAGATGTGATGGAAGAAGGGTCTGGAGAAGGTTCTCTGCAGGCTGCCACCCCCTTCCTACTTACTGCACGCCTCTCCCAGATTGCTTCAACAGCACAAACCAGAGGTTGGAGCTAGGGAACAGAAGCTACAGCAGAAATACAATTGATACCTTTCATCTAGAGAGGTACAATCTATTCTCTCCAAAGTTTTTGTTGCTGACAAATCAAAGAGTCAGAATGGAGGTTTGCTGTCTCTGAACTGGTTCGACTTACTGGATGCATCCACCCTCCTCCAAGTCCTGCATCACCACCAGTTCAATTTCAACTGCCACACTTTAAAAATCAACATGTACCTCAGCATGTACCACCCAAACCTGCTGCACATCAGCTCTCAGCATTTGGTGGGCAGCTGCAGGCTTGCTGAACACCCTGGGTGGCAATGTGAGACCTGCCCTCACCAGGAGAAGAAAGTGAACTATTAAAGCCAAAGCATGTTTCCAAACTCCTGTTCTATCCCTAAAATATACAACTTTCCCCCAGGAAGACCACCATTTTCCTCACTCTGCTCTTCTACCATCCATTACTAAGCAGAAGAGAACCAGCCCATCCTTACAGCAACAAGAGACAAGAATGGAAGACAAGGAGGAAGGATGGACGCGGTGGATCTCCAGTAAAACCTCTCACCACATCTGGAGCATTTCTGGAGCAAAGTGAAGGATCTCGTTCACAATCTATGTCTGTGCCCTCTGTACCCTGTGTCCCACTTTGGGAAGTGTGCAGTAGAAACAAGAAGTTGTTTTTAAGTCGCCAGTTTACCTGATACTGATTTTGCGGTGTTCATGCATATATGGGAAGCACACTCACTCACGTTCCCAAAGTACCTGTAACTAATCAAATACAAGCCCAGCAACACAAGCTGGTGTCCTCTTGACCACGTAGGACTTTTGTCATAGAAACATAGAATCATAGAATCGAAGAATCATAGAATCAAAGAATCATAGAATCAAAGAATCATAGAATCAAAGAATCATAGAATCAAAGAATCATAGAATCAAAGAATCATAGAATCAAAGAATCATAGAATCAAAGAATCATAGAATTGGCTGGGTTGGAAGGGACCTCAGAGATCATCATGTCCAACCCTTGATCCACTCCCCCTGTGGTTCCCAGCCCATGGCACTGAGTGCCACCTCCAGGCTCTTTTTAAATATCTCCAGGGATGGAGAATCCACTACTTCCCTGAGCAGCCCATTCCAATGGCTGATCACCCTCTCCGTAAAGAAATTCTTTCTAATATTCAACCTAAACTTCCCCTGGCACAACTTAAGTCCATGCCCTCTTGTCTTGTTGAAAGTTGCCTGGGAAAAGAGCCCAACCCCCCCTGGCTCCAGCCTCCTTTCAGGGAGTTGTAGAGAGTGATGAGGTCTCCCCTGAGCCTCCTCTTCTCCAGGCTGAACACCCCCAGCTCCCTCAGCCTCTCCTCACAGGACTTGTGCTGGATCCCTTCCCCAGCCTGGTTGCCCTCCTTTGGACCTGCTCCAGGACCTCAATCTCCTTCCTGACCTGAGGGGCCCAGAACTGGACACAGGACTCGAGCTGTGGCCTCACCAGGGCTGAGCACAGGGGCAGAATCCCTTCCCTGGACCTGCTGGCCACGCTGTTCCTGAGCCAGGCCAGGATGCCATTGGCCTTCTTGGCCACCTGGGCACACTGCTGGCACGTAGCTCTTACCTCTTACTCTCCAAGGCACTGAAAAGTGCTTTCAGTTGAAGAGGGAAAGATGACTTTCTCCTGGGATAAAAAAATTGGGAATGCCCAGAAAGAATATCACTGTCACACTAGCATGAGCTGCAAAGTACAGGTCTGTGTTTTCTGAAAGCTTTTTAAATCCATGGCCTTACCTTTTCTCTTATCTTCCCTTTCAAAATGGGACAAGGTCAGGAATCAGAAGGCACAAAGGGATTTAATTATGCAATGAAATCACTGGGCTTGGCCCCTTACATACATCTCTGGAAGCTCAACCTCTGATCTGAGCAAGGACCACATGTGAGCAACTACAAACTAGAGAGCTTTCAGGTTCTGCAGCAAGCTCTTTGGGAGGAAAACCTAAGAGTTACAAAACTAAGCATGCATCAAAACCTTCAGGACCTATTATGTGCCACTTATTCATCCAAGCAGTCCTTCAGTAAAGGAAATAAATGCTAGACTTTTACTACTTCAAGGGAGAACCACCTGCCCAAATCACCTAAAACAAACCCCAGGAAGGTAACACCATCAAGGCTTCAGCCTCTGCTAGATGGAGGCCATATTCCCTTCCCTTACAAGGAGTTTAAGCTCCTCTCAGGCACCAGCACTGACAATTACAAACCTAAGATGGGGACTAGAACATGCAAGAGAGATTCATGCAGCTTCCTTGCTCAAAAAAGAAGCTGAAAAGCTCATTCTTCCAGGCTGGCTTTAGACAAACTGGTAGAAGCTGCTGGCTCTAGCTGCACTGCAGGAAAAAGAGCATTTGGAAAGGAGGCTGTCAGGAGGAGGGGCTCAGTGTCACGTAAGAAATTTTACTCTGATTGCAAAAATAAGCTGCTGTTCTAATCCACCTCAGTAAATCTAGGTGAGCCCAGTCATTTGGCAGAAAGCAGGTACAAAATGAAAAGGGAGGACGAAAGACAAAGTGCTGCTGGCTTTACTACATTCCTGCAAGGGGAGACCTTGCAGAACAGCCAGCACTGCAACTGCAGCAGCCATTGATTTTTCATAGGTCGATACTCCACTCCCACAGACCAACTCGGCAGAAGCTTTAATGACATCTACTGCTCCTACCCTCTGCCACCCCTCCTTCTCTTCCCCCACCACATAAAATTTTTAAAAAATTTTAAAAATAAAATTTTATATATATATATATATGTATATATATATATATATATAAAAAGGGTGAAGGGGGCTTTCCTCCCCCTCTGAACAGTGAGCAGACGCGGATTTCATATTCTCGGTCTTTGGAGAAGAGAGATTCAAAAGCTGTAGTTGCAGCACAAAGTAGAGAAGGAGGAATATGATTCATCCACAGAACAAGATGTCTCTGCCAGGAAAACCCAGAGCCTGGAAGGCCAGAATTCCCACCCGGGTCCTGAGCAAGCTCCTCTGCAAGACCCTGGGAAATGCAGCAGCAAAACTCTCCAGAAGAGAGTTTCCATTTAACCCTTCAAAAGCCCATCAGCTTCTAAAAAAAAGTATCCCCAGGTTTAGCTGAACACTGATACAACATAAAATATTCCAAAGAGCAATGGCAAATGCTGAAGGTTTGCATGACAGAGAAGTGTTGCTTTGGCTAAGACAGGAGTTGCTCAGCCATCCAGCAGCAGTGTCGCCACTCAAGAAGATAAAACCTCCACCTTCAACTGAGGGAGAAGAAACTTAGCTCTTTTTCTATTATTAAATTTAAATTACAGTACTAGTAAAGGGTTGGACACAATGATCTTTATGGCTGGACTCGATCTGAAAGGTCCTTTCCACCAAGTTCCAGGAAAGAAGGATGGAGGGCAGCCCAGGCACAATGAGCAGCAACATTGCAGCAGCAGCAGAGGATGCTCTCAGCAACAGATTTTTTGGAAGATGTTGGGGATGCAGGGGGAGAGACCTAAGGCTGGTCTGACACCAAGTGCAAGCCAGAAGCTAGTGTGGGTCTCTGCTGACAGACCCCCAAATCCATCCATTTAAAGAGCTTTTGTTTTACTTCCAGAGGTTTTCAAGCATTCTCCTTCAGTCTCACGACAAAGCCCAGATCATATAAAAGGCTAAATCACATCAGAGGCAGGAAGCTACCCTCTGGTTGCCAGCCATAAGGATATTCAGATCCCCCAGCAGTGCTTCCTTTGGAAGGCTCTTTCCAGTCTTCCATGTGTTCAATTCAGACTCCAAAGCATTTAGTCATCTCAGCACGTGACTGTGCCACCATGCCAACCACACGAGTTAGGGTGGGCAAAGAAATGCAGGATTTTGAAATAACTTTAAAAATGGAAAAAGCCTCTGCTGCTCAATATTTTGGACTTTCAGACAACTCAGTTTTTAGCATTGTTATCAGCCTCTTTGGAACAATTAAGAGAGACAGATTCAATTTCTAAAAAAGCAGAAGGAGGGAAGGCTTTAGGAGGGAATGAGATTTCTCAGGCATCAGATATTTGCAAGCCTGATGTATCTGGCAGTCCTCTTGCTGGAAAAAGCTGCTGAGAAGCAAAGTGAAAGCTGGCAGCTCCTTCCTAAAGCCAGTCATACCTGTGGGGAGGCAGTGATGGAGCAACACCAGGGGCTACAGCTGAGCCCTGGACACTGCCAGCTGGGGAAACCCTGTCCAGTCAAGAACCTGCCTGAGATCCTGCACCAGGTACTGCTGATTGGGATGGGACAGGGACACTGGAGACTCATTTGGAAAGAATCAAGGAAATTCTCCTCTCATCTTGGCTCAGAGCAGCGAGTGTGCATGGGGAGAGGTAACATATCCATGGAAACCTGGCCCAGGCCAGATGCTGACGTACACCCAGTGCTACCCTGGGGGTCAGGGTGCCAGAACAGTCAATTCTACAGATGTCACTTTTTGGCAAATCAGGAAATTCAACTTTAGTTTTTAAAGAAATTTTAAAATTAAAAAAAATAAAAAGGTTTTTGTTTTCCTGGGTAAGACCAGATTCAAAATTATAATAAAACCCCATTACACAACCTCTCTCCTCACATTACCAGACTTGTCTGAGCCATGCTGTGAACCTTGTCCCCATGTGGGTGCAGGCACAAGCCCATCAGAGCAGTGTGGCTGCTCTAGGCAGGGAGCAGAGCAGACTCTGCCTTGGGCTCTTGCCATGCCCCACATTTGAGCACCATGTGGAAATGGTTTTCTCCATGGCATTTATCATCATCTCCAAGACGAGTCAATCCAGCATGCCAAAAGGATAAGACGAGGAAAACGATTCCTGTGTACTGAGAGCTCAGGTGTGGCAGGGTTTAAAATGTGTGCAGTGCTGTCAGGCAAAGTTAAACACCTTCATTTATTCCTCCAACCCTTCCAGCCAGCAGATGAAGGTCACACCAACACAGACCATCCCCCTGCACGGTGTGGGACCTCTCTGGCAGGGTTAAGTTTTGGTGGCAAGGGAAGAGGATGAAGCAAATACCTCCAACTTCAGGACAAGAGGTGCATGTTCAAGGGTCTCCAATGATACTGAGTCAGCAGCAAAAAGGATGTGAAAAACTGATTTCACCATGGAGCTGCTGGAAAAGCCAGGGGTGACCTGGGCAGGCAGGGAGCTTCAAGCAAAGCCCAGCTCTGTGTTCTCAGGCTGCGTGTGACAGAGCACAGACTATTGTTTGGGCTCCAAGAGCAGAACTGGTCATCCTACAGCAATTTCCTGATTCAACACCAACCCTGCCTCCTCACGCCAGCCGAGCCTACAGAGAAGAAGGGAAGAGCCTCTCCTGTCCTCCCCGGAGCCACCCACCCACCTCAGCCCGGAGCTGAGTCCTCTTTCAGCTGAGTCCCCAAGTGAAATAACTCCTAAGAAAATAAAAATCTGGGGGTTAGGGGAAATCTGTGCGAGGCGTGCAGGCAGGAAGCAGAGCTGAGCTGCTCCAGACCAGAATAGAAACAGGAAACTGAGCCCGGCATCGAGCAGAGAAACTGCCAGAGAAGCTGCACCAGTGGCTCCAGCCCCAAAGGGACATTACCCAGATTCACAGAGGGTGAGGGGTTGGAAGGGACCTCAAGTGATCATCCAGAGCAACCCCCCTGCAGAGCAGGACCACCTGGTGTGGGGCAGACAGGAACACATCCAGAGAAGGAGGCTCCACAACCTCCCTGGGCAGCCTGTGCTGTGCTCTGTCACCCTCACGGTGAAAAAACTTTTTCTTATGTTTACATGGAACCTCCTATGCTCCAACTTGTCCTTCTCCAACTACCCCTTGTCCTGTCGTTGGTCATCACTGAGAAGAGCCTGGCTCCATCCTCCTGCCACTCCCCCTTTGCATATTTGTTACCATGAATGAGGTTGCCCCTCTCTCCTCTTCTCCAAGACCCAGCTTGTCAGCCTTCCCTCTAATTAACGGAGGCTGAGGGGTCCACAAAGCCTGGAGTGGGGGCTGCAGAGCAAGGTGTGGGTTTTCCTCCCAAGCAGCAGGTGGGATTAGCTCAGTTCAAATGCAGAGGAAGGGGTGGGAAGAGGAGAGAAAATTGCCACATGGACAAATAGCTGAGCGAGCCCCAAAGAAACGGGTCACGGGCAGTGAATGTCACTGGAGAGGCTGGAAGATCAGGGTGGCTTTGTGAGTGGTACTACATGCTCTCCAGAGGCTATTAGTGAAACAAAAATTAAAAACAAAATAATACAAAAATAAATAAATAAATTTTTTTTTAAAGGCACATCCTTCTCAATAAACCCTGCAAAAATCCTAGTGGCTGTCCCCTCCCTGGCAGTGTTTTAGGCCAGGTTAAATGGAGCCTTGAGCAACGTGGTTTAGTGGAAGGTGTCCCTGCCCATGCAGGGGGGTTGGAACTGGATGAGCTCTGAGGTCCCTTCCAACCCAAACCACTCTATGATTCTATAGCTGCCATCACACGCCAAGAAAAACTCAGGCAAGGAAACCTTAGAGAAAAAAAAAAAAACAAACAACAAAACAAACCCCAAACATTTTCAACTCCTTGTACTACCATAACTTGGGATAGAAACCTTCAGATCAGCATAAACTGGAATGCACCACTCTGTCTCATACCAGTGTTTCAGGTATTGCAGTCCCAGGGGCAAGCCTGCAGGCACTGGTGTGTTCATCTGCATAGCCACTGCCATGCCCAGGCACCCCAGCATGCAACTGCCCTGCTTGGAAATGCATACAGCACTAATCCCTCTCTTAAGGCAAGCAATAAGACAAGCTCAAAAGGCCAAATACAAACCAAACAGAAGCAGGAAGTCCCATATGGACAAAGAGAAAAAGGAAAAATAAAATAAAGAGCTTGAGCTGAACAGATTCAACTGTAAAAGGTTCTTGGACCCTGCCTGCCTCACCCCCCCCCCCCCCAAAAAAAAAAAAAAAGTCAAAATGATTAATACTAAGCTCAAAGCATTTTTAAGAAATTATTCATTTCCTGGGCTGTACCTCCCTCCCTATCCACAGCAGCTTTAAGACAGTTTTTTGCTGCATTTCAGACTGTTGCATGGATTATTTCCAGGTCAGGGGACCCAGCTGACAGAGCTCAACTTTGTTCCATTTCAAGTACCTCCAGAGTGCAAGTTGAAGCAACCACTTTGCAAAAGCAGAAAAATCCAAAGGGTGCTTCTGTGACAACCTCCAAGCATTCAGAAGCTACTTGCCTGAAGAAAGGAAGAGGGAGTCAAACAAAAAATACCCCAGGACTGCTAGGGGTGTTCACAGAAGGATTCTTTCTGAACAAGCCAAAACTGCAGCCTCATACCTCTCCCCTCCCCACCAAACCTTATTTTTCTAACTCCATATGCAGAGACCCAAGACCCAAACACACATCCAAAAGTTAAACATAGATCAGACATTTGTTTTCAGTTGGTTATATTCCTTTCTGCCATTGATTGGACACTTTTCAGACCTAAAGTCAGAGATGAACCAAACTTGAACACAGCTCAATAAGCAGACCAGTTTTCCAATAGTACAAAACATGGAGCTTAAAACACTCCACATCACGATGAGAAGATGTAGCCCAGAACAGGGTAAGATTTCTCCCTCAGGCTGCACACTGCTGACTCAAACAAACTAAGGACATTCTGGGGTGGTAATTCTGCAACTTCTGTCCAGCCTGCCCCAGCAGTTTGCTTCATTTCATATTCACTGCAACAAGAACTCAAATGCAACTTTGGTATTTCAGGACTTCCACAAGCTTGCCAGTATCTTGGTTCAACCAGAAGTCACATCCCATGCAGAACCTTTCCTAACAATATCTCTCACAGAATTTTTGGCTCCCACAGATACGAAAACTTCACTGAAGAGATCCCAGAAGGTCCAATGAAAAGCAAACCCAAGCCACTACATAATGCTATCAAATCAGGTTTGCTTTATCAATCTTTTGGGGCCAGCCTGGAAGTTCTAACACCACAGATATCAACTTGGTTGGGAAGGTATAAACAGCCTGGTGTGGTTACCACAGTGCTCTGCTCCTCATTCAACTCAAAGGCATCAAGAACTGGTACTCAACTCCTCCAAGGCAGCCCATGAGACAGATTAGGGCAGGATGACAATCTAGTCCTAAATATTCTAAAATGAGCTACAAAATCCCTCCCAGCAAACCCAAAACCTCCAGGGAACTTCTCAGCAGAACTAATTTGTAATCCAAACCCAAACAGATGTCCTAGCATCCCATTTGCTTCCCCTAAACTCACTACCAGCACCTTTCCATCTTTAGAAAGGTAATTAACAGTTGGAAATACCTGACTCCTACAGACTCAGAATCCAAGCCTCAAAAGGTAAAAGACACCAAATTCTTTGCTATGGAGAAGAGACTTGAAAATCTCCTGGGAGAAACAGATTTATATCAAGGATTACTATTCCTCTCTTACACCCAAACACAAAAGACTGTACTTTGCCTCTCCCATACACAGTAGCCATCTAAGTGGAGTTTAGCTCCAATCCTGACAGAGCATCCCTAGGGAAGCAGCAAGTTCTTCAGAGAAATTCTTCACCTAGCCTGCTGCAGAAGAGAACCAGCCAGGACACTCGCATGGATGTGTTCTTCTTTAAATGACATTTGTGAGTTAGCAGCAGCACTCTCCTCAAAAATAAAGCAAATATTATCTTCAGAAAGGGAACAACACTTAAGGCAGAACAGCCTCTAACACAAGGAGAAATGGCAGATCAGAGATTTTGCTATTTAGAGATGAGCAAAGCATTACAGGAGTCAGTAACTTGACTCTTCTGCTGTTAAAAATCAGAATATGGAAACATGGTCATGAAAAAGTTCAGTTAGTGACACAAGTCACTATCAGGAAGGTATCTTGGAGACCTCCACACAGAACCATCAATGTGGCATCTCAGGCAGATCCCAAAAAAGGCAGCAAGAGCTGGCAGGAGTTCAACAACCTGACAGTGTCACCATCTAGGAAGGAGATCACCACCTCCTGAAACAGTGATAGGGTCAGCAGAGAAATATTGCTCCCTTTCTTGCTTAGAGTTCCAACATTAATGTTGATGTACAATGTTAAAATGTAAAGGCTAAAGACTCATAAAGGCACCAGGTACATAAATTTAACACTTCTGAAGAACCCAAAAAGCAGTAACCTCCTTTTCCTGCTGGAGCTGATGTTTAATTAAAGATGATGCATGGCACGATTTGCCCCGATTCCAGGATACCCAGTGAGCTATTCCACAACACCCACTGAGGCTTGGAAAAGGGCTCAGAACTCCACAAAAAGCCCACAAACTAACCATGCTTCTGTAAGTCATCCATAATAGCAAAACAGGGATCTAGGAATCCTCCTGAGTAGGATAAAACTTTCTAAAACAGACAGAGTAAGCAATAGAAGGAAGATAAAAAGAAATTGATAGCACCCTTCCACATAGCTCTTTGGTTTCTAAGCATCCCCAGGCCAAGGTTTGTGCAAGAGACTGCTCACAGAAATGAAGAGTTGGCTTCCATACACCTCAGAGATCCTCCCTTTAACCACTCCACAGCACCCCTGTCTGATGCAGTTCTCAATGTGCAGACAAGGGTGCTGGTGTTGTCCTACAAGATCCCAACAAGAAGACAAGGAATTATGAAACAGGTACTAGAATAAGGGTGAGTTTCCACTGGAAGCAGGGTCTCCTTTCCTTTTTTTTTTTTTTTTTTTTTTTTTTTTTTCATTTTTGCCTACCAGTGAAGAGAAAGCCCAAAAATACAACAGGGTTGGGTAAGCTAAAGACTGCTTTATTATTAAAGACTGCCAGATTATTTGGTGATAAGGTCAGGGAAGCAAGATGACTATAAAACCTGTTTAAATCAAAAGTGAGCTTCAGAGCTGGCCAATTCTAAAAGCTGGACTTGTTTTTTGCACCCTGGATTTCTCAGCAAACTATCAAAAATACTTGACCCCAAACTGATGGCCATTTCCAACTTGGAAACCAGATCCAATTCCCTCATTCCCAGCTTCCTTCACTCCCAGAGCAGACAGGGCTATCTTTCTTTCAGCTGCTTGGGAAAAGGGAAAGCGTGAAAGGGGCCAAATCCATTTAACCACAAGGTATAAAACAAACTCCTACTTGGTGCTGAGAAGGAGCCACTTCTGCAAAGCAGAGGAATTAATTCCTATAATCTGAGTCAGAGGGCGCTGATTGGTAGGATTCATGAAGGCTCCATCAACAATGCTACTGAACAGGACTTCCCACAGTTCTGAGCTAGAGCAATTGCTTCAATTACTTCAGTGGCTTCACTTTTCCTACATTCTTTGCCAGAAGATGGGTCACATGGAAGAACTTGTGGAGAGGCAGAGTGGAAAGAAACATGCTATTTAAAAGGATTTTTTTCCCCAGGCCTCAGAACAAATTAGATCTTTGTAATCAGGGTCCAGAAGGTAAGAAAAAAAAAAAAAGGAAAAGAAAGAAAAAAGAAACAAGCCCACAACTACTCCCATTAGGTGGTCAGAACTAGAATCACTTTGTATTTTAGGTGACAATTTGTACCCACAATCCAAAGGAATTATTTCAAGGAAGGGGCATACAACAAAACTGTTCTCCTTGCTGAGAGCAAAAATAACTTTGCTACATACACAGATCACTTTCCTCTGACCAATCCAGCTCAGAAAACCAACTTATGTAATTGGCTGAATAAAAAAATTAAAGCTCACTCACTTCCTACTGGTTACAATGAAAGTAACCAGCAAAATCAGAACTCAGCACCTCAAAACTTTCCCTCCAAGCCAGAGGTGCACACTAGCTCGTGCAAACTAATCTAAACTTTTAGCCCATCTACACTTTCTTGATGAAGTTTTAACTCAAAGTTAAGCTGTTCTGGTCCAAAACCTGCAGGAATACTAGGCACTAATCTCATACTGAACTGTTCACTGTACATACAGCAAGCAGATCTAAAATGCAAAAGAAAATATAATTCTTCATCTGTCAGGGAAGGAGTCATCTGTGATGTATCTGTATCTTCCTCACTCCAAGTACTAATAAACTTGTCTTTTCACCAACTGTTCACTTGGATTTTACCAAAGAAGCTTAAATTAGCAGCATAAGGATCCAGTGACACAGAAAGGGAACCATGGTGCCAGTCTGCTCACCATCAGTGCAACAGTGGGCTAAAGGAACAAGAAAATAAAGTAAAAACGAGACACTTTCCCCTAAAAGTCAGGGTCTACTCTAACAACAGGCAGGTACTTCAGACACTGCAAAGAGAAAGCTCAAAAAAATAAATTAATCTTTTCCCCTCAAACACGCAGACCAGAGTATTTAGAGTTAAACTTTACTCTCAAATCCATTACTTTTGTAAATTACATTTAATCTCCAGTGGGAAGCCAGAAGCTAATGACTTAGTAAAAAGCACAGGCAGCCTCCATCATTCCCATTTCCAGGAGGAATATTCCCAGTGCTAATTTATCCTGCTGTGCTTCTGATTGCCCTCTACCCATTCACTTCCAGATCCGCTCCACTCACCGGCAGGCTCGAAGGTCTGGACTGAAGATTCAAGTTCATATCTTCTTGCCCTTTACTGGAAGCCATTGAGGGAGCAGATGATGTCTGGGACCCAAATGAGTCTTGAGATAACTCCTAAAACATCAAGAAACATTTAAAAAAAAAAAATTAAAAAAATTAATTTGGAATAAAATAAAGGCCCTGCTGGAATTGCTTTGCTATATTCTCACATTGTGGAAGCATTATTGCCCAAAACAGGAAATAAGAAAGCAAAGAGTTGCAGCCAGCACACCCACTGCTCTGCCAGGGGACAAGCACTGCCTAGCTGCCACCAAGAGCACTGGGAATGAAAGTCTAAAACATGACAAAACAGTCATGCTCCAGCTTCCCCTTAGTAGAGACTGTCCTGAGACTGTCCACTTGGCTTCTTGATCTTCTAACACCTTCCCAAGTACTTCATTACACTAAAATGGCAAATCAATTAAAATCTTCAGCTTTTCAAACACTACCTTCAACGCACTGCAATGTTTGCTGAAATGTCCCAGCTAGCTTTTCACACAACTATTAAAATACTATTAAGCCCTGCTGAAAAGAAACACGATTTAATAAAGGAAAAAAAAAAAAAAAAAGCTTCATGATTTCTTCAATTCCATCACTCACTGCTTTATTTCTCCTCCTTAAAGCCTGGGTTTACATTTGAGGGCAAACCCTTCCCTTCATCATCTATGTGTCACTCTGCAAAAACTGTATTCTGCTGTTGTGCTAAACCAAGGAGCCCTGGAGAATGAAATCCTTCAGACTGGTCTTGCCAATCAGCAGCATTTCCTCACCACTCATCTTCAAAACTGCAGTTATTAGCATGCTACCAGCCTAACATCTCTCCATGAGGAGATACAGATCTGGATACAACAGAGAAGGCAGCACAGCTATTGCTGTAATCACTCCAGCCAGTAGAGTTCAACTGACTTTCCCACACAAAGGATCTGCCCAAATGTCTTTAAAAATCCCTTAGAGAAGGCAAGAAAAGGAGGAGAGAGCCTACCTGAGGTGGGGGGAAGCGTTGCTGGGAGTATGCAGACTGCTGCTGCTGCGGCTGCGACGCAGGGTACGGAGATGACTGCTGAGAAAGAGCTGAGGAAGGGGTCTGCTGAGTTTGCTGCTGCTGCTGGTAAGGAGACTGCGACTGCTGCTGGGAGTAGGGGGGCTGATTCTGTTGGTGTTGCTGGGCTGTGGGCTGCTGCTGGGGGTAGGGAGTGGGGGACTGCTGATGGGGGGGCTGGGACTGCTGCTGAGAGTACGCAGGCTGCGATGTCTGAAGTTGGGGTGGTTGGGACTGAGGCTGCTGCTGCTGCTGATAGGAAGGCTGAGAGTGAGGGGTCTGGGATGGAGGCTGCTGGGAGTATGGAGGCTGCTGCTGCTGCTGGGGATGAGGGCTTTGCTGGTTGTAATATGGAGTCTGGCTTTGCTGCCCGTATGCACTCGGGCCCTGCTGTCCGTAAGGAGGAATCTACAAAGGGAAAGGAGAAGAGTTACACCAGGCAGGAAGGTATTTCACATGCACAAATTAAAATGATGCTCAAGGAGAAAAAATTTGAAGACCTGCTTGGGCCATTAAGTAGGAAAGCACTGGAAATGCCACTACTTAGGTAACTTCCCAGACAACAGCAAAAGTCACCGGTGTTTGACTATAATCTTGGCAGCAACAAAATTTTAATAGGCATTAAAACTAAGTTTTCAAGGATCTCAACCTGACCACCCTTCAATGGTAAGTAACACTGGTAGGAAAGACTGCTTGTCAAAAACAAACAAACAGACACCACACCAAAAAGGCATCCTCTTGGATCCTGTAGGAGTCACTTGGATCATGTAATGAGCCAAAGCTGATCTGAAGGTACTTCTTCTGTAAAGAACAGCTGTGTCTTTAACAGAACACAGCAGAAAAACTACTTTACTCTCCTTGATATTTATTTTTCCCTTGTCTGATCCACTGCTCTGCCTCTCAGAGAAGATTCAACAGGTCCTTGTACATTGATCACACCTGGAACCAGGCATGGTGCAACAAGTAGCTTATTAAAAAAAAAAAAAAAGCCATTTCACTGAAGCAAATGATTCCAACCTGGCTGAAGGTGACCCCTTCAGAAGACACAATACTTGGGTGCTCTTCTGCCTGCCCCTGCTGTAAACAGAGACCACAGAATTTTGGGTGCTCTACCTGCTGTGCATATGAGATGCTGCCCATTGTACTCTGTGTCCTGCTCTGCATTCCCATGGGGTATCTCTGAGGGGTCTGTGGTCCATAGGGCTGTCCTGGATAGCCATGTCCTTGTTGTGGCCCTGCTTGAGGTCCCTGTTGTTGTGTGTAGGGGTTGTTTCCTCCATAAGGCTGAGGCCTCATCTTCCCCATCTGATCCATTGGGCTTGAAGGCTGCAAAGCAAATTGTGACACATGACACACATCCAGCTGGACACAGGAATCACTCACACCTTCCCAACCCCCACCCCCAGGAGAAAACTTCCAACAGGTTGGAGCAGAGAAGCAGAAGTTCCTCTGGCTTTCCTCAGGTGCTAAACCCCACCGTTAGGTTCTGAGTCACAGCAGGATTCTTGCTGCCCTTTCAAACCTACGGACAGTTCGTAAAGAGTAATTCCAAAGAGAAGAAGTCAATTTTATGCTGATGTATCTCCCATGACTACCGGACAGGAAAGAAGGAGGAAAGGAACATCCAGGAAGATGAATAATCCATGTAAGTGGCTTTTCCCCATAGCAGGTAGCAGCTTCATGTCCAGATATTGCACAACAAGGTAAATTTAGGCTGGAAATTTAAATATTCCCAAGAAACACTGCTTCTTTCACATATAACAAGGTCTCCCAAAACACTACAGGCTGTTAATTTATACTTTTGCATTTCAATTAAGCCATACTGATGTAGTAATACTGGGCAGTGTTACTGCCATCCACAGCATTAAAGACTCCAGTTCTATTTCTGCCTATATTTTTTTCCCACATGTGCTTTGTGTCTGCTGCCTTTTGTAGAATAAAGGTTCCTAAGTCAGCCTTCAAAGTCAGGTCCCTGAGTCTTAGAGCAGATACGATGAGACAAGAGAATAAATGCAACTTTCCTAGGACTTCCTAATCTGTACTACCCCTGCCTGAAGCCAAGATGTAAGAACAGTCAATCACATTTCCTGAAAATACAACCAGCCTCAAAACAGAGTCTTTCTACCTAATCAGTGCTATTCCCACACTCAAGCAATGACTGTTTTGGTGTAGTGACCTCTAAATGAATTCCAGGCCCAGTCTTTAACTTCCATGGACTGAATAAGAATTGTCCCCTGATCTCCTGATGACCTAACTAATACCAATTAGATGTTTTCCACCAGATCACCATGACAATGGACTCTCTATTACACCATTCCTTCCTGTAACTAGCCCTAGGGTGGTATTTGTACAGATCCACCCTCTCTTGCTGAGATCAGGTGCTTGAGGAGTGGCACTACAGGCCTGCACAAGCAAGTTATCACACAAAGCCAGCTCCTGTTGGAAACCCAAAAGAATCCCAGAGCCCAGAACAGTATTTCAGTTATGTTTGCAGAATCCACCCTCCTAGGGGATGAAAAAAAAAAAAAAAAAAAAAAAAAAAAAAAGTTTGTACAGTATGCTACACTTCAGAAATACCCAACCCAACAGCCAGCACAGCTTGAAGTCCCAACACACAGACCCTGAAAACATTTGTTTGAGCAGCTGTCTGCTGGGTCCTGCCTGCCAGGACAGCCACACAGCCCTAAGCCCACGCCAAAGAGAAGGAAGCAGGGGCACAACAGGGAATTAGAGGCAGATCTGTGGGGGAACAGGAGCTGGGCCATGGGAGGGAAGCTAATGGAGATGGCAGGGGAAGCAGCCTGGGTTTGCTATACCCACTCAACTGGAATCAGGCTACATTAGACAAATTTTCACCAGTGTGGCACAAATCGATTATGAACAAGGTCCAAGTTCCCTTCTCCACTCTTTAACCCAACATCTCTGCAAATTTGGTGTTTGCCATCCTACAGAAGCTGCTCACAGACCACGTTCCTGGCACCAGCCTGATGTTCTCCATCCAGGCAGATTTTAGATGTCCTGCCATGCTCAGCTGTGCTGGATGTTTCCATTTTTGTCCAGACCAATAACAAAACAGTTCTGAAACAGTTAGGTTTTATGTTCAAGTTCTCACACATGCCACTGGCTGAGGAGTAGCCCAGACAGGGGCTGCAGGAGCTCAGGGGAGGAAGTCCTGGATCCCTGCATTCCCAAATGGCTGTGCCCCATGCACCCACACCAGGTTTTGTATCATGCTCTGAAAAGGGGCTTTCATTCAGAGGGGCCAGGGAAAACAAATAATAATTTAAAAAAAAAAAAAAAAAAAAAAAAAAAAAAACCAAACACCAAACCAAAAAGATGTCTTTGATGCTGTAGACTGAATCCTCAGAGCTATGGCACCTCACCTCCTGAATGGCAGCACCCATGTGGAGCTTTCATACACCCTAAAGGATGCAAATTCTGTTTACATCTTTCAAGCAAGTGTCCCTAATGCTTCCTGAGTCTTGCCTTGTGGGTATCCCCTTAGATTACTGACATCTTTTCCCTCCCCACATTATCTGCTTTGGTATGTAAAAACAGTGGCACCAGGAGTGTTTCCCAGCCCCAAGCTTTTGACAAGTCAAATCTCTCTTTCACCACCGCCCCCAAAACACCCCCCCCTTCCTTCTTCTACCTGATAAGTGCAACTTTGGGGTTACTGACTGAATATTTCAGCATCTTTTCTGTTTTTTACTTGCTTCCTCCTGGTGGTCAGCTCACTCTCACAGCCCGCTAGCAAGGGCAGTTTCTCAAATACATTCCTTTCTGGGGTTTTGGGGATTTATTTTCTTTTTAAATACGCTCACATCACAGGCTGCCTCCTCTGCACAGATTTCCTTGTCTGTGGTCACCCACAAAGCCAACTTTATCTGCAGGAATGACAAAAATAAGGTGAAGATCCACTTTTCCATGATTCCTCCAGGAAGCATGATTGTTAAAAAAACTCCAGATGCCTTTCAGAACTGTTTATGTAGCCATCAAAAAAAAAAAAAAAAAAAAAAGTCAGAAAAAAAAAAAGTCAGAAAAAAAAAAAAGTCAGAAAAAAAAAAAGTCAGAAAAAAAAAAAGTCAGAAAAAAAAAAAGTCAGAAAAAAAAAAAGTCAGAAAAAAAAAAAGTCAGAAAAAAAAAAAGTCAGAAAAAAAAAAAGTCAGAAAAAAAAAGTCAGAAAAAAAAAAAGTCAGAAAAAAAAAAAGTCAGAAAAAAAAAAAGTCAGAAAAAAAAAAGTCAGAAAAAAAAAAAAGTCAGAAAAAAAAAAAGTCAGAAAATCCAAACAGATTTCCAGGATGTGACCAAGTCATCACCTTGGTGGCTCAGCGTAGGAGTACCCAATGTGTTCCAAACTCTGCTGCTTTGAACTGCCACTCTTCCACAAGGCTCTAGTGCACAGAGGATGCTAAAAACAAACACCAAGAGCATCGCTCCAAATTACAGCCTTATAGATAAAAGTTCTATAAACAGAAGAAACATAAACGACAATTAATCTCTAATGAAGGAACTATTTCATACACACACTCCTCGCTCCTTGCAAACCCAACAGGCTAATTTGTGCTCCCTGGGGCTGCCCTGCACATCTTAAATGCTGCAAGGAGTTGGGGTTTTTTTCTCTTCAAAATCTCCCACTAAAGACACAGATCTCCTTTGCTGACAGGGTTTTAACTGTTGTCTTCACAGCCTTGCTCTGGCTTAACCAGCCTACCATCAGGAAGTCTACTTGAATCTGCTATCTCAATCCTTTTAGGTAATTTAACAACATGTGCCTCGAGAAAAGAATAAAGTTGAAAGGCAGTGAAGTGCAGATTGATCCAGGAGCTCTTGCGATGATTTTTGGGGGTGAGGAGGTGCTGCACAGAGCCTTTGTACACCCAGGTTACACGAGAGGGGGAAGACAAGAGGAGGGGATGTCTGCTGGCTTGCAGGAGCACTTCAGGATAAATAAGGAAATACCAAACCTCGACTGCAAAAGGCTGGAGATTCTTCTCTGGACTGATACATGGGAAATCCTTTCAATAGGAAACCACAGGAGTAGATTACTGTGATTACACTTCAAAAGCCAAGGCCCTGCCACAGAGAGACATAATTGAGAGAAAGTGTTGCTCCTTGATCACTGAAGTCCAGACCCCCTGCTTACACCTCCTTGCATTCATAGAAATTGCTTCTATTCTCCCTTCAATCTCAGTATCTCTGCTGCTTTATAACACTGTTAAGTACCAAAACTCGGCAAAACATAGTCCTGTCACCAGTCAAACTCTCAAAAGCAAATTTGTTTGGTATGAAACGTAATAAAAACGACCATAAGCCACTGCTCCAGAGGAACTGCTGAGCTTTAGAGAAAATTTAAGGTATTTCTAGGCTAAGAGCTTCTAACAGCAAACCCAAAGGGAGCTTAAACTGCTGAGTTCAAAAGCTCTCCAAACTATTCTGTGTAATGCAAAGGATGGCAGCCCCCCTCACTGAAAATCAGCTCTTCTTCAAAAAGAATGCCAGAGTTTTTCCTAAAAAACAACAAAGCTCCAAAGCAGACAAGAGGATTCCACAAACAGCTCTTTTTCACATTCTGTCCCGTAGAAGAGAAATTTGGCCTCTTCAATGAGCAGTTTGGTTAAATTGGAGGGGACTTGCTTAATAGTCCCAGCAGGAAAATGAGTAAAAAGGGAAGAGGCAAATCCCACTTTGGAAGCAAGAGCCAAACCCTCTACAGCTGTATAGAAAAATGTAATTCTGACTTTGCTGATGACTTTATTACATATTTGTGTCTTATTGTGCCAGAGGAAGAAAAGGAAGGAGAGTAATTTACCCAACTCTCTGGTTTCAAATCGGCATCATCCAGTTATTGGTAAAAGTGGGTATTGGCCATGCCTGATTTCCTCAGCTGCCCCCCAAAAATAGACAGGATAAAAAATAAAAAGCAAGAAAAAAAGCCCTAAGCTCTCACCTTGGATCTCAGATCTCCTCCTGGCCAGCTTTGTGGTCCATTTTTTTGTGATAAAAAAAAAATAATAAAAAGCATTACTGGCTGTTTAACCGAGAGAAGCCCTAATTGATTCCCACAGTAATTAACCTGCATTTTACCTCGGAGAGTGGTAGTTAAGGAAGTCGGCACTGCTATTTATAACTCATCTCAAATTGAGGGCAGACTGCCTAAAATCTAACACATCCCAGCTGTACTCCTGTTTGAACTGGGGCCAAGGGAATTTTTTAAAGCAATCTTGGCACTGAATGAATGACACCAACAGTATGAGCACGCGTGTGGTTGTGTTGTGGTGACGTAGCACTGGAGGTGGAAGGGGAAGGGGGGGCCAGCACTCCATAATCCCTCTCCCAAGCCCTCTCACTGAGTCCCCTGCCCGGCACAACCCACCCGGAGCCGCCCACCACGACCCAAACACAGGAAACGTCTTTTCCTGTGGAACGCCTTGAAGTGAGAAAGCACATGGCTAATCTGCATAAAAAGCAAAGCCACACCACTCCTGCCAGGAAGGTTAGTGCTTGTAATCTCTGGCCACGGAGCTGGCTGCCTGCAAGGACTTGGACCAGAGCCTGATAACCCAGAAAGAGCCGAGAACAGATGGGCAAGGACCCCGGCAGCAACGGCACCGCGCACGTGATGAGCCACATGGCCCCGCCAGCACCAACTATTGTGTGGCTGCTGGGTGCCCTGACAAAGACAAACCCGACCCCGTCCTGGGATCCAACTGAGGTGGCAGCTGCTCCTCTACCATCGTCAGGTTGGCTGGAGAACGGGGACCACCAAAAAGCAGGAGATCTGGAGGTCGTCGAGCGTTGGTCGACCCCGTCCCACGGGTGCCAAGAAACAACTGCTGACCTCCCCCTGGCTGAATCCAGACAGGATTTTGGTGAAGGGAAGAGGTGAGGTCTTGGTAGAAGAGCATGCTCTTTCCTCTTGTCTCCAAGGTTTCTCTTTGTTACCCAACGGCAATGGCAAGTGGTCTCTGCAGCTGGTGAAGTTACCAAGCAGATTGTCATGTCGGCTCTAAAAATTGTATTAGTGATGGACAAGTGTCCTGGTTTGGGCCAGGGTAACAAGGCTGGGAAAGGGGAAAGGGGAAGCATTTTCCCCAAGAATCAGTGTGCTGGGACCATGGTCATATTGCCCTTAAATGGATGAAAACAGAAAAGAGAATAAAACCACTCCATGCTCTCCCCAAAATCCGTGCGCTTTCTGTCGCAATCAACAAGCTCTACAAGACAGAAAATCAATGACACCTTTACAGGCTGCTAACACCTACAGTGGCTCATGGAAAATATCTGGCTTCAAAATCCACAGCTTTCCCTGCCCATTACCCAGTGCCTTCCACCCCACTGAGAAACACCAACCATGCCAAGGCAGGCAGGGGAACCTCCACGTGAGCCACAGCAAACAGAGAATCACTCAGGGAAAATGTTTTCCCTTGATTGTGAGGCTGTCAGACTTTACCAACTGAGCATTAATGTTGTGAAAAAGCAACCTTAATCAAAGCAGAGAGGCTGCACTGACCTTTGCTGTTTCTAGTATGTTCCATATCTTCTGGTGCTACGAAGAGCTGAGGCTGCTGTGAGACACCATGGCTGGGTCAGGTCCTGGAGGTCCCAACATCCAACACCATTAAGAAACCACATCCACACTTCCCCCAGGGATGAGGGATTTGACCTCCCACCTCTAAGACCTCCCCCTAGACTAAACCTCTGCCATATTTTGAAGTTCAAAGGGCACTACAAGAGCTCTGCTGCCTGCAGCATCAAGGCTCCAGTGCCCTGGTGAAGAAAAACCCAGTTATTCCCATACTCACCAGTGCTCAGCTATGTTTGGCGTGATGGTGCCTGCACACACAAAGCACAGGTACTCACAGACAAGTGTGAAACACACAGGAGTGATTGTCCCAAGCTGGCACCAACCAGAACCATCCAGGCTGTGACAGTTCACACCAATCAGAAGAATGACACAAGGAGATGATCCAACCACAGCCATGGTGTCACCAAAGAAACAGAATTACCAGGAGTGGGGAACACAATGACATCCAACAGGCAACACAAGATCCCTGACCAAACCCTGCTTCCAGGCAGGCACTCTCCATGGCTCAGGCTCACACTTCAGACATTTCCATGGCTGTTCAGACCTCCTGAAACTCCAAGAAGCAACTCCAATTCCTCCATAACCAGTTTAAAGAGTTCAAGACCAATCTAGAGAGCTCAAGCTGAGAAAGGAGCACTCACTACCAACCATCCTCATTCATGAGCAAACACCTTTCATCTTCCAGTGAGGAACTCTTTCCTCTGATCTATTTAAGGTGCAACTGGCTGTGCTAAGGTCAACATCCCAGCCTGAACTCACTGCCTTTTATAGCCTTCTGAAGGGCCAGCACACAGGGTCATACTCCATTGCCTCTCCTTCTAGGGTGGTCTGCTTTTGAAGAGAGATGGAAGAGCCTGAGGGGAAGTCAGAGTTTAGACAAAAAGAAAATATCCTCCTGTAGTCGATGAAGATTCCCCACAAAAGAACAAAACACCCAGGATAGCCAGTAAACACTGCTCTCATTGGTACCAAGGGTCTCACCAGGAGAGTTTCAACAACTGTGTCTTACCAAGATCAGAATCACAGAAATGTGCATGTTTCTTTTTTTTTTTTCCTCCTCCTGTTTCTGAACCTGAGAAATTCGAGTTCCTTCAGTCCCTCAGTATAAGCAGGACAACACACCAAGCCAAGCTCAGCACCCAGCAGTTACTTTCCTTGCCTTTCCTCGGGGGCAGTATCCATCATTCTGGAAAACAATCACCTGGCATGCTCTGCCTCACACCCCTAAATCTGAGGTAAAAGACCTGACCTTCACAATCCCACAGGATAAGTTTCAGGGTTACAAACACCCTCCCTCTGGACACTTGCAGGACAAATCTATTTTTATGTAAACTACAGAAAAAATATAACTCCCCATCTCACCCACACAGAGCCTAAAATCTAACTTACATTTTAATACACAGCCAAGAGGTAAGGTGTTTATTTCATCATCAATTTGCCAATCCAGATTAAATTATTGGTTGCCAAAGCGTCCAGATGATTGACCTCAGCTCAACAGTTTCAGTTCTGCAACTAGAGGGAGCCTGGTTTTTCTTCTGACTTTTTGCAGCAGGTCAGAGTTTCACTGAAGACACTTTCTATTCCTCTAATCTTCAGCCAACACACAGACCTCAGAATAAGCCAACACTACACACAAAAGGAAAATGGAACATTTTCTGAATCACTTTGGTCACCTGCTTCTAACAACCAACAGTTGTTTGGAGCTCCTGTAAACTTAACATCAGCCCTGTTAAATGTTGCTCCTTACCTTGATTATACATTTATTACACCAGTTCCTTTGGAGAGATTTTCTGTAAATCCAGGATACTAAGTTTTAACAGTGGGAAAAAAAAAAAAAAAAAAAAAGATAAGTAAGTTTTCTCCAAGCAGCTAGACTGTGAACTACATCTTCCTGGCTAAACACAATTCAATAATTACCCTATTAACATTTCTCAGCAAGAGCCTTGTCCACACATCTCCGAGGACTTTGCTAAGCACCACTCTTCCTAATACTCCTCAAATTGATTAAAACTGACCAGAGTTTTTGCCTACAGGATGTATCATTATGGAATGTTTTATTCCTCAAAGAAGTCAATCAGAAGAAGGTTATCTGGCAAGCAAGTGAAATGAGAGCCTCTCCCCTCCTCAAACCCTCCCTGGAAATAAACCGTGGGCTACAGTGTTCATGCCCCAAAATAAGCAGGTTCTGAGCTTTTTCAGTTTTTTTTTTAAAGGTGGATGGTGTGAAGATGCCAAGCCTGCCCGTGTTTTAAACAAATTTCATTTGCTGATCTCTTTTCTTCTCAGACTGACTTTAAACCCTCCTTACCAAATTCAACTAATCCAGTTTATCAAGGTGCTGGATTTCAGTTCCTGTCCTGAGTCAGTTGCTCTCTCTGAACAAAAGGCCACACTGCTTATCCCATCACATTATTTAGGTACCTCCCAGGACCCTCAAAATAATATTTCAACCATTATCATACCTGAAGACAACACACTACTGGTTTTCTGACACCTTCAGGATCTACTCAAAGGAAAGGGCATGCTCACATTAACTGGGTGTTTTTTCTGGACTCATGAAAAGCTGTAGTACAAAAGGATGTGAAGTAAGATTGCTGCTGAAGTCACTGAGGTGGGGTTGACTTGGGAGAGGGGGAAACTCCTCTTTGTTTTTATACCAAGTTAGCACCAGGCCAAACCTTGCCCAGAGCCAAGCTGACAGAGCCCCTTGTCCTCCTGAGAGGCACCAGGATGGCAGATTCCTCATGGACACCTCTCCTGCCTGTGGGAACAGCACAAGGGATCCACATCCACCACCACCTGAAAATTAGGCAGCAACCAGAGGATTCATTTCCCTCCCCTTCCCTCTCTCTGTTGCCCACACAGATGATGTGAATGAACACCCAGGTTGTTTCAGAACACCAGAAGGTGTCTTTGCAGGGAAGAGAAGAGCCCAAGCATGGGCTGGGTGGCTGGGGCAGGCAGGACAACCCCTTGTCCCTATCGGACAGCCCAGCTCAGCCTGGGGGACTTGGCTGGCCAAGGGGTTCCTTATCAAACAGCCCCTGATGGGAAGCAGGAGCTGACAGCTCCCCTGCACGGTTACTGGAACACGGCAGGAGATTCTGACAAACACTCCTTCCTGAATTAAATGCAGTCAAAATTAATAAAGCAGTGTAACTCTTTTGCCACCAGTGACATTTTCATGTGTTTCACTTGCAGCTGGAGTCAGATGACACAGTTTGCTATTTTCCTGGGCAGTGTCAGCTCTGACACCTCCAATAATTTCAATTTCTATTTAAGCAAGATAATATAATTCCCTTCTATCCAAATAATTAGGTAACTTGCTATCCCCTGACTCTCAGCCTTCAACTCACTTTAGAAGCACACTCTTCAGCCAATTCACACCAAGATTTATTAAGTCCCACTGCTGACTCCTCCCAAATTCTAAGCAACAGCAAGACATAAAGAAAAGTGCATCCCAGCTCCATGGGAGATGATCCTAAGAACATGTGATAGTTGTAATGAGCTGGGGTTCCTTTTACGATTGAAAGAAACTTCCTTCCTGACTATTAAATCAGGCTTTAGGTTTAGCCAACCTCCTACGTCTGCTCTAATGAACTGGAGGCAAATCAACAAAAAGACAGTTAAGTGTCTCATTACAGCATTTTTGTTCCAGACCTACTTACACACTAGAAGGAGCAAGCAAGCTCATGTTGTACCACAGAAATGGGACTGGGCCAAATAGCAAGCCATAAAAAAAATAATCAAGAGGAGGAAGGGTTAGGATGGAAGAGCAAAAATTACACTGTCACCACTACTTAAGTGAGCTAATTTTGATCAGGAAAAGAGCAGCTGTTCCAGATTGCTAGCAAGATGCAAAATATTTGTGCTAAGCACCACTGAAAACCTGAAAGGGCTCCAGAAGCCCCACAAAACCATTCAGACAACTGTGACCTGTGGCAAACTTCAACCACCCAGCTCATTCTCCATAACCCTCTCTGCCCTTCCAACGAGCAGTGCTGATCTCGGGGACAGATGTCTTTTGCTGCTGAGCAGGGTAGATGTTTTCCAGAATTTTAGGCCTGAAGGAAGACTCCAACACAAGAGGCTCACTAGAGCTTATTTTCCAGAACAAAGTTAGTTTTATCAACTCATTACAAGCCCTTTCTGCACAGAAATCTGATGGGTGCTGGTACACACCTCAAGGTTGATAAGGCACCTCCAGCATAGCCTCCTGGCTTTCTAGAAACAATTTCTTGCTAGCTCTTCATCCATAAAATGCAGCATTGCAGGTTTCTACCCACTTGTGTCTGTCTGAAAGCTCAATCTGTATTTGAATATCTCATCACTTTGCAAATTTGTCTCATTTTACACCAGAAGAAGGGGTGGCTGAACAGACCCAACTGGCCGGGCACATTCCTGTGGACCTCTCACCAGGTCAGGGTGGTAAGAGCAGATCCAGGAGGCACCTGAGGATCAGGTCAGGGCTCTCCACCACAACAGGGTCTCCAGTGGTCCCAACACTCCTGCCACACACGAGTCCAAGGTGAAGGAGGCCACAGCCACATGGTAAAAGAGGTTCAGGTGTTGGAAGCAACCTCACCTCAGTGTGCTGAGCTCCATCTTGTCCAGAACAGCTGCCTGCTTTAACAGAAGCTGCATGTCAGGGCCTGTAGCTTCTAGAAGCCATGTTTCAGCATTACACAGACTCTCCCTTGCTTCTGCAGCTGAATTTCTTTAAAAGGGTGTAGAAGGCGACGTAAGGGAAGATGAAAAAAAAACAAGAAATCAGAGTTTTGGAATGAAGCTTTGGAAGGAGTCAGGCAATCCCAGCTGAAGTTAGCACAAAACTCCATCATCGCCCCTGCCCTCCCAGACTTTGAATTCAAACTCACAGTTCAGCCCTGGACATCACCTCTGCTCAGGGATGGAGCACCCAGAGGCACAGCCCTTACCCCAGCCAGGGAGCCCTGAGGGAATGAGCTGCTAATTACTTCAGGAGTATCCCAAACATGTCTCAGTCAGCAGCTGGAACAGTTTGGATTGCACTTAGTCTTGGCCCCAGTGTCACCTCATTAGGAAGCAACTTAGGGCACCTACAACCCTGTCCATCCCTCCTGGTCCTCCCCAGCATTTCCCAGGAGGGACCCCACACGATATTAGGTAACAAAGTTTTGGTTTGCTAATCGGAAGAAGAAAAGTTATTTCCCTCCTCATTACAGAAGCTGACAAGTTTGGATGCTATTTTTGTGGGTTTTACTGAGCCTTCTCTTATTTTAGCCTGAAAATTCAGCCTTCAAGACTCCACTTCGGTTCCAAGGAACCAAAAATATTTAAAATTGCAGTCATGACAAGTTACCATCTGCATTTACCAAGGATGCACCGGGAAACTTTATAGCAAGCAACAACCAATCTCCAGTATTTATACCCAAATGATCTATTTGCATCCAGAAAGCAGAGCTGCTGTCATGCCTGCCTTGGTGAGAGGAGAGGAGGTTGGGGGAGATGAAAAGACTACGTGGGCAAGAAGCTCAGAGCTGCAGCCAAGCCAGCTCCCAGACAGCAATAAAGACACCACCAGAGCCTGCACCAAGCCAACACTGTCATGATTCAGGTTCATTACCCCTGGCAAGTCCATCACGACTCCCAACCAAGTGTACGAGGTCATTGTTACTTCAAAATAATAATTGAAAATAAAACAAAGCCATCAGCCCTCAGTTGCAGTGATTTTGAGGTCCACAGCCTCGCTTCTGTCCTTGAGCTTTTTTCTTTTTTTTTTTTTTTTTTTAATTCCATCTACGCCCAGAAAAATCCAACTTTCTTTTAAAGCAAAATGAACAGCGTGGGGAGTTGCTTTGCAAGTTGAAAGGAGTGTGTGCTGGCAGCTGGTGAGAAGATACAGAAATTCCTAACCCTGCCAATGCCATGGGGGGAGGAGGAACAGCCAACGCTGCAAAGTCTTCACTGGTTTCAGGAACAGGTAGAACAAGAAACTGTAAGACAACTCATATGAGAAAAGGGAGATGAGACATGACTGTACCTTGACAGCAGTGACAACTTTTAGTTTATTGCCATTTACAGAGTGATGGGATTTAAAGGTAACCTTAAGAGCTGGTCCCCATTTGGAACAAGCATCCCTGCTGCCTCGACACCCTCTGCTTTCAACACGAAATTCATTTTCATCATTAAAGTCAGGAAACCTGCACTCTGCAGCTCAGCAGCAAATTATCCCAGGATCACCTGATACAATATCCCTAATGAGTTATTCACCCGAGCGTGAGGACAACAGATTTAACACCTTGCTCCAGAGGAGAAGGGAGGCAAGGGTTAAGGGCCAAAACACAGTTAAAAGCCGAGGAGCACACAATTGCTCTGGGATATTTCATACAACACTAATCACTTCATCTGATTTTAATTCCTGACATCAAATCAGCATATAGCTTTTCAAAGGAAATCTTGTCCTAGATTGCAAGGTAATCAATCACAATTAATGTGGAAAACAAGCTCTTGCAACACTGTCATGCCTCCTGAACCGAAGGGAAAGGCCAGAGAAGGTGCTTTAGAAATATCTTTAAAGTCCAGGCAGGTAGGATAATTTGGGATAGGTCTGTCAGTCCCTCCTGCACATCCAAGCATAGGTCACCAGGCATTTTGCTTCTCCTCCAGAGCATGAGCTGAAGAAGAGTGCTTTCTAAGGTCATTTCTGTTACAAACCCTCATCCAGGATTTGCACACTTGTCTCCTGAAAGTCCCTTCCCCACCAACGTGCCCTGGGCCAGGGCAGCCACACTCTGCCCACACAGGCAGCAAGAAACATTTCCAGCAAGATAATTTTTTTTTTTGTAAAACCAAAGAAAACTGTTCCAGGTTTAACCTCACATCCAGAGAGAAAATCTGATCAGGCAGTTATAGCATTAACCCACTCTGAAGGTTCCCATGCACCCAGCTACAGGGGCAAAGAAAGGCTCCTGAGACACGGGGAACTTCTTATCCTGCTCTCACTGGTATATCACAATAAACTGAAAGACCAGGAGAGGCTTTGATACTTAAATGCTTCCTATCACAATACTGTCCAGTTATCAACACATAATTAATTAAAAAAAAAAAACAATAACAAAAAGTTCTAATCTGTTATCTTCAGCAGCTGCCCTGAATCCTTTCCAGGGGATGCAAAGCATGACAATCACCCCCACGCAACAGTAAGAAAATTAGTTTGGGTTGTTTTATTTTTAAAGAATAAAAAATAAAGCCCCCACATACACAGTTACCCCAGCCCAAAGGGCAGGACTCCAGCACGCCCCAGACTAACAACTCAACATGTGCAGCACAAAAAAAAAAAAAAAAAAAAAAACCAAACCCCAACAAAAAAGGCAGCTTCTGGGAACACGTGATTGTGCTCAGTAAAGTGGCCTTGAAAGGGAAGTCCTTTCCCTGATTACCAATGCCAGCTCCAAAGTCTGAGATATTTCATTTAAAGGGGAAAAAAATTATATATATATATATATATATCACATTTAAACTAATTCCAGCACTTCCATTGTTTCAATGTATCTTCTACAGAGAGGGAAGAACTTTTCTTCAAATCATTTCACAAGTATGGCTGATGAAAGACCACCTCTAGCCTGGTCCTGGCTTAATTATTTACACACAGTTAATGAGTACCAGATTCTCCTCCTAAACCTGTACAGGGTGCATAGTCCTACAGTCATCTGGACTTTAAATCCATCATCAGAGTGTTATGAAGTACAAAACTCCAAACAAGCCTACAGGAAGGATCCCATGGAGAGGTGAAGCACAGAGTGAGCCCGGTCAGCTCCAGGTCCCTGGAAGAAGTTCAGGTGGCAAAGCAGGAGAGTCCAATCCCTTCACCCCAATCCTCAGCAAGGATGGAAAGGGAAATATTTTGCAATTTAACCCCCAAGTTTATCATGAGGGAACAGGCAGAAAGCCACATGTTTAAAAGCAGATCACCATGCAGTTTTGCCTCTGTTCTCCTTACCTAGAGAGACCAGGACAGCAAGAGAGACCCAGTGAAGAGAATTTGCAGTATTTTTCCTAATGTTCAGAGCTAAGGGCAGCAAAGCACTGAAGCAGACAGACAGCTCCATCACATCCATGGTTGTCTGCCCTGATCTCAGGTACCTGATCCTGCCCTGGAGCAGCCCAGATGACCTTTCAAATTCGGCTCCAAACCTCTGTTCAACAAGAAGCAGACAAGTCACCTACAGAGACAACGCAGGCAACAAACCAACAGCAAGATTCTGCAGGCAGCACAGACTCCACTGCACGTTCTCCTCATCAAAAAGATCAAATCCAGTGCTGTAAACCCAAACCAGAATGGCTGTTTTCAGAGCAGGTACCTTCCCTCTTCTGTGCCTCGTGCTGCTTAGTCAGTTTCTGGCTGCTAAAACTACTGATCTGGACAATAATAGTATCACAAAAGTACAAACCCACTGTCAACTATTTGAGCTGGCTGTGTTATGCACAGATCTGAGCATATATCCCAAATCCCAGCCCTGGCTGGGGCAGAGCAGCTCTCCCACCATGGTGTCTGGAGGTGTAGCTGCAGCTGTGGCCAGAGCACAGGTTTTAAAACATTCCTGTTCAGTTATTCACAGGCAAAGTGCCAGAATAGTGCTGACATCAGAAGGGAAATGGTAATTTTCAGGGTTTCTCTTAGTCAAACCTGAATGAAATTTCACAAGTGAGTGGAGGGGGGGGAAGTACTTGCTTAACTCAGTAATTCTCCCCGGAGGGAAATTCCACAGTCCTCCAGACTTCAAAAACTTCTCTTAAAGATGAGTGGCAGAATCTCTCGGGATGGAAAGTCAAGGCCACATCTGACAGCAAGCCCCCAAATGCTCTCTCCTCCCAGCCACATCCAGGACATCACCATCACATCCCATCAAACGTGTGCAAGTGTTCCTCAGTCCCCTCTGGTGCACCAAATACACCCCCAAAACATGGGGAAAATCCCCAGCAGAGGGGGGGTGCCCCATGCAGAAAGGATGTTGACTGCCACAGAGCCCCCCACAACTTTTCTTAAAATTACTCCCTGTGTCTAACCTGCAGCTTCTTGGGAGAGTTCAGGCCTAGTACTAATTATCCAGGAGGAAGAGAAGTTACTCAAGTTGGAAAAAGGGTTGGGGGGGAAGGAAAAGTTGATAGCAATTTAATTTGTCTTTCAAAGAGTTTCAATTACTACAGCTAACTTAAGGAAATAATGACATGCTGGTTATTGCATGAAATGCCTGTAACTGTAATGCAGCAGCAGCTTTTTCAGAGTTATTTACACAAACTGATTTCCACGGAAATTTCACAGGAATTAACACATACACTCTATTATCTACACTCTCTCACCCTCCCACAAAGAAATCTCTTTACTGTGTTTAGAGAACAAACCCCTTCTCTGGTTGCTCCTACCCACTTCCAACCCCCTCAAAAAATAAAACCCTGTGATTAGAAATTAAGATTCTAGCTACAGTTACCGTGTACTCTGAACATATAAAGCAAAAAAGAAAATTATTTTCCAAGAAATTCTGAAGCAGCTTTTATTAAGTTTACCCATCATTATATATCATCCTTTATATTTCACTACAGAAAGCTCATGCCCACATTGTATAAGTACTTACTGAGCTGTCACTTAAACTCAGAAATACTCCAGAAAGAACACTGTGGCAAACCTGGAAATGTTCTTCCCTATGTAGTCCAAAAATCCCAAAAAAAAAGTTCAAGTTGCACAACTGAACTGCTGAATTACAACACTGGGAGGGCAGGTGCAGAGAAAAAGAGTAAGAAATGGGAACCTCTCCCTCATCTGTATGTTAATTCATATTACCATCTGATTAAGACACTACAAGAACTGGTAAAATATGTACATGAGCTCAGTCCTGAGAGAAGCAGCTCCTCCTGTTCCAGCCCTGCTTCTTTCATTCCAGAAGACTCCGAGAGCAGCCTTGGGTGCTGCTTCTTGAAGTGCAGAACTCCATTAAAGGGGTCTTAATGATACATTCAGCTAAAACTATACACTAGGGAGGAAAGATGGTCTCACACTTACAGCACAGGATGAGACTCAGAAGACCTATATTCTGCTCTCCACCCTGTCCCAGCCCTAGTGCCTCACCCTGGCAAGTTCCCACACCAGCATCTCAGCTGCTTCCACCAAAAAATCCCTCACTGTGAGAACCTCAGTCCTTCTGTTCCTCCTCTGCCTCCCACGGTGAGACAAAGCACTGCCTGAACCCCCCCTTCTCCAGAAATTCAGCCTTCAGGACGAGAAGCGTGCACTCAAAAAAGCAGCAATGGCATTCAGTTTTTGATTGGAATCAATTAGAAATACAGCCTGGCTTCCTGAGGCCAAAGAAAGTGCAGAGGGGCTCTCTCTGGGTGACCAACCTCTCTGCTTTTCCAGCACTGAAATGAAAAACAAAAAGGCATCAGCTCCTCTCATGTCATCCAGGAACAGGCGGACAGCAGGACCCAGACAGAGCACACGGCAGTTGTGGTCCAGCGTGCCAAAGAAAACTGCTTTTTTTCCTCCAATCCCACCTGTCACTCACTTCTAGCTGGAGATTTATAGCCTTGGCTAACAGACATCCAAGGATAGTTTTACCACTGCACACACACAACCTCCGGATAAATTAAAAGGTTGAACTCCTTGAAACCAGCACACGACAGAAAAACTTTCGCTGGATTTCTCAAAAAACTGTTTGGGTTTTGTTTTTTTTTTTCTTCCCCAGGAAAAGTGTCTCCTTTATTTTCTCCACCAGAACAGAAGGGGAAATATCATTTTGCATCCTTGCCAATGGTTTAAGGACCCTCCCACAAGAAAGAAAAAGCAGCTGTAACAGCCATGCTAAACACTGACAAGCTTATCTTTTTAATTTCCCCCCCCTACTCCCTGCAATTATGCTTGCCTGCCTTCACTTTCTGCTTTGCTACTGCTGCTACTTGAGAGTTTCAAACATTCTTGGCAGGAATTGGGCAATGGCATGCTGATGAGCTTTTCCCCAGAGCAATCCATCACACAGGAGCTGCAATTCAAAAAAGAAATCCAACTGACGCGACAAAGAATTTCAAACACACAGAGTAAAAACTGGAAAGGGCATCTTTCTCCTCTAATATTTTAATTACTGAGATCACAGATTTGTAGGGTAAAAACTGGATTTCCAAGTTGGTGGTGTTCCTTTGCAAAGAGTAGGAAGAAAAATGATGGAAAGTAGTGTATGAAGTAACAGATAAAACAAACAGCTGCACCATTTAGCCTAATTTTAAGCATTAATTTATCTCTAAAGGAAAGCTGCTGGGTTTCTCTTAAGAGGGTCTTCATGTAGACCCTCAACAGAGTTTCATGTAATACTTGTGTATCATAGTCTTCATTGACAAGTGTTCTCAAATAAGACTACAGAAAAAAACTCCAAAGTATTATGAACATATGAAGCTTACAAGCACAATAGGACACAGCTCTATAACAGAAAAATTGATTCTCATGCTTCCCCCAGCCCCAGTTTCTACTGTTATTTAAGAACAGGGAAGAGGTTCTGCCCATTTGTCAAGCAGTTGCTTCAGGAAACAGAAGTTGTAGCAGGTAAAAGGAATTAAATTGGACAGACAGTTATAGGAAACCACTAAGTATTTAAGGCAAGAGGAAAAAAAAAAAAAAGAAAGAAGGCTCCAAAGTCAAACATAAAACCTTCCAGAAATCACATTTCTGTCTTGCAACCAACAACACGATTACAAGAGATACCTAATGTAGAAACCCTCCCCTAGCTCAGATAATAAATCAGGATTGACAGAGTATTTCATTTATACTCTGTACAAGGCAGACAGACAAGCCTTGCTAAACCCATTTCGCTGAGGAAAAAAAATAAGGACAGAACAATCGTGTGGCTTGTCCCAGGTTTTCCAGTAAACTGGTGGTGGTAAGGGCAGGAACAAAAAAGCTCCAGCTGAGAGTGTAAATTGAGGTTTACTGTCCTGGATCCTACACGTACCCTGCCTGGAAACATTGGTCACCTCCAGACTGAGCATCAGGAAGACAGTACTGTAGAAAACAAAGAGATGGTAAGAGAATCAGGCAACCCCTGGATTGCTTCAGACCTGTGCAGACTATTTGAAAAGCTAACTGCAAACCCTGCAGTGTCCACACTAGAATTAACTAAACCTCAAATTTAAACTAGCACAATTTGCCTACTTTCTCTAAAACAGGGAAGGCCTGAAAATCCCTCACTCAAACACTACCCCAGGAAAAAAAAGAAAAAAAAAAAAAAAAAGAAAAAAAAAAAGGAGAAAGTAAAAAAAGACCATGCACCACTCTCCTTTTTGTTGGAAAGATCTTCTGCCTACTACACCTCACAAGTAATTCAATGGCTCCTAACATTACAACGCTGAGCAAGGAAAAACCCTGTGACACAAGCCAAGAGGAGCCAGGTCTCATTTTCCGATTCCAAGATATCACAGCTCATTGGCAGCACAGAGTCATTCTGTGCCAATATAGTTTAAAAAAGACATTTTCGACAGCATTTTTCATGCCTCAGTTGCTACTGAAGTCAAGATCTAAGTCAACAACAGAAATAGCTATTGTGTGGCAACAAGCCCAAAAGTGGGTTTTATTAATATAAACTTTTTTAAACTGCTTTCACTGAACTTATACTGGAAGCCTGGAGATGTCAGTGAACCCATGGGGAGGTTATCCAAGATGTCAATGTTTAATGTGATCCAAAGACATCTCCTGTTACAGATGTTGTTTGTTGTAGTGAAAGTGTGTACCAGGAGAAATGTCCATCTATAAAAGAGGGGGAAGTCCTTTCTCTTCAGCAGTTTCCTCCAAGTCCCAAGACACTGGGAAAGCCAGAGTGTTACCAGGAACTGCTACACACTCCAAGGGGAAGGGGAGTGGAAACAAACCTGGAAAAATGGAAAAGCAAGATCCCTGGCCTGGTTTCTCACAAGTTATTCCCACAGAAAACCACAGACTTCTCATCCCACACACTGCAGAACAGCCATTCCCATCTCTTGATCTTACTCTCCATTTCCCAGCTGTAAAGGTCAATCAGAAAAAAAAAAAAAAAGGAAGAAAAAACAAACAAATGCCAAGTCCTGTCTCAGAGTCCTGACAAACACAGAGTGTGTCTGCCTTCCTGAGGACTCAGCACCACCTTCCTGGGACCAGCTGGTGAGCAAAGGTGTCCCCAAGGGCCACAGACTGGAGCTCACCTCTATACTCTCATTTTATGACAGGAAATATTCCACCCAAACAACTCTCACACCAGAAATTACTTTGCTATTCTCAATGAGCAGCACGATCAAACACTCCTTGTGCCATCATTCATAAATCCTAAAAAGTACTAAGAATTAAAGGCACTTCCCTGTTCTGCATCATTCTACTTCCCACTCTGAAAACCTCAGATTGACTGTCCCAAGATTCCTGAGCAGAGGAACCTCACACTCTTCCCACATCATCTTCTCCAAGCCTGCACCAAAAAATGCTTCTCTTTCTAGTGCTGGGTCAGATGAATTACATCTTCCCCTCAAACTCTCCCAGAGTTTCTCAGAAGTTAGGTGGTAAGTGCCCACTCTGTTCATCACTGCACAAGACAAAGACATAAAGCTTTAAATTCTCCCAATCTATGGAAATTAACAACACAGTGAAAGGAGGCTGTAATTTAGGACTGGAGTAATATTATTCATCAACCATTTCTTGTGGGCAGCACAGATGACATGTGAAAGCTTTTTTGCATCACACTAGATAAGTTCTTTTTTCCAGCAGAGGAAAAAACAAAACAAAACAGAAAAAGGAATTTTCAGTTTGAATCCAATAATCCCTGGCACAAAAAGGCTTGCGGGGCTTATGTTTGGTTTTGGGATGAGGGGGTTGTTGGTTTACTTTTTATATACACTATCTGCACCACCTAAATTTCAACTAATTCTCAAAACATCTACTCATCAACAATTCCAGTTTACTGGACTAGTTACACAGATATTATTAATATACTCTGTATAAGCAGATCATGGAATCAAGTTAAACTCATTTTCCAAGACAAAATGAGCTCCTTTTACAAATTCCTATCAGAACAGAGAGAAGTACACTTTTGTGAGATGTGCTGTAACAAAATACCTGCTTGAAAAGTTCCATCTGACACAATATCTAAGCACTCATTTTATCTAAACTGAAATTTTTCAGCATACAAAAAGTACCTTCAAGTAAACACCTTTGTGTGGTGACATTTGCCTGAACCTGTCTCAGGTACACAGGAACACGTGCCTGTGGAGCTGAAACCTTCACTGTGGGACAGTTTGATGACCACAGCAGAGATAAGATCCACTCTCCTAGAGAGCACTATTTCAATCTGACAGAAAAGACAATTAAGTAATTCAAGATGCTGAAGAAGCCATCGCCTTTCGGTAATCAAGGAACAAAAATGAAGCAGTTTTCAGCTCGACACCAGAGAAGCACTGAGCAAGAAGGGAAACTCTGGAAGCTCAGTGTCAGACTGCGCCGTATCAAATGTCTCCAAGCCACGGCCTGAAGTTGGAGCAAAGTACACAGAAGGAAAAGGGAAGTCTGTCAGTCCCACACGAGGCCACACAGGCCCCGGAGATGCACATCTGAACACAGAAAGTAACCTGGGCTGAAACAAGTTTTCCATACATGAGGCACCAGCACCTCTTTTCCCCTGTATCTAAAATGTCTGATGCATCGGCTGTACTGCTTTCTCCTCTGCACCCAGATTTCCAGCAAACAGGGACTTCTATCCACACTACCATAAATTGGATGCAAAGAAGTTGTGACACCCTGGAGCCTGACCACAAGCAGCACCTGGATGCCTGTAACACGTCCCTTTATTGATGGGGGAAGGGGACACATCAGTGCTTACCCAAAGGAAGCCAACATGTGCCCTCAGACACAAAGCTGGAGGCTCAGGCCCCTGCTACACTGAATATAAACTGATAAATCACCAATTTCAGTGCTTCATCCACAAGTTTGGGTCTGACTGTTCTGCTGTGTGGGGCTTTTTCCTTCTCCAAGCTGTAACGTACCCCAGAAACCTCCTCATTCTCCATCTAATAAAGAATCCAAACAGCCCCAGTTTCGACAAGGGCCAAACTTAGCCAGGAACAAACGCATCCTCAGATCCATCAAAGAAATCATTTATACCAAAGGGAAAGTCACAAAACCAAAATAAACAGCAAGCCCATTGTGCAGAGCAGCCCTGCCACTGTTCCGACAACACAGACTCTATTCCAGGCTGCATCAAACATCACAAGCAAAATAAACCCAAGGTACAAACAAAATGCCATCGCCTCCTCTTTTGTTTCAGGCACAATGCAACAAGGGCAGGCTGTCTGGGGCTCCGATGCGGGGCTGCCACCCAACCGCCTCAAGGTCACGGCCGGTTCCAGCGAGGGGGGGGACACGAGAAGAGGCAGGGAGCGAAGCGGCGGGGCTGCCGTGGGTCCGGAGCTGGCAGAAAAGCCGAGTGTAAAAGTTTATGAGCTCATCAGGATTGTTGTACCATTACATCAGAGGCAATTATAAATGGCCAAGAGCAGGAGATGGGGAGCCAATCAGATCACAGATAGGATGTCAACCTAAGACCAACTGTCTCCTGGCTTTGACAGAAGGATTTTACCTCCATAATTCAAATCCCAAACCAAAGCGATCTGCACTCGCTGCTCCCATCGCCGAGCTGTTTACCAGCGCTCCCAGCCACAGGCCCCGGCCCACGGCCCCAAGGGCCGCCCCACGGGGAAGATGGCCCCGACCGCCCCGACCCCAACGCGGCCGCCCCGGGCGGACCTCGCCGCTCCTCGCCGAGGGGTGCAGACCTTCCCCCCGGGGCCCCCGAGAGGAGCCGGGGCGGCGGGGCCGGGGTAAACTGCGCGGATGGCGGCGACGCTGCCGGGGCCACGCGTTAGCCCGGACGGGCCCGCCCGCAACCCCGGCCCCCCGCGCCCGGCCTCCCCTGCCCCTCGCCGCCCTCCCAGCTCCTTTCCCCGCCGGAGCCCCCCGGAACGGGCCGGGAGGACGGAGGCCGCTCACCGGGAGCCTCGCACAAAGACTGGGGAGGGGAGGAAGGGAAGGCGGCGAGGCAGCCATTTTAGAGCGAGCGAGCAGGCACAGACAATGGCAGCTCCCCGGCAGCGCCGGCCCGGCGGGGGGAACCCGCGGGAGAGGCGCAGTCCCCCCACCACGGAGCCCCCCGTCGCCGCCCCCGTCCCGTTCCGGTCCGGCCCGGTCCCGTTTCCCTCCCGCCACACGCGACCCGGCCCTTACCTGCTGGCTCCTGCCGAGGCTCTGTCCTCCTCCTCCGCCGCCGCTGCTCCCGGGGCTCATGGGCGCGTGGTGGCTCCTCGGCGGGGCCCCGCCGGACGCCGCGGCCCAGCCCTGGCTGTTGCCCCCGCCGTACTGCGAGACCATCTCCGCTGCGGCCGGGCCCTTGGCGGCGGCACCCCCGTCCTGCGGCCCGCCGCTATAGTCGCCCCCGGGGTACCCCTGGTAGCCGCGGGCGGAGCTGGGGGAGGTGAGGAGCTGGTTGAGGGTGGGGGTGGCGGTGGGCTGCGGGGTGGCGCCCCCTCCTCCTGCGCCGCCGGCGGCCGAAGGCCCCATGACCCCGAAGCGCTGCTGCTGGAAGGCGGCGGCGGCGGCGGCGGCGGGGGACTTGGCGCCGGCGACCGCCGGAGCGGAGCTCTGCGCGTTGCCCCGGGGGGAGCTCAGGGCGTAGGCCTGGGGGGGAGGCGGGTAGGAGCCGGCGCTGCGCCCGGCCCCGGCCGCATAGTAGGAGTTGTACTGGTGGTTGGGGAAGCCGTGCTCGGCGCCGCCGTGCGAGTTCTGGGGAGGGGGCGGCCCCGCGGGGGCTCCCGCCGGCCCCGGGTAGGACTGCTCCAGGCCCCCGCTCTGCAGCGCTGCCATGCCAGGGCTTTGTTGTCCGCCATGTTGGTGGAAGGCAGCGGCGGCGGCCGCAGCGGCGGCGGCGGCAGCAGCCTGGGCGCCCCGGCCGTAGGGCTGCCCGAAGCCGTAGGCTGGCGGGGGCAAGGCGGCCGGGTGGGAAGGGGGAGGCTGCTGCGGCGGCTGCTGCTGCTGCGGCGCCCCCACCCCGTCGCTGCTGCCGCCGCCACCGGGCGGCTCCGGGAGGTTATTGTTCAGGGTGGCGGCGGCAGCGGCGGGCCTGGGGCCCGGGTTCCCGTTCGAGCTCTTCAGGTCGGACTCGGCCCCTGCGCCCCCTCCGTTGCTCTCGGCCCCGTCCTGCAGCTCCTTCCCCGTGGGGCCCTCGCTCTCCGCCTGCTTCTCTCCGCCGCCGCGCTCCGCCGCCGCCTCACCCCCCGCCTCCTCCGGGGGACAATCCCGCTGCTGCGCCTCCGCTTTCTTCAGCTCGGATGGAGCCGGGGCGCCCAGGCTGCTGGCGGCGGCGGGGGCGACCTGAGCAGCCATGATCCCCCCCCCCTCCCCACCCAGCCACCCCCCCCCGGACCGGTCCCCCCCGAGCTGCTCCCTGCCTGGCCGGCCGGCGTGAGGCCTCGCTGCTCTGCTGCTCCCCGCTCAGGCGGCGGCGGGCTCTTCAGGGCAGCGGGGGCTCATTCCCCCCCGGCCTGGTTGGCGAGGCGGGGAGGGCTCCGCTGGGCTGGGCTTCCCGGGGCCTGGCCCCGCTGTACCTCCTCGGTTGCAGCCGGCGGAGAAAGGGGAGGAGGAGGGAGTGGGGGGGAAGGAGGAGGAGGGGGGGTGGGGGGTGGGGGGGACCCGGGACGGGGCTCCCGGTGCGGGAGAGGCGGGAGGGGAGGGAAGGGGGGACACGGCGGGCGGGCGGGCGCCGTCCCCGGAGCCGGGCCGAGCGGCGGCGGGGCCGGGCTGGGCGAGCCGCGCGGCAGCTCCCGACTCTGGTCCGCCGAGCGGGGCTCACTCCGACACGAGGCTCAGCACTGCCATTTTACCCAGCGCCGCGGCCGCCTGCCAAACCCGGAGCGGAGCGGAGCGCGGCCCGGACGGGAGCCTCCCCCCCCGTCACAAAGGAGGAGCAGGCCGGCCCCGGCCGCTGGCGGCTCAGCGCGGCGGAGGCTGCCGCACGCAAAACCCGCAGCGGATCCGCGGAGCAGAGCCCCGCGCTGGGCAAGGCGGGGAGAAGAGGGAGGGGGTTAGGGGGGGGGAGCCCGGGAGAAGCTGGAAGCGATGGGGCAGGGAAGCAGCGGCCCCGCTTCGCTTACCTTTCCGGGGCACTTCCCGGGGCAGCGGGGGGATGTCCTCCAGCGGGAGACCTCCGGGAGAGCGGGGAGGGGATGGGGTCGTGCTGCCTGACACCGCCGGTTCAGGGGTATCGGCCCCCGGGTAAACGAAACGCCGCCTCTTTGTCCCTAGAAATTCCATTTAGAATTAGCCTTTGCAAACTGTTAGCGCTTGTCATTTCCTCCCGGCTGGTTGTGTCCCTCTGGAAAAGGCCCTTGGCGGTGGGCCAGAACTATAACTGTACACACGGACATCCAAGAAAGCCCGGTTCCCTGCTCCTGCCAAAGCCAGGGCAGTGGGCACCGACCCAGGAAACTCCCTCTGGGCAGCTGGATGGGGAGAACCAAAACCACCTGAACGTGTCTGGACACAGGGCGTTGAGCAACGGGACAGGATGCTCCGGCAATCGCTAAAGGTTAACGCGGTGCTGAGGCTCCCCCGCTGTCAAGAGGTGAACTGAGAATTAGACCATGCTCTTCTGTAACAGTTTCAGACCCAAACTTCCACCTCCTCCATCCCCGTGGTCTTTCCCAGAGTGGGAGTAGGGAGGAGAGAAACCTACCTGGAACTCTGTCTGGGACACAACCTGTCCTACACCATCAAGTTCTGTAGCTGTGTGGTTTATTTCAAGTGGTTTTGGCCTGCAGCAGAGTATGGGAGATAGAAAAAGACATGTTATGTGGATTATAAAACCCAAGCCCTCAGAAATTCAGAGACAGTTGCCTAATAAAAATGGAATTGTGGCACAGTTTAGATCTGGGTCCCATGGAAGGAATCTGGGCTAGTGCCTTCTCTGGAACATGGAAATATTTGGAAAAGTGAAGCTTAAGCAAATGTAACTTTAAGGAGAGAGAAAACATCAGAAAACAATGGGAGGAGAGTCAGAAGACATTTCTGAGGCTGCCATTTTAGAATATCACCTCAAACCAAAACCCAAGGCAGAAGTAACCCCAATTACCAGCCATGCAGTGAAAAAGCACAGGGCTCATCAGCCTGAGTCCAACAGTCCACAGGACACACCACAAGAAATCCCATTTTAACAACACTGGGAAAATTTGAGGCCAGAGCAAGAGGCAAGACACTGCATAGAGGGACTGAATCACTGTAAGCCTGTGATGGGTGAATTGAAGATTTTGGTGTCTACTGCTGTCAACTCAACCCTCACACACATTATAAAATTATTATAATATAAAATATTTATCATCTAGAATGCAGGTGGCAGAACAAAAGGGTTTATTCCAAAGCTGGAAAGTGGGAGGGGAGGTGGGACAGGGCAATAAATAGCAATATTTAAAATATATTCTAGAGCGGTATACTGCCCTGCAGGCTCCTGAACAAAGCGTTGCCATTTTGTAGTCCTTACAGCTGACTGTGCAACATGGAGCAGATTCTGTCTCAGCAAATTGGTTGGTCTTTCTCCACAGCTGTAAATAAGGTAGTAGAAATAAAAAGGTAAGAAATTAAGACATCAGTATTTTGATAGTACTCAAAGGCCTTAATGAAGGTACAGTAGTAGATGTTCACCGAGAAGGCCCTGTGGCTTTACTGGTATCTGTGGGGACCACAGAGCAGCAAAACTACTGACATACTCTTCTTCAGAAGAGCTTGAAAACGATGGAACATGCTAGAATAAAAAGTTGCTCTACATGCTGTCCTCAGAGAAGCAACTGTTGTTTGAGCAAACCCTGGGTTCTAGAAGGACAAAGCAGCAGAGGGAAAACCTCCTGCCACATGTCAGGCTGGACTCTCAAAAGTGAGGTCCAGTGGCCTTATTAACATCTGTGGTGGGTTGCAGAGCACCACTGCACCAAAATTCTCCTCTTCAGGTGTTGCGTTTACACTAAACCTAAAACAAACTGGAGAGAATTCTGCCATTCTGCCAGGACTGTCTTGAGGAGCCATCTCCCCAGCTCCAAAGCTAAAGTCTGCTGCAGGAAGCAAAGCCTCACCATCTAACTGAGCACCACCAAAGTTTAAAGACTCCAGTTCAGGAGCTTAGGTTGCAGCTCAGGTGCAGACAGATAAAGTCTCCGTGCTGGCAACCTGTGTCAGCCTTTTGGAATCTTCAAAGGGCACTATGGCAGACTATGAAACCTGGTGTTGATTGTAATGTGAAAAGCAGACTGGATTCCCCAGCCACCCACACAATAAGGAGACACTCACTTTACCAAATGTTTGTGAAAGCTGAAGCAGATTTTGGAATATGCCTCATCAACGAGGCCCTGGCACTTTACTAAATACTAAGGTATTTGATGAAATTGCAGCTATGGGGTTTGGGAAGCAGTACAGTTCTTAACAACATTTCCACCTAAGAGCTGAAAATCCTCCTGCCAGTCACACCTTGCAACTCCCATCTTCCCAGCTCCACAGAAAACCAGATGAGACTTTTCATGGCAAAGCATCCACAACTCTTTTCCTCAGCCTGAGTGATCCCTGCTAAGTCGCATGCAGCAGTCCTCTCCCCTCCCTCTCCTCCCCATCTCCCTGAGTGCTGAGCACGCTTTCCTCCACAACAGGCTCAGCCCCTGCCTCCTCAGATAGGCTGGGGAACCCTCTCTCACATGGCACTGCAGGCCACCACCAGCGGGCTGGCTCCTCCTGAGTGGAAGTCTCCTTCATGAAGGTGGCCATGCCATTTAACCCAACACTAAGGCAGTTTAGGAAACCTGGTCTAGATTAGAGTACTAGAAACAGGAGTAGTGTCTCCCCCCTCCTGGAAAAAGAGGAGAAGGAAAAAAAAAAAAGGCTCTGCCAACTGTGTGATGGCAAATATGGACTGAATCGTTGACATGGAAACCGGACTGAAGTCAGCCCCGCTCGCTCACGCTCGCACACACACACAAGTTATCATTATCCCCAGCTTTCCAACGAGCTACAAACATGGACTGGATTATTCCTTCAGGAATTGGGCAGAGTTTCTATCTAAAAAAAAAAAAAAAAAGTATTAACTAGCACAACTAAGGTCGAATGAAAGGAGCTGAGAAGCAATGAATGTGGCTGGGTGGAGAAGGATGCTCTTCCATGTTACTGAAAGGCACAGTGTGCTGAGATATGCAGACTGGACCCAAGAACAAGAGACCCATCTATTATAATTCATGGAGCACGCTGCAAAATATGGAATGGAGTAAAGAAAGGTTATCCGCTCTACCTCTGCTTATCTGAGAGTACTTTTGCTAAAGAAAATTACATTTCCTGTAAATATGTTTATATTTGCCCAGCCCATTCCTTCCAGTGTTTTAGCCACTGTCATATCTAGGTTAAGCACTCATTGCAGCTTCATAACCCCTAAGATTATTTGAATTATTTGTTTGCTGCGAGTGGCTGGGCATCGTGTGAGATTCTGCCTGGTTTTTTCTCTTAAAGTCAAGATTCTCCAACCTCTCCCTTTTCCACACAAAGGCAGAGGGGGCAGGCAGAGAGCTCCAGGCTGGCAGCTGAAGTGGAGTTTCAGCAGAAGGGAACTCTGTCAGTTTGCTGAACACAGCAGCACAGCTCCAAAGGCAGGGATGGATTGTCCACAGGATTTTCCTGCTTCCCACCCAGCCAGCAGCAAAGGTGACAAGAGGGAAGGGACAGAGCCCCTGCCGGAGTCTGGGGGAACATCTGACAGAGAGCTGCAAAACTTTGGGTGCATATTAAGAGAGGAAAGTGGACTCAGCCTGAGTCAAGGAAATGCATTATTTTAGCAGCCCTCGCTAGGAGGAGTAAAAAAGACGAAGCGGATTTTGCGGAGAGGAAGGGGAGCGGAGGAGGGGAGCCCAATGCGCATCCTGCGCGCAGCCCCGCGGGAGGAGGGGAGGGAGGGAAGAGCTGGAGGCAGCCGTGACCCACGCGAGTTCTTCGTCCCACGACCCCAGCCCCACGGCTCTGCCCCCTTCGCTCCACCACTTGCCACCCACGCCATCCCCAGCGTGGTTAAAAGTGGAACAACAACAAGTTTTGGGGCACAAGTGTGCGGATTGGGGGCTAAGAGAGGAGGAGCAGCTGTCCCCCAGCAGTGCAAATAAATAAATAAATTAAATTAATGCTGGAGGTGGGATTTAGGGATTCCAGAGAGAATTGAGATATGTTCAGAAAGGAGGAGGGAGGGGGGGGGGGAAAGGAAAAGAAGAATAAAGTGCAGGGAAAGAGCAAAGCACATGTATTACATGTATTTTATCCAGGCGGGTGTGCACAGCGGGCTGCAAAGCCGCCCTCAGCCCCTGCTCTGTGCTGAGCCCTGGGAGAAGGAAGAGTAAATCTACTGAGAAAAAAATAAAAATAAAAAAAGAAAGAAAAAAAAAAAAAAAGCCAATAAAACGCGGACCGGAGTTTCTAAAACCCCCTGCACTGGATCCGGAGCCAACCGTCTAATTTCCTACTGAATCTCAGCAGATTTGGGACCTGTTGGGTGGGCTCGCAGTTCCACTGTGCAAACCCCACTCGGAAGAGTTAAACAACAACAGAAAAAAATAAAATAAAATAAAAAAAAAAAATAAATAAAATAAAAAAAAAAAAAGGCCTTGAAAGCTGCGGAAAAGAAAAAGACCTCAACTCTGGGCCTGGATTTTCCCACTGGAACAAAACTATTCTTCTGTTTCAAGTACTTGGGACCTGGCAGTGCTGGACAGAGAGGTGAAATCAGCCCCTGGTTCGCCTAAATGGAGCAAGCTCCCAGCCAGTGGCCCTCTCTGGTTCTTCCTCCTCCCCCCCCCCAGCTGCTCTTTTCAGTGGAGTGTAAAAAATAAAATAAAATAAACCCCCTGCACTCCGGTGAAATTCTGCTCTCCTAAAGTGTATTTTTAGAGAAGTTTGAGTTCAGGCGTCACGCCTGGGAAGGGGGGAGGTTGCTGCGGGAGAGGCAGGCGCTGAGAAAGAAGGTTTTTTCCCCCTTTTCATAAAGCTCTTGCACTGCCATTTTACCGAGGCAGGGAGGGAGGGACAGACAGCGCTGGCAAAGGAAGTTTCTCACGGCAACTGCGGGCTGGATCTGGAACGGAGCCTTTTGTTCCCGGCAAGTTCAGCAGGAGAGAGAGTTGAGAGTCTGCTGAAGAGAGAGGGGAAAAAGAAAGAAAGAAAGAAAGAAAACCAGCGGAGAAATAAAATGGAGGGAAGGAGGAAGAGAGGAGAGATGGTGCTGAGATTAACGGCGGGAGCAGCGAGCTGGGGGGTTCTCTGCTGCATGGCTTTTCTTTAGAAAGTTGGTGTGGTGGCCTGGGGCAGAAATCCCTCGTTAAGTGCATGGGAATGAGGGAGGGAGCCCAGGCAATGCCCAAGGACAGGCATTGCTGGGCAGGAAGTGGAATTTTCCGAGGGGTTCACATCCTTCGGTGCTCTTTTTGCCAAGATTTTTATCTGCTTGCTCGTTGAAGGGTGCCTCCTAGAGACGTCAGGAAAAAGGCCTTGAAGATGAGGCGTGCTCCGAGTCTGTTGAAATAATGAAAGGTAGGGGACACCTCTCAGAAATGACAGGGAGGTCTCAAGAGCAGATGCAACTTTGGGTACTCCACTCCCTTTCGAAGTGGTTGAACCCCAGGATCTCGGAATGGAGAGAAAACAACTAAAAAAACCAGCCCCCCTCCCCCAGATTTAATGCTTATACACATATTCAAGATATGCTATATTCACGTAAACAATTGGTTTTGTCTCCCAGTCCACGCTGCTAATTCATCACACCAAACCCACACATGCTCTCTTTGCATGTGTACAGACTCAAAATGCTCTAAACTTGCCTGAATTAACCCTCAAATGGCCGACACTCACTTAAACAAGTCCCTCGCCAAAGGTGGAGCCCAACTTTAATCCCCTCATTATTTGTACACTCGGTGGTGGGCTGGAAAAGCAGGAGCCTGCTGCTGAGGCCAGCCAGCTTCTCCTACAAGTTTGCTTTTTTTTAAAGTTCCTGAAAATAACCGCTTGATTAAAAATGTTCATCAGCTCTCGGGGCAGACAGCAGAGAAACTCCTTTGGCACAACGTGGGAAATCCCAGTTCGGGGTTTAAATGGGCTTTTCCACTCCTGCCAGGAGAGACTTGGGAGGAATAATAATAATAATTAAAACAACAAAACAAAACAAAACAAAAAAAAAAAACCTTTTCATGATGCTCAGAAGCGTCCTCTGTGGCTGGGGAGCGAATGAAGTTCAAGCCCTGAGCTGAGCGCTGGGCAGAGGCGGCTCCGGGGTCGGGGAAATCAAAAAGCATCAAAAATGGGAAGGGGGGGAAACACCCACCAGGGAAGCGCAATTGGCTGCAAAGCGTTCTGCTGGGCTTTGTAGCCAGGAGTCCCACCCCAGCCATCGGAACTGGCTCTGAAGCGGCTGTTTCAACGTGTGGCCCAACACAATGATCCCGGCGGGGGGCACAATTACCCAGGCAGCTGCCCCCAACCCAGGTGCAGGGACAGCAAGAGCCGGAGTGTCAAAGGTGCCCGAAAGGCTGAGCTCTGACAATCCCCCTGGAGAGGAGGGGGCTGTCAGGAGGAGACACACACTCACACACACTCACACACACACACACTCACACACACACACACACACTCACACACACACTCACACACACACTCACACACACACACACACACTCACACACACACTCACACACACACTCACACACACACACTCATGCACACTCACGCACACACACACATTCACACACACACACACTCTCACACACACACTCATGCACACTCACACACACACTCACACACACTCACACACACACATTCACTCACACACACACTCACACACACACACTCTCACACACACTCACACACACTCGCACACTCGCACACACACACACTCCCACACACACTCACATACACACACGCTCATACACACACACTCACACACACTTATACACACACTCACGCACACACACTCGCACACACACACTTGCACACACTCACACACACACTCATACATACACACACTCACACTTATACACACACACTTATACACATACACACTCACACACACACACTTATATACACACACTCACACACTTGTACTCACACACACTCCCACACACAGACACACACACTCCCACACACACACTCCCACACACACACACACTCCCACACACATACACACACACTCGCACACACACACTCGCACACACTCACACACACACACTCATACATACACACACTCACACTTATACACACACACTTATACACATACACACTCACACACACACACTTATATACACACACTCACACACTTGTACTCACACACACTCACACACACTCACACTCCCACACACACTCCCCCCCCCCCCCCCCCACACACACACACTCACACACACACATCCACACACACATCCACACACACTCACACACACTCACACACACTCACACTCACACACACCCCCCAGCCCGGGCTGCCAGCCCCTCACCACTGGCTTGCACCGACCTGAGCTGCAGGTTCGGGTGGTCCCGGTCCAGGCTAGGGAATGGGGGGTGGGCTGGGTGGAGCAGAGGGACCATCAGAAACCAAGGTTGGGTCGCCACGATTGCATCTTCATGACTTTTTTTTTTTTTTTTCTGGAGTATTTACTAAAATCTCCTTGCCACCGGGGCCCTGGAAGAGGCCTGTGAGAGCTGAGCAGGGAAATGTCAGAAAGCAGCAGAGGGGGCATTGGGGGCATCGCATTTGTTAGGGTGACATTCACTTTTACAGATCTGGGAGGAAGTAACAGCCTGGCTGTTAAAAGATTTAAAGACAACACCTCCTCTCTCTCCTTTTTTTTTTTTTTTTTTTTTTTTTTCCTTTTCTCCCCCCCCTTTTTTTTTCTCTTTTTCTTTTTTTTTTTTCCTCAAACTGGTGCAAACCTGGTTTTACCTCCACCCTAACACCCACCAGAGGTGAGGTGGAAAGTACAAGCCCCACGGTTTGTCCATGTATGCGGGTAAAACCTACTAAACCTACATCTTAACCAACATATCCATTAAAATAAACATTATTTTGCCATGCTTAGCTTTGGTTGTATCTCCCTCCCCCCTTTCCCCAACTTTGTTGTACTAAAGCAGGCAAACACATACAGAAACCTTGCCTGCAGTAGATGCTTTTTTTTTTTTTTTAAACGGAGCCCAGATGCTGGTCAGGATTAAGGTTACACCAAACACATTCTACATTGCCATTTTCCAAACAGAATGAAGCAGATGGAAAAGATGGAAGAGGATAAAGCAGGAATGGAGCAGAGCTGAAAACTGCAAACCCTGCACTAACGCTGGAGAGGAGTGAGCTGGGATGCCAGGAGAGGCAGAAAGAAACCGGGAGGATCAGACTCACAGGATTCCATCCCTCACATCTAAAATAAAGATTTTTTTTTGTTTGTTTTAATTTCTATCATTAAACAGCTGTCAGAATTTGTGCTTCAAACCTTTTGGTTTTAGTGTGTGTGTGGGGGGAATTATTCAGCTTTCAGCTCACTGTAGTCCTCCAGGCTCAGTCCTAGAAGATGTAAAAGCCACTGGCCTGAGGCCATCAGGGTACTTAAGCAGAGGCATAATTTTAAACATCAGCAGTCCCAGTGACTTTAAGCATATACTCCCTTAAAGTTAACCATGTCCTCAGCACTTTGCAGCACCCGCCCATCATACCCATACCAGCTCCTAGCTCATGAAAATGAGTATCTTCTAACAAAACAAAGAAAATCTTCCTTTGAAAAGGGTCAAAGATTATTTTTTGTTGTTTTCTCAAAGACACCAGTTCTGAGCTGGGAACTCAGACCACACAGCAATAAAATCTCTAGGACAAGAGAGCTGAAACTATGCTTATTTGTAAAATAGCACCATTTGGTAAATTCTCTCTAGTATTTGATGTGGTGGGAATTCTACAGTAGCTCAGTTATTCAATCATATGATAAGCTTTGGAAAATCTCTTGCAAAAATTGATTTTAAGAGCTTTTTGTTGCTATTATATAGGCACGTGCACAATACAGAGAAAGAACACACAAACTATTAAATATTCATGCTATGGGGAGAACACTTAGAGTAACATCCCTTCCTTCCAGATGTACAAAGGCAGGCACAAATAACTGATAGAAAATTTCATAAAACAATTGCAATTTTCCCCATAAGCAAAGTGTTGACCAGCACTGGAACATTTGCTTCACAAAAGGGCCAGACAGAAATTCTCTTTATCCACCTTTCACCAGTCATCCATAAATGTGTATTTCAAAATCTTAATTCTGTAATCTAAGCCACATGGGGAGCTTTAGGACTTCACACACAAACAGGACTCTGCAGGCAAGGATCTGGCTGATTTTCTGCTTTTAAGGCCTCCATCCTGTCATCTTGCTCAAACATACACGGCCTAAAAGCAAAATTTCCAGCCTCACAAGTATGCACCTCAGTGACATTTACTTGCATTAAGAAGTAAAAAATTTAAGCACATTCAGACCAGCTTCACTGGAACTTCTGGAATTCAGTACTGGAACTGTGAGACAAGATCTTTTATATTTAACAATTTTCTGTGATTTAAACCAGGCCCATAATCAAACTTATTAGGAGTATTACTTATCTTTGTAAAGGCTGGTGCTATCACCCTCAGTGAAACCAAGGCATTGGTCAGAACTGTTCACTTTCCCTGTAAAACAGAATCCCGAGACATATTGCAGAAAGAGTAAAAAAAAAAAAAAAGAAAAAGAAAAAAAACCAAACCCCAAAACATTCAAGGGTTGCTGCTTACATTCCACTTAGCTTCATAATTAGGTACCTGAGTGAAATGTTCTCAGAAAAGTTTATATTCATTACAGGTGTTGGTCAGGAGTGTCACTACATATATTATGAAGCAAAGTATTTAATATCTTCCCCTACCTTCAGGAAACAGAGTTAATGACCTCGGGTTTTCAGGTAATCACAGAGAGCACTGCAGTCTTCCCTAGGTGATCCTGACCCTCTGGATTCACTACCTTTCTGTTGTTTTACTTATTCTGTCTATTTTTGGACAGTATTTTCTCAAAGATTGCCTTATATGTGTGGGTATTTACAGACAGGAATGAGAGCAGTAAATAAGCAGAAGCAGCACAAGGAAAATAACTTCTGGGTGTCAGTCACTGGTGACCCACTGGTGGTTAGCAACAGTTACACAGGATAACCCAGTCCTGGATTCACCCAGCATTAGCTAAGAACCTTCTCATTATTGCTTTTTTTTTTTTTTTTTTTTAAGGACTTGGCAATACTTCAACATTTGGGACATCTTCCTCTATCAGTCTCAGTGACATAGCATCTTTCTTTCAAAAAAAACAAAAAAAATCCCCCAAATCCAAGACCAAACATGAAGCACTACAGTTGAGTTGTCATGCAAATGAGTGAATTTTTTTTTTCTTACCCTCTCTAGGGGTACAGAAATAATTTAGAACTGATAAAATTCTGACAAAGGATCCAAACCAACCCAAAGGTTGGAAAGTAAAGTTCAGACAACTAGAGGCTAGTTAGGCTCACCTCAGTGAGATGTAAAACTTAAGGCATTTTCCCCTGGAGGGGGAAAGGATGTAGAGGAAAAAAAACAGATAAAATGCAACCTAGGTTTAACAAAGGCAATCATGCCAGACAAATGTGATTACTTTCTTCAATAAGACAACAAATTTTTCTTTGTAAACGAAGATGCTGTTGATCTCACCCACCTAAAATCCAGCAAAGCATTTGCTGTGGTGCCATATGTGACAATATAAATCAAACTGGAAATACAAAGATTAGGGCGAGAAGAGTTTTGTGGACAAAAAGGGCTAAAAAAATCCCATGCAGGACTCTGTTGAAATGGGAACTTGGGCTAAAGAGTGAGTGCTCTAAAAGCTCCTCCAGCATTGGTTTCAGAACTGGTGCTATGTATTGCTTCTAAGTGACATGAGAACAAGGAATTGAAAGAAGAGTGTTAATGCAGACACTGAGAACATCAAAAAATCATCAATACAAAGACTGGAATATCCTCAGTGAAGAACTGGATGAGGTTCCAGAACAGCACAGGAATCCTGGGGACCTCTGGGATGCAGTAATAAAATTAATGCAAAGCACAAAGCACAGGGACTAACAGCCAAAATAAACTGATTTCATCCCAGTTCACTGGAAAGGATAAGGACTCAGAAGCATTATCTGGTCACAGAAATCACTAAACATCACAAAAATGAAGAAGAAAAGTTGATCTAAAGACCAGGTAAGGCACATCCAGATGTTACTGCAAAATTCTGGGTACAGTTTGTGTTCAAGATGTTATGTGAAAACTGGGATACTCACAGATGAGGCTTCCTAACATGGTTATGAAAGCAAAGAATCTATCAGGAGGAAATACTAAAGTTTTATTTTGGCTATCTCCACCAAAAGAAAGGCTGAGCTAGGATAGGATTAGTCTGTATATACTGATTATAGCTTGGACACTGGTATTTAAACTAAAGGGTTATGTTGGCAGCAAATATATAAAAAGGACCCAGTTGGAATGTTAGGAAACACAGAGCAATGTTAGGGAAGCCTAAAAAAAGGGGATAACCAGTACCAGCAGCTCCCAGTGAAAGCTCACCTGCAACCTAGAGGTTACTTGCCCAAGAAGATATCTGCAACCGGTTTACTGGGCCAAGTTGAAAATTTGCTTCTGATCAGTGGGGAACACACAGATATAGTGGAGAACTGTGATAGCTTTGGCCTTCACATCCCTGCTCTGCATCCACGAGAGGCGAGGAAAATCTCTTTGCAATATCATGAAGATACATTTACGGTGGTTAACATATATTCACATGCTCTAGTGAAAAGCATCAGGAAACTCCATTACAATTAGTAATTCTGTATTTACTGCAGTCCTTGAATTACAGGCAATAAATAAAATATGCAAGCAAACATCAAATAACAAGGATAAAAGGAAAAATCTGAGAGGAAAAAAAATTAATTGAATGAGACAGGGTTTGAGAAGGCAGGTTATGTGTTTTCATTTATAATTAGTGATTGCATCACAGTGCAAGGAAGTGGATTAGGAGGGGGAAAAGTGTAAGAACCACACACTGGGCAATCAAACACACTGCTCAGTTCCCTGTTGCATTCATCCGGGTCACAAGAGTGTAGAGAAGCATGAAATACAGAGAGTGAATAATATCTTGGCTGACCCAGCCCTGGAGTAGGCACAAGCTCAGCAAAATCTGTGTCAGACAGTGCTTGGAGAACCAAGCAGTGATCCTTGTAGCCATACCTGCACACATGTCACCTCAGCACTGCCATGGTCCCCTGGTTCTGCAGAGAACTGTGGAAAGAAGCAGTTTTTCTCAGGGTAAAGCTTTCCACACAGCCAGAGCATTGCACCTCCCCAGGAGACCATAAAAGGCTCACACTGCTAAGGGCTTTTTTCCTTTCCCTCATAAATAACATCACCAGGAGCTTGTATCACCTATTTCTTGACATCTAAGGTCTCTTAATCTCTCCAGACAAAACATACCTGCTTTAGCAATACTTTTCTTGAGCAAACCAACCATGGTTGCCTTTCCAGAGATCTTCTGTTCTTAGCGGCCTGACCACTGGAGATGTTTTTTATGATTTCCAAGGCAGGGTGTTCCATGCTGTCAACAACTCCTTTCCTTGTACGTGCCACCTCTTCCTGTTTCTTTAAGCAATAATAGGCAGGGGCATGAAGCCAAAAAGCATCTTCAGTTCTGGGCTTGTTTTGTTGTTTGGGTTATTTTTTCCTTCTCTTCTACATGTACTCAGTTTTCAGTATCTCTCCCTGCCTCTTAGAGATGTTGGAGCCATCAGGGCAAGCTCCAGTTTCTAAGGAGTATGTTCTGAAGAAGTTTTGTAATCCCATTCTACACCCATTCAATGGTAAATCACTTACACCGATGAGCAAGGCTGTGTACAGCCATTAAGAAGCTGCTCTCTGCATTCATAAATTCTTTTTCCTGGCTCAACAGACCATGTTTATTCCTTGAACCCTCATAACTCTGATTCATGGACTGTACCTGGGAAAAGCTCTCAGTAATTTCCTATGCATTGCAAAGCTTTATGATGTGGTAGATCAGCACCTTCTCCAGATCTGGATGTTAAAAAAAAAATAAATAAAATCCCATGACAATACCCCTGACACAAAACTGGCCAGTTTTCAGTTAGGAGTAATCAGAAATGATGCTCTTCCACAGATGGCAATACAGGAAAGCTTTTGGTTTGGAGATGACATCTGCCCAGGTTTCTAGGAATGCTATTTTGTCATCCTGGTGTTTGGCTGCCACTCCTGGCCATCCCAGTTCTGCACCAGTCCCTGTGCTATCAGTCCCTGCTAGCTGCCTACACCCAGAAACAGTACACCAGTAAGTAAACTGCTCCAGATAAATCCTCTACAGGAGTAGCAGGCTGATTACATCTCAGCCTTTGTGCATTTCTTCCGTAATCAAAGCAGCAAATGCTTTATGAAGCCCCAGAACTAAATCTTTCCACCTGTGCAACCTCACAGGGATACCCATTGCTATGGATTTACCAGGTTCTTCTTCAGGTAACCTTGCAGAATTTGGGGGGAAAAAAGAAGAGAAAAGAAAAAAAAAAGTTACATAGGCCAAAAATCAATGGATGCCAGGAGAGAAGGAATAGCAATCTGTCAGATTTTTTACCCACAGAATTCTCAAATTCCTGTGCATTCTTTGTCAGCATGCTGTGAAAGAAAACCATACAGCAGGACATCACCCCACGGGATAACTGCCTAGAATGTCTTGAGAGGTAAATTAATACAAGAAGGAACTGTGCACCCGATTAACACTGAAAATGCCTTAAATCAGCATAACAAAGTGGGGTGAGTGTGCTTGGGCTCAATATCCTTAAACGGCTGTAATTAGATCAAACAAACTAGACTGCTGTCTCATCCCTTTGTAGACATGGCTTTGGAAGGTAGGTCAGGAGCTAAGTTCAGTAACACCATTTTAGTACTGCAGCTTTTCTCTAACAAGGCCCAGCCACACACTCACTCAAAAGTAAATACTATTTCATAGAGCTGCTGAATTCCAAAGAAAAAGAATTTAGAAAGAAGCTTGGAATCTTTCAAAATAAACTTCACTTTTTTTTTTTTTTTTTTTTTTTTTTTGCCAGGAGCAAACCACTGTTGTGATAATAATACCTTTTGGAGAAACACAAATTTTGGTTACAAATTAATTTGTGTCAAGGCATTTGGAGGTCTTTATAGAGTTAGTCCCTCCTCAGTTAAGGCATCTCTACAGAAAGGGTGAATTCTAATGTGCCTTGCTCTTTCAGAACCTTTAAATTAAATTTTAAGAAAGTAACAGAGAACAAGGTTGCATGAAATATGGTTCCTTAATTTCAGAGATGAGCAAAACATTAGGTAGCAGATGGTATGGAGAGGATGTACGTGAAGAAAGGTAGATAACAAGGAACATCCCCAAATCAAAACTGTGCAGCAGAACTGAAAGCATGGACAAGACCCCTGGGAGAGCAAAGAAGATGAAGCAACAACTGAGCTGAAAGGTATCAGACTTTCCTTACTCAGAAATGACAAAACACCAGTAAGAAAAGACCCACTGTAACTAGGGGAGTCGAGATTGTTGTTAAGGGTCCTTAAAAAAAACATGGAAGGAGTGCAGGAAGCAAGGGCAGAGTTTGCAGGTGGCAGCAAATACATTCATCAAACACTCCCAATCAGAAAGAACCCCTCAGCCCCAAACTCTCAGAATTGCAATCAATAAGTAATGAAGATGTTATAAAAGAGCTCATAGCAGAAAATAACCTTATATTGAACAAAGATAAGATGAATTGTTTAAATTAGGCAGAAGACCGAAGGAAAAAGCAGCTTGGTAAGTAATCAGAAGAGTTTGAATCCTCAGAAACAGCTGCAGTGTCACTGTGGGGTTGGGATGAGATGTGGGCTGAGCACAAGCTCTGTGGTACAGAACCTGCACTCCAAGTCTTACAAATTCTGGTGCATGCAGAGCCCACTGTCTGGCAGTCCCATCTTCTGTGACAGAGCCTGAAAAACCAGCAAGCAGACTATGGCATACCTGGAGATCATAGCAGAGTCATGGTGAAGACCAAGAAGGTTTTTCTGATAAGAAATAACAATAACAGAGCAATTTAATTAAATTGAAACCACCAAATGCAAATTTGATATACTTCAAGGCAAAGGGAAGCACAGTTGAGAAGTGGGGCCTAGCTGACAACTGCAGTTCAGTTGAATCGTTGGGAAACTGTTAACTATTCTAAACATTTATATTTCAAATAGTTGTGAGAAATAAGGAAAACAAAGCAGTTGCTTCCTCTTTTCCGGTAGGATTTGTTCTAGCCACTGACAGGCCTGTGAAATATATCACTAATTTATGAAGCTGTAGTTATTTATTGTTCATTAATCCCAACAAATATTCCACCAAATATGGGAGGCAGGAGGAAGAAGAAACTAGTGACCTGGTGTTACAAAAGGATCTCGAATCTACCTTCAAAAATTGAGGAGCATTTCCTTTGTTTGCACCAAAAGTACTGCCATCTTAAAGATGTTTTTACACATCCCCATCTCCAACAGAAAAGCCAGAAACTGCAAGATGAGAGGGATAGTGGAACGCAGGCAAGTCTGCTTGGCAAGTGTCAGGAACTTCAAAGAGGAATGGCTGGGCCACAGATTTTCTTAACAGGTCTGTTTACTAATCACCAAAGCTTAAACTCGGTTCATAAAACCTGAGAAGCTGAAGAGCTGCTGATTTCTGAAGTGCCCCTTCCATGCAGCTACAGAGAATCCTGCAGGGGTGTCAGGAAGCAGCAGACCTTGTCCTGGGAACCCAGAGAGCACGCTGAGGAGACACCAAGCAGCATGGCTAAAGCAGTGTGGAAAATATCACCAGAAACAGTGTAAGAGAGAAAAGCACTGCCTGCAAACCCCTGCAGCACAGCATGGGACAACTCCATGAGCCCACTGCACTCACCCTGATGTGTCCCCTCCATCACCAAGCTCCATGGGGTGCCAGGTGGCTCTCACCCTGCACAGCACCCCAAAACTCACCCAGTCTGCAGCACAACTCTTCTTTTGTATCTCCTGCTGCCCCAAGTTCAATTTGTCTGGGTGATTTATGAGGTGAAGTCAGGGTAGGCAAGGCTCCTTCTGAATGGAGGAACAATTCAGATAAGAAACAAATCTCTTTGGAGTTAAGAGAGGAAACTGGACATAACCACATTCACTGAGGTATTTATTATACATCTAGGCCAGGGGAAGCTTAGCACTTCTCATGCAAATAAAACTGCTGATAGCTGCTGGGAAGAGCAGAAAACAAACAAAACAGATTCACGAGTTTCTTGATAATTTAAATTAAGCCACTAAAGTAACAGGAAAACAAGAGTTGCTGGCAAAAGCAACAGATGTCTATCAATTCCACCTTGCTGCTTGGAGCAACCCACACAGATTGAAAAGCTCCATGTCCCCTCAGACACCCCCAGGCTGAGGGACTCCTAAACTGTCATCAATGGGATACATAACCCCCAGCAGGCACAACGTTACTTTTGTGGCTGTTGATTTCATAAATTGTCTTGAGGTTCTTTGTCACGAAAGATATTGTCTATAATTACAGGAAAAGTAAGAAGACTCTAACTGGTGGTCCCAGGGGGAGATGCAGGTTCTTTGATGTCTCAGCAGTTCATAGGAGATCATCAGCACTTTATAGGTGGGGAGCCCAGTGCTCTGAAATAATTTGCAAGAAATAAACCTCTCTGGTATAACTTCCAGTTAGCAGTTGGGAAAAGACCATCCCCAGAACTCACAGGACACAGCAAAATCACAGAATTAAAAATCTGAAGTGTAAAAATTATTATTAAGTCATCCAAATCCATTTGCAATAATTGATGGTAAATCCATCTACTCCAGATGGGAAGAGGTCACGCTCTTCTTTTTCCAGGGCAAGTCTATGAATAAGTTGAGCAATTAAAGCTCAGAGCAGGTGTGAAAATGAATAAAAGGATCATGAAAGCAAATGGGAAAGAAATGATACTCAGGTAAAGCTCCTTAGCTTTCTTCTGGAATCCAAAAAGAGACTCTCCATGCCACACAACCACAAAACACAGGGGAGTTTGTACACTGTTTTGGTTTTTTTTTTTTTTTTTTTGTTTTGTTTTCCAAAAGAGTTGTCACTTTTAAAGGCACATTGAAATCTTATTTTTACTTTTTAGGTCTTCCTTCTTCCATCGGAGATGACCTAAATTTTGAGCTGAAGCATTCACAGGATTCTTGCTAGGAACAGAAAACAACAGCAAACACATCAGGCTGCAAAAAGAGGCAAAATAATAGAAAGGAAAATTACAGTGAAGACCTCACTGAATACCAGGAGGTCACAAACACTGCAGAAATAGATGCTGAAGCAGTACTGTCCAGAGACAGTGGACACAGAGTGATTGCATTTACAAAAAACCTAGCAGAAGACAGGTGGGCAGGATGTGGATCCAAGCAAATGGCCACAGTGCTGGGAATACCCAACAGTCCCCAACATTCCTCAGAGATAACACTGTGACCCTTGTGAAAAAATCATCAGACATCAAAATCCAAGAAGATCCTGTCACCCAAAAATAAAAGTTGAAAGCTTGCTTACCAGGGAAGTATTCAAATGGAATCAAACAGCTACAGAAAGGGAGAGGCTGTATTCTATATGCTAAAAAGGTATGGAAAACACATCCAGGACCAGGCAATCAGTAGAGACTACTGAACACTCATGCAGCTCATTATTAAAAAAAAAACAACGTACTTGAAGGTACATTTGTTTTGTTTTATTTATCATCTTCAACAGTCACCAGAAACTAAGATTATAATCTGTGCCTTTTTAAAATTCCATTCAACAGATGTTCATAAACAGACTTGAGCCAAATTTCAGATCCCCACAAGGATATTCAGCCAGAGAACTTTTACAAATGGATGATAAAGTCCCGTTTTTTTCCCTGGTAATGATTGCTTTTCTGAGACATCAAATCCTCTCTTAGCCTCATTACCAGTTCCCACCAGCATAAAACATATTTTTCATCTCCATTTCCTATAGTACTGTTTTCCAAAAATGGCACTGACATTCCCAGCACAAGACAACTTTCCTTCACTCTTTTTTTTTTTTTAATGTCATCTCTCCAATACCGTAGAAAGTGCCTGTCTCAGCCACAAGGCTCTGGCTTTTTTTTTTAAAGAAGATGAATAAAAATCCAACTGGTCCTAATAAATATTTACTTAATGTAAAGAAAAAGGAATTCAACAATTAAGTATGAAAATTACATGGGAAAAACAAAATGAAGACATTTTGGAAGGCAAAACTGTAAGAAGTTCAGCCCTTTTTCTGAGAATAACTGCTCAATAGCTCCTTTTGGGACACAGTGAGATGATGTCTTTAAAAGTATGGTCTAGAAATACCCCCAAATCATAGAAATGGTAACTCACTTGAGGATTTAAAATGCAATAGAAAACTGAGAAATATCAGGACATATAAAGAAAATGGTGGAATGAAAGCAGCATTGCACTTCTCTGCATTAAAAGAGGGGAGCTGAAGTGAAAGGTTTTATTTTTACTTAATTATTCTCAGTGTTCACTGGGGACTCCTTCCAAAGTGTATTTTATATTTGGACCTAAATGCAAGCAGGATTCTGCCTTGATCTTATTCCTTATGACGATTTGCTTCTTAAATTAGAAGTCCCACAACTAGAATGTTGACACCACCACTCATGTTCCTCCAGCACCTGAGAGGCTCTGATGTGTTACCAATCTATTAACCCGGGGAAGGAGGGGAGGGAAAGATTGTTTAAAATAATTTAAACAAAAAAAAAATTTCTGGAAAACAGTAGCTTATAGGCTTGTAGTATCTTTCAACCAAGGATTTCAACAATCCATTAAAAAACAAGTCTCAAAACACTCTAAACCCCCCGACTTTAAGATATTTTGGAAATGAGAACACATTAATTGAGTGAGCATCCACCTGTGATGCAATTACAGGAGTCTCCTACTGCAGCATTTCACTCATATTCAATCCACCTTCTGGTTACAGCTTACAAGTTTGTGGTATGTAGAAGGAACAGCAGAGCTGGTTAAAGATTTTCTCTTGCTTCACATACTCTGCAAGCTTCTCATTAACTCATACATGACTTTAATCAGCGCTGAAGCTCACACTTCTTTCAGCAGGTATCAGGACTGGTCTGGAAAAAAAAACAACCCTCACTCGATAAAATATTGTATAAGCATGAATTAGTAAAGAAAGGCAAGCTTTTCCTAAAGCGACTGCTGATTTTCCCACATAAAGGGTTAAACCTTCACTGATCCAGAAGAGGTAATAAAATACAACTTTAAAGACAAAAATGGAGCACTTCAAGAGATTATTCCGAAGAGCTACATTCGAGATAAGACAAAAACCTTAAAGCACAGATGCTTCTAAAACAAGAGATCACATGTTTTAAAAAGCACGCTACCAACCCCTTTATAATGAATAAGCAAAACGAGGGGAATCGTTTGGGGTTTGTTTTGTTTTTGTTTTTTTTTTTTCTTTCTCTGAATCTCAGAGGAAAGGGGGCATTCAGGCGATGGGCTAGCAGAGCCAGATGCACGCTTTGCACTTATGCAGGGCTGTGGAGCTGGTATTGGTTGGCAGGGGGGGGAGAAAACAGAGTAAGCCTGAGAAAAACCCATCAGAGCTCCTGTCCTCCCCTTTCAGCGTTAATGGGAGGGATAGAAGTCTATGGGAGCTGCAGTGGGGGATGGGGCAGGCAGAGGGGGTGGGGAGAAGCCGAGCAAGGCCTTACAATCATCAGCAGCTCTTGTTCTCCTCTCCTTTCAGCGTTAACAGGAGGATGTGAAGCTCATGTAGCTGGGAATGGGATGGGGGAAGCAGTGCAGGATCATAGTTTAGCTTTTGTCCTCTCTCCACAGGGTTAATAGGAGGACACGAAGCCTGTGTAACTGGGATAGGGGGAGGGGACCGGGGGCGTTAGGGCTTTAGATCACAGTTTCTTGCCCTGCTCTCCCTGCAGGGTTAACGGGAGGATGTGAAGCTCTCGTCCAGGGGCAGCTGGAGGATCCAGGGGCAGTGGGGTCCTGTGCGAAGTCAAACATCCGGGGAGGGCGGGCGAGGGGACCTGGGGCAAACTTCCCCTCAACGTGGCGGTGCCTTTCGGCGATTCCGAGGTCTGCTTATCCAGAAAAAAACCCAAAAACACCCCAACAAAAACAACCCCCAATAAAAGTTGCCAGTGGGGTGGGGTGAGCCCAGCTCCTTATCTGTCGGGCGCAGGAGGGCCGGAGGGAGGGCCCAGGTGTGCTGACAGAAACACGGGCCCTGAAGGAGAAGAAAAAAGAACCCAAGACGGGCGGTGGAGCAAGGGGAAGGCTCAAGCCCCGGGGCCCGTGTGGAGACTGCTCCGAGGGCGCTCACCTGCCAGGAGGACACCGCGTCAGTGAAGCGAAGGGGGATGAGCCGGGGGGGGGGGGGGGGGGGGTCTGAAGTACGACCCCAGCCCCTCACTTTCAAGCAGGGGAAAGTTTCCCCGAACTTCACCGCTCAGCCCCGGTGCAAGGGAGCAGTGGAGCGTGGGGGGGTTGCTGGGTGGCCGCCCCCTCACCCGCCTGGGGGTGGGGGGCAGGGAGAGGGAGGCAGCGCTGTTCCCGACTCCGCTCCGCGTTTTCCCGCTCACTCCCCTCCCTCGCGCTGAGCTCCCCGCGCCTCCTCACTCCTCCGCGCCTCCGGATCCCTCCGCCGAAACCGGCGCTTGGTTTTTTTCACCTCCCCTCCCCCTCTATCGCTTCCTTTTAATTTATCCCTGCCGAGTCCGTGGGGTGAGGGAGTAAGGGGAGGGGGAGAGAAACACTTCTCTCTCCGTTTCTACAATCGTGTTCCGCTAAGGAGCAGAGAGAAGGAGCTTTTTGTCGGTTGAAGAGGGAGAGGTGGTTTGGGACTACTTGGCGTTCTTGCCACGGTCTCGGCGGAAGGAGCTGACTGTGCGAGAGGCTGCGCGGTGCTGCGGCTCCTCTCAGCGCTTCCTGGAAACTCCCGCTTAGGAGCGAGGCGGGGGGGTTGGGGGGGGGGGGCGGCAGAGAAAGAGTCCCCGGCCGGGAGTGGGGAGGGGGCACGGCACAGCCCCCACCACACCGGGGACGCGCACACTCAGCCCGGACAGCCCCCGATCCCGCTGACACCCCCTCAAGCCGATCCTCCCCCGTCTCCCCTTCTTCCTGTGTAGATGGAGCACTGAGAAGTGAGGGAGAAACTCCCTCAATAACCGCCGTGCCGGATGGGGGGGTGGGTGGGAGGAAGGACAACGCTTCTTGGTTTTTTTCTCCCTCTTCATAACCCGGGGAGCGCCCCGAAGGAGAGGGATGGGGAGCGGGAGGAGGTGACGGGGTGGTTGAGGGGACGAAGAGCCCTTCATCCCGGCCTTGCCAGGGGAGGTGCAGCCCGATGGGGAAGGGCAGGAGGGGGGAAGCGACCCTCCAAAGCTGCCTCCTCTTCCCCCTGGGTCTCCTTGGGCTGCGGGAGGCAATTCCTCCCTCCCGGGGGTGTCTCTGAGCCCCTCCGAGCCCCCCGCGGGCGGTGGGAGAAGGCTGCAGCCGCGATGGGTTAATGGGAGAGCGGCCCGGGGTGGGGGAGGGGAAAGCTGAGTTTGTAAATGGAAACACTGGTACATAAGCATTTAGCACAATCGGGCTGGAAAGCTCCAACTGCAAAGGGCTGAGAACAAAAAAAAAAAAAAAAAAAAAAAAAGCGCAAACCCTCCCTTTGCTGCCCTCTGCCTGCAGCTGCGGCGAGGCCTGCGGAGCGATGGCGGGGCGGCCGCTGCCTCAGGTTCTGCCTGCTCCCAGCCCTGAGGGAAGGACCTGAGGAGCTCCCCGGGATGGACAGGGATGGGGACACGGTCCTGCCAGCCCTTCCCACCTTGCTGCTTCCCCGGCAGGGAGCTCCCTGCTTCAGAGAGCAGAAAGCAAACTCCCGTGTCTTGGGTGAAGAAATGGAGGAAATGGAGCCGGCTCGCGCACACCTGCGCTGTTTTTCTTGCCCCCGTTAACAATAGTTGATCCTTTTTTCCTGGCTGTGGATGCACTTCCAAAACCAGGCTTTCTTCAGGCTTTCCTAAAACTTACTTCCCACTTAGGCTCACCAAAAGGATACCTGCAAGTTGAGAGGGCTTTTGAAGGGGGGGAGCGTGTCTACACTTCAGTACTTATTAAGAGTAAAAACGCAGGGTTGTAGGCAAGCCACAAACAAAATGAAGTGGGAAAAAAACAGGACGAGAAAGCATGTCCGCTGATAAACGCCCGTGATAGACAAACAAGGACACAGAGCATCAGTTAAACCGTATGGTTCATTAGATACGAGCTTAGTGATGCTGCCGAGCAGTTCCCTACTTCCTCTGTCTCCTCCAGGTTTTTGCCTCTTTGAAGCTCAGATGGTGTTCAACATTCAGCTGCTTGCTAAGAGCCGCTGCTTGTAACGAAGTCACATTTATACCATTTGCTTCACGGAGCATCAGCCCTCCTGCTAGAGAGGTGAGAGCTCAGAAACAGCCCACGGGCTCACTCAAGTAGTCCGGCAGGCCCGGCACGGCACCAATCGCTCCCGCCCCGCCTGGCTCGGCTCAGGCTCGGCACGGCTCAGCTCGGCCTGGCTCGGGCCCAGCTCGGCACAGTTTGGCTCGGTCCCGCCCCACCCGGCCCGGCTTCGTCCCCCTCATAGAATCATAGAATTAGCCGGGTTGGAAGGGACCTCAGAGATCATCAAGTCCAACCCTTGACCCACCGGAGCAGTTCCCAGCCCATGGCACTGAGTGCCACCTCCAGTCTTTTTTTAAATGTCTCCAGGGACGGAGAATCTACCACCTCACCGGGCAGACCATTCCATTGCCTGATCACCCTCTCCGTGAAGAAATTCTTTCTAATATCTAACCTAAATCTCCCCTGACACAACTTAAGACTGTGTCCTCTTGTCTTGTTGAAAGTCGTCTGGGAAAAGAGTCCAACTCCCCCCTGGCTCCAGCCTCCTTTCAGGGAGTTGTAGAGAGCAATGAGGTCTCCCCTGAGCCTCCTCTTCTCCAGGCTGAACACCCCCAGCTCTCTCAGTCTCTCTTCATAGGGCCTGTGCTCGAGTCCCTTCCCCAGCCTGGTTGCCCTCCTTTGGACCTGCTCCAGGACCTCAATCTCCTTCCTGACCTGAGGGGCCCAGAACTGGACACAGGACTCGAGCTGTGGCCTCACCAGGGCTGAGTACAGGGGCAGAATCCCTTCCCTGGACCTGCTGGCCACGCTGTTCCTGAGCCAGGCCAGGATGCCATTGGCCTTCTTGGCCACCTGGGCACACTGCTGGCTCCTGTTCAGCTTCCTGTCAATCCAGACTCCCAGGTCCCTCTCTGCCTGGCTGCTCTCAGCCACTCTGTGCCCAGCCTGGAGCTCCCCATGGGGTTGTTGTGGCCAAAGTGCAGGACCCGGCACTTGGATTGTTGAGCCTCATCCCATTGGAATCAGCCCAACTCTCCAGTCTGTCCAGGTCCCTCGGCCCGGCCCGGCCCAGCCCACTGTAAGCAGCACCAGCAGCTGCCACTGTCCCGGCCCGTGTGACAGGGACGCGTTGCCCTGGCCCCTCCAGCAGCCACCGTGGGAGCAGGGGGGGGGGGGGACATCCCTGCCTCCCCCTCCGCCCCCACAGACCCGTTTCCCACATCTCTGTGGCTCTGCCGCTTCCCAGAGTTTCTCACCCTCGAAACGTGGGGTTGTTGATCCTCTCTGCTGTTGCGAATGCAACTCTTGTAAAAGGAAAAAAAATAGAACCAACCCTTTCCTTGTGGAATCGGTGAGGTTTGGGGATGCTGGGACTACTCCGGGAAAGCAGGAAACGTGTAATGAAATTATGTGGAAGAAAAAGATCCATTACAGCAAGCAGAAACCTGCAAATCCTGTTAGTGACCAAGCATTACCATGGAAATTTCCTGATTCCAGATAACCTTCTGTATGCTTCCATTTCCTTCATACCATTCCCTGAATTTGGACATGGCTTCATTTACAAACCTAAAATCCAAATGTAAATTGAGGGGGGAGGTTGTCCTTGGCCTCCTGATCTCTGTGAAGTTGCTGTCTTGGTCATCAGTTTTAACTCTAAATTAAGTAGTTCAGGGTCTGCTGGAAAGGGGCAGCCTCCAGCTATAGGGGACAAAGAGGGAACCATCTCAGCTTTACACTCCTCCAGCACTGGTCAAAGATGATCTGTGCTCTGTTTTAGGCTTCAGCTCCCTCTTAATCTCTCACTTTTAGTTAGTTGCACTCTTTGTTGCACTTTTACTATTTTGCTCTATGTACTCCAATCAGTACAGAACATCTTGTAAATAACATGTATTTATTCTGTCAGTCTTGTGCTGCTTCCTTTCTACCATCAAAATATTAAAACACAAAAGCTCACTGATTACTCATCAGCAGATCTGCAAATTTACACACAGAGACAGCTTTCTTGGGAGCAAGTCAGCAAATTAAAAACAACTCCTTCAAAAACTTCGTTTGAGAATGGATTGTTTCCAGATCCCCCCCTTCTCTCCCTCCCCCCTGTTTTTTTTGCCCTCAATAAAAAAGGCAGGTCCTGGAGAAACCTAATAAACAGCCACTATTAGGAAGCCAAGAGCACACCACATTCTGATGCTAGTTGGTTTGGAGTAATTGCAATCTCGTGTTTAGATAACAGGAGGTAGGAAAATGTCACTTTGTCTCCCTGTGCCATAAGAATAAATCATCCTGGGTACTTCAAGGGGATAAAGTGTCTGCCAACAAAGAGCTGATTCAATAGTTTGGACTGAAAAGCTTTATGTTGCCTGGTAGATAGTTTAAATTATTATGGGAGGATTATCAAAAGCCTAAAAACAAAACAAAACCCACACATCAAAACTCAGAACTCAAATTCTTTTCATCCAACTGCAGGAAATTTAAATGTTGTAGAAAAAAAAAAAGTCTCCAGCTCCCTAATTTAATGAACTCTTAATTGAGGAAAAGTGGCTTATTCCTAAATTCCCTTTTAGTGTGCTCTAGTTTAAGTTGTTGTTTTCCTCTTGTTTTTATGGCAACCAACAGGGACCCCTTTGACATCACCACCTGAGCATTTTCAGTGAGTCCTGAGAGCAGCATGAGTGCTTCTCTGCCTCCTGCACCCCCTGCCCAGCACAGGGATCCCCAGCACCATCCTGTAAGATGTGAAGACACACCTTGAGAAGTTTCTGAAGTAAGTCAATCAATAATTCTGGCTGAAGTTTGTTCAATTAATGATGTTAATTACCTGGCTGGCAGACAATTCAGAATTTGAAGCCTTTTCATAACTGAGAGGTACAGATTTTGCAGTTGGAAGTGATTTAACTCCAGTGTTGGTCATAGATCTGCTACAAATCCCTGCTCCTCAGCACCAGGCAGAAGGGCAGTACTGCTTGGTTGGGAAAAAAAAAAAGATAAACTGATTGAGAACTGTGTGTTATTCTAAACAATTGCCAGAACCTGCGTAATACTTACACCTGTAATACTAGAACTTAGTAAAAATGGTGTTAGTTTTATATCACTGCTGTTCCAGTGCTAAGAGCACATTAAAGAGGGAAAGCTGTGGTTATCAGGCTGGAGTACTTGATACTCACTACTCCACAGTATATCTGAAATGCTGTTACTGAAATTTAGGTTCAATATTAGGAAGAAATTCTTTGGTGGGAGGGTGCTGAGCCCCAGGTTGCCCGCAGAAGCTGTGGCTGCCCCATCCCTGGCAGTGTCCAAGGTTGGATGGGGCTTGGAGCAGCCTGGGCTGGTGGGAGGTGTCCCTGCCCATGGCAGGGGGGGCACTGAATGATCTTTAGGGTCCCTTCACAACCAAACCAGGCTGGGATTTGCTGATTCTATGAAATTAAGCAGAAGAAGATGCTGCTCTTCATCTTTCCAGCTTCCTCCTGGGCCACTGGTATAGGATGTGGAAAAAACAAACTCCTTGAGTTATATCAGCAGCTAAAGAAACATCATCCCATGAAGGGAATTCAGCAATTAATGACTGAAACATTTCCATGCCTGTCTAAGTGAGAGCCCCTGTGATGCTGCAGCCCAACTCCAGCTCCTGCCTGTGTAAACCCACCCCACTGCCACGGAGAGAGGCAGGGGCCCTGTGTTCCCCTGCCCACCTTCTCACTGGAGACACTGCAGGTCACAGGAGTTACAGCCATGAGGATGAGGAGAGGTGGAGATCACTGAGCCAGCACAAACACGTTGGAGAAATCAGACAGGTACTTTTGGAGGAGGAAATTTCAAGCACACTTCTCAACCCGTCGCATGACCTGTTTGGGACCTGGCGAGGCTGTGTGTGACCTAAGGCCAAAGATGTAAAATGCAGTCAGAATAGATAGAGGTGTCTCCTCTCTCCAGCTGCCAATGAGAGGCAGTGAGAAAACAGCATGCCAGCTTGGCAATTTTTGTTCTCATTTTTCAGAAACCCCCCACTAGGGGAATTGTTTTCTTCCCACACGCATCCCACAGCATATGTTACACTCCAAGTACCTGGACTCTTATTTCTCAAACAGCTCTGTCACCCACCTATCACCTGTTGAAGGCACCGTGTGGCAATTTTAGCCCCTCAAGACAAAACAATTCAGAATACTTACAGCCTTTTTTAATGACTGGAAGATGCTCCTATGTATCAGCTCAAGACACAGTAAACATCAACAAAAGTGGCCAAGCATATTTTACATTTTCTGGTGATGCCAAGCTGCCCTCTTACAAATCCTTTTGCTGTTCTTCTGGCCTCAACAGATTTAGGATGGTGTTTCAGAGACCACTGATTATACCATTGGGTGGCTGAAAGAGAAAGAAGCCAAGTCTGGAGTTAAGGAGAGAGGAAAGCAGTTTCTGCCCCAAAACCAAAGCTTCTCACAGTGCTTGTGGGCTGGATGTGTGCACTAAAGGCAGCAAGCTACAGGGCTGTTATGTTGCAATCCTACAACTCTAATTCTTGCACATTTAAGGCCATATCTGATGACACATTTCTACATTTCTCTCAGTGTGTAATGATCCAGCAGAGTACGTGCGGGTTACGGAGTCGAGGCAGTGGGGAGTGGTGCACTGAGGAGGTGAGAAAACATCTGCATGTGGTGGGTGGGTTTGTCTGTGCTGGAGATTGCAACAAGCAGTGAGTGCAGTGTGGAGAAAAGTCTGGGAAGAAACTGAGATAAAAATCACAGCTTCAGGCTGCGAGCAGCTATTGCCTCCCCACAGACTACAAGGATCCAGAGCACCTGCTCAGTCCCAGGCAGGTTACAGCTGAGGATTGAAAAGTTTCAGGCTTCTCCAAGTTGAGGAGTTAAAGAAATCTAAGTGTCCTTGCTGTAAATGCAAGGTAAATTATTCATTCTCTCCCCCCACTCCTCTTTCCTCCCTCTAGTTCAGTTTTTCTTTTCATGCTTTAATCGTTTTGACACCAAGCTGTACAAAAGTAATTTAAAATTAACATGACTGACACTTGGTAGATAGCAGGACCTGGCACATGGCTCCACCTTCTCCTCCAGACTGCAGAGATGGGCTCTGGATTGGCTGCAGCTCCTCGGGCAGCCGATGGCGACCAAGGGAAAACATGGCAAACAATTAATTTGTTAATTTAGTTTTCTGTTTAATTTGAAAGCAGAAAATCATCAGGCACTCATCAGCCTGCGAGCAAGGCTGAGCGGACTTTGGGCAGCGCTGTGCTCCTGACAGCCAAGAGGGGACATTTCATCAGCCAGCAAAGCAATTCCTACTGCTGGTACCCATGGCATTTAATGGGTTTCACAGAGCACTTGAAGTGCTGCAGAGTTGGGTTTTCTGTCACCTCTCCTCAACCTGGTGCCTTTTGTGCAAGCGCCTCCAGCCTCTTGCACTGGGAGAGCAGCGATGTGCACACGTGTGTGGCCAAAGAGCTGTGAAAAGTTCCCTCCTTAGCCCACTGTGCCTCCAAATGATCCCTTGGGCAGCTGGAATTCTTACAGGGACAACTGCTCAGGATAGACAACAGTGAGGTGTAGCAAGCCTGCATCCATCTCCTTTGATGGAGAAAGAAATGCCTTAATTTGATTTCTTCATCTGTGAAGGAGAATGTGTAATTTCAGATCTGCTTGGAGCAGGCCCTTTGTGATCAGTATTTGGACCTTTTTTGGATGGAATAAATGGAACTGGATCTATTTCACAGGTCCAATTCAGGATTTCACTGGTGGCTCTTCAGGGGAAAAGGGAGTGAGGAAACCCCACAGCCCTGAACTTCATCTCAGGCAGTCAGAAGGCTTTGCTGTTGTGCGTGCGAAGTTGTGAACACAATTAAATCAATTAGTTGGTTACCAGCAGAGGGAGCGTGGGGCAGGGCTGGGTTCAGCAGGGAGTCACTAGGCTAAAAATGGGATTTGTCTCCCAAGGCAGTGGTGCTTTCTGGAAGCAAGGCTGCTGCAGCATCAGCACGATTTGCTTCCTAAATCCAAATGAATGGAAGGATCTTGTTTGCTAACCTGGGATCTTACTCGGCCTCCCTAATTCCCAGATTTCCTCTTCCCCTCCTGAGTGATGCTCTCTGTACAAAGTCACTAGATGGTACTGTTGCTGTTTAATATTGGCACCTCTGTGGGATGGCTATTTGGGAACCTCACATTTCTGCTGAGAGCTGAAGAAGGGCTGAGTAATCTGTCAGGGAGACACGAGCAAGGAGCCAGGGAGAAGAAGTAGGTCAGGTCTGGTTCCTGGGATTCAGCTGTCAGAGGGGGAGCAGAGGGATGGCAAACATCTCATCTGAGCTGGTTTGCTTCCAAGTCTGCTGCCCAAAGCAGGGAGAGGGTCAGGGCTCATGTACACCCCAGGTCTTGGTCAGCCCTTCCTCTTGGTTAAGTGCTTCTGGGCTCAGGCTCAAGGGGAAGGATGAACTGAGGTTGGTGGAAGTTGGGTTGATTACTTACCTTGGTGCCTGTGGAGTCATCCTCCTGGCAGGAGGCCATGCCAGCAAATCTTGACCTCTGCAGCACCAGAAGAGCCAAGCTGAGGTGAGAGAATGGTCACACAAATTTCTAAACTGCTCAGAAATATCCCCTGAGCTTTCAAATGGCATCGATGCCCGGGTCCCATCCCTGTTAGGAGGTCACCAACCCCAACCTCTCCATCATGGATGGTAACAAACAGGTTATTGTGCTCTGCTCCACAAATAAATCCCAACCCAGGGAGAGACCCCATCTCTGGGCAGCCAGGAGAACTGCCTAGCTGCCTGCCCTGCCTTCACTTGGGCTTCTATGAGAGGGGAAAGTCAGGCCAATTAAATCAGGCAGCACTGAATCTCTAATTGACGTGAATGAGACAGACAGACAGCTGGGAAGACTTGGGGTGGGGGGGGAAGGGGAGCAGGTGCCCTGGATGAGAAAGAGATGGAAATCCAACCTCCTAGTACTGCAGCTTTTCTTATTCTCTGTGTTTGTATTAGCTAGCAACATCTTGAAAAGTATCTGAGCTCCTGCTGGAGATAAATGAGGGAAATAAATACAAGTTACAGCCATTGTACAGTTGATTAGGATGTTCCCAAAAACCTCCAAACAAACCAGAGAAAAAACAAACAAACAAAAACACCAAACCAAAAATAAAACCTACCTCAAAACCACTTTTTAATTTGCATAGCCAAAAAATGAAAAAAAAAAAGCTTTTTCCTTGTGCAGTTTGAACATAAGGCCTCACAGCTGAATAAAATAATTTTAAATCATATTTGTTTGATTTTCCACATCTGAGCAGCGCATGACTAGGTATTTTCCCCCCTCTGTTTTTTTTAACCAGGTGGAGAACTTTTTCCTTCAGCAGACCCTTCAAATATTAATTTATACAGCAAGATGTTATTTAAATTCAACGGGTTCAGAAGAAGGAGGCAGAAAAGGCAGTAACTTACCCCAGCACACCAGCACCACGGCAGGAACCAGAATTACCAGCCCTCCACCCGCCAGCTCCAGGGGAAAGCTGCTGCCTCACCCAGGGTGTTGCCCTTGTGGAAACACAAACTCTTGGCCATTTTCTAGCAACACACTTCTCCTGCTTGACAGGTGAGCAGGGGGAACCTTGCAGGGTACAAAACCAAGGGTAAAAACGCAGTGGACGCAGGTAACAAGAAAGGGGAGAAATTCAGTTTTGCTGCACTGGTGAAATCCTCCAAAGCAGCACAAAAAGCAGCAGCTGTTGCAAAGCAGAACAAACCCAACCTATCTCTTATTTTTAAAATATGAAGATTTGCACATTGGGGTGCAAGAACACCAGAAACGTCTTTTTCACTGACATATCCAGAAACTTTTGAAGTCTCTTCCTGAATATTTCAACACGTTTTCCTTCCCTGTTTTCCCAGCTGGGATCATTTTTGCCTGTACAGACAATTCTTCTTGGTATCCATGGGAATTGCCTCCATAATTAGACGTGCACCCAGTGCACAGATCAGAGCCTTCAAACCCAGCAGCTGGAACTGGGAGGCGGGTCTGATTAAATCTGCTCTGCCACAAGGAGCAAAGCCAGCTTTAATGAAACATCAGAGGAGCTCCCTACCCCTTCTTTAAACAGCACAGGCAAAGGGAAAGGGACTCCTGTTTTACTGCCTGACTCGCTGCTCATCATGTGCTCACAACTCACTGAACAGAGAGCAAGTGCTCTGGGGTCTTGAAATCTGGGATCTGTCTCATTAAAAAGGGTCTAATTGCCAGCAATGGCCTTTATTCAAGGGGGCTCACAGTATGCCTTCAGAATTACAGGAAAGACTGGAAAGTTTAGAAGAAATTCTTTGGTGTGAGGGTGCTGAGGCCCAGGTTTCCCAGAGAAGCTGTGGCTGCCCCATCCCTGGCAGTGTCCAAGGTTGGATGGGGCTTGGAGCAGCCTGGGCTGGTGGGAGGTGTCCCTGACCATGGCAGGGGGCACTGGATGAGCTTCAAAGTCTCTTTACACCCAAAGAATTCCATTATTCCATGAAATGTTAGCAGTTGCAAACCTCAGTTTCCTCCTCAAGAGCTTAGGATAACCCCTCCTCAAGCCAGTGAGGTCAGGGTCAGTTCATATGAATCTCACAGAGGAACAATTCTGGTTTCCTGCCCTGTCCAGAAGTGATCATTTCTGTGCAGCCACAAAAACATGCACCCAGCCAACAACTCTTTTTCCTTTTCCTTTTTTTTTGTTGTTTTTGTTTTCCATGGAAAGCAGATTATTCCTGTTACTGCACACCCACTCTGCACTTAACAATCTACTGGGCAGAAAAGGGAGCTGGTGAAAGAGGCAGATGGTTGGCCAGAAATTATTGATACAAACTTTTTAACCTTTAGTTGCTGCTTCCACCGGGTGTCACAAATCCCCCATCCCAGCAGAAAAATCCTGCTGCAAGCCCACATTTCTTTAGCTTTTTAGGGCTGGGGTGGAGAAGACAAGTTAAAATTACAAGTAGTTTGGTGGGTGGGGGAGAAAAAACTACTTTTAACCAACAGTGATTTTCTTACTGCTTACAGACACGTTGGGACCCAGGGATCAAACACAGCTCTAGTCTAGACATGGCTGCAGCCTGAGAAGTTGGTACAGCATAGGCTGAGCAGAACTTAGAATATCGTTTCCCTAAGATGATTTAAAATACAGCTCCCCTGTCCTGGGGTACAGATCCTCATATCTCCAGGCATCCAGAACCACGTTACCATTTCCACTGCTGAAGAAATAATTCCCTTTGCAAATGCGGTGGCGGAGGCGATGCTCGCAGGTCCCGGCTCATGGAGGTTTCTTTAAGTGGAGTTTGAACTCAGCTCTTCCTGGAATTCTCTAATTTGAATATCATTTTCACAGCCCTTGCAAGATGCAGATGAATGAGAGCTTCCTGGCTTTGAGTCAAAGGCTGCAGTAATTAAATGTTTATAAAACACTTTGAGCATGAGAAGCACTGTTCTCATAGACAAGAAAACCAATAGGCTATGGCAGCGTGGAGCTGGATTTTGAGGCACACCAGCAAACACAGCTCATTTCTACAACTACATCTCTCTTTTTTAGAGCTGCTAACAGAGGATTATGGAGAACTTTACCAGATTCCTTTTATTATAATCAGAGTATGTCAAACCAGAATTGTTTTCTTTCATACGAACATATGCGATGCAAAAGTTTTTCCCTCTGTACACCCAAGTAGAGGCCAGCTTGCTGTTCATCTTGCAAAGCAACTGCCCCCAGGGAAACCAGAAAAACTGCTGCTCCTTCTGATCTCTCCCATGAAACTGAAGCAGCTCCACCTGTTACAGGTTTCTAACACCATCTGCTGTTTAAAAATAAGACAGCATTTGAACTGCACAGCGTATGGGACTTTGTACTTGTTTGATACACCAGCAGTGACACCAACTCCTCGAGAAAGTTTGTGTAATTGACATCTTTCACTTGTGTTCTTTCAAGCCCTGAACATATTTTGACTTGATCTTAATTATGAAATTAATTCTTTCTTTGCTGGAAGACCTGGAAACCAACCTGATGAGCTGAAAGCCAGGCTCCACCCCACAGAAGAGAAATCCACACCACAGGACCCCATCCAGCTTTTTGGTACCAAAGCAGACCTGGACACAGTGTCACTCCAAAGCCTGTCCCAAAGCATCTACTTAAAATCTGTTTCTTAGGAGACAGTCATACACTCCACAGAGTATAAGGAACTCGAAGAAAATGGCTCTTTCCATCAAAACTAAAAATATTTACCTTTCACACTCTCACACTGCTGTCTGTGTAACAGAATAAATAACCCAGGATTCTGTCACTACTTTCTTTTTTCAAACAATACCAATTTTTGTCCCAGGAAAAATAACAGAGCCCTGGAACTCATTCCACAGCCCAATCAAAGGACTTGCCACCAAGTCCTCCTACTTTCTGTTGCATGTGTTAAAAAGCAGGGAGGTATTCTTAAAAACAACACTTCCAGCTCTGGGTCTCCCCCCAGCTCAGCCACCCACCCCGAGACAACACAGGAGTTTTATCACCACAGCTTTCGACAAAAATCACCCAAAATCTTCCAGTCTAATCCCAAAAGAGAGGCTGGAGCTATGTGATCCTTCTCTAGTCGTATCACTTACAGCCTCACCCTCCATATTTAACATTTACAGCCCCCTCCTCACACGTCATTTGAGAAGTCAGTGGCTCCTTTTTGTAAGCGCTCAGCTTCTTCCCCCGGTGCTTTACACGCACGTCGCGACAAAAGAGACCTTTTACACATCAATTTATTTCCAGACAAGCATATCTGAAAGGGAGTTTCTCTCCAGAGTAGAATTAGTATTAATGGCAGGTGCTCCCGTGTCACACAAAAGGAGGAAGGCAGCAGTTAGCTGAGCTTAAGGACTAAGACAGCTTGATGTTTTAATAACCGGAGGCAAAAAAACTGGAGTGGCAGCAGACCTCCAGCTTTCATAGCATGAATGAAGGTTTTATTCAAAACCCTTGATGTACTTGCAAGGGAAGACTTTGAAATATTTAAAATGTTTTCTCGGGGTTAAAAGAAGGATTAAACTGTTCAATATTACATGAAAGCACCACACCTGCCCCACATACCGTCCAACACGCTTGTGGTCGCTGCGTCCTTCTGAAGCCTCCCACGTTCTTGGGAAGGAGGTGGTGGCATCCAGGAGGCCTCCAGCTGCACAACTTGCTGCCTACAGATGGCAAAAGATGGAGGAATAAGAATTAAATGAACTAACACAAAGGTGGGGATTTGGAGATGGTGTTTGTTGGATGGGAAGTTAAAAGCGGATCGGTTGCTCAGTAAAGCTTCACTAAGGAATTAAAAAAAAGGATTGCTGAGAAAGTTACCAGCCTTCAGTTACCAAGACAGCCTAAATAATCAAGATGGGGATTTCTATCTGGCCAAAATACATTTATTTATGCTCTGATTAATTTGACAGAGGCCAGTACCATGTCATTAAGAGGAAGGCACAACTTCTTTATACAGTGGGAAGAATGAAAACAGTTTCTCAGCTGGGTCAGCCTCTTCTCCAACAGAGATGCAGATTTACACCCCAAAATAGAAAGTTTAACATTTCTTATACAGAAGCTGTATTATTTAGAGCTGTTCAATATTATTTCCAGGTTCCTTGTCTATGGAATAACATGCTATTTCCATATAGGTTAATTCCAGGTAGACTCAGCTATTCAAGACTGGATTCCGGGATTTCTGCTCCCTTGAGTTTTCATATAGACCTACAGGACAAAACCTGAAAGGTTGACTATTAAACACCTGAAATAACAGCAGCAGTCTTCCTTGTCAAGATTTCCTTATGTGTGGAAAGTTAAATACATTTTTGTCCCCTTTCAAAGCCAGAGAGAGGTAAGCTGTGTGTCCTCTTTGTCCCAAGTTAAAGCTGATTGACCTCAGACTGGTGGGAGCAGATAGTTTGGCCTTCCCCAGCTCCCCCCCCAACAGGCATTACAAACCTGGACTCACACAGATCCCATTTTCACCACAAATAATGCAATTTCAGTTCAGATGACAGCAGTTGTTCCCAACTGTATCTTGCCAAAGGTTGAACTTTCAGGACCAAACCAGAAAGAGGAGGAGGGGGCCCAGTACAAACACCTACAGTTCTCCTGCACAGAAAGATCAACAAGTTCATTTTTATTGAGCACTGGAATTAAAAAAGTAACAGCACTTGGTCGATTTGAAACTAAAAATCAAGACTTATTTTTACTTATGCAAGGATCACTAAAAACAACTTGGTTGAAAGCAAGGTGTAGCCTTTCTTGTTGCTTCTGCTCACCAAAAAGATGGAGGTCCCAGAAGCTACAGCTGCACCCAACACAAAATTCCTCTGAACACCCCAGCTCAGGGGAGGGGTTTGATGCTCTGGGTGTTGGGATTTGTCTTTCTGGCTATCAGGGTCTGCAGTGACCATGGGCTGCTCTCCCTGCACATCCCACTGTCAGGTTCCCACTCGTCCTCCTACCAGCACCATTAAAGGGAGAATTAAGCAAAGGTTGCAATGTTTTTCCTGACTGACATTTGAAACCATTTACAATTCATACAAACAAGCCAGCTACCATCCAGGCAGGCCAAACGTTTGGTTTCAGACCCATCCTGATGGTCTGTACTGCCAAGAAGCTCCCAGTGAGTCCTGAGCACCACCAAGACCTCCAACCCCATCCACTGGCTCAGTCCCCCACCCCTTTCCAAGGTGGGAAATAGTTTGAAAAACCATTGAAGCATCTGCTTCAATCCCAACAGCTCCACAGGGACTGAGCCCAGCTCCAAAAGAAGCTATTTCTAAGAGATTTGTTTCACGTACCTGAAATTTTAACACCTGAGTGTGAAATGAGAGGAAACCATCACCATCACCACCACAAACATTGTACTGGAGGACAAACCCACTATTTTTAAAGAAGGCGTTTTGGGTGGTGGAGCACAACCCTCCCCAGCTAGCAGCTAAATATGAAATCCAGCTTGGCTGGGAGTGAAACCCAGTGAAAAGATCCAGTGTGTGCTGGCACTGGGTGCTAGGGCAGTGCTTGGAATAACTAGAGAAGAAAAATCAGGACTATTTCAGCTTCTCACCAACTGCTCCTAGGAGTGCACCAGGGACCTGCCTGGATGAGGAGAGAGGAGGAGTACCTCTCAGAGGAAAACTTTTTCTGGAATTCTCCATTTTACAATCAACTGGGACTAAGCAAAAGGGAAAAGCAAGAGATTCCCTTTTCATTATACAATCAGCTCAAAGTAGCAGAAATTCATAAAAGAACCTTTGCTGGCTTCAGTCTCATCCTTGAGCCCATGCACGTTTGCAGTCCCTGCAGCTCTCCTGCTCCTCCCAAGGAAGAGCAGCCAAACCAGGGAGCTTCAGCAATCCCTGCAAGTCAGAACAGGCTGGGAATTTATTTCTAGCAAAGTTTGCCTCCAAGTGTTGGTTTCTATTAGCACTAAAATGTCCTGAGAATAAGAAGTTCCCCTCCACAGCCTGTGTCCTGCCCCCTTTCCTGTTGATCCCTGCCTTATTCCCACTGCTAAAAGAGATATTGCACCTGGGAGAAGGTGTGATATTCAGCCTTGCTCCAGTCCTGCTGGTTTTCCCATCAGAGGGTCAGATAAAAAAGCTTTGCAGGTCTCCCTAAAGTCAAGCAAGAATCATTATCCCCCCCACACCATGGGGAAACAACAGGGGTCAGTAAAAAAACATCAACTCAATGACATATTTATTGTACAATTCAGAAAGAAACCCTGAGTTACCAGCTGTAGAACAAAGTTAAATTAAAAAAAAAGAAGATGGTTTAATTTGTAGGTTCCTGCTGAAAGAAAGGAAACCCCAAAATGGTAAAAGCAGCAGCCAGAAACAGACCAAAGTCTCAGCTTTGCTGAGAAAAAGGTTCCATTGATGGGGGGAACAAGAAGATGGGAGAGCAGAGGGATGGCAGGAGCCAAACCTGGTGTGCTGGGCATTTAAGGGGGTGTTTGGAATACCAGTGGTTTATTTTCTTCAGAAAACTGCTGGCTGGGCTGAGGGAAGGCAGGAGAGGAAAAGATGGGGTCTGAAAAATCGGCCTTACACTTTGGACACACACATACAAAAAGGGAAGGGGAGGGATGTCCTTCAGAACCATGAGTGCTGCTGGCTGGGAGTCTGTAGGGTTGGCTTTGGGAAGGACAAGGCCAAAGGCTCATGGGAGAAAAAATCCCAAAGCCTGAACCCCCAAAATTCCATCTGCAATGGTGTTGGAGAGGATCAAGTCCAAGAAATGCTGGAGCTACAACAAATACCTGGCCCTACACAGGACAGGATGAATCAGAGCTGCTTTTTAGTGCCACTTGCCATCAGTTATACATTCTAGTTCTCATATACACAGCTGGATGTCTTTAAAAAGTGACAATTTACACTTCAAAAAAGTTTTACAGTGAAGTTGTCTTGGCAAAGATCAGTCCACACAAGGAGGAGCCAGTCTTTCAGAAACAGGAAGGCACTTGGCCTTTGGAGAAGTCCTCAAGGGAGCTCCTGTGCAGGCATTGCCCACCCTGTCTCCTGTCCCCCATCCTCTGTAGGTGTGCAAAGTCTGGTGTGCCTGCAGCCCCAAACCAGCTTCACAGGGTGGTGGAAGGAAGTTTCTTCACCCTTCTCTGGGCCAGAATGGAAGATTCGATGGGCTTGAGCTGGGGGCTGGGCTTGGAGCTGTTCAGTGCAGAGTAGGTGGCAGCCATCGCCCCCTTGGAGAGAAGGCAGGAGAAGTCATGTAGGGGGAGGAGGAGTATTTCAGATTCACAGCTTTACAGGGAGCCTGAAGCACCTTTTTTTCCAACCCCCCCCTTTAAATCTCCCTCCCTGACACACCCCTAAAGAACCTCCTTAGGTTTTCCTGCCAAAAGAAACAGCTTGTCTTGTGTTGCCTCCCCTGCCCACACCTCTCACACCACCATTGCCCCACCTGGATTGCTGCTTTCCCAAGGAATGTGAGGAACCAGCCCAGACTTTGTACCTTCACAAGCTGAACATCCTGGTGATTCAGCTGGCTCTGGGGTAAGCTGTCCTTCTGGGTGATCCAGGGGTGCTGCAGGACCTGCTTGGCTGTCAGGCGCTGGTGAGGATCTACGTGAAGCATCTTTGATACCAGATCCTAAGGGCATCATTTGGAATGTTAGACTTGAGAAGATTTTCATACTTTAAATGCAAAAATACCACCTGGCTGCCCCCAAATCAGGATTGAAATGCAAAGGCCAAGCTTAAAGTCCCCAGACATCAATCTCCTTTTGTACAAAATGCTTTTGGTGGGGCCTGGGAAGGGGAACACAGCAGCAAACCCTGACATGGGTCAAGCACGAGGTTGGTGTTGCACAAAATATTCACAGCCAGAGCTAAAACAAAGCAGGGAGAGGCTACTGGGGAGAGATGCATAGGGAAGGAGCTACACTGCTGATTTTCTCCTCTCTCTCCTGCACTCCCTCCCCAGCCTGCTTTAAACTTCCCTCATACCAAACTGGATGTGCTTGACCCCAAGCCCTCAATTTAACACAGGCAAATATTGATTTATAAAGAAATTTTATAAGGGCATGTAGTGATAGGACAAGGGGTGACGGCTTTAAACTAGAAGAAGAATTAGGTTGGACACGAGGAAAAAATTCTTTGATGTGAGGGTGCTGAGCCCCTGCCCCAGGCTGCCCCATCCCTGGCAGTGTCCAAGGTTGGATGGGGCTTGGAGCAGCCTGGGCTGGTGGGAGGTGTCCCTGCCCATGGCAGGGGGGGCACTGGGTGGGCTTTAAGGTCCCTTCACACCCAAACCAGTCTGGGATTCTGATTCTGTCATCAAACTGTACCTTGGCCATGTCAGAAATAGTGTCCCAATTGCCTCCACTGATGGAGAACTTCCCCCCACCTATCCGGGTCAAGATCTCTTCTGGAGTGTCACTGGGCCCATTTGCAAAGGGAGTGCAGCTTGGGAGAGAAAAGAGATTGGATTTACTGTGCTGTAACCAGGGAGCACCCCCAGGTAGCAGCAACCATCAAAGAGAGGTCCAGCTGTCAGCAGGGAGTGTGTCTCAGAGCAAGGTGGTGACAGCCTCAGCTGCTGCCTTCCAGCCAGCCAGAGGCACTCACCCTGCCAGCATCGTGTACAGCAGAACTCCCAAGCTCCAGATGTCACAGCCCTCATCATAGCCTTGGCGTTTTAGTACCTGAACAGAATAAAAGGAAAGAAAAATAAGAATAAGTGTGCTTGGTTCTTGTTGAGGTCGCTTCAGCTCCTGAAGAGCAGCTTGTCTCCAGCAAGCAGTCTGGATGGAAAGCTCCTCCAGCACTGCTGAGCTGCAGGGAATTGGACTAAAGATCAGGACTTAAATCAGACTGTGGCTTCATGGAGAAAAAGAAACCCTCAGGCACATCAAAAATAAAGGGAGCCAGGAGCCATGTTGCAGTGTGGTGACATTGCACACGTGCTCTGTGGTGTGCCTGCACTTTATCATTTTTCTGCATCAAGAACTGAGTGGAAAATCATCCCACTTCTTTTAACAGGTCAGTTAATGAGCAAAAAAACCCTAGGAAACCCCTGGGGTTTTACAGTCTGAGTCCCCTAAGCAGAGCCTCCTGTCAGGGCAGGACAAACTGGAGAACTCCACTTAAGATCCCAAATTTCTTCTTTCTACAAGTAGTATTTCCACAATTGTCTCTTCCAGGACAGTTTTCCAGAGCAGGAGAACCTGTGCAGAGGGAGACCACAGGCTGGGGAGGGATGGGAGAGCTACTGGAGGGTCCCACCTCAGTAAGGTGCTTACCTCAGGTGCCACAAAGTTTGCTGTGTAACAAGGGGTCATGAGGAGACCATTCTCAGCCCTCAGCTGCTTGGCAAAGCCAAAGTCACAAATCCGAATGCTTTCAGGGTTTCCTGACTCATCCACGTAGAGAATGTTGCTGGGTTTCAAATCTCTGTGGACCACCTGTGGAGCAAAGAAAGCTTTGGGCTCACACCCCAAGAGGAGATAGGTCCTGAAGCTACATCAGGACACACAACCCCTGCTCCGGCCCCGGATCTGGCTTGGCAAGACAGCCAAGAAATAGTAGTCCTGACAGTTACTCCTGGGAGGAAAGGGAGAGTAGTGCAATGCCAGGGCTTCATGGGAAAACAGGTGTAACCATACTCACCCCTTGGGAATGCAGATACTCCACAGTTTTACAGATCGTGTGCAGGACCGAACTGGCTTCCCTCTCTGAGAAGAATTTCTGCCTGAGGATTTTATCCAGCAGCTCCCCTCCCCTCATCAGCTCGGTCACCAGGTACACGTATTTCCCATCATCATACACCTACAAAGCAAACGTGGAGGGGATTAACCAGAAAAGTGCTTCCAGAGCTTCCCTTTTGTACTCCTAGCACCAAGAGGGGAAGCAGCAACGTGGAGGTGGGACTGGGGCTGCTTGCCCACACCCCAGAGCAGGGCATTGGTTCTGCCCCCTCCTTTGCTTCCTAAACCAAAACACAGGGATGTCAAATTCAGGTTCCACTCACATCTTTCAAGGTGATGATGTTTGGGTGCTGCCCATACCGCAGGAGGATTTCGATTTCCTCCGAAGGGTCTCGCTTGCCCTTGTCAATAACCTGTGAGAGCACAGACAAACATCAGCAACCCAGGGGAGTATTTGGAGCCCTGCAGACAACCTGTGCCATACCCACTCCCTGCCCCTTCAGCAAAAAACTCTAGAAATCCCCGACTTGCTTCAGCAAAACTCCAAGCCCCAAGGTTTTACATTTGGCTTATTTGCTGAGCAGTTACATCCCTGGCACAAAAACTATCAGCTTAGGCCACACATAAGCAAGGAAAACTATTTCATCCCTGGCTGTTATTTTGGTCATCGTGGGGATGAGCAGCAATCTACCAGGGGAGTGGAGTTCTGATGGAAATGTCAGACCTTGACTGCATACTCCATGTTGGTAGCTTTGTGAATGCAGCGTTTACACACGGAGTAGGAGCCGGAGCCGATTGCCTCCTTCACCACGTAGCCATCACTGAGCTGGAGGTTCTTGCCATGCAGCTGCTGCAAGAGGAGAGTTCAGAGGAAGGTTCAGGGAAAGGTTTGTGCAACACAAGGAGTTAACTGCAACCCAGAGTGAGCTGACAGGCTGCTGGCAGCTGCATCCCACAGCTTCTCCTCCCGGCTGGGGACAGGGAGGAAAAGAGAACGAGGCAGATGTAGGTCAGTGGGACAACCCTGCAGCTAGCAGGGAATGGTTTGGTGGCACCTTTCAACCCAGGGGATCTACACAGACTTCCTGCTAGCATTGGTCCACCTGGGGAGGGGAAAGCAAACAAAGCTCACGTCACTGCAGTGACTGTCACTGTGTGACAGTCAATAAAAATGAGACTAACAGGATGCAAGAATGACCTTGTTTTGTCTTGTGTAAGTTGGAATTACCAAATAACCCATGGGGCAGATGGTCCATCAACCTGGTTTTGGGTGGGATGTCACTTTCTTCCTTCATGGCATACCAGAAGCGTGGTGTTGCTGAAGATTGTTTGGATACACCAGAGGTAGTGAGATTTCCATGTGTGTGTGTGGGTGTTTTGCTGTTATTCTGATATTAAAAGGATTGCTCAGTTCCTTGTTGAGACCTTGGATGATTTGTTGTTTCTTTTACATTTCTCTTCCGTTTTAGGATGTAAACAGCAGTAAGAGTAAGGACACAGCCCTGTAGCACAGCAGGTGTAGATATGATGTGTTAAGATTGAAGGGAATGTTCCCTGTGAGCCCCTGGCCCAGGTTGCCCCCAGAAGCTGTGGCTGCCCCATCCCTGGCAGTGTCCAAGGTTGGATGGGGCTTGGAGCAGCCTGGGCTGGGGGAGGTGTCCCTGCCCATGGCAGGGGGGGCACTGGGGGGGATTTAAGGTCCCTTCCAACCAAAACTTGTCTGGGATTCTAGAGAACAACACTGCCTCTGGCACCCCATTCACTCTGTTCTGGACAGACCCAAGCTGGGCTGTTACTGCCCCTACTCCATACCTGCACCACTGAATGCAGAGGTGATGGGGCAGGTTTCACTTTGCCATCCTCCATCAAACCCGTGGCCACGAAACTGAAGCCTCGGAAGAGTTGATGGGCACCTGCACTGGGGGGGATGCCTGGGGAATCTGCAACAGGACATGACAGACAGCTTGGAGAGGGACAGTCCTGCAGAAGCACAGCCCTTCCCCTTGCTGCCCAGAAGCTACAGCCCCTCTTAGGGTTAACTGTGACCAGAACAACATCACACAGCACCCATCTTGCCCCATAACACCCTGTGTGTCTATGGACCCAACACCTCCCCAGGACTGCAACAGAATCCCAATTGTTCCAGTTGGAAAAGACCTTTGAGGTCATCCAGTCCAATCATTAACACAACTCCACTGAGACCACCCCCAGCCCATGTCCCTCAGCACCACATCTCCAGGGCTCTGAAACCCCTCCAGGGATGATGGGGACTCCAGCCCTGCCCTGGGCAGCCTGGGCCAGGCCCTGACAACCCTTGCCAGGGAGAAATTCTTCCCCAGCTCCAACCTAAACCTCCCCTGGCACAACTTGAGCTGTGCCAAAAGTTCCTCTTGTCCCATCCCTTGTTCCTTGGGAGCAGAGCCCGACCCCCCCTGGCTCCAACCTCCTCTTAGGGGGTGTCAGAGAGCCAGAAGCTCTCCCCTCAGCCTCCTCTGCTCCAGGAGCAGCACCCTCAGCACCCTCAGCTGCTCCTGGGCAGATTTCTGCTCCAGACCCTTCCCCAGCTCCATTCCCCTTCTCTGGACTTGAGTGCTGCCAGCTCCAGAGGGTTGGCAAACCAAGGAGGCAAAGCTTGCCCTGCTGCCACCACCCAAGCAGTGTTAACCCCTAAGGTGTCACTGCACACAGGGAACTTTGGCTTTCAATGAATACCCCCAAACCTTTTGGTGTCCGTGAGGTAAATTCTGTGTCAAAATAAAAGGTGTCATCAGGCTGGCCCACTGCAGGCTTGAAGGGGGGGCTGATTTCCCTGCGGTACAGCTTCTGCAAAACAAAGAGAACTCTGAAGTTCTCCAGCAGGTGAAGGTTCTCAGAGGGTGTGAAGGGTTGCCAGGAACAAGAAGAGATTTTGTGAAACCAGAAACAGCTCTGTGGCTTAGCACTGAACTGCAGCTCAGTGGTCTGAGGGAAGACTTTGTGGCCAGTGGATTGCTTCTGAGGCAGCTTGTGGAGAAATTATTCAAATTCAAACATATATTAAATCAAGGGGAAAAAAACACCCCAACTTTCTAAATGCAACTTGGCCCACTCTAAAGCACTATCTATAAAGTATTTTTGTTGCCAGGTTCCTCCACCTCCTCCTAACTCACATCAAGGCTTTGCTGATCCATCTCCTGGGACAGCCAGAGGAGATGTCTTAGGAGGATGTTAGTTTCAAGGCACTCCCATAAATAGCTTTTAAAAATTGCTGCTTGAAGTAAAAATCTGAAATAAGCATTGCTGGATGTTCAGTCCAGCAGCTTGCTGAATGCCTTAAAAGCATTGGAAGATTGATCTTCAAAATCCTTTACCAAGTAATGGAAAACAGGGAAGAAACAAAATCACGAGGTAAAGCAGGGAGTTGGCCAAAAACAATTGGAAAATGCTGGCTGAGTTATCACCCTGCTTCTCTGTACTAAACAAAATACGTCCTGCCAGAAATGTTTCCTTGACTCATCCTTACTTTGTGCAAGACAATCCTGGTTGTGCCAAACCCCAATTAAAACCTGCACCTTACTGTTGAGAGATGAATAAAGTCAACACAAGTTGAGATCATCAGCAACCGGGGGATCAAACAGTTATTCATGTGGTAAAAAGAGTTTTAGTTTTAGGAAGAATTATTAGAACAGCTGGAAACAGGGCCTGGTGGCTCTCCAGAGCTGGTGACCTGCAAGCATCCTGATGGTGCACAGGCACAGAGAAGCTGTGGCTGCCCCATCCCTGGCAGTGTCCAAGGTTGGATGGGGCTTGGAGCACTCTGGGCAGGTGGGAGGTGTCCCTGGCCATGGCAGGGGGGGCACTGGGGGGGATTTAAGGTCCCTTCCCACCCAAACCATTCCATGATGACTCTTCTGATTGCTGCAGGGAGAAGAGCTGCATTGCTGGTGCTGAGCAGTGTAAGAATTTGCTGTTAGAATCCTGATACTCACATTCCAGTCAATGGTAGAGTAGAAAGGATGACGTTTAATCTCTTCTGCCCCATCTGGTCCAGAACCTGAAAAATGCACCCATGGTATGTGCTGCATTAAATCAGAACCACTGACAAAACCAGGTATGAGGGGGAACCTGACTGCAAGGAACTGAGCTTATTTCCCAAGCACAAGTGTGAACAGACTGCTGACCCAGGGGGGTGTGAGAAGCCCTGATACTGCATCAGGTGTATTCAGAAACCAAGAGAAAAAAACCCATAAAATGTCTTACCTAATCGGTTGCCTGGATTCCTTTTGAAGAGAGCCCGCAGGAGGCTCTGGGCCTCAGAGCTCAGGAACTGTGGCATGCCCAGCTTTGCTCTGCAGAGGAAGTTGTGCAATCAGGTGAAGGTTTCAAGAAGTCAACCCACAAGCCAACTGCAGCACCTCCACCCCCTGAAGTCCAATCATCCCCTTGGCATTTACACTGCACCCTTCAAACCAACTGTTGCTACAAAACCTCTTGCAGCAGTGCCATGAGGCTGCAAGAACCTTCAAATTGCATCACAGAGAAGGAGAAGCTCCTAAGCAGGAGGGGAATGGAGTTCGGGAAGGGTCTGGAGCAGAAATCTGCCCAGGAGCAGCTGAGGGTGCTGAGGGTGCTGCTCCTGGAGCAGAGGAGGCTGAGGGGAGAGCTTCTGGCTCTCTGACACCCCCTGAGAGGAGGTTGGAGCCAGGGGGGGTCGGGCTCTGCTCCCAAGGAACAAGGGATGGGACAAGAGGAACTTTTGGCACACCTCAAGTTGTGCCAGGGGAGGTTTAGGTTGGAGCTGGGGAAGAATTTCTCCCTGGCAAGGGTTGTCAGGGCCTGGCCCAGGCTGCCCAGGGCAGGGCTGGAGTCCCCATCATCCCTGGAGGGGTTTCAGAGCCCTGGAGATGTGGAGCTGAGGGACATGGGCTGGGGGTGGTCTGGGCAGTGCTGGGGAAATGGTTGAGCTTGATGATTTTAAAGATCTTTTCCAAGCCAAATGATTCCATGATTCCATACATACATGAAAGAGAAACTCCTCTTACTTGAGGATGAGGGTCATCGTCTCCTTACGATCCTTCCCCTGGAAGGGCAGTGAGCCAGTGAGCATTTCAAACTGGAAGGGGAGGAGAAGAGGGGAAGGTGACTCATCTGAGGCTGGCACAGATCCCTTTATCTGCACTTTTATCTCAGAGCTGATCCAAGCTAGCAAAAAGCTTGCAAGGGATCGAAAGGTTCTAAAGAGAGCAGACATCATCTATTTGCAGGAGAAGTTTGTTTCCTGCAGCAGGAACTTGTTGGAGCCATTGCCTGCTCCTGCAGGAGCCTTTGGACTCGGCAACCACCAGATGGTGGCACCAGATCTGCACAGATATGGACACCCCAGCACTAGGGCCAAGATGCACACCACAGGCAGGACACCCCAGTGCTCACTGGGACAAGAACCTCAAAAGCTCTACCTCCTCAAGCAACAGCTCCTGGCTGGATGCTGGGAGCACATCTCCGGGTCACACCTGCCAGGCAAGACCTGCAGAGTCACCTCAGGAGTTTTTAGAGCTGCTGGGACCCTGCTAACTGGGTACATACCATTAACACCCCATAGGACCACCAGTCTGCACTGTGAGAGTGGCCCTGGCGGTTCACAACTTCTGGGGCCATGTACTCCACTGTCCCACAGAAGGAGTAGGCTTTCTTCTCATGGTCTATTGCCTCCTTACTCAAGCCAAAATCTAGACAAGAGAAAAACTATCAGCCTGCACCCCAGGTGCTCTGAGCAACCAGGACAGAGCAGAGAAGCTCCTTGTTCCCAGAACCAACATGCTGGAGCACAAGGCTTTTGGGGAGTCCCTTACCTGTGAGTTTGATGTGTCCTTCTTCATCCAAGAGGATGCTGCAGCGTGAATGAAAAACACAAGTTGTTACTATCTGGAGTAAGGGCTGGTCAGCAGAAGCACACACACAGCAGGGGCTGGTCCCAGATGCTCCCTGAATCCAGACCTGGAAGTTTTCTGTTCCTTCTCCCAGTGCTTTACGCTCTGTCACCACAACATGAGTGGGACAAGGAGCAGCTCCCTTCTCTTTACACCTCAGCTTCACACCGAACACAGCAACCCCCATGGCTTACACCACCTTTGATCCCCCACACGCCCCAGGTCAGAACACCTGAGCCATGCAGCAGGCAAAGCCCAGCCTGGTGCCTTTTCCTTCCACAGGCTCTCAATTGTATAGAGCTGGAGTGTGTCAAGGATTACAGCTTAGAAATGTGCTGCCCACGTGGTGCCTCCATGGCTGATGTCAGGAGCCCCATCAGGAGACACTGAGACACAGAGGTGATGGAAGTCCCATCCCTGGAAGTTTTTATGGTCAGGTTGGATTTGGGCTCTGAGCATCCTGAGTTGTGGGAGGGGTCCCTGCCCATGGCAGGGGGGTTGGAACTGGATAAGTTTAATTAAGGGTGCCTTCCGACCCTGAAAATTCTGTAGTTCTATGATCTATTGGTGTTGCCACCTTCCCTCTGTCGGGCCTTGGGGCAGTGCTGGGCTCTGGGGTTGGGGACTGAGCTGAGGGAGGTGGCTCCCTGCTGCACACACTTCTCTGGTTTGAGATCCCTGTAGATGATTCCCAGGCTGTGCAAATGGTCGAGCCCCAGGGCCAGCTCTGCCAGGTAGAACTTCACATCCTCCTCAGTGAACATGACCTGCAGGGACAGGGGGGGAAACAGCCAGGTGATGGGACAATGCCAGCAGCAGGGCCACCTCCACTGCACCCACGCAAGACTTTTCACACCCATGCTGCTCCTCCTGGCTGCCTCACACCCAACTCTCCCTGGTTTCACCCACTACCCTGAAGTATCAGTGAAGCAGCAACACCAAAAAAACACCTGGGGCTGCTAAGCAGCAGACAGGTTTGAAAAAACCTCCTCATTCACATTGACCAGATTATGCTCCCAGTTGTCTTCACCTCCCACAACCTCTCCTCACCCCTCCCATTCCCTGCCCTGGCCCCATCCCAGTGAGGAAAAGCAAAACAGCTCTGGTTTCATCCTGAACAGGATGCTCAGCAGAAGCTGCTGCAGAGGTGGGACCTGCCTGCCATGCTACTGCTGCTTTCCCACCAGAGGACAGGGCCCCTGAACCATCCTCTCCTGTTGCCAACTCAGGGCTAGCAGCAGCTGGGAGGTTGTATCCACCCCTCTCAAAAGACTTTGCAAGGGACAACCCTTTCTCCAGGCCGTTAAACCCCTGATAAACCAAGAACCTCAGCAGCCACTGAGATGCCAGAGCATACCCACCTCTTTGGAAAGCCGAGTGAAAAGGTCACCTCCTCTGAGGAAATCCAAGATGAGATAGAGCTTCCCCTCTGTCTGGAATGCTGAAACACAAACCAGAGCAGGAATCAGCCCCCTCCACCCAGGGCAGGCTCCATGGGGTTACATCAATCACTTAAATTCCAAGAGCTCCAGCTGGGCAGAAGCCCTGGGTGGTTACTCAGTTAAACAAAGGTAGAGCTGATGATCTGGGCTGAAGGATGCCCTGGCCATGAGGCTGAAATGGGATTCAGTGTTATAATTCCCAAGGATCTGATGTTTAACCCTCTTCTCCTGGTCTACATTCTGTTCCCCATTCGATCTCGAGTGGGGTATGGGACCAAAGCCCCTTCCAGGACAGGATTTGTGTTACAGAGGTTGTGAAGGCTCCAGAGCAGCACAGCCAGAGGGACACAATGCTCCAGCCCTCCTCTCCATCCCAGGTATCTCCAGAAGCCTGTTATGGCCCATGAGAGCTCTCAGCATCCTCCAAGCAGCTGTTGCTGGATCCCTCAATGCTTGCTGACCTGCTTGTGTTATCTTCATTGCATTTAGAAGGGATCAGTGTGTGTTCCAGCCTGCAGCCCCTCTCTCAGTGTCCCAACTTAACTCCACACTCACCATAGTGGAGTTTCACTACGAAGGGATGGTTTACATCAGCCAGGATGTCCCTTTCTATCTTTGTCCTCAGTCGGTCACGCACTGTGGGAGGAGACAGGGACAGCTCAGACACTGGAGAAGGCACAGAGTACCCTGGGGTCAGCCTTGCCCAGGCCTTGAGCCAGATATTTTCCCACCTCCAGAACTGCAACCAGGGTCTTTTATAGATGAAAAAGAGGTTGCTTGGCTGAGGTGAAGACACTTCTCTTTCACCCATACCACCCTGGGGCCAGCAGTGACTGCTGCAACGTTTCCCCCCATGCACCTTAGGACATAGAGGAGAAGAACATCACAGGAGGAGTCTCCTACCTTTCAATGTTGCCTTCTTGAGCACTTTCATGGCATAGAGGTGGTTGCTGTCTGGTGGTGTTATTTTTCTCACCAAGAAAACCTGAGGCAGAAGAGCACCACATTAGCCAAGCAGTAACCATGAGCAGGAGGAGCTGGATGCCTCCCAAAGCAGCAAACCTCGGGGCAACCCAAAGCAGCTGCCCATGGAGTCCATCCACAGATGCACCCTGAGCTCTTGTGAAGGTTTTCAAGGAAAAGGCTGGGTGTAGACATCTCCAGCCATTAGGGGTTGGTCCCCTGCATTCTCCAGCCCCTGCTCACTCCTGCAGCTCCCGTGAGGCTGAGGCTGATGCCTGGGAGCTGGGATGTGAAGCACCAAAGCTTTGATGTACGACCAAGCCTCCTGGTGATGGGCTGCTCTGACAGCCAGATCCATTCCTTAGTATCCAGCTCCTGCATCCTCTCTGGGTTTTACCTCCTTCCCTTCCTCAATGCCCTTTTCTACCTTTAGGTTTTAGGCAGCTTCAAAGATAGAACACCTTTCTTTTGGTGTGTTTGCAGCACAGAGTTGTACAGCCCCTTGCTGTGATTGATGGGAGGTTGATTTACTGTGTGAGCAGAGGGTCTGTAAGAGACCTTGAGTATTTACAAGTAGAAATAGGTAAGAGTTACAGGTGACTTCCCCCTTCACAGAAGGGAAACTGAACCATAAACAGGGGCCAAACCCAGAGGCACACAGCATCCTTTCTGCTAAGAGAGAAACAGAGGAGAGTCCTCCAAATCCTGACTTCATCTGGCAGGAAGCAGGACCTGGAGGGAATCCCTCTGCCCTGTGGGAGAGCTGCAGGAGGTCCTTCTGCCCTGGAGGACATCTGCATCTGTGAGAAGGATACTACTCCTTTCTCTTGGTCATCTGAAAAAAGAATTACAAGGGAGCTTTGGACACCCAGGCTGGCCCTTAGGAGAAGGCTGCCTTCCAGAACAGAAGTAATCAGTTGGATTCTCACAGTCTGGTGGGAATCAGGAATATGGTTTTGTGGGATTCAGACTCCATCATCATCAGAATCGGGTATCTGATGTGACGTAGGACAAAATGAACTTACCTTGCCAAAAGAGCCCTGGCCCAGCACCTTCAGGAGCTCAAACTGGGATGGATCAGCTTTCTCAGAGCCTTCCTTCACATGGTGTGTGATGTTGATTTCTTTCACAACACCTTCACCCTGAAAAAAGAGAGGACAGGGTTGACTGAGAACATATTCCTGAGCAAGGGAGAGCCTTCTGGGATTAAGGACTGGGGATGGTAGCTACAGACTCCCAAGAACCACATCTGAAAGAACCATAGAAACTGGTGCTTGTGACAGGTATCCAACATGTGGAATAAAAAAAGTGAAGGGTTGGCTCCCACCACCAGCCCTGTGCTCTCCTCAGAGCCTCCCCTCCTCGTGCTGCAGGGGTTGCATTTCTTTGAACTGTGTTTCAGAAGAATGCTTGAAAAGCACCTTCCTTCTAAAAGGCACCGGTGGCAAACCCAGGAGTGTTTTGTGTCACAATTTAAAAAAAAAAACAACCAAAAACCCACAACAGAAAAATAAGGCACTGTTGTCAAAACAGGGCCAGGGCTGGCAAAAATCAGACATGTTGGAGCCCATCTGCTCAGCAATCTGAGCAGCTCTGCAACATAAGTCTTAGTGCCTCTTCAGCACATACAGATGATGCTCTAACAGACTCCAGCCTTCAAGAAGATTGAGGGGAAGCCAAGGTCTCTGGCACATGTTTTGTTGAAAACACTTTCTTTTACTTAAAAAAAATAAATAAAGAAGGAAAAGAAATTTAATTGATGGGATCTAGAATGAATTTGTCACCCAGGAAGCCAGGGCAGAAGCAGCCAAGCACAGCCCCAGGGGTGATGCTCAGACATCTTCTTCCCCCAGCAAACCTCATCCATGCCCCTGGTGCACAAAGCTCAGAGTTCAGCTCAACAGAAGCACCTTGTGCTGCTTCCTGTTTGCATCTCAAATATAAAGAGATTTTTTTTTATACTACCTGTTGTCCAGCTGTGCTTCTCTGCTTCTCTTGAAGCCAAGAGATCTGTGCAGAGGTTTCCTCTGAACTCAACCTGCTCCAGCCTCTCTCCTGGATGAGCCTGGACTCAACTTCACAATGTTACAGACATGAATCCTCCTCAAGCCAGGAATCCCTTGGATTTTTACATCTCACAAGGGCAAGCCCAGGCTCCTCTGCACTTTGTTCCCATGTTATCCTGCATTAGATGTGGTCTGGTTGCTATCTGGACCTGAAGGCCAGCATTTATGTTCCAAAGGACATGAAACTCAGCTGCTCCCTGATCCCCAGGGCAGATGTGACCATCAGAAAGCTGCAACTCGAATTTTTCCCCTTGCAGAGCTGGGGAGGGGGAGAGGAAAAAATCAGTTTTGTTTTCTAGAAGCATTCAGGTCCTTGGGTCTGGAACCCACAGAACCACAGCAGCTTTTAAAAACAACAGGAACCAAGTTTCAGCTTCTGCCTCTCCTCTGCCACCCAGGCTCCTCCCCAACCTCCCAGCAGCTTTTTGGGGAGGGTGGCCTTGCCTGCTGCCCACAGATGTGGTTGCCCGCCTGCCCTGAGCACCCTTCCCTTCCCTTCCTGCTCTCAGGCTTGGTTTTTCTCCAAAGGAAGCTTTGTTTCCACATTGGCAGCTTTGCTCTCAAGATCCTGCATTATCCAGACAGACCCAGCAGGGAAGGCCACGTTCTCATGGTCCAGCTTTCCCCCTGGAGCTCCATCCTGCTATCTGTTGCTCTCAGCAAGCACAGCCAAGAAAGCTTTTCTAATCCCTGTAACAAGTGTTTGTGCTCCAGATGACCTCCCAGCTGCCACCTTACACTTCTGCCATGGTTTGGAGGCTTAGTCCTGGCAGGAACCTGCTGGTGAGGAACAGCTTCCCACTGCCAGCCAAAAGCTTGAGCAAGCATCAGCCAGGAGGGCTCCTCCTCTGAGTCCTTCATGTTCTTCAGCTCTCCAGAAAGACCTGGGATGGGACCAGTGGAAGCTGTAGGCTTTTTCCCTCCCTCTCATCTTGATAAAAACACTAGAAACCAGGTGTACAGAGGACCAACACTTCAGAATCCCAGACAGGGTTGGAAGGGACCTTAAAGATCATCTCATCCCAATCCTCCTGCATGGAGAGGGCCAGTGCCCCCTTGCCCAGGTTGCTCTTCAGGAAAGAAGATCTGCAATGAACTCCTGTATCCACTTCTGAGCCATGTGCCCACATCCTTCTGCCACAGCTCTCCAGGATTTTCAGAGCTGGGGGAAATTCTTCACCTCGGCCAAGAGCCAGAGCTGATGTGTTTACCTCTGAGGGGCTGCAGCAGTGACCTGAGATGGGCAGAGATCTGCACACCCAACCTGCCAGCCAGACCTCTACCCCCCCCCCCCCCCACCACACACACTTTGATTAAAAGTGCCACCAGCAGAGACACTGCTGACAGAAAAGCTCTGAGATGCCACTTGGCTTCTTGCTGCCACAAGGGAGGTTTCTTCCCATGGCTTCATCTCACAACTGAAAAGCCAGATCCCTGGAGATCAGCTCCTACAGCCTGTTCAGCAACACACCAGAACAAGTCTCCAGCTCAAAAGCCCTGTGTGCCACCAGGCTGCACCACAAACAAGCTTTGCTTCCACCCAGTTTCATCCAAAGGCACCAGGAAACAAACCCTTCCCAAAGGCAGAGAGAAGAAAAGCAAACCAGTCTGCTCTCAACAGCCACCCAAAGCATCACCCCACCTGGAGGAGCATCCAACAGGAGAAGCAGAGCAAGCAAGGGCAGTACTGACCAGGGTGGGGAGTGGACTGGGGGCTGGCAGGGCTTGGTGGCAGGGCTTGGCCCGGGGTCTCCTCTGCAGCCAGAGCATCACCAACGTGCAGATACGGGGAAGTTTGGGGTCCCTCTCCATCCTCCTGTCCCCATCACCAACACACAGCCCCTGGAACTGCAACCCCCACCAGCTCCTGGGGAAGCAGGGATGGGTTCAAGCACCAGTGGCTCCAAAAAATGCACTGATGGCTCCAAAAAGTGCTCTGGTGGCTTCAAAGGAGCATGGATGGGTTCCAAGGAAGAACAGATGAGTCCAAGGAAGCACTGATGGGGTCTTGGGAAAGCACCGGTAACTCCAAAGATGCACTGATGGCTCCAAAGATGCACAGATGGGTCCTGGGGAAGAACAAATGGGTCCAAGGAAGTAGAGATGGGTCCTGGGGATCAGGGAGGCTCCTGTGGCTGCATGGCAACCCCACATGAGGGGGGAAACCCCACAACTTGAGGCTGCTGGATGAAGATGCAGGTGGTTACAGCCCAGCTGGCAGATGCGCAGTGGAGACAAGAAACTTGGTCACATGGAGGAAGGTTCAGGATCTTGCTCCCCAGCAACAGCACTTGTGGTTGGGGCTTTTGTTTTTTTTCTTAGTTTTGCTTTTAAAAAAAAAAACAATCTCACAGCTCCTTGTTCACCTTTGGGGTCCCTGGTTCAGACAAGATGCTGGCAGAAAACACACACAGAGTAAAGTGACTTCTTCCTAGAGCTGCTTCAATCCCATGCAAGGTTGGGAGCCTTGGAGGTATTTCCAGCTGGGGGAATATTCCTAGAAGCCACTTAATTCTTTGCAAAGGAAGAGAAAAACTCCTGAACAATCCCCCAGAAGCCTGACACCTCCTGGGAAAGCTGCACAACTCTCACATTGGCACAGGGCTGCTGGGTCACCCATGATTGGGGGTCAGGGTCCATAAGTCCCAGGGGAAATCTGGCATTGCTAGGATTTCCATTTTATGCTGAAGATAAAGAATCCTTACAGTGGATGTTGGAGTTACCTAAGAGCCACCCTGAGAAGTTCCACACTAAGTATTTTTAAGAACATTTCCAGTGCAGATAGCATCTGCCCCCCCCTGCTGCTGGGGCTCACTGGCAGGACAGAGCAGAGATATTTTGATGGCTCATTCTGCCTCCTCCCCCTCTGACTTTTCCATCAAGTCAGGACAGATGTTTTCTGTAGCAAGACCCCAGAGATACAGGTAAGAAAGAAACCCCTTGAAATGAGTCAACAGACACCCAGGTGATGACAAAGAACCCCAAAGCTGACTCCTGCAGCCCTCCTGAGAGTACAAAGTAAGAAAAGAGGATCTTGGACCCAGAGACACCACTCATGACTGCTTGGCCTCCTCTGCCCCCAGAACTTGCTCTTTGGGAACTGAAAATGAAAGAACCAAATGACTTAACACCAGTGAGGCAGCTGGCCCCAGCTCCACCTCAGCAGCTGCAAAGGTCCAAAGGTGCCAGCATGAAAGAGGTGCTGAGCACAAGTTCCCCAGGAGACTCAGCTCATCCTGACACATCCTTCCTTCAGCCCCAGTCCCAGTGAAGCAGAAAGTGTGCCCAAAATGTGCTGTCCAAGGCTGAGCATCACCTCTTCTGAGGAGCAGTGCAGGATGCAGCCAGGCAGCAGCTCTCTGCAGGTGGGCCTGGCAGGATCTGATAAACTCTGTCCCCAACCCTTCTGCAAGTTGTCTTTTTTTCTTTTGCACTCAGTCTGAGGAGAGCAGCCTGAAAAAAGCCATCAAAAACCACAGCCACGACCCATGCTGCCCCAGCACCCTGAGAAGCTCAGAAAGCCACAGGAGACACAAGTGACAGCAGGAAAAGGGGGTTGGTGTGGGGAGGAAGGAGGAAGAGGAAGTCAAGTCCAGGATGTCATGTGAGGAATAGCTGGTTCCTGGACCCACAGTCCCACCTGGCTGGGGGGAAGGAGGGAGCAGTGGAAACGTTTGGTTTGCAGTGAGGTCCCTGGGAGTTCTGCTCAGCCCCTCACCCACAAAATGTGGGACAAAATGTGAATTAAATGCATGAGTCTCCTCGAGGTGTGCATCTGCAGCAGGGTCTTACCTTGTCTGCTGAGTCCTCCAGGTCTTTCTCTATCCAGGTGATGTCTGATTTTGCCTGCAGGACAATAAATGAGTGTCAGCACAGAGGGGCTGTGAAGCTCCACTGAAGTTTTCCCAAGGAACTTGTTGAGTGAGACCAGAAGAGCTGGATACAGCCAGTGGTGCTGGTGTCCCACCACCTCCTGCTCCTCAGGATGGGATTCTGAGCTGTTCTGGTGGCTCCAGGAGAGCAACTGGAGCTGGGAAAGGCTTTGATGGGTGGTGGAGAAGGACAGGGAGCTGGGTCGTGGTCATCTGTGTTCCCCAAGAAGCAGAACACCACTGCCAAGGCCAGAGAATTGATCTCTGGCAGGGCTGATTTTAAAAATCTGCATCAGATTTTTACTCTCAGCTACACCTGGACAAACTCCAAAAGCATCTGATCTGGTGTCCTGGCTTTGCAGGGACCTTGGGCAGCCCCATGGCATTAGAATGGTCCAGGACAGTGGTGGAATCCCCATCCCTGGAGGCATTTAAAAGGCATTTGGACCTGGTCCTTAAGGACAGGGTTTAGTAGTTGACTGTGGTGTCAGTCAAAAGTTGGACTGGATGATCCTGATCTCTTCCAACCTTAACACCAGCTGCTCTGAGAAAGCAGAGCCTTAGAAACTGCAGCTTCTGGTGCCTTGGGGGCCAGATACAATTCTGGGAATCCTGCAGAGGGAGAGATGCAGAAGCATACAAAGGGAGCTGAGACACACACACAGTTATCTATCACACCCAGGGACTCTTTCATCTTCTGGTGGTTTTTTTTTTGGTTTGTTTTCTTTTTTTAGACAACAAGCCAACTTTGAATTGAAAAATCACCCCTCAAAAAAACCAAAACCAGATTTGAAACATTTCCTCCAACAGGTTCAAGTATTTGGCCGGGGATAAAATTCATATGACTGCAGAGAGCAGGGATCTGAAGGAGCCTTGAGCTGTGACTTCTCCAGTGCCTTTCCCAGCAGTTTGTCAGCACCACAGAGCCCTTTGGTACCAGCAATATCAACCAGGTGGGGCAAAGTGACCTGAAAGTAGGACAGGAGATAGGGAGAGGCCAGAGCAGGAAAAGCAAACCCTGAGGGGAGGGAGGAGCTGCCTGAAAAGAGTGAGATTAGTTAAAGCTTAACTGATTTTTAGCTCCGGAAGGAGTGAATCAGATTGAAGGGGCCCTTGCAGTCACCTCCTCCTCATCCTCCCCCTCCATCCTGCTGCCCTGGCTGGATGCTCAGGGGCTGGGAGAAGGTGGCTGTCCCTCTGCCACCATGGGAAGCAGATACCTGGGTGACACATCTACCAAAAGCAGAACCAAACCCCTTCCTGAGTGCCCAAAAGTGACCACACAAACCTCAGGAGTTCCCTCCACACCCCAGGCATCAACACCCACCCACAGGGAAACCAACCCCTTCCTCACAGCTCCCACCAGCCAGCAGACACCAAGCCTGGGATGGGGATGGATTGATTTCTCTCCCACAGGCAGGGATCTCTCTGCAGATCCTCACCCTCCCAGCCATCCTCTGACCCCCACCTCAGGGGTGGTTGGGTTGACACAGATTCCTGAACCCCTGGGAAATGAAATTTGCTGCTCCTGGAAAATCAAAGGACCCCCTTGGCCACCAGCCAAGGGTTGAGCTGAGAGGAGGAGACAACTTCTGAACCTCCCAATGTCACCTTCCATCGACACAGATGGCTTTTGTCATCCTAGATCAGAGGCTGGGGCCATACCTGCAGGTTGTTGTTTTATTTTCTCCCCTAACATCACGTTCAAAACACAAGTCCCTCTTTCCTACTTTCCCCCCCAGCTTTTTTTTTTTTTTTTTTTTTTTAGGAAGGATTTTACAAGCCAGAAGCCAAGAGACAGGTTTGTTTTTGCTGGCGTTTTGTCACTTTGCTGGTTGAGACAGTCACATCGAAATGCAAAAGGAAAAAAAGAAAAAAAAAAAAAAAAAAAAAGCCCTGCAAGAGCTAGAAACAGATTACACTCTTGGCATTTCGCTTCCTATTCATCAACAACTAAGCAGAAGCTGTTTTAATTTCTGTTGCTTCAACACATGCTCTGGTCCCAAAACACTCCCAAAATTCTGGCAGCACCCAGGAGAGCCGCTTCTTAGAAAGCAGTTTTACAGAAATGCCTTTTCCACAGGAGAAGTTAAGACTGGACAAGGAATGACTCTCCAAGCTCAGGCAATTCCCTCAGCTCCTCCTGTCCTGTAGAACAGACAGCAGAGTCCTATGGGCAGAGCAGATATTTTATCAGCCAGACACTTGCCTCCCGGATCCTTGGTTTGCTGCGGAACAGGAGCCTCAGCATCTCCAAAGCTTTCAGCTGTTAGTCTCCCATACTTTGCAAGGTGGCTTCTTCTGAACTTTAGAGCACCCCGCTGCACCCAACCCTTCCACGAGAACCCCCAGGGTAGTAGTGACATCACTGGGATGTATTTTGGGAGTTTCTGCTGAAAGGAAACTGTGGTTTCATATGGGGAAATCGCATTGTGTGGCCACGGCTGCACAGCACCAGCAGGCAAAGAAAAAACACTGAGGGGCTTGATGGGTGCTTAGGCATGGCTCTTTCCATCAGCAAATCTCACCAGGTTTTTCAAGAGGATCAGCATACATCCCCCTGTATGGCACAGCCAGGAAAACAGGCAGAGAAAGAGCAATTTCAGTCCCTACAGGGGGAAGCAATAAGTGATGTAGAGGCTGGGCAGCTTTCTGCCCCAAAGTTATGCAGCCTTGCCTCTGAGCAACACAAATGCTGAGTCCAACACAAATTTCACCGTGTAGGAGCAGCTGAATTGCAGGTCTACAGGGAAGGGGTTGGAGAAGGCAACACATAAACCAAAGGAAGCTGTGGTGCAGGCAGCTGCATGCTAAGGAGCAAGCTGGGAGAGACACGTGGGCATCCTGAGTGAGTTTGATGCCTTTAGGGGAGAACAAAGATGCTTCTAAGCCTTACTCCGTGTTTCTGAAAAGCCAAAATGTTGGCTCCTGGGAAGAGCAAGGTGCTGCTGTCTGAGCAGCTGGGTGCTGGCACTGGAGTGCCAAGACCCAGCTATAAACTCTGCCTGAACCTGCTGACCTTGGCATGACAGTCCTAGGAGGGACAAGCCCCAAAATCTGGGCACAGACAGTTCTCAGGGCCTGGTTTAAAGATGCTGGGTCAGCAAACAAGTCCCAGCATCAGCTCCATAAAGCAGGAGATTTGCCACCCCTATGGATGTGCATCAGAATAATCCTTTGCCTCCTGCCAGTATCCAGTTACATCCCAGCAAGCACTGGGAATGGCACTGGGAAGGAAGGCTCAGGGTTTCATCAACAGGAAGGTGATGGTGTGAAGATCTCAGAGCAGCTGTTATCACCTCAATGTGTTTCAGCACTCAACAGGTGCCTCTGTGCCAGACCAAAGGGATGTCCCAACAGGGGTCTCAGAGCCCTCCCAGCACAGGCTGCTCTTGGCCTCAGGAATGGCAGCTTCATGCTCCTGAGCTTCTGCATCAAGTTATTTCATGCAACCTCCTCCAGAGCAACAACCCCCCTGCAGGGCAGCATCTCCTGCTCAGAGGGAGCTAGAAATAAAATGGGAAGCAAGAGATGCCACAGCTTTGCAGAGGAAGTGAGTTGGCTTTTTGCTGTTGTAAAGAGCAGAGAGAGGTAAAGACTGCTCTGTCTGGAACATTTGTTTGTTGCTTTTTTTTTTTTTTCTTTTTTAAAGTGATGGTTCTCAAAAAGGGGAACAAACAAATGAAAGAAACCTCCCCAGCCACTGCCTGCCCTCCTGCAAAGGCCTTATTTAGGCAAGGCTGATGGTTGGTCTCCTTTGCAACCAAAGAACTGGCCAAACCCACGTCCTTTTGTCACTACTTCCTTGGTGCATCACCATGGTGCTCCTGGAAGCCCCCAGAATTGACCCCAGCCTGAGAAATCCTGAGGGACACTCATCTCTTCTCTCTTGGGCAAAGACAGCAAAGCAAAGGGCTGCAGCTTGAGCTACTGACATCTGAACGGAGCACAGAGAGAGGATTGGATCTGTTTGGAGGGGAGGGATGGAGGGAAGGGAGCTGTTTCAGAGGAAGTGCTGCCCACAGCACTGAGTCCCCTGTACCTACAGCTATGAGCTCGCTCTGCTGCCATCCCCTGACTTCCAGGAAAGCAGAGTGGGTGATGCCAGATACCCCCAAGGAAACCTGCCCTCTGAGGGACACCTTGCCAAAGGTCTGAAAATGCTCTGCAGACCTCCTGGGAGCTGAGAAATGTCACCCTGTACCTGTGTGCTGGGCACAGCCTGCAGGAGGGGGGGTCCCTGTGTCAGCCACCAAGAGCAAGAGCCAGGAGGTGATGCTGCAGTGGGTGTAGCAGGAAGGGAGATGTCTCCTGGCTTGCCACTCCCCATGGCTTCCAAAAGAAGTTGAAAACTGCTGTTAAAAACTGTTTTCAACCGTGCAGTCAAGCAGAAGGTTTTGTGAGATTCTACCCATTTCATTCAATTGCTGTGGTAATAAAAAAAAGCCAAAACAAACAAACCCAACCAAAGCAAACCTCCTCAGAAAATGCAAGTTTATCACTGTCCCACTGCAGGGATGGGACAGGCTGTGTCACCCCAAAGGGAGCCCAGGGGACCCTGCCAGCCCAACCACTGCTCCCCCTCAAGCAAACTCCAGCAGGTGGCACTCAGGGCATCTTTAAAGTAAAAATGTGTTCCTGTTCTGGAACAAGAAGGTGAGAGCCAAAAGGATCCATTTCATCAACACCCATTTCATCAACAGCTCTCCTAAACCAGGGGGGATCTAGGATTTGGTTGAGGGTTAAGATGTTTCCTCAAGCAAAGCCTGAGACTGAAGAAGGAGAAGGCAGAAGGTGACCTCAGAGCTCCAAGAGAAGCCCTTCTGCTTCACAGCATCCTTTGTGACCTGTTGTAACCTGACTCATTTAACCAGAAGCACCAAAATATCTGCTTTATAGGTACCCTGTGGGATGGAGAGAGGAAGGAGGCTCAGGCACAAGCGTCCTCCTTGCAGTCCCTGTTCTCTTCCCTGCTCCTGGCTCTCTCCAGGGGGCATTTTGACACCAGGTCCTGCAAGACTTCTTATTTAAAAAAAAAATTAAAAAGTTAAGTAAAATCTCTCCACCCTTTCAAAGCACTACAAGCCACAGCTGGTCAGGATCAGCTGACAATGAGCATTTTGGGCTCAAGACACAAGCTCAGGCAAAACATCTTCCCAAATCCCAGTGAGACTTCCCTCTGCAGCCTGCACAAAGCTGCAGGAGAAGCTCTGGCAACCTCCAGGACTTTGCACCCGGTGAACCAGAGATGCTGCAGGAGAGGAAAACACCTTGAGCTGCCAGGAGATAAGGAACTACTTAATTAGGCAGTTTTTACAGAACAAATTAGTCTCCCATTTAGAAAGCACAGAAGGCTCCTACCCCCACTTCCTGCAGCCCCACGCACATTTCCCAGCAGGGAGGAAAGGTCCACTCAGCAAATTCAGAGCAACTTGTGCTTTGATGGTGGTAAAAACCAAGATACCACAGCCCAAGGTTTTTGAAACAAAGAACATCACTCTTGGGAACCACCATGAAAGCACTGTCCTCCATCAGAGCACGGTGCAGTTCTCCTGCTTTCAATGCAGAAGATGCAGACTCTTTCTAACTGAGTTAGAAAACATAAGGCTGGTTTCAGAATGAGACCTAGAGCTTGTTTGCTGCCCCTGGAGTTACTGTGGGATGTGGAAACTATTCTCTATCAGAGGAACACAGGAATTCCATACTCCTCCCACAGCATACAAGCTGCCGGCGCTTTTCAGGTCGCAAAACACATGAAGTTTTCTCAGGACTTGGGAGAACCTTTGCTTAGTACCTACCAAGGTTAGGGGGACTAACCCAGCTCTCTGCCACCTTCAGGAAGGACACATGTGCAAGAGGCACTGAGCAAGAAGTGAGCTCTGCTTTTCAGGGAGACTCTGAACTTCATCAGTGTTAAACCAAACCAAAACCAAAACGCATCCAGAACGCCCCCTGAGGGGGTGCAGGATGGGCACCCACCACAGTAAAGCTCAATTTCTCATTTAATACTTGTAGCAAACACAGTGGCAAACAGAGGCTGTCCCCTCTGTGGCTCAGCCTCCCAAACATCCCAGTACAGGAGTTCAGTCACCCTGACCACCAGGGATAAGATATTTTGCCCTGTTGCCTCTGAGATATGAAAAATGCTGGTTTAAGGATATTTTTTTTTTTATTTGCTCTATGCCTGTGGGAACCCCTGGGTTCTCCTTCCAGTGCTGCTGCACACAGGAGTGACCCCAAAGGCCACCACTGACCTGTCCTGGTGTGGAGCCATCTCCCTTCTGGAAGCAGTCACTGCACCTTCCTGATCCAGATCCACTGCACCTTCCTGATCCTGATCCCCTGCACCTTCCTGATCCAGATCCTCTGCACCTTCCTGATCCAGATCCTCTGCACCTTCCTGATCCCCTGCACCTTCCTGAGCCACAACCAGGCCAGTCTCAGCTCTCTTGTTAAATACACCAAACAGTGAGGAAAGCACACAGAGAGTGGATTTTCCTAAGGGAAAAGGTTCTGGACAAGGCACAAGTCCTCAGGGAACAGCTGGAACTCCTCCCTGGATGATTCCCAGCCTTCCCCAGCCCCCAGCAGGCAGCAGAGTGCAACCAGGGGGAAAAAAAGTGATTGCAGCTTCAGCTGGAGCTATGGAAGGAATTCACTGCTCATGTCAAAATCAGACTTTGGCTTCCAAATCAAGCTGGGACTTGGAAAGCTGCAGGAGCTGCCAAGGGATTGCTGGAGTGTGCAGGAAGAGTCCTGAGCTGGTACTTGAGCCAGGTGTGGAGCCAGTGACCTCCCAATAAACCCAGTCATGGGAGCTCAAAGCTCCCAGTTGTCCTGGTGGCATGCTCCAGGGTGCCAAGCCTACTCAGATCTCTTGAAAAGACAAATGTGAATTCTTTGGTTTGAGCTCTTGGTGGTCCTCTTCAGCACCAACCTCTGCTGCTGGCCCTGGCACAGAGGGAGCTGCCACCACCCTGTCCCTAGAGGTGATGGCTCTAACATCCCTCTGGAGCTCTGTCCTTGCTCACATTTCCTTGTGGGTCCACAAAGACCTTGACCTCAGCAATCCTGTGCCCTTGGCTGCCCAGCTGAGACAGTCAGGAGAAACCCAGCTGAGGAAGATGCCAGACACTGCTGTGGGCTCAGCAGCTCCCTTAGCTCCGATGAGGAGATGGATGCCACTGGTTTCCTCCTGGTAAAGCATACAATAAAAGATATTTTTTTTTTTTTCTCCCTAGTAAAAGAGGCTTTCTGGAGACAGAGCTTGAGTTTCTACTAACCCACAAGGGGGATGGAAATGGAAGAGAAGAAACTGGAGCTGTTTTGATGGGTCAGCACATGTGGGAGGGCTGCTCCAGCACTGCTCGCCAGCTCTGCAGACTCTGCTGCATTCCTCCTGTGCAAGTCCTGTAAGCTGACCCCTCTTCAATTATTCATTAGAGTCTGCAGCTCAGAGACTCTGCTCCTCAAACAGCCATTTATTTCTTGGGGTTTTTTTTCTTTTCTTTTTTAAGAGCTCAGGAGCTTGCTGCTAACCATCTCCTGGCCTTGCCAAGGACAAGGAGCAAACACTCCGGCAGGAGCAAGCCAGGCAGCTGTCAGGCATGACACTAAAACCCAACCTGCTTGATGACTCCAACTGACAAGCCAGAGCAGCCAGTTTAGACCAAGAGCTTTACCCCAGACACCCTGAGCATGGTGAAGGTTGAAAGAGAAGTGATGGCTGCAGCCCTGCAGGTTCCCAGGCAGCATTGTGCCATGTTCGAGGTGTTCTGATCCCACTGGGTCATCCCAAGTCCCGCCCAGCAGAGAAAAGATGAGCTGAGGTACCTCTCTCCTCCTGAATTCCAGTTTTCCACTTGTTAGGGAGAGCAGCAGCAGCCCTGCCAACACACCAGGTGCTTCACTCCAGAGTGTTTCACTTGTTTGGATTTAAACTCCTTCATGCTAAGAGGCTGCTGTTGCAGTGGTGTCCAGCACTGATGAGAACCACAGCACTGGACCTGTCTCCTGCCAACCAGGTTTGCCCTCAGCCTGGAGCTGGAGGTCCTGAGCAATGCTGACAGCACACACTGAGAGCCCTGCAAACCCTGGGCACACAGGACTTGGATCTTTGGTGGCCAGCAGGTCTTGGCTGACACTTTTCTTCTTCCCCAGCCCTGATGAGAAGGCACTTCAAGCTTCCCCTCTAAGCACCCACTCAGGGATGCAGCTCCAGAGGACACAAGTGTCAGTGGGTGTTCTGGTAGCCTTCAGCAAGGGGCACATCCCAGCTGGTGGGAGCAGAGCAAGCCCCTGCTCCTGTCTCAAAGGTGCAGAGCAGAGCTGGAATGAGCAGGTTACTCATTCACTTCCCCAGCTCTCCCTGCACACTGTGATTATCACCCAAGAACAAGCTGCTCGGCACTCACAGCATCACCTCCAGAGCGAGTGGGCACACTCAGCACTGCAAATCCACTCCTCTGCTCTTCATTATGAAGTGATTTCATTAATTGGGTGTTGTACTTCCCTGCATAATTCCTCGCACTTGGCACCTCTGGGGAGCATGAGTTTGCCCCTCAGCCAAGCTGGCTGCAAAACCCCAATTACAGGAGGTTCTGTTTTTTTCTGCTGAATTCAAGCCCTCTGTTGCTGCTCCCCAGCAGAACAAGGATCAACCTTCAGCCTCCCAGATAATTAACATCTAAAGAACATAGGAGAGAAGGAGGTTCATTATCTACAGAGCAATGCAGTGTGCTGCCCATTAGCTCCTGGGGCAGAGCAGCTTTGGAGATCAAGGCAAGAGACCTGAGCAGCACAGAGATGCAGCTAAGGTCAACCCAAGACTGCCACAAGAGATGCTTCTCCTGGTGTCAGCCCAAGGTGTGACAAAGGAAACAGAAAGGGAAGAAAGGAAGCTCTGAAATGGAGCAGGTACCAGGAGAGCTGTCCTGCTCCTCTAGCACCACCACAACTGTGAAAGCTCTTCTGAGCTTCTCTGCTCAGCATCCTGCAGATGCTGTGCCAAAACCTTGCACCAACTGTGCTGCTACAGAACCAAGAGCCCAACTTCTTCCAAAAGCCAACATCAAATTTAAGCAGAGCCAAACACCACCAGAGAGGAGAGGAAAAGAAAAGAGTAATCCTTGTACCTCTCTTTGCCAAGGCTGGATTAGCAACCTGGTCTGAAGGACTGCCTGCCAGATTGCCAACTCTTACAGCAGGAGCAGAATGAGAACATCCAGATGAGCAAGGACTGGGGCATGAGCAATCTAGGACTGTGCTAGGTAGTGGCAGGAGTGGGTTTGGCTTGGAATTCCTACGGAATGCTGTTGGGACAGCCCTGACTGCAGACCCAGGTTCCTTTCCTTGTGCTCATGTGAAGGGTGGCAGACAGCTCTCTGCCCAACTTGTAGGATCTTGCCAGCATCTCCAAGATACTCAGATAAACACACCAAGGCACAATGCTTGCAGGGACTTGTGTACCACACTTGTTCTTTCAAAGCTGGGAACCCATGCAGGAATAAAAGCCACAAGAAGTTGTGAAATGCACCAGCTCTCCTCAGTAGGAAGCTTGAGGAGCTGCAAAGGTGGTTAGAAACCAGGAGATCACAACCTGCCTGGTCCAAATCATCCCCTCACTACCCCTGCACTGACCATTTTATCGTGTTTCATGCCCAAAGACCCTCATGTGCAACAAGAGGTGAGAACATTAATCTCATGCTACCAGTTCTGAAGTTGCCAACTCTTTTGAGGAACTCTTGGGATATCCTCCTTTGCAAAGTGTCTTTGGTTATTGCCCAGGCAAGCCACGATTGTACTTTGGCAGCATCCTGCTTACAGGGACAGAGAAGGGACAGCACTTCTGTGGGGATGCAGAGAAATCACTGCAGCTGCTGCTTGAGGCTGTTTTTAGTGGAGATCACAGACTTAGTTACTAAAGAAGAGCAAGCACAAACCTAGACTAAAGGTTTCTCTTCCCCTTACAGCTCTCCACACCCAGCCAGAACAGGAGGGCACTGGAGGAATCCTGAGCAACCTTCAACTTGAGAAGAGCCAAACTCAGATGCTCCCTGAGATGATCTGTCCTGAAGGACACTTCTTTAGTCCTTGCTGTAGGTAGAGCCATTGCCAGAAGCTGCTGCTGCTGTCTACCCTGAAATGAACAGCAACCCACCTTTAAGGTCCCTTCCAACCCAAGCCATTCTGTGATTCTGTGATTTTCAGTGTGCTGCTTACTTCCCCCATCCACAGCATCCCAGAGTGGAAAAGTCTGCCCTGAAGGAATGTGTTTACAGGAGGGATTTTTGGTTGTGCTGGTAGCAAACGTTCCTCATACAAACTTGGAAAAGGCAAGGGAGGTTATTTCAGGAGCATGTAGCAGGGCTCCACGTGTCCAAAAGTTACCCAAAATGGGATTGTCAGACACCACTCACAGGCATTTTGGTCAATGGTGCCTCAAAAAAGTGCAAAGCAGGACATCTACACACAGGACACCTGCACACAGCTCCTGTCATCTCCCTGCTGTGGGATGCCTCACCTGCTGCTTTGCTCCAGCTCCCCAGCTGCCACGAGGACTTCACTTCCCCATCCCACAGAGGGACAGACATAGCAGCAATGGGAACCCCAGATGCTTTTTGGCCTCTATCTCATGGCTTTTCTGTGGGGCTGCATCCACAGGTGGAATCAGGCAGGGTTTGTCTCAGCAATGTCCTTCCAAGAAAATAAAACATCTTCCATTAATTTCAAAGCAACATCCTTTAGCTGCTTTTATGAGAGGGCAGTTTAGCCAAGTGTTTGAAGATGAAAGAGGCAAAGCCTCAAGTCTCGGAAGCTCAGCTGGAATCCAACCAGAAGAGAGATTTTATTTTTTCTCCCCCATGCCAGAGTTTTAGGCACAGTGAAGAACTGTAAAACCCTGATGCTCAGGAGAGGGAAGAGCAGTCTCATTGACCCGAGTTCATCTCACTCAGGCCAGATTATTTTGCAGGCCACTGGAAAAGTGCCAGTCCAGCAACAGGGACAGAAATGGACAACAGGTAGTTAAGATGGAACAGCAATGCCAGAAGCTCAGCAAGTTCCTGGCAAAGCACTGGCTGAAAAGCAGACAATGGATTTAGGTTTAAATTTTACTAAAAATATGATGGTAACCAACTGGGAAAACAATCCAAGAAGCCCCTGTGGCCCTAAGCACAGACAATGATTCAGAGAAAGAAACTGCTACAGGGCACTTGCTGAGGTTAAGGAACAAGACAAGCTCTTGACAACCTGTTCAGCAAGGTCTCCCAAGCCAAATCAAACATGTTGTGTCATTCTTCATTGTTATAGTATCAGAAACGGAAATCCTGAAAGGCTTATGATTTCAAGGTACTGATATGGCTCTTCTGTCCTGTCTTGCAGGACAGAGAAGTACAGGCACAACTAGGAAATATCCATGGTGGCAACATCAGTCCTTGGTCTTGTACTTGGAGAGGGCTCACGTCAGAGAAATCAATCCTCCAACATCATGGTGCTCATGTGTGGGGTAGGAAGAGCTTTAGGTGGCTGAAGATGATCCAGCAGATTAAGATCCTTGCCCAAACCATGGGAGACAGCAGCTCAGTTCCCTCTACCATTCCTTGCTGATGTCCAAAGGGGACACAGGGGACAACATGACCAAAGTGAAGCTTCTCCCAGCTCCATCAAGGCAAGAGAATAAACAGATACCAGGTATTTCAGCAAGAGCAGCGGTGCCAAAACCAGCAAATACTCCTGTACTGCTCATCCCATCTGGCAAGATCCCAACACAGAGAAGGGTGTAAACACAGCACTGAAACACCCTGGGAGTTTGTGCTTCTCTGCTGCTGCCTCCAGTCCATCTCCTGTGTGCTGGACTGAGAGGGCTCTTTGGGAAACTTTCCAGACACGTTTGATGACCAAAGGGATGAGAAGACATATCTGTTTCTCTTCCCCTACTCCAGTCCCTCACACTGCCACACATACTCATCCAGATTACAAAGCAGCAGCTTACAGGATTTAAAAATAGCTGTCCCTGACCCAAAGGCAGCTCCCACCCCACACACAGCTCAGAGAGATGGCAGAGAAAGAACCCCAGAGCCTTTTTACCTTGGCCGGAGGATTCCCACCTTCTTCTGGAGCAACCTGCCCATTCTGCAAAGGAAGAGAACTTGCCATTAGCACACGCCAGGCATGGGATAGCTCCTCACCCCCCTCTTTATAAAGGCTGTTGGCTTTGAGAGCCCTTCACACAGAACAGAGAGGGGAGGATGCCACTTTTGGGCATGGTACAAGACAGCTGAACACTCCCCATGCACCACAGGCATACTTTCTGCCAAGGAAAATTAAAAAAAAAACAACCCAAAACATGTTTAAAGAAAAGTCTGTTGTTCCAACTCTCCACACACCTCCCAGCTGAAACTGAGGCTGCTCATACACTGACCACCACTCGTGGGGCAAAGGGCCCCCTGGCACTCCTCAGGTGGGGTCCCCAGGGTGGTGGGTGCAGGGGTCCTACCCTCACCAGCAGGAGCTGCAGAAACAGTTCCAGGGACACAGCCCTGTGCACCTCAAGCAGGGGAGATGAACACAAGCAGTCAGGGGGTGCAGCTAACACCCATTTCGCCAGGACATTGGCTTTAATATGAACAGTTATCAGTCAGTTGTTACCCTGATACCACTGCAGGAAATCTGCCCTGCCTGCTGGGCTCCAGGCCACCTTGACCCAGCAAACCCAGCTCTGTACAAAGTCACAGCTGGTGGTGGCCAGGGCCACCCGGAGCAGCACTGCCTGGTCCTGCTGGGCACTGAACCAAAGCTGTAGCAGGTTCAGCCCTGCACCTTGCCTGGAGACAGAGTGGGAGCAGAAGCAGGTCAGACTTACTTAGAGACAGATAAGCAGAGCAGGGTAAGCACACACAAAAGGTTTTCTACAGACTGTGGAGACAAACAAGGGCAAGATTTTGCTTTGACATCTATTTGTGCTACTGTCTCAAGGCTCCAAACAGCATGGAATTCCTCTGTCTCTCTGAAAGAACAAGGCAAATTTATTCACTTTCCTTCAGGTGTTGTGGTCCAAAAGCAGAGTTGCAATGCAATTGTATCCCAGGCTCGGGTGCCCAGTTGAATGTCTGGGGTTTAGAGCCTCCCAGGAATTGAACACAACGTGAGCTCCTTCCCTGGAGAAGCAGGGAGATATCAACCTGACCTCTGGATTACACTATCCCTCTCTCCCCCTGGGGCCAAATTGAAGTTACTGCCTTTTAACACAAACCAAAATTTGTAACAGTTGATCATGAATGAGTCTCAGGGCTGCTGAGAAAATCTCCTTTTAATGCTGCACTCGCTTTCTACAACATTCCCTGGGTCCTTCCAGGTTCACACTCTTCTGCTTCCCATAGGAGGTCATCACTGCTGCCTTTAGACCCCTTGGAGACCTGCTTCTGGATAGCTCATGTTAAAAGGTGTAAAGAACTAAATTTAAGCACAAGTTCAGTTTTCAGATACTTCAAATCCACAGACAACAGTCCAGAGATCTTTGAATTTAGGACTCTGTCCTCTCACTTGCAGCACCTCACAGAACAGCTCTGTCCCACCACCACTTCAGACTGTGTCTCATCAGCTCCTTATCTCAAGGAACACCTATCCTACCTGCTGCTGCTGACAGAAATCCATCCCACCTGGGGATAGAAGGGAAATAGAAAGAAAGAGACTGATACCCCGTTTCCTAGGCACAAAGGTCCATGGTCTGAGATGGATGAAGCTTGTGATGAAACAGTCACTTTCTCAAGCTGACAAAAGGCAGATGCACGAGGAGAGAATCACAGCATTTAGAGCCAAGTGCTTCCCTTCTACCCCAGAGCAGAAGCAGTGCTTATTCCCTCACGTGGAATTCAAAAGCCATTTGCAAGCATCCAAGATGGAAACAGCCACAGCTCCAGCCTCCTCCTCACCTCCCGAGACAAAATGCAGCCGTGCACCACGCCACAAGGAGAGCTCAAACAGTTTGTGGGTTTCTTCCTTTGATATTTGTGTTTTTAAAACACTTTATTCCTGCCCTCTCCCTGCACAGTGTGTAGCGGGTGCACGTGTGTTTGTCTCCATGCCGGGTACCCTGTTAAGACACATTGTTCTTGGGGACAGAGCCTCCTAAATGTCCTACTCCAAGAGCATCCCCGAAGATTTCCTGGCAGGCAGCACCCAGGCAATAGCTGCTGCAGGAGAGGCACAGCTCCTTCCTCTGGGTGCCCAGGGCACTGAGGAGCTGATGGAGATGGTGGCAGAGCAGGGTTTGGGCCACCAAGAAGGCAATGGTGTGAGCTTCTCTGGGCAGCAGCCTCTTCCCTGCAGCTTTCCTGCCAGAGCTGCAGAAATGGGGATTATGGAGCTAAACTGATGGCACGTGGAGTGACAGCCTGGCAGTGAGGGCACCTCTGGGAGAGTGACAGCTAAAATTGTCCAAGGGAGAATGCAAAAAACCCTTCTGCACACATGTTGCTCTAATAAGTTTGCTTAACAGCATGCGCAAAATGTATACTGGGAAACGAGTGCATTCAGTTACACAACTGCCAGCCTGGCTGAATTTGGGAGATATTTATCTTAGGACATCTTGCATTTTCAATCCCTTTAATTCCACATAATCTGCAGCACGGGGAGCAATTTACAGAACATGCCAGTGCTGCTCTGATCTGAAATCAGGACAAGTCACATCTTTGGCAGGACCTTGCTCACTCCTGCTGCCATCCAGGGTTGCAGCTCTATAGTTAGCATCATCAGCACACGCCATCCCAGATTATCCACAGCTTTGAAAAGCAGCCTGCTGCTATTTCTGGGCCTCTAGGCTTTGACTAGTCACTTTTGAGATGCCCATTTACACCACAAGAAGGTACCAGGTACCCAGAGATGCTCCTTTACCCAACTTTGATGAACCCTGAAGCATTCCAGCAGGAAGGAGTGGGGGAAGAAACCCAAAACTAGCTTCTGCTAGTTTTGACACAAGAACAAGCCATTTTTATTAGTAAGTGGAATTTGTGGATCTTGCCTATTGCAGCTCAGAGAAAGGAAATTATTCTGCAAAACTTAATTTCAAAAAAACCCCACCTAGCCCAAAGAGACTGAGGAGTCCCTGCACAAAGTGTATCAAAGACAGAAGTCACTTGGCTTCCTCCCCTATCTCTTGATAATTGTTTTATGCATTGTTCAGCTAAGATGCTTGAAAAGATAGTTCTTCCTGAACAGTTCCTGCTAAGTAAAGTGTGATACATACATAGAGGCCACAATAATTAGCTTGAAGTGGCTGGGTTTGGCGTAATCCCACATCAGTTGTGTTGCTGTATGTTTGTGTAGCAAGACAAGAATTTAAAGAAGGGCCCAGAGCTGATGACAGCATCCATCACTTGGGCAATGAAGTCATTTGACTCCACTCTATCACTTCCACTCTGCCCCAGCCAGGCTTTCCTGCTAGGTGAGCAATATTCTGAATAATATAAGCAAAGAGAAAAGGGAAAAAAAACACCCCCAAAAAAGTTATGAATTTAGCTGAGCCCCCAGGACAGAGGGATTTAAACCTCCTGTAAAGGGTCAGTTCAAGTTCCCACTGTCACCCACTCCTGGGTGTTTCCCCAGCACAGCTCTAGGCTGAGCTCTGGTGGGCCAGGACAAGGGGCACCAGTTGTAACCTGTTCCCAGCTAAAGTTGGCCAGCACTCCTAGAGCATAGTGGAAAAAAGAAAACCCAAATCCCTTAACAATAGGACTGAAGCCTCTGTCAGCACGGTGACAGCATCTCTGCTCTGTGACTCAGAAGGCAAAGGTTGGAGGAAGTTGGTTTCCAACCTGGATGGCAGAGATCCCAGGGCAATTTACGTAACTGCAGTTCCAGAAAAGTCTCAGATTCTCAGTGGTGCCACCCTGCCCAGGGGAGGTGAAAACTTTCTCCTTGGGCCCCTACCCTTGGGGAATTTAACCTCTCTCACTGTGCAAAACTCACCCCGTCCGAGCTCAAGTCCCTCTCTGCTGTTTGCAGCTTCGCTGTTGGATCTCAGGGAATCCTCTAAGGTCAGCCCAGGTCAGAGGTGAAAACCATCAGTAAAATTCCCCTCCCTGGAATCAAGGGCATGGATCTGCTCCCCTCAAAAGAAAAGAACTGCTCGAGTCCCACTTGTGATCCTGAGGTGTAAAAAGACTGATCTGCAGAAATGTCACCTGCAAGAGGTTCCTGACCCTGACCTAGAGCTCTGGCCAAGGGAAGACTGGAAAAGGAGACAGCTTGGGAGCCAGAGACAGGCCCTCGGGTTGCAGCTGACAATTAACACCTTAATTACTAATGCAGTGGGGAAAAGAGTGCTGGCTGCTGCTGCTGGGATCTTGGCTGCCAAACACACCCGACCCCCCCAGCTGATTTTGCTCACAGAGATCCCCAGGCACCCGGGAAACCAGGGATTAAGTGGGAAAGGGATCTCCCCCGTGGCACAAACCCCCCTGGGCACAGAGTTCCCTCCCATTAGGAATCTAATTGAGTTTTCTGCCTTTCCAGGCTACTTTCCTTTTTTTTTTTTTTCCTACCAAATCCCTGTCTCCCAGCAATAACCTACACCTCGGCTCAGAGTGCACACGGGGGTTTTAGGAATGGTGCAGGACTTCCCTCCTCTCCCACCTACCAGCACAAAGCCCACCCTGATGACCTCTGCACCCACCACATCTCTGTGCCCCAAGTTTGGCACCCACAGCATGGGCAGACCCTCTGCACAGCATCCCAGCCCCATCAGGGGGGCTCCAGGAGGGTCTGGATGAAAATTAGGAAACTCTCCCCTCTGATCAGCAGCAGAGCACCCTGCTATCACCTCAGCAGTGAGGAAACCTGGTTCCACTCAAGGCTGAGAGCTCTTAAGAGGCAATTTTAAACAGGAATAAGCAAATGTGACTGATTAACCATCCCAATGGCCCGGGGGATGGCAGAATGTGATAGCATCCAATCTAGCCAAAAGAAAAATGGGAAAACACCAAGGGCTGAGTAAAGCACTCGGGATAAAATCCCTACCATCCCTCTGGTTTTCCCAGAGAGCTCCTGCTTCCAATTTGGATGAGAAGATGTTTAACTGAAGAGTGCCAGAGCACACAGAGCCTCAGCTGGCTGCTCTGCACCGGGTGAAAACTGCTCCGAGCTGTCCCTTTATTCTGAAATGGCTGTGATGCAACCCTGCAGATGTGGACAGATGTTGTGCACCGTCCTGCCTCAGAGGTCTGAATAAGGAGAGAAAAAGAGGGAAGCAGGAGGGAAGAGCTGACACAGGGCCAAAAGACACAGGACCTTCATGGGAGTTCGAAACACAGAGAGCAGGTGGGGAGGGGGATAGTGAAAAGCACCCAAATCCACAATATTTATTCCCTGGGCTTTCAGCCAGGACCATTTTCCTCTCTCATGGAACCGTTTGGGTTGGAGAAGCCCTTTGAAGCTCAGCGAGTCCAGCACTGCCAAGCCCACCACGTCCCTGGGCAGCACCACATCTACCCAGCTTTTCCATCCCTCCAGGGATGCTGCCTCCCCCCCTGCCCTGGGCAGTCCTCTTCATGGCTGAGAGAAGATTTAGGAACACGCTGCTGAATAATCAAAGCTTGCAAAAAGCAGGCACGGACCTTGGAAACATCAATGACCGAGCACAGGGGCAGCCCCCCCGCTTCCAAACACAGCCGGGAGCTACTGGAGGGAGAGATGGGGTTTCCTAATATCCCCCCCCCAGCCCCAAGAACCCCCCCTCCAGCCCCTCCACAGCCCTCTAGGACCGGTGGCTCCTTTGTTCAGTGCACACCCCCCCCCCCGCTCACCTCCGTATCCAGATGCACCAGCTCCATATTGGGCCAGGGTTCGGCTAGTTGGGCGAGCGGCATGCTTGCCCGCTGAGGTTGCCCCAAGGGCGAGGGTTTAGGGCAGGAAAAGGGAAAGAGGCGGCGGAGCAGCCGGGGCTCCCTCCCGGGTCGGGCCGGGAGCGGCGGGGAGGAGCGGGGAGGAACGGGGAGGAGCTGGGTCCCGGGGAGGGAACCGGAGGAATCTCCCACAAACGGCGTGTGTGGTGTTTATAAAGGGACAGAGATCAAGAGGTGGGAAAGAAAAGGTTTGAATGGAGAGCTTGAAGCACCTTGCAGTGCCTGAAGGGGCTCCAGGAAAACTGGGGAAGGATGGGAGAAGGGGTGATGGGTTTAAACTGGAAGAGGGGAGATTAAGGTTGGACGTGAGGAAGGAATTCTTCACCCTGAGGATGTTGAGCCCAGGTTGCCCAGAGAAGGGGTGGCTGCCTCATCCCTAGAAATCTTCAAGGTTAGGTTGGATGAGGCTTGGAGCAACCTGGGCTGGTGGGAGGGGGGGAATTTAACCCACCTGGGTTAACCCCCAACCTGGGGGTGGGAATTTAAAGTCTGTTCTAACCCAAACCACTCTGGAATTCTATAGCACACCCATCCCTCTGTGGGAAGTGATCTGCTCCCTGCCAGCTGCACCCTTCCCTTAAGAAAATGAAGATGCAAACACATCTTAAAACTGCTGGTGGGACACAAGGTGAGAGGGGCTCCTCACTGCCTGCTCATGTCTGGCAAAGAGAATCCTCAAGGCACCAAGAATATCAAAAAACTACTAAAAAATACACAGCACCAACTGCCCAACTCTCCTGTGCCTGGGAAGGATATTTTTTTTTCCTCCCTCTAGGAGTGTTCAGCTGTTCCACTGCACACACACTGCTGTATCACCAGGTGAGGAGCTCCCTGACAATTCAGATTTCTGCCTCAAGCAGGAAGCTGCCCTGGGAAATCCAGATTCCAAGTTTGAAATGTGCAGTGAGTCACTGCTCATCCCCCTCCTGTGTGTTTCCCCCCCCTCCTGCCATCCCTACAAAATATGGATTGAAAAACCCTCATCTCTGCCTCTCCACATTGTTTGGAGAGGCTCAGAGGAAAAGGTGCCTCAAGCACAAGTGTTTGCAGCCCAGGGACACCTTCCTCAAATAGGGAAACGTTCTTTTCTACCCATTTTTTACAGCCCCCAAAGCACTACATTCTTATGTTTCATTATAAAAAATCCACCTTTTTAAAAAGGTGCATCACTAGGGGCTGACTTCATCAAGGTGTGGCTGGAAATATTTACTGAGCCTCAGTGAAAGCAGATACAGCTGGGGTTTGCATGCTGAGAGCAGCTGGCCCAGGAACCCAGGCCCTGTGCAGCCCTTGACCTGCTCAGAGAGGGCAGCAAACTCCAAAAAAGCCAAATTAGGACAAAGCCCAGTGCTTTGAAAAATCCCAGTTAATCCTTCCAGCACCTGAAGCTAATCTGTAAATCACCATCAGGACCTGCCTGTGATTTTGGCTTGAGCTGGCCTCTTTTTTTTTTTTTTTTTTTTTTTTTTTTTTTTTGCCTGTTGAGGGAATCAAGTGTAGAAAATTCCCCTGGTGACAGGGACTGTGGGAGCCAAGCCTGGGAACTGCTGTTCTCCAAGTCCTGTGCTGAGAGCCCTGCCCTGTGCTCTGTGTTGGAGCCCCAGATGAAAGCATTAAATAACACAAATCCACCAGCCTGGTACTAACTGAGGTCTTGTTCTAGCCAATTAAACTCATGCCACTTACTGTTGGAGCAAGCTGAAGCAGATCTTGTGGAAGGTTTGTTCATTCAGTTCCAAAGCTCTCTCCATCATTTCCCTCACTGCCTGGGACACGGTGTGCCTGTCTGCTTCCATCCATCCTCCAGCTGCTGCAACCTGCTCCAAATGGCATCAAGAACATGAGGATATCAGCACCAGCATCACATTTTCCTTCTGCTTTGGTAAACACATCTCCCTTCTGCTCCACGGGAGTGTCAGAAAGGGCTGGGGTAGGGATGCAGAGGGGGTGAGGGAAAGATGGTGCTCTCCACATCCTTTCTAGAAGGAGAATAAATCTGTGAACTGCTGTGGTTTAATGCCAGATCCCATGAATGTGACCTTTGGACATGACATCCTGGTGCACTTGGAGCTTTCCGCCTTCCCCCAGAGAATATTTAAGCCCTAATGCCAGGCACAAAGGCCATTTCCTAGCTGGTGACCCACTGAATGCCACCCAAGCTTCCAAGGAGGGTCAGGCATGGAAGTTGGGCAGGATCAGGTGCTGAGCAGTTGCAGGATCAGGTGCTGAGCAGCTAACCCACAGCAGCTGAGGGGTAACTGCAGCCAAGCTGCTCACAAACTCCTGGGAAGCTTCTGACTCCAAGGTCATAACTGTTACCAGAAACATTAATAATAATAATAAAAAATGTTAAAAGTAGAATTAACTTCCTTTGGAGGTGTTGAAAGGTGGCTGTTGCAGAGTGGTAGAGTAAGCAGAGCCTTCATTTTCAAGGTCTGGGTGAAAAGTTAAGAGGCAATACCCAGAGGAACCTTCTGAGCATGGCCTGGTGCAGGTCAGTGAGGGAAGGGAGCCAGGATCCAGGGCTGCTTCCAGCCCCTGGTAGGTCTATTGAGATGCAAAAAGTTCTTCATATTTCACAGCAGAAAGACAAGCAGGCTGACCATGAACTTGACAAAAGACAGGTATTACCAAGCTTTATGGAGCAATGACTTCTTTAGGCTGTAAGGAAAAAGACAGCTCTAAACCCCTGGGTACCACTGCACCTAAATAGAACTAGCAAATTATCCTGCCCACATCTTTCAATAAATCAGTAAATTAAAGATATTGGGGAAACCACCAACAGCTGGTGCATGATTATCCTCTGTATCTCTGCAGTCGCTTAAAGGATAGGAGAGGATTTTGTTGAGGTAGCTCTACAATATCCTCAGAAATTATAGTAACACCCCCAAAAACCCTATGGAATATCACCAGCAGATCAGCAACAATGCTGAGTAGGCAAGCTAAGGTGTCTCACTCCCCAGCTATGGGCTCAAAGAGAAACCATCAATCTTCTTATGAAAAGTGTTATCAGATTGACCTGCCCTCAATTCCTGCACCAGATAATGCTGAATCGGAGTTGATTAACAGAAGGTGAAACATTTCCCACCAGATTGCTGGAAAGTCCAGGGCAGGGTGTCTGGATAAGAGAAATAAGGTACTGGCCTCCCCCAGGGTTTATTTCCTAGTCAAAAGCAGCTGTAAACAGCAGCCCTTAGGCTGAAAGCAGGGTACAAGAAGTACTCTTTGGAGCTAAAAGCAAGAGCTTGCTGTTTGAGTGAGTGTCATGGCTAAACACGGTGTTTCAAACACACACTGGATGCTTTCTGAGACAGCTGCAGGCTGGAGTGAGCTGCTGCTGCTCTGGAAGAGACTCCAGCTCAGCTTTTGGCCCTTTTGTCACTATTTTGTGCTATTGCATTTGCTGAAAACTCAAATTGTTGTGGGTTAGTGTTCTAAACCCATCAACTCCTTCTCAAATCCAACTGTAGATCCATTTGCCTCTGCAGCTGCCTGGCTTTTGGTGTCTAACATTTTCCTGATTTTCAGGGAGCTTGACACCACTTGTTAAACCAGTTATCCCCAAAGAAGCACTTCCAGAGCAGCCATAGCAAGACTGATCCACGTTGCCAGATCCCATTTTTCCTCACGATCCCCAAAGCTGCCCAAGTGTCCACCAAACCACACAGCAACTCCCACAGCTCCCCACATCCACTCCTTCTCCTGAACAGAGCCAGGCAGCACCTCTCCTTCCCTGCCTGCTTCATACTACCCTGTTTTTACACATATAAGGCAATGCAAAAAGCTCTGCAGACACAAGAGCTCCCAGGGCTTGAGTCCCAAATGCCTGCTCCAATTTACAGACTCGTGTAATCTGCTTTGTGTTTACACTGAGAGAGCTGCTTAATTAGTGCTCTCAGCAACCCCCTTTGTGTTTTTAAGACTGACCAATCAGTCCTGCAGCCCATTGCTATCCCTGCTGTACAAAGAGGGAAACTGAGTCATGGTTCACTAGGTTGGCAGGGTAGAACTTGAACTCCATGTCCTGCCTTCTAATCCCCAGCAGCTCTCACTCCACCGTCTGGTTTCCTTGCCTCTTCTGCTTTTGTTTTTCCACGAGGAAGAGAGAGATGATAGATCACCTTGTTTTCATCCCAGGGATACATTTTTCCTGCACGTGGTACAAACATCACCTGGCAGCTCAAAAGCAGGGCCCCTCTCAAGGAGAAACTTTGGCTGCCTTTAGCCAGCAGACTCACATTTGGCTTTTCTGAGGGATTTCTTTCTGTTCCTCAGCACCACCCGGGATTGCAGCTGCCTCAGATGCCAGTGTTTCCCAAGGCAGGTCCAGGCAGGGGTCGGAATGCAGAAACCACACCAGAGCAGGCAGTGGGATGTGAAGTTCCTCAGGGGGAGCACAGCCCAGGCAGCTCATGTTCCCCTGCAAGGGCTCTGGGCAGATTGGAGGCTGTTCATAGAACCAACATCTTCTGGTACTTCCTGCAAAGGTGAGCATCATGCTACCTTGCCTTGCTGAAGGTGTTTTTTGGGGTTTTTTTGTAGAATATATTGCATCTGGCCCTCTGGTTCTGCCAAGCCCACCCTGTTTACTACTCTAAACCTTGTGGTCCCCCTCCATGGACCAGATCTTCTGAACCATCTCCATGTGGCTCAAGCCAGGGAAGAGTTTTACCAGCAGAAGTGATCAAGCTGTTGGCTCCAGGAAACAAGCTGAATTTGTGAATTTTGCACCTCTCTCTCAGGAACACTGGACTGCAGCCAAGAGGTGCCTGGAGGAGAGGGAGTAGTGAGAGCTGGGCTGAGCCCAAGGAAGGCAGGGGAGGCAATGGGGAAGGAGGCCATATCTGCTGGTTGTCATGGATACAATCGCTGCCGGTCTCCTGTATCAGTTACCTTCCCTTCCTGGATGCAAAGAAACGAGGGGTGGTCTGCTCCTGTTCCTATGCAAGACACAACCCTTGACATCCAAACAAAAAGATGAAATCATCTGTTTCAGACCCAGACAGCTCTTCTGAACATTATTTGAGAGGAGAGTGGGAGGCGATTTGGTTTTTCGGTATTCCAACTATGCAGGGTCTGATAACAGCTCTGCCCTGTTGCATTTGGGGCTGTCCTAACCTTTGGCTATTTCCTCAGACCTCAGAGGAACTGTTTTCACAGCCTTTGCTCTCCCTCAGCCTTTTGGATCCATGACAAACTGCTGTGGACTCCGACTCCGCAGGCTGCACGTGCCCCAGCACACACGCACACCAGGGCCAAGCCCTGCAGGCTCCAGTGACTTCAGCCCCTGCTTCCAAAGAAAAACAAGAGGTCAAGTGTGGCTGAAACCCCACCTGAAAAAGGTTTTTTAAAAGGCCCACATAAAATAGAAGCCATTGCTTTCTTTCGTTCTTAATTTTTAAAGGTTTGCAGCCCAGGTGGCGAGTTATACAGAGTGAATTATCGGGCAAATTTTGTTTTCAATTTTGCCAGAGATGTTTGTAGTTTATTTCAGTGTAGTGCTATGTGAGGGAGTGATAACATGAAAGAGAAAACTATTGGAAACTGTAAACAGAAGTGAAACTGCCGGGCCTGTTTTCACTGTCCCCTAGCCAGGGAAAAAGCTGAGTAAACAGCCCTGCCAAGTACAGTTGGGTTTTATGGTTCTTTTAGGTTTAAGAAGTTGTAAACAAGTGATGGGCCTTTTAAGTGGCTACAAATAAATGCCCTCAGTTTTGTGCTAAGTCCAGAGCACACAGGTCTCAGTTTCTCCAGACAGGGTAGGGGAAAACAAAAGCACATTTCAATAGATACCCAGGTCTGGTGAGAGGAAAACGTCATTCCAGTGTTTGCAGTCTCAAGCATGTGGCTGAACAAGTCTCATCCTGCTTAATAGAGGGCACACAAATACCCATCCCCAAGTACCCTGTTCCACAGTTTGGAATGCCCTCATTCAGAGTTATAAACCCCAAACATTTCAAAACAGGCAATGAATTTCAGACATCTAGATGAGAAGTCTAAAGACCCCAGTAAACTGTTTTCCTTAAGGGGAAAAGACAAACTTGAGTTCTGATTTGCTCAGGACTGATATACTCAGGACTGGCAGTGTTTCACTTCTCGGTTTCCTTACAAAACAGAGCCTGTCACACATATCCAGCCTTGAAAAGACACATCACAAAAATAACCTGGGAAATAAACTTCCAAAATATGAAACATGACCCTGACGGGGAATATTTTGACCTAAGGACCATTTGTGTTACGTAGGAAGGCATAACACAAACCCAGTTTCCTAGAGAGGTGTGGGAAAGAGGTGCCTTCCTCATTCAGAGAGAGAAAAGAAAGTCTCAAACTTCTCACTTGTTTTCTGTATTTTAGAAACTGATGAAAGCAGAGCAGCATCAGATATGACTCAGCCAGCTCGGAGTGGTCAGGTAGGAGATCCATCTTCAGGGTGCTCAATGGTTCCCTTGTTGGGGAGAGAACAAAAGGCACAACAGGTTCAGGGACATCAGAAACCTGATTACCTGGCAAAAGCAAATCCACCTGTCCCTCATCAGCATTACAAAGGTAAATAGATTCTGGAGTTAGAGAGTTTGCCGTGTTGTATGTCTCACAGCAGACTGTAAAATGGTGCAGAAATACAAGGTTGGTGCTTGGCTAGTTAGTTGAATTGCTCTTTGCCTTCTCTCACCTTTATGATGAGTAAAAGAAGGGAGTTTGGAAAGAGCTCTTCAGACATTCTTCTTCCCAAAAGAGGCACTTGTGGTTTGTATTAGCAATGGAAGGACTGTCCAGCTGGGCCTCTTCTGGCTCTCTAAGAGGCTTGGTGCATTTCTCAGTGAGTTTACCTGGAGTAATTACCCCTCTGCTGATGAGGGAGGCATCACTTGATCCTTAACTAGAAAAATCCTCTTTCAGAATTGCTCTCTAGTGCCCAGAGAGGCATTAAAGGTTCTGCCCAAAGGGTTTCCTGCTAGCAGGCTAAAAATCCACCTGCCTGATTCCTGTGTGCTGCTCTCATTTCATTGCCATACTCCAGAATTGCTCAGAAAAGATAATTTCTAAGATCAAAAAGCAAGAAGCTTACTTTTATCTGTCTTCTGCTGAACTTTGTGGGCACCTGAGAGCCATCTCTTTGTTGCTCTGCAGCTGGGTCTTTCCTCTGCCATTAGGAGGAGGGGAAGGTGGTATTCTTCAGACAGTAAAAAAATTTACCACTGCTGGACAAAATATTTTTTATAGAGAAGTGTGACCCAGCAAAATTTTGTAAAATAAGAATGTAAAAAAATTTTAAATAATCAAAGGCATTCTCTTTAGCTCAGAAGTGTTCTCTCAAACATAAGAGCTCTCCTGGGGTATACTGCAGTCCTTAAAATACTACAAGAAATGTCATGCTATTAGCTGCTAACAGCCAGTAACCCCATATCCTTGCTGAAAGGTAATATTGATCAAGGGAAATGGGAAGCAGGTTTTTGGCAGCCGCTTGCCAGCTCCTTGGAAATTAATATGGGAGTCAATTCCCAACAGACTAATGTCCCTTCTACAAGATCACCAGCTCACTTCTGGCCCAAGCTTTCCTGCTGCCAGAAATGTTTTAGAATAGGGCGATGGAGAGGGAAATGGATGGGTTTAAACATCATCACTAAGGTCTTAAGAAATTAATTTTTCCAGTGAAGTGAAATTTTTTCCAGTGAGTTTTTCCAGTGTGGATCAAGAACAGGATCAACCAGCCAACTCGGGGTATTGGAGTTATCCCTTTAAGCTCCTGCAGTTCTGAGCACTAGGCACAGGGAAGTTACTTCCCTCCCAGGATAAGATGGGGACTGTGGCTGCTTTGCAACCAATCTGCAGGGGCAGAGAGAGATCCCTCTTGCGAGGAAAGCCCGGTATTACACGGAGTTTTACACGGGAGTTCTGGTTGTGCAATGCTACCTGCTGCTCACCCTTTCTTCCCACTGGGAAAACCCAACCGGGAACCCACCGCCTTTGGTTTCGAGAAATAAAACCCATTGCACTGCTCACCACTCTGGTGTGCAAAGGTGGGGAATGCCCAAGCCTGGTGCTGAGCACTGCAAGGAGAAGGACCTTGGGCTGACATTGGGGATGTTTTATCTTCAGCAGTGTTTACTCACGCGTGCAAACCAGGCTGCCCAGAGCAGAACTCAGCCCTAAGTGTGCTGACTCTGGGGCTCACAGCCCCACCAGGGACAGGAGGGAGGCTGAGCCTTTTGTTTTCCTCCCCAAACACCAACCAGCAACTCGGCTTAAGGCTGGCTGGGCATTGCTTCGCTGACAAAACTTGTTCATTTACTGAGTTAATCAATAAACCAACCTGCCAAAGCATTCCCCTGCAATCGGGGAAGAATCCTGGTGTGCTCATTTTGCTAATCACTGGATAATCACAGCAGGTTTGTTATCTAGGAACTAGCAGGGCATGGCAACAGTGAATAAAATCTACATTTTTTTTTTTTTTCCCCACTCACTCAGATCTCCCTGAAACATTTGCTTGCAAGGTTTGCTCTAATTTCATCCCACAGCATTTATTCTTGTAACTGGAAACCTTTGCCTTTGGCCTTTCCCCTATAATTCTGGGTGTTGTTTGGCCCACTTCATCTAATAAATGCAGAAATCCCTGCCCCAAGTTGGTATTGAGAACTGAAGAAAAGGAATGAGTTTGGCTTACCAGAAGCTCATCTGTCTTGCAGCCACTTCAAGGAAGTATCAGGGGGGTGTCAAGTGCTTTTCACATGCAATCTCTCCAACTCTGGGAAGCAGCCACTTCCTTTCCCACTTTACACACTGCTCCTTGGTAAAGGTAAATATGGAAAGCATGTGTTAGGAGGAGATAACTCCATGAGTTAAGTATTTCATAATGTAGAAGGTGCAGGAAAAAAAGTGCCCTCTGCAACTGATGGTATTGCTTCAGCCCAGTACACATTGCAGGATGGCATTCTGTGAGACTTAAACCCAAAGCTGGGAAAAGTTGCTGGCTAGCAAACTGAGAACAGGGTTTTACAGAAAAATCACTCTGCTCAGGCTCTTAATGAGCATCATGAATTAACACAACTGTAACAAATTAACGTTCTAGATTTAGGTTGTAAAGAAACTCAAAATCCTGGCATAGAAAAGGAAAAAGCAACACAACAAAAAGGACAGGCAGCTTTTCACTGAAGTATTATTTATTTCATTCTGTAATCTCCAATTGAGGATTCAGCAAATCAGAAGCAGTTTGTACCAACAAGCCTATAAAGTGTCCAGGGCTATATGGGAACTATTTAAATCTGGGTTTAGGTTAAAGTATCCCTTCCCCAGTTGAAGACAGATGAAGTGGATAGAGGCAGCTCTAGTTCAGGCTTAAAACTTTCAGGACATGTGCCACAGCAGCTGCAATAACTGCCCAAGGAAGTAAAGGAATAGTCCAGTGATTCTTAAAATAGAATTTGGGAAGCCTGAGTTTAAAGGCTTGCTTGGGTAGGTTCCTGTGAGATGTCAGCTGTGCCTGGACACTGATGACAAATTGAGCACTCTGGATTTTAAGAAAAATGTAACAAAAATGGGAAAGCACTCACATAGTGTGATTGTATAGAGAAACTCAGGAGACTCACGGTGCTCAGGTGATGATAATTTGTCCAACACTGATCCTCCAGAGGTGGCAGAAGAGCAGGGAGATGGAGGTTGCTGGAGGAGCACTCCTCAGTCTTTCTAAAAGCAAACAACACACATTAGGTGGTTGGTTGGCAGGCTCCAGTCTCTTACATTTGTGCATGTGCTGCATTTAGAGGCTGCTTGTCTTTTTTTGGCTTCCAAAACCCGATTCAGTGTTTCCTGGTACCACCGTGTGGCGAAGGGAAGGAACTGGTTGTTAATCAGAGCGGTGTTAAAGGGAAAAACACCCCAAACCCAAAGCCCTGAGTCTGCTGGGCCGTGGCAAGGAGATAGAGGGAAGCTGCCAAACCCAGCTCTGCCCCTGCCAGCACACCTCAGATCCATCTGACTTCTGAAGCCATGCATGGTTAATTAATTCGGTATCAATGGAATTTTCCTTCCTTGATTTCTGCAGTGCCTGCCAACAAGGAAGCTAATTTGGCCATGGGGAGGCAGGGAAACCTCAGCACCTTGAACCAGGCTGGAGTCCAAAAATACCTATTGACCCAACACCCCCAGCATAGTAACAATCTCTGGTGTTATCTCTGGTATGAAGGGAATTACCAGAAAACCTAATTTCATTGCCTAAGTTACAATCAGTCCTCAGACTAAATTAAAAAACCTCAATATATGTACATTCAGTTCTTGTATTTATGTAACATTTCCATCAAAAACAGCAAGGAGATAGCACTTGATTAGAATAAAGCCACACAAAATCACCTGTCTGGGCAATGCTAAAACAGAAATCTAGTGTAACTAGATTAATAGTAATCTAATAGTAACTCCTTTCTTGTTTCCTCACCTCTGCACAGCAACTGGTAAGCTGGAGAGCACAGAAGAGCTGATGCCCAGAGGGAAATTGGTTAAAAAATCCAAAAGTGGGGTAATAAAGGCCAAATGAAATTGTCCATCAAGGCTGTTCAGAAGGGGAAACCTAGAAAGTTTGGGGTTCAAGCATCCAGCAGCAAAATGCAAAATCTTCCAGTACCTGCAGGTACTTTGGAAGGTGGAGCAATGTGATGCTACAGCTCTGGACATCTGCAACTCCTATAGGACCAATTCATTCTGTGTTCTCTTAGTACTTTCTCCAGGCTGGTTTTATGCACCTGAGGCCATAAAATGTTATTGTTTGGAGGCCTTAATGCATTTTAAAACAGATCTCACATTTAGGAACTTACCCCTGATGTTTTCTGTTGCTATTTCTTATGTCACGCTGTAGATTTTCTGGCACTTTAAAAATTCCCTTTGCAAGGTGATGGTTAAAAACCCAGATTGTCAAAACAGCTTAAAAAAACCCAAACCCAAACTTGGCTTTTCACATCAGAAGTTTTCCTAATGTCAGCTGACTGAAGCTCTTTATTAGTCAATATCTCCTCCTCATTAGCCTCAATCAAACCTGACTGAGAATCAGCTTCCCCTGTGCCACCTCCTTCCCATCCCTTGCCAGTGTGGATGGGCTCACATTGTAAATTGAGTTTAACTCCAGCTCCATTTCATCTCTGAGAACTGCAGGATAAGGACCCATTCCTCAGAAATTATAGTCAGCAATATTAGTCCCTGGGTATGGCATTACCATAGCTGGGATGATTTAGGGACAATGAAATCCCCCTGCCATCAGGTTAGGTGATTCTTCTGGCAGAAATGATTCTTGCAACTCAATATTCAGTGGGTGAATTCACTGAAATTGAGTTTCTTTTCCTTCCTTGTTCCTTTTCATACCCACCCACAGCAGGGCTCGGCTGATGGGAGGAATATTTGGTCAATTTTTCCAAATATAATTGAGCTCTGTGAATGCAAGATGAAAACTGCTGCAGGAGGAAATGATCCTGAAATTCAAAACTGTTCATCCAAGGGTATTAGGAGGAGCAGGGAATGGGAGTTTGTCATTCTTAGGGAATAGTCCCAACACATCTGGTTCACTTGTTCTCATGCTTTTTTTTTTTATAGCCAATCCACTTTCACTTGCAAATAAAGCAAAAGGGGGTTGTGTAGGATTACAGTAAGTGACCCACCAGCCTGCAACTGCCCCACCTTAACTCCTACTCTGTTTTCTCACTTCATATACTGCCCTGGGGAGTCCAGAGCCTTCGTTTTCTTCTTTCCCAGGAATCTAAATGTTAAGACTCCAGCAAAAATTTCGGTATTAGGAAAACCAGAGCCATCCACAGGCTCTGCTGGAAGCCTGCCAAGAGTTTCAGCAGCCCTTAAGAACCTGGCCATTCTTTGCAATCTTACCTATTAAGAGGTAAAAAAATGGTAACAGCAAGTTTGGGTCTGTTTCCCAGGAAATTTGTGCTGAGATTATTAAAATAAGAAACAATTATAGCCATTAATTTTACATGGATTTAAACCAAACTGGCAGACAACTACATATTCAAAGCCTGGTAAGGAACGCTGACCCTGCTCCTTTGCTTTTCTATCATCAGTGGTAACTTTCTGGACGTGGCTGTGCCCCCCTGCATACAGGGAGCTGCAACTCCAAGCAGCAGATCCCCCTGGAATATTGCACCAGGCTTCTGGTTCATTGTCTCTTTTGCAAGTCAAGTTCTCCTGTAAAAGGATAAAGCGAAGGTGGGAAAAGGGATCAGACAGCAGAACAAGAAAAATTACCATGTCAATTGACAGTGAACATTGAGAAGTGGGGTAATTAGCAGAAAGACAAAGAGCTTTCATGTCTTTTAATAATAACAGGGCACATCCAGCATACCCAGCACTGCTTCCAGGGACTAAAATTAAGTGATGCAGCTGACTGAACCTGGGGCAGGATCCCCATTTACCTGCCTGACGTGTCATTACTGGTCCTCAAGAGACCAACATTCAAGAAATACTGGAGAACACTGAACAAAAAAACCCCAGAAGATGTCCTTCCACAGTAGGGACAAATTCCTAGCTGGCATACTTGAGCAAAACCCAAAAATGCAACTGAGCTCTAAGAGAACTCTTTGCCCCTATGCCTCATCCTTTTATTTTTACCTCTAATGCAATCCATGGCCTTTCCTCATCACCAGCTGCAAGCTTGTTGGGATGCAGCCCTGGCAGTTTAATGCTAGCATCTTCAGCTTGCTTTAAAATATAATTCTCTCTGCCTTTTAAATTGAAAAATAATTCTAAAAAAAGCGACTCCATAGCTGTACCCTTCACCAGGGAGTCACTGGGTAGTTTTTCCTGTTTTTTTTTTCCCCTCAAACATTGGTGGTCTCCATTTTTTTGTCAGCTCAAACAAAATAGGACAAAACACATGCTAATGCAAAGACCACCTGACAGGCCAGCTTTTGAAATGCACCAGGCAGCATAAATCACATTCCCAGACAATCCAGAAGAGACAATTTCCCATATAAAACGATTACAATTTAAAAGAAAAAACTTATTTTTAGCTCAAGGCATTCTGGCAGCTGGAGATGCAGATTTGTGGCTCTTCTAACCACGAAACACACAGGAACAGCAGCACGGCCCTGCCTGCTCTTTAGCTTTTAATTTACAGAACTAATTAGTTGGATTGACTGTCTTTAGCATCCCTTCCCCTCTATTTGCTTAAGCAGAAATAGATGAGCCCTGCGTGTCAAATCAAGCCCAACAGGCCAATTACTCCAGTGCAAGGGCACATCTGGTGGGAAAAACCTCAGCTGGGGCAAAAGCTTCAAATCCTGCAGTGAGGATTCGGGGGGCTTTGTGCAGAGCCCCCACCCAGCCAAGACACAGCTCAAAGCTTCTCTGAACACACATGGAGGGGATGTTCTGATCAGCAAAGAGATTCTGGGCTAGGTTAAAGGAAAAGCCACAAGTTTTGTAGCAAAAATGGAAGCATCAGTATTTCCCAAAGTGGGACACGGGTGGGGAAGGCATTTTGGTGATGGGGTCAGTACCCCTGAGCTGTGCTGAGGTTTGGGAATTCCCTGCTCGGCAGGCAGAGAGCAGAGCTAAGAGCTAGAGAGACTTACACGGCAATCACACAGAAAAGAAAAACTCCTTTTCCTGCCCAGCTGGAGAAAAAACCCTGCACAGGGACACAGGGGAGAGCACCACACAGCTCAGGCTTCCAGCTCCTGAAAAGATTAATAGTTGAGCAATAAGCTCTTCAACAAAAAGCAGCCCTGCAATTACACTTTATTAACAGTGCTTTATTTAATGACCAGGGGATGAAGAGCCCTTCCAACCACAAAGATGTTCAGGAACACCAGAGCATTCCAGTTGGCAACTCACACCAAACCTCACTTGGTTTGGAACTGCTCCTTCTTCCTCACAGGAGGCTCAGGGAAGGCAAGGTAGGAGATTTCAAAATGTCTGATTGTAAAACGTTTAATTAAAACATTAGTGCAATAGAATGATAATGACATTATTATTGAGTGGAATCCCACTTTCACTGCCCAGAGAGCACTTGCAGGATCAGCCAGGCAGTGACCAAGTCTCAGATCATTCCACACCCTCCAAGTTCATCTGCCTCTGCTACTGGGAAACTGGGACTTGCTGGGAAATACTGAATTCAGCCCTCACTTGGGTATTTTAATTAGTCTTGCCCTCTTCCACAGGCCACAGCACACCAGAGCCACCCCATGGTATCCTGAAAGTCCTTCTCCTGTCAATCCTTGACTTTTGGGATGTCCCAGGGCTCCTCACAAACTCAGAAAACACCCTGGAGAGTTAACAATCAGCAGCTGCATCCTCCTACTCCTGGGTTGCTCCAGCAAGTTATATTTTTGTTGGCAGTTTCCAAGCTGCTTCTGGGTGAGGTATATGTAAGGTTATTAATCACTGTTTGGGTTTATGTTTGCTAGGGCAACTTTAAGACATTCCAGCTAGGAGAACACAAGGTGGAACAACAGTTTCAATTTGGAACATTCCGAGATGGCAGTTTTCTGTTCACCCAGTCACTCTAGAATACCTCTAGCACTCTACACAATTTCCTGATGTTTAACTGTGCTGTTCCATTTCATCAGATTCCCTCTAATAACACAAGTTGAAACAGATCATGGAACTTCACTGAGGACACTCCAGTCCCAGAGAAAGCCAGAGATGGAAACAAACCTTCCACCTGAGTTCCTGAGGGGACATTTACACATCAGGGCTTTGTAACCAGCAACCAAAAAAATGGTGCATTTTCACTCACCAAATCTCGTTTCCTGCTCAGTCACAACCACACCAAAATCTGGACTTGATTTGCAGAAGCAACACCATTTGAGCTCAAGCACAGAAACCTAACACATAATCAGCTTTATGGAGCTACTTCTGGTTTCAGGACCAAGAAAAGCTGACCAAAACTTTTTTTATTTTTGCCACAGCCACTGCAAGCTGGCTGCATTCTTCCCCTTTTTTGTATAGCACTATTTTTTAGACAGTAACACAATTTATCTCAGTTGCTTCACTTACCTGTTGTGTTGGTTTCTGTAGTAAGCCTGCAGTGATCTAGGTTTTTGGTAAGGAAACCTCACTGTTCATTTAAGACTGAATTCATTATCTGAACCATGATGCATTAAACAAATGCTTGGCCATCAGCAAGACATTGCCTAAATACAAATGCATACAAAGCAAGGATTCTTCTGCCATTAAATCCCATCAGAGATGAAATCAAGGCAAGAGAAATTAGAAAGGCATTAACAGTCCAAGCCAAACCGTATCCAGCTTTATTAAAGGTACTTTTCATAAACAATCATGGTAATTTAGGCAGGACATGGGCTACAATCTGCAACATCTTACAACGACTGTCAAACTCCCCCTCCCTTCATGGACTACCAAAACGTAAAAGTTGCTAGAAAACTGAAGAATCTTCATTTCATACTTGAAAAGAGAAAGTTTAGAGTGAGGGTGGACACTTTCACATTTATAGCATGTTGTTTAACAACTCTTCACAAACCTACCCTGGCTTTTAGAGGAAAAAAAAAAAAAAAAAAAATTAAAATGCAGGTTTCTTAATCTGAAGATCCACAATAGAAAAGCACAGCTCCTTTTAGAGCTGCTATATCCCAAATTAGACACCAGAAGTCTGGATTGCAGACTTCTAAACTGCTTTAGAGTGGCAAGTCCCAAAATGCCTTTTTTTTTTTTTCCCCCACCGTATTCTGGAGTGACAGGCTTTAGGCAAACAACAAGGACAGGAAAGGAAACAAAGGGCATTACAAACTGTTTTTGAAGTTGTCAACAGGCATCTTGGGAGCACAAAGGTTCACTCAGATGCACTTCACAGAACCGAACAGATGTGCAGCATGAAGGAATCCCTCCTCTACTCAGGAAGAAGCCCTTCTTCCAAAAACTGGGGGACCAGGAAAACTTTCCTCATTAAAATTTAGGTTCCAAGAAATTGACTAAGTGACATTTGTCCCCAAATCCCCCCACCCCATCCCACCCCCCCAGCCCCAAAACACAACAACGAAGCGGTCTGTGTGCTAACAACATAGCTTAAAAAAAAGTAAAACAAAATTCTGCATTGTTATAAAACTTGATAAAAAATAGTATTTCAAACTGTACAGTCACCAGAAGTACACAGTTATCAAAAATTCACACATTTTTACTTGGCTTCACCAGCACCTTCAGCTTTCTGTGCCTAAAAGAAAAAGGGGAACCAGTAAATACCAACATGTACTTGCACCACCATCAGCTGATAAAGCATTTTTCAAAAGAGCAATTCTCTCCTCAGAAGAGATCTTAGCTGGGCTTCACCACTCTAATTTTAATTAAAATGAAATCTAACATTTGAGGGACTGTCAAAGGCAACCTGAGGTTTCTTTATTAGGTGGCAGCAGTGTTTTCAGAACAAGGCAGAACAGTAACTTCCACATGGCAATTCAACTGGCAGAAAGACAACTTTAACTCTTTCCCATCCTAGCAACACCCACCCACAGCTGTCTTGTTTGTGTCACCAGCAACAGCTCTAACCAACCAAGTGGTAATTCCTCTTTAGCAGCACAAGCCTAGGCCTGCCTGATAGAGAAAAAGATATTTTGCTGACAGAAGACAAGCTGCCAGAGCTGCTTGTTTTACCTGGTCTGTTTTGGCATCTCCATTTTCTGCAGGGTTGTTTCCCTCCTTGCCAGCATCAGCTTTCCCCTTTTTTCCCTTGGGTAACTTCTCGCTCTTCTGTGAAGGGAAGGTGAGGCACCACCATTACAATCACCAATGTAAGCCCTTCAGCCACAAGAATCCCAAAACTAGAATGGTAAAAAGCAACTCTGGATGCTAGCCCAAGGAGAATGCACCACAAAAATGCTTTCATGTTTAAGAGCTTGACAGCTGTCAAGAGTCTTTGCCTTGGGATTTTTTTAATGTAAATTTTGTAGATTTCGCTGCAGCTTTAAAGAAATGATGCAGCTCCATTTCATCACTCCATATGTCATTGTATTCAAAGTTTTATTTGTTATCACCAGATAAAACTAAACCTCAGAACCCATTTACCTCTCAGTAACAGCACTGACACAACTTACCTTTGGAGCTGCCTTTTTAGGTTTGGGCTCTGGCTTTGGCGGAGCAGGCTTCTGTAAGCAAGGAAAAAAAACCCACAACTCTTGTATTATTCCAGTTAGGAACATCCTACCTTTTTGAAACATTCAAACCAAACAGTTCAGTTTTAGGCAAGCAAATCAAAACACTGGAAACAGAAGCACTTGATTTGTCAGTTGTTCTACCACTCCTCCCCCAGCACCACACAATGGGGCAGTTTGCTAAGCCACAAACTTTCTTTCCACTGAACTTTGTCTCTCCAGAATACCCACAGTTCTTGCAGATGTTGGACCTAACACTAAAGCTTGAACTACTCTGTGTTGTCACAGCTCTGCTCAGGAGAAGAATACTCACAGCAGATAACCTTGCTGATCTCCGTTGTGGCTGTTTAAAAAGAAAAACAAATGAATTTAAGGTGATGAAATATAAACTATGAAAAGCTCACTTCAAAGTAGTAAAACCCGAGATCTGATATTCAACTTTCAGTCCCCTTATTCCCATTCTTGAAATACAAGACCAACCCGTTTATTATTACTGCTAATAACTAACAGTAGTTGAGTTTTTCAGGGTTAGGGTTCAAAAACAGCTAACACTTTTGGGAAGTCAGAATCAATTAACACCAACCCTCCCTCAGCTCCCGGGTTCTTCATTTTGATGCAGTTGAACCCCATCTTCCAACAGAAGCACTATATGATCCAACTTTCTCCGAACATTTAACTTCTTACCTCATCCTTAACTTTGGCCTTATCGCCCTTGGCGTCTCCTTCAGCCTAGGAGGTGACACACAAGCGGTACAGACAAGTGAGGGGGAGGCAGGCTCAGCTCCCAAACCCACACCAGCCGCTACGTTTCCATCTCTAAAGGAAACATTCCCACCTCCTTCCCGGAGGCTCCCGAGCCCTAACGGCGCCTCAGCCCGGCGGGGCTGCCCCTCCACACATCTCTCCGGGAAGGAGGCCCCAGCGGGTCCCACACCACAGCGGGGCGGGATCCCATCCCTCCCCCGGGGGGGTGTGTGAGGAGGGGGAGCGGCGCTGCCCCCTCAGGAAGGCCCCGCTCCCGCTCCCGCCCACGGCTGCCCCCGCGGGGCGGCGATTTTGGCGGCAAAGCCTCCCGGGCGCCGCTTCCCGCCCTTTTCCCGCCCCACCGGCTGCTCCCCCCCCTCCTCCTCCTCTTTCCTCCACCTCCCCCCGCCACCCCCTCCCTTTTCTCTCCTCACACCATCCTCCCGCCAAAACCAACCGGATCGGACCGGTGCCGCGCCCCTCCCCCCCCCCCGCTGCCGTTAGCCCCCGCGCGCGCGGCCGGTAACGGTCCCCGCGCTGCCCCGCCCCCGCCCCCACCCCCGCTGGGGCCTCGCGCAACCGTTACCGCCCCGCAAAGAACGGGGGAGGAACGGGGGGGGGAGGAAAAACGCAGGGAAGGGGGGGAGAGGAGGGGGGGTGATGAACGCGTAGTCCCGCCCCGCCCCCCCCCCCCTTTCTGAGGCGCGGGCGGTGAGGGGAAAGGGGGGGGGGGCAGGGGAAGGTAGGCCCCGCCGGTGCGGAGGAGCCCGGGAGAGCCACGTACCTTTCTCTTCGGCATGGCTCCGTGCGGGCGTGTTGTGTGTGTGTGTGTGCGTGAGGAGAGAGGAGCTCGGCGTGAAGGGGCGGAGGAAATGGGGATGAAGGGGGTGGGGGGAACCGGGCGCGCTCGGTCCGGGGCGGCGGCGAGAAGCGGAGGAGGGAAAGGGGAGGAAGGGGAAGGGAAGGGGGGGGGGGGAAGGGGAGGGTGAGGGAAAGGGGGGGGGAAAATAGAAAAGGAAGGGTGCGGGCGGTGGGACGCGGGTGAGGGTCGGTGTGCGGCTGGGGTTGCCTCCCGGGCTGGCTCCTCTGGCTCCCGACCCCACTAATTTGAATCGGGTGTTTATAAAGTTTTATATAGAGCCGGACGCGGCCCAACCGGTTCCAACCGGATCCCCACCGCCCCGCTTGCCCATTGGTCCGTCCGGGTCACGTGGGGTGGGGCCAAGCAGGGAAGGAGGGGATGGAAAGGAGAGGGGGGGGGGGAAGAAAAAAAAAAAAAAAAAAAAAGGGGGGGGGAGGGGAAAGGGGAGGGGGCGGCGCGCGCAGCACGGCCTCGCGCCCCCTCCCCCCCCCTTCCCGCCGAGCTCCGCGGGCGGGAAACGCTGAGGGGAGGGGAAGCGGCGTGGGACACGCACACACACAGACAAAAAAAAAAAAGGGGAAAAAGGGAAAAAACCCCAGGAATACCCCCTGCTACCCCCTTCCCACATAAAGGGAGATGGGGGGGTGAGGAGGGGGCTTCCTTTCCGCTCCATTCCAAGCCCCGGGGAGCCCCATCCGCCCCCGCGGAGCTGTTCGTTCAGCACCTGAGAGGCCGCGGGGAGGGAAGGGACCCCCAAGCCCGGGTCGGCTCCCACCCCCCCCCCCCCCCGAAATCAGCCTTAGAGCTTGTTCCTAGGGAAAACTGTAAAATGGGAGGGGGATTTCCAGGCAAAGAAAGGTGAGGGAGAGGGTGAGAATGGGCTAAAATAGGAGGGTGGAAAAAAAAAAATCAAAATACAAAAAATTGACACAAAAACTCTTCACTACTTGCTCCAAGTGACTGAAGTTGGGCTCCGTTCTCCCACCTGGGCAGAATTCTGACACAAACCACCTCATTCTGACCCAAACTTTTAACCTTTTCACTGAACCTCAGCCCCCAAAAAAACCACCCCAAGGAGCAAACCCCTCCCTGTCCCTTCCCAGGTAACCTCTTGGGCTTTTTCAGATCTCAGTTGCCTGAAATGCACATTTTTTCCCAGTTACACTCATTTTTTTTATGTCTTCACCAAGTAAATATCAACGAGGGAAGATTAATTCTCCCCAAAACCAGTCTGCAGCTCCATTTCCACACTGGGTGCACAGAGGCTGCACACTCCTAAAATTCGAGTTTGCCAGTGTAATTTTTACCCACCTTCTAAACAAAGCAAGGCTGGAACACCAAGTCCAGTTCGAATTTAACTGCACTACCAGTTCCAGTTGGCATTTTACTGGAATAACTGATGGGAGTGGAATCAACAAGCTGTCAGGTAATACAAACCTTTTTTCACTGCCTGAAGAACTCTTCCTCCTCCCCAAAGGACTTTTCCTCCTCCCCGACTACAACGACTTTTATAAAAAGGATGAAATGTTTCCCTAAAAGCCTTTTGTAAACCAGAGGTGTTAAAATATACCAACAATACTACCACTGTTTGGTCACCTGTATCATCATAACACAACAAAAAAACCTTATTTTTTTTTAAAGGCCCCATCCTTGAGTAGAAGACCTTCTCCTCTGTAGAGTGCTCCATCTCATGGAGAGAAAACTATTTTCACAGACAACTGCCTGAAATGTGAAGACAGAGAAAACAAAATGCAATAAAAGAAGGTGAAATACGCAGCTCCCATCATCTGAGCACACTTTTATCCAAGCTGCTGTTTGCTACTTACTCAAGAGGTGGTTCAGGCACAGAGCTTCACTGGGCCAAGCCTTGGGCTAGCAGCAAATTGCTCACAATAGACTGTAAAAAGAACACAGCTTCAAACCCTTCCCAGCCTAGCAGGAATCAGATGAGGAGCCTGCCAGAGTTTAAATATTACTTTAGGCCTGGCTGCTGACTTGATGACACCTTAGAATAAAATCTTACGTAGTCTTAAATGTTCAGCTTATTTTCTTAAATAAAGATTGCTATGAAGATGCTTTATTCACAATTTGATAATGCAGTTTGCTCTGCACAATCACATTCAAAGTGCTGCTGAGTTTGCAGCACTCACAAGTCTTAAATCTGCATTTTCTTGTTTTCACCTGGAGGTAAAAAGGAACCTTGCTTTAAAAACAGCAATAGCTGTTAAGTGCTGCACCTGTACATCCAAAACAAAACAAAAAAAATCAAGACATTTTCTGTTAATTTAACCACGGGGACGGAAAGAGTCTTGGAAATCAGCTAAGTCCTCTCCAGTCCATCTCCTTGCTGATGGAAAATTGGGAACAAACAGCACTCCACAGCTGCTCCGGCCGCTCCCACTGCATTTCTCAGCCCTCCTCAGCCATTTTGGCTGGGGTCAGAGGTTGGTTTTGGCTACTGTATTCCTGAACCAAACCCACCCTCCCCTGGAAACAGGATGTTAAGTCATAGCTCTACAAAGGTCTCTGAGGGATTTGGTGTATTGCCTCTATTACCTGGTTTTAGCCAACTTCTCCTTTTTAAGCCAGGAAATTAATTCTCAGCCAATCTGTTTTCCTTGCCTGCTTGGAGCCTCTTTCTCAAGCACAGACTATTCCAACTTCTTCATCTCAAACATTTGTGTTTTCCCGACAAACACTGCTCAGAAAGGACCCCAGGACCTGATGAACCTTTGGTGTATCTTTTTTTCTTTACAAGCTCTCACTTCAGCTCTTTGGAAGCCAAGAGCAGACACATCAAACCCAGCAGAGTGAGGTGGGAAAAAGACAAAATGCTGCCATGAAGAAGGGAGTGGGAAAACTCTTTGCCACTGCTTGGCACAGAGCTGCCTGATACACCAGGAATAATCCTCTCCCTACAGAAAGCAAGGCTCCCCTTATAGGACAAGCAGAGGAAATCTCCACAGAAGATCCACTCCTGCAAAGCCATGGGAAGAATAAATCCAGACTGATCTACCAGGACTGAACTGGGTTTGCCTGGGCCAAGTTACGTGGAGTCAAACAGAACATGAAGCTCATTTTAGACACACTTCTTCCCACAGAACCACCTCAGCCCGTAAAGCAGCAGAGATACAGCTGGGAGGGGGTGTTTTCCTTCCTCAGGGGCAGGGAGGCAAGCCAGGAGGACAACATTCCCTTCCCCAGGAGCATCAGCAAGGTTCACAGCCCTCAGACAGGGCCAGTGGGGCTGTGAAGTCCCGGAGCAGCTCTGCAACCCCACTGCAGAACCGCGCCGAGTCCCCTCCTCCGGGCAGCAGCTGTTCCCCCTATCACAGTTAAATATTGTCTTCCCGAGACCACCCCAGCACCTGTGTCAGGCAGACACCGTACACAATCTTTCAAAGAAGTCTGCTCTCTTGTGCTCCAGTGCCTGGAGGAAGCCCTGGATCCTCTCCTCCTTCATGGCCGTGCATTTCTGCAACAGCGTCCGGCGCCGCCGGGAGTCCCCGTGGGAGGCAAACCCCTCCTGCTGCAGCTTCTTTGTGGCATAAGCCTGATCCTTTTCCATCTCTTGCCGCCTCCTCTCCTCCAGGTAGGAGTCTCTGGCCTTCTAGAGGGAAAAGCAATAGTGTTAGCACTTCACAGCCCTTTGCAGCAGCACAGGTTAAAGGAGAAACAGCCTCTGGAGGTGAAATGAAGGGGCTCTGCCTGTGCCTCCTCCACCTTGGGGCTGCCTGCTGGATGGGTTAGAAAAAAAGATACAGGAATACCCTTCTGAACCCAAGGTCTGTTCACAGCATTAACTCCTGGTTAAAATAGAGAAAAGGTCACAGAGATTGTGGAAAAACCCTCAGATACCAGAAGCAGAGAGGAACATGATATCAAACCATATCCCTGCACACAAGCTGCCCTCACCAGAGTCAGCACAGCATCTTTGAGTCTACTCACAGGGCAGCTGAAAGGTTTTAGGGGATTCAGAACAATGATTTATGGAGCAACTCTTAGAGCTGATGATCAGCGATTGAGATAATCAGCTTCAGCATAAAAGCAGCAGTGGGCTCAGCATTCCCAAATGCCTGTGATCTAATAATGTACCAGCTCGAGGCACAGCAGGATGGTCAGGAGAAAGGCAAAGGCAGCAGCTATCCTTGCCTACCATTCAATTATTTGAAATATTTTTACAGAATATAACTTTTGGATTTCCTCTTATTGCACCTCTCCTACCTTACAGCCTCCAACAGCAGAAGGAGATCTGCATGCAGGTGTATTAAGCTCTCATTTATTAAAAAAGTAGAAGTGGTCAATGTGACATAACCTGACACACACACATGCATGCTTAGGGAGTGCTGGCCTTTCAAATGAGCAAAAAATTATTCTAATGAGAGCCCGACTCACTCCTCACCACACTGTCTCTGCACCCAAGTCAGTACTCTATGCTTGGCACTGTAAATTAGTTTTTTTCTGGGCAGAGATATCCCTAGCTATAGAAATCCTACTGAACTGATAGCACTCCACTGCTGTAGCTCTGCTTCTTTGATATGCAAAGATCATCAGCCTGTTCAGAGTAAGACTTCCACCTCTGGACAAAGGGAAATTCTGTCTGATCACCAGAAGAGACTCAGCATGACCACTGCCATAGGGCAAGCTGGCCAACCAGCAACTGCATTTTCTCCCTTGGTCTACCATGTAGCAAAGGCAGATTGCAGCTGATCCAGGGAGCCACAACCAGCTAGTAGACTTCCTTAACTAGCAGGATAACTGGAAAATTAAGATAGCTATTAAATGTGACAAAACTCAACTGTCTGAGTTGATGGAAGGATGGCATCTTTTGTCAAATGCCTCACCATCGAGTTTTTTATCCTTGTCAAACCTTCCATCCAGTTGCCCAGCCTCCAGTGTCCTGAACTCAGCAGCATTCTCCCTGTCCTATCTCCTGGCTTCTCAGCATGTCATCCATCCTGACTGGCAAGCATCCTTTTCACCAAGGTAATTTGTTTCAAGAACTCCAAATACTTTTGCTTTTCGAGAGCACGTATTTAAAATGCAAAAAAACCCAGCTGCTAAACCTCAGCCTTTGAGTGAGAAGTCCTTCCTTCTCCACAACTGGGCTGCATCTCTTGATAAAAGGGCAGCCTTAGATACTGCAAAGTGGGTCTTGAAGCAAGAAAACTGACCAAAGTGCAAATGTGGGTGATAAGAAACCCTGATGGTGGCATAGCATGAACACACAGAGCCACAAATGAGCACTAAGAAAAGATGAGCCCAGCCAGGAACAGAATGCAGTATTTGTTACCCATCAGAACTCAGCACTAGGAGCACACTCAGAACAGTGACCTTACTGTTCAACACCGCTCAAGACAGAGGCAAAGCTCAAGTCAGTGACAAACACTGCAGCCTTTTTTGCTTCCCTCTCCCTGCAAAAGGTGAAGTGCCATTAGTTGTGTTAATACAATGGATTACTCGTAGGAAAAGGGCAGACCTGGGGTAGAAATGGGAATAAAAGAGGTTAAGAATATGGATAATTTGGATGCTTCCAGACTGACTGATTAAATTCACCCATAATCATGGCTGTCTAGAAACTCTTTGACAAGGTGAGCAAGGTCCCTGAAGGTAGAAAGGGCAATATGTGTCTTAAAAAAAACAGAGGACCCAGATAATTAAAGAACAGAGATACTCAGGAACCAGATCTGGTGGAGTTAAGAGTCACCACACTGAGTTCCTCCTCCTGCCACTTGCTGCTGTCTCTGCTACAAGCTGCTGCCTTCCAGATTTCCCCATCAAGGGCTCCAGCTCCCAGACTTGTTTTGCTTAAAAATAGCCAGATTACTAAGTGCCTTCTAAGTCAGCCAGGTTTATCTCAACCAGGTCAGGGAGAGCTCACAACCACAAATCTAATAGGAGAGGAACAATGACAATGAGCCCTAGGACCAATCTCTTTGCCAGGCATATCTGGACCTACCAGAAAGAAGACACTTGTCCACAGCCTCACTTCAGCTGCCAGAAAGGAAATTCTAAACCCACTCATTACAACCCTAAAAACAATAGCAGAGTTAGAGGAAGAGCATGCAAATCCTCCCTGCTCATTCCAGAGTGAACTCAGCAGGCTTTGCTTAAACCACAGATGATCTGGTTCGAGTTAAACTAAATTTGCCCTCTGTTTACTTGTCCTGTCCTGTCAGCTGAGAAGAGGGGACAGGTACTGCTCTTTCCATCAGCTGGAAGTGAGTAACAGAGACAGTGGTGACTTTCAGACATTGCAGATATTCCCAAAAGCAGAGGAGTCACCAGAGTTTACCTGTAAAGCACTGTAGTTCATCTGGAAACGAAGGATAGCCTCACACAAGTTCCAAAAGGAATATTCTGGCCACAAGACAGATTGAAACACCAGGCATGAATGGGATGTCTGCAAAAAGCAAGATCACCAACAATTTAATCTAGTGAAGGAAAAGTCATTAAGATGCAGCTTTTTAGGTCAAATTATGCCAGTTTCCCCATAAAGATTTCACCCAGGCTGTGTTATCAGATTCTACAGAAAACAAAACAAATACCAGCAGGAAGAGTTTGAAATTGCACAGTGAAGAGTCTAATTAGTTTTAAGACACTTGTCATCCACTCCTGTAAGAACACCAGCAGCAGAATTCTTTCTGATGCTATGTTGGTCTTCACAGAGGTATTTTTAATAGCTTAAGTATCACAGATATATAACAAAACTAAAATAGCAACACTGGACTACCAAAGGCTGAGTTAAGGGAATAACAGATGAACTGAGGATCAGGACATGACATTTACCAAGTGACATCCCATCATACTCCTTCCTGCCCACTCATGGCTTTTAAACTGCTTAATGAATCTCAGAGCTGTGGGGGCACTGAATGTATCCCAGAGCTGAAACATGCAATATTTCAAGTCAAAATCAATTTTTTTTCCCATCAAGTTCCTTGAGGTCTCAAGTGAGTCTTTCCCTACAAACATTACTACCCAATGTAACACTTGAAAGGACTGCATGACTCTGAAAACTGTGATGATAGTGCCAATTCTATACCAAATCTTCAGATCTTTAAGGACATTTTGACACCAGCAAGCACAACTTTCTCAGGATTTGGGGCTTGCCAGCAAAGGGAAATGTTCTCCCTCTGCCACTTTTGCACTAAGCCACAGCAGGGGAGAGGGGCACTGTGCCAGCCCAACTCACAGAGCACTGACTTCCTCAGCAATGCTCCACCAGCCACAAGGTCAGGCTCTGAGAGGCATCTCTGCCAAGAGAAAGAGAAATATTAGTTTGCAGCACTGACCCCCATCCAGGGTGTGCCCAAAAAATACAGAGAAAAGAAGGAGATGCCCTGGTAGGTAACCACAACCTGAGCCAGACAACTTGTGTGTGAGCTCAACAGTTAAATGAGTTGGAACAGGAATATCAGATGTGGTTGCTTAAAGGGTTTTGGCTTCATATTGTGCATGTAAACCAAAACATAAGCACTAGGTAAAGGAGCTCAACTCAAGTGTTCTCCTGCAAAGTTTGGCTTACAAACAAGTCAGTATTGCCTGGCACAGGAGAGAGAAATGGAAGCAGCTTTGGATCCTGTAACTGCAAATACATGAGCTTTACACATGTTCAGAACTCACTATGGTTTAGTTTAGCAGCTCAGTCATGCTGATCTGGCTTTGGCATCCTTAGAACCTGCCTTGTGGGGTCTTGTTTCATTAGGGAAGTCAAATCAACTTCTGAAACTGACAATTCAGGCGTGTGCACTACATGTATGTTCCAGGGTTACACCTCTAACACCTACAGCTAGCACGGGACAAACACCTCTCCCAGGAATCTAGACATCCATCCTGGGATTTCCTCAGCTCAGAAATACTGCCAGGTTAAATTAATAAAAGCCAGGAATTCGCCAATCAAATGGGGAATCACCTAAATGTGAGAAGAGAAGCAGATGGATGAGGAATTCATTATTTCCTCGACTGCTGTCAGCTACACTGATTTCTCATTTCTCATTAAGTGTTTCAGGATGATATAATTTCAGACTTGTGCTGCAAGGTGTTCCAAGCCATCACAGAACTGCTAGAAACTGATTCCTCAGAAGTGGCCCAGCACTCAGAACATCCAAGAAGTTTCCAAACCCCTGGCAGAGCAGTTTAAGAGCCTTCCTGGAGTCAGGAGAACATTCTCTGAAGCAAAAATGGAATATTTTAAGGAGAAAACAAAGACTTTACCTGCCAGAGCAAGAAGTCACTCAACCGAACCTCTCCAGAGGTCCGAATCAAGAGGTCTGGGTCAGGGGAGTTGTTGGTGTACAGACACTTTTCAAGCAATGACTCAGACACATCACTAAGAAAGACAGAGGCAGCTATTAACATGACTTTCCTGACCCAGTGGAGGTGCCACTACAAAATCAGATCTACTGAGAGGTTTTTGTTTTATTTTTTTTTAAACCCAGGACTGCAGATTAAAACTGGATAGTGGAGCTGCCTCAACTTGCTTCTGCTGGACACTGCTGTCTAATCCAGGGGCTATTTGAAATGCTCTTCCAGCCCCCAGAACAACCCTCCCTGCTCCATGTAATCCAGTGGTGGAACCAGATTGTGAGGACTTCCATCTGGAGCAGAATGCTAACTACTCCATCTCCTCCAGGGTGGAGGAACAGCTCAGTGTTCATGATTCATCTGTTGTTTGACCTCATAGCTAAGACTGCCAGCCAATTGTTGGGGCATAAAATCTGCTTTCCCATTTAAACTAACTTAAGACACAGACCTAGTTTCTCTTCTGCCTTGGTTGTGTATCTATCACCATGGGAACTGAAATAATAAAGCTACTATGCAATGTTTGGTTTAAGTCATTTGTTCCAGTCACACTGGTTTAATGAGATCTATTAAAAAGCCACTTGGCTTCTGAGAAGTTATTAATAAGGTGTAGGTGGCAAGACAGGCAGCCTTCAGCTGGGAGGCCTCAGACAGAAAGACAAGAGTTACCTGGGCTCCAGCAGTCCTTGTTCCACCCCCCATGCCATCTCCCTGACAGCATTGCTGATTTCATGTCTTGATGTATATGCAAAGCAGACATTTAGAAAGCACCTGAAAAGAGGAGAAAGATGTCAAAGATCAGCCTAGGGAAGGTTCAGCAGATGATGGAGAGAGTATCTAGAGCAGTTATCTGTGCTTGTAGGACAAATTTAAAAAAAAAAAGGGTGTATCATGTCTGCCAAGCCTCCAGGTTGACGAGGAAGGCATGAGGTATCAGCTACTTCAAACTGTGTGACTTACTTGTTGTAGTTCCTAGTTGCCAGCACAGCTTGGGCAATCAGCTCCTGAATATCCAAAGGCAGAAGTGGCAGATCCCCAAGGACACGGATACACACCCCATGCTTCTTCAGGTTCTCCCTGCAGCCAACAGCAAGAGTGAGGAGCAGAGAAAACAGCTCAGGTTGTCCTGCACAAGTGTTGTGTTTACACAACTGCCACCAAGTGAAAACAGCAGGCACAGAGCAGGCAAAGCTGCAGCAAAATTAAGAATTGAAGAAAAAAAATCAAACCCACCAAATAGTTTTTGGGTGTTGAAAGCTTGCTCAGATTGATCATCCCAAATCATCCCATGAAGGGAAACTGATCATTCCCTGTGCCTGAGGTACAGACCTAACCAAAGGACCAGAGAATGAGCAGAGATTTGGCATTCCGACCCAAAGTTCTGAAAATCCATATGGAAAATTTAAGTGTACAAACTAGGCACCTGTACCTAACTGAAAATTAAGATGAGTCATGGTAACCCACAGAGTAGCACAAGTACTTCCTGGTGTAAGGAAAGATCAGTGTATCACTGAGGAATGGGGGAAGTGGAGTGACCACCACAAGAAAAAGGAAACCACCCATGCCTGTTACAGCCTAAGTCTGAGCAGATGAGACACCCCAGGGGGTGGTTAGAGGTTCCTGCTGTTGTCTGACTGGTGCCACAACCCCCCTGATGAAGGACCACAGAAAGCAGGGAAATGGCCTCCTGGCTATCCTGGCTTTCAAAACTGACTTCCACTGGATAAGGGCCCCTTCCATGCACCACTCTTTGCACCAGTCAGGTGTGGTGGGGAAACAAACACATTCCTTGAGCAACAGGGTGCTGTAACACCTCACCCTCCTTACACCATCTGGTTCCATCTGCACACAACACAGGAACTAGTTCTCCCACCCCAACAAGTGACTTCACACACCAGGTCCCAAGTTACTGCTGAGCTTAAGATGAGCCAAGAACACTGCAACAGAATTTAGGACAAGGCTTTCACACCTGATGAAACCACAGCATCCAGAACTCTTGTGCTAAGCAGGATTTTCTAATTTCTGTCCTTCTCCAAAGGCTGGACTGCCCCATTGGTTTGGATGAGATTGTTGCAAAATAAGCCACAAATCTGGGGTGCTTGGGGGGGCTGTGTGTGCTCAGGAGCTCCACACAAACCTCCAGCTGGAGGTGGAGAACATCTTCCTTCATTTTCCCAACTGGTAACACCTCTTAATCACGTTCTGCTTTAGTTCCACCCAGTGGGAATACAGAGAGGAGGAAATTCTTACTGTTCTTCCAGCAGGCGGCTGAATTTCTGTCTTGCCAGCTCCATCAGTCCATCCACCTCCTCCTTGGAACGTTTAAAATTCTCAATACTGAAGGCATAAACTGTCACCTCCTGGATGCCCAGGTTTAAGCACCACCGTAGGGTCTGCAAGAAAACAAAACACAATGGGAAAACAAAACACAAGGGAAAACAAAACACAAGGGAAAACAAAACACAAGGGAAAACAAAACCCAGCTGAGCACCCTCAGAGGATCAGACAGGTCAGCAAGACCCAGCCTCCCCATTGCCAAAAACTTCCTCGTTTTCTGCAATGCCAAGATGGGTTCAAAAGAAATTAATATCAGGATGTGACAAAAGAACCCATGTGATGAGAAAAAAAATCTCTTTTCCCTGGGTGGATCAGCCCCCTGTCTGTTGTGGATTCACATCCAAGGATGTGAACAGAGGACTGATCCACCCAGGGAAAGCAGGTCTTGTAGGAAACATTATAAGTTATATAGTATTGTACCTTTAAAAACCTTTTCAAAGACTAAAATCCTTCAAAATACACACTGCAGAGCTTTTAATTGAGTGTAAAAGAGAGGAGGGGGGGAAATTGATTTGAAGGATGGTAACAGGAAGAGGGAGAGGAGCTGGAGTTGGGAAACCTGATTCCACTGAAGGAACACAATCCAGCAGTGGAGCAGTACAGGCAGCTGGGGAACACAGCTCAGGCTTTCAGTGAGCAACATCAGGGCAGCAACCATCCTCAGGGAATGAGTAGAGAGTCCAGAGGAAGGCAAAAGAGATGATTGGTGGATTGGAACATCACTCATGAGGAAAGGCTGAGAGAGCCAAGATTCTTTAGCCTGGAGAAGGCTAAGAGGAGATCATATCAATGTCTACAACTGTCTAAAGGGTGTAAGGAAGATGGAGCCAGACTCTTCTCAGTGGTTTCCAGTTACAGGACAAGGAGGGGCAATGGGCACAAGCTGGAACACAGCAAGTTCCATTTAAACATCAGAAAAAACTTCTTTACTCTGAGGGCAGCAAGGCACAGGCTGCCCGGGGGGGTTGTGGAGTCCCCTTCTCTAGAGATGGAATCCAAGACCCGTTTGGATGCAGGCCTGGGTGATATTGCTTTAGTGGGAGAGTCAGACTGGGTGATTTCTAGAGGACCTTTCCACCTCTTGAACATTCCGTGATCCTCCCCACCTGTGCCAGTTTGTCAAAGCCTTGGGAGTGCCCCTGCTGCCTCTCCACGTGGCACTTCTGGGCGTAGCGGCGATTGCCATCCATGATGAAGGCAACGTGCTTGGGCATGGGACCTGCCTGGAAAAAAGGAGAAGGAGGGAGAGAGAGAGCTGAGCAGGGAGCAAAGAGAGAGCAGAGCTGCTGCCTTGCACTGCAGAGAGTTCAGTGCCCTCATTCCTGGCAGCACCACCACCTGTTTGCAGGAGTGCTGAGCCCACCTCCCTGCTTCCAGTCTGGAGCTGGGCAGAGTAAGAGTTGGTTCTGTCTGCTAAGCCTGGGTTAGGCCTGGGTTAGGCCTGGGTTAGGCCTGGGTTAGGCTCTCTAGCTAGCAGGGCAGCAGTGACAAACACCTCCACTGAAAAGCAACTTTGCCCTCCCCATTTCCTCTCCTACAACACAACACTGGAGAGCTGAGGAAAGAAAGCAGCACAGCCCCTCTGCAGCTCCATTTTATGCTGCCATCAGTGTAATAGTGGTTTTGGGTTTTTTTGTTGGTTTTTTTTTTCACTCCAAGGCCATTTTCAGAGGCACAACTAACTTAAATAATAATAATAATAATTAAAAAAAAAGTCATGAGACTTTCCCTCACTCCAGAGGAACATTCCTTTCCACTGACCTCATTAGTTCCTGTTGCAAGGACAGCAACACCAACCACAAGGCTCTGCTGAGCAAGGGCAGAATTTTCCTGGAACTGGCAATTTATTCATTCCACTCAGCAAAACCTGTCATTTCTGAGAGCCCTAATCCAAGCACCTTGCTTCCCACCCTCTTCCCATGCCCTGCCTTCCTCAGCAAGGGCACAGAACATGGCAGCCTGGGAGTGTGAGCTCATTAGTGGCCAGCCCTGCTCATTTGCAGGACTTCAGGAATTTTCCATCCATGAATGCTGCTCAGCTCATGGCAGCACTCACATCCAACCCCTGCTGGCAAGGCTGGAGCAAAGAGATCATCCCTAGGGAAAGAAATTTCTTCCTTACCTTAATGATGTTGGCACAAAACCTCTCGATGATGGTCAGCTCCCCTTCCCTGATCCACGACATGGCTCACCCTGAGCTCCTTTTCAAGGAAGATGAAAATAAATGGGTTAGAGGCAGAGGAGATTCTGTTGGAGCCCAAGGCAAGGCTACAAACCATCCCCTTGCCAAAACAAGCTTTGTGTAGCTGCTTGGGAGCCTTTTTTAACCTCTTGAGAAGCAAGGGAGTTCAGAAATGAGCTCGGGGGGGTTTCAGCTGTCAGAGTGGATTCTGAACTAGATAAAAACCTAACTGCATCTTCCAGCCAAACCAGCCTGTCAGTTAGTCCAGACCTGCAGCCTGGGCTACCACCAGCTGAGTCACTGAGAGCACAACCCAACCTTGAATGCTTTTGTGTTGGAGCTACTGGACACCTTCCAAGTGAAGCAATCATCTGCATCACCAACTGCCCTGCACAAGCATCACCCCCAAGACTTATTTTCCTTCTAAAGGAGGGAACTTGAGTCCCCAGAGCTGTACAAACACAGCGTTTTTTCAAACCACATTACCTGCACATCAAACACAGCTCAGTGGGAGCTGAGGAGGTACAAGCTTGTTCAAATTCCACATTTTCTCAGCAAGGAAACTCTCAGAGACGCAGCTGAGGAAGCTCTGAGCTGGGGGGACAACACCCCAGATCCCGACTCCATTGATTTCTCTGCCTCTTCCCCCAGGAAGGGGGGGTTCTACCCACAGATCCAGCCACAAAACACAAACCCAAGGAACTGCCGGAGCTCTTTAAGGCTCCCCGGGAATAGCTCAGCCAGCAAACCCACCCTCCTCCCACGCTGCTAACACCCAGCGAGCTTTTCCAGCGGATTTTACACCCTCACCTTAAAAAATAACTCTGGATAAGAAGCCCCGAGGCGGTGAGCCAGGGGCACAGCACCAGAAACCCGGGATGGGTGCAGCCCCAGCCCGGGAGAGCCCCTCGGGCTGCCCCCCCCCCTCCCCCAGCGTGGAAAGGAAGGGGGGGAAGGACACCCAGAACACTCCTGATGGGTGGGAAAAATCCCCCTCACGGGTGGGACAAATCCCCTCTCACGGGTGGGACAATCCCTCCCTGCAGACCCCCCCGAGCTGCGGGAGGGCGGCGGGGAGCGGAGGCTGAATCTCCCCGGTGAGAACGGGCATGAGGCGTCCTCCCCGTTCTCCCCCGACGCCGTCACAGGGAGGGGGGAGGAAGCGGCCACCGAGAGACCGCGTCGGGAGGGACACAGAAAGGGGAAACCCCCCCCCCCGGTTCCGGCCCTGCCCCGACTCCCGCTGCCCGCCCGTTACCTCGGTCCCGGCGGCGCCGCCTCAGCCTCCACCGGCGGTGACGTCACCTTCCGCCTGCGTCACCCGCCGGCGCCCGGGGCCGCGAGGGGCGGGGCCGCGGAGATGGGCGTGGCCGAAGTGGGCGGAGTCGCGGGGATGGGCGCGGTCTCTGTGGGCGGGGCCGGGGGGGGGGTGGGCGTGACCATGGATGGGTGGGCGGGGCCGGGGGGCGGGGCCTGCGCTAGGGAATGGCGGGAGGAGAGGGGAGGGGAGGGGGCGTGAGAGCTCCGGGGGGGTGGGAGAGGGGGGGGGGGAGGGGGGGAACGGCAGCGGAACCGTGGGGAGTGCGGGGACTGCGTGGGGTGCAGGGCCATGGGAGGGGCTGGGGGGGATGGGAGGTGCAGGGCCATGGTAGATTTGGGGGGGCTGCGGGGGGATGCAGGGCCATGGCAGGGTTTGGGGGGGCTGTGGAGGGGGTGCAGAGCCATGGAAGATTTGGGGGGGCTGTGGGGGAGGGTGCAGGGTCAAGGAAGGGATTGGGGGGGCTGTGGAGGGGGTGCAGAGTCATGGCTGGGTTTGGGGAGGGTGGGAGGGGGTGCAGGGTCATGGCAGGTTTAGGGGGGTTGGGAGGGGGTGCAGGGTCATGGCAGGGTTTGGGGGGGCTGTGGAGGGGGTGCAGGACCATAGCAGGGTTTGGGGGGGCTGTAGGCCCATGGCAGGGCTGAGCAGGTTATGGGGGGCTGTGAACTGACAACCACACCAGAGTTGGGGGGTTCCCTGTAAGCTGCAGGGGGGGGGGGGTGGGTGGGTTGTGGGGATTGGGGGGGTCAGGGTGGTTTGGGGGGGCTGGGAGCATGGCCAGAAGGGGAAACAGCCATGGGGTGCAGTGGCTGTGGGGTACCCCGGTACCCAGATTTTACCCCCCCCCCACTTCTGTCCTGGTAGAACCCAGTTTGGGTCTGGGCTTTTTCAGCCCTAAGGGAGAACAAAGAACTTCACCACACACAGAACATCACCAGCAGCCATTGCCCATGGTCTTTTATTTTTAATTTTTTTTTTTTTTCCAGAAGAGAAAAAAAAAAACAACCAACAAACCACACAGCACATTTTACACGGTACAAAAAACAAATTAAAAAAAAAAAAAAAAAATAGGGGGGGGAAAACCCCTGCAACAACAGGACCTGGAGATCCCACTGCAGGGACCCCCCCAAGAAATCTCTTTGGAAAGCTCAGCCGTGGATTTTTCCCTCCCTCCCCACCCCCCCTTCATAAAAATTCACGAGTTTGACACGCACAAGCTTTGGTTGCTAGCAGTAAACATGGATTACATTCTTCCGTCTCCTCACAGACAAATTTTAACGACTTGAGGCTTTGGCACCCGGGGGGTCACAGAGTTTCCCCCCCTTTTCCCGAGGGACGGATTTTCCTTACATTCAAACGCTCCCATGGCAGAGCAGGACCCTGAGTGTGCAGCCTCATCCCCCCCCCCTTCACTCACCCCTCATGTGAGGAGCCCGAGGGGGGGTGATGATGAAGCTCTTTAATTATTGTCACCATACAGGAACCAACCACCAAAAAAAAAAAAAAACCCAAAAAAACCCCAACCAACCAACCAACTGAATCCCCAAAAACAAACAAACAAAAAAACCCAAGTAAAAGCCCAAAAAACAAACAAACAAACAACCCCAACCAACCGAATCCCCAAAAAACAAACAAAAAAATCCAAGTAAAACCCCAACCACCAAAAAAAAAAAAAACCCAAAAAAACCCCAACCAACCAACCGAATCCCAAAAAACAAACAAACAAACCCAAGTAAAAGCACAAAAAACAAACAAAAAACCCCAAAAAACCCCAACCAACCGAATCCCCAAAAAACAAACAAAAAAACCCAAGTAAAACCCCAACCAACAACAAAAAAAAAAAACCAAAAAAACCCCAACCAACCAACCGAATCCCCAAAAACAAACAAACAAACAAACCCAAGTAAAAGCACAAAAAACAAACAAACAAAAAACCCCAAAAAAACCCAACCAACCGAATCCCCAAAAAACAAACAAAAAAACCCAAGTAAAACCCCAACCAACAACAAAAAAAAAAACCCAAAAAAACCCCAACCAACCAACCGAATCCCAAAAAACAAACAAACAAACAAACCCAAGTAAAAGCACAAAAAACAAACAAACAAAAAACCCCAAAAAAACCCAACCAACCGAATCCCCAAAAAAACCCAAGTAAAACCCCAACCAACAAAAAAAAAATAACCCCAAAAAAACCCCAACCAACCAACCAACTGAATCCCCAAAAACAAACAAACAAACCCAAGTAAAACCCCAAAAAACAAACAAAAAACCCCCAAAAACCCCAACCAACCAACCAAATCCCAAAAAACAAACAAAAAACCCCAAGTAAAACCCCAGAAAACAAACAAAAAACCCCAAAAAACCCAAACAAGCAAAATAATAAAAAAACCACAAAAAGACGCAAAAAACAACAAAAAAACCAAACCAAATCCCCTAAAAAACAACACCCCCCCAAAAAAATCAAACCCAAACCAAACAACACCCCCCCCCGCACAAAAACCCCCACAAACAAACAAAAACCAAGCAAAAAAACCAACACCAGGAGAACATGTGAATCAATCCCATCTTCTCCCACGTGGCTTTCCCTTTACAGATAAAAATCCCTGGTTGGTTTGGGGGTTTTTTTGAGGTTTCTTTTTTTTTTTTTTTTTTTTTTTTTTGGATCCCGGTACCAAACTGGCCCCGGGGAGGGGGAAACCTGAGTGATTTTTTGCTCTTTTTAGCCTGGGGTAGGGTTGGTTACAGAGCTCGTATCCCCACACTGAGTTGCAAGGCAGAGTACACAGAGAAGATCCTGTCTCCCTGGTCCATAACCTCTTAGATGCTTTGGCTATTTTTTTTTTAATTTTTATTATTTTTTCCCCTTTTTACTTAACCCCCCCCCCTTACTCTTGTAAACAATAATCAAGGAGAATACTGAGAGAAACCAGAAGGTATTTACACACACTAGACATCTAGCAAGAAAAAAAAAATAAAAATAAAAATAAAAAAAAAAATCACCAAACCATCAAACTGGGGGAAAACTATGAGATTTTTCCAAGCAGACACAAGAACAAGGGGAGGGGGGGCAGCAGTTTCAGGAAACCAACAACCCCTGGTGTAGAGGAGCAGCCCAGGGCTCTCTATTTATTGCATTTACCCCGTTGGGACAAAAAGCTGTTTTCCTGAAGTGGTTTTGTCTGGATCTGTGGCTAATCATGACCTAAAAACCCTTCCCCCTCAGCCCCCAGAAGAGACCCCCAGCACCTCACCCTAAAAACTACCAGAGCTGGGGGTGAGGGGGGGGGGAAATGCTGCTCTCCATCTCCCTTTCCCTGGGGTTTGCAAATCCTTGGAGGTTCTGGCAGCCTCAGGAAATCCCGTGAGGATGAGGAGGGTGAGGATGGAGAGGGTGCCCCTCAACATTTCCAGCCCTGCACTACATCTAAAACCTATGGCTACCTAAAAACCAGCAGAACCCATGCTGAGACTCCAACCATCCCCCAGGGTTCTAAGTGAAGTGTTACTGCACCCCCACCCCCCAAAAAAAAAAAATTAAAAAAAAATAAAAAAACAAAGTTTCCTCACAAAACCAAGGGGCTCCAGAGTTTCCCCCCCTGGCCATGGTGATCCAGAATCTGGGGGAAGCCAGGAAGGGAGCAGAAAGATGGAGGAATCCACCTTTGGGTCCTTCATCCCAGGAGGTCCCCACCAACCTTTTCCTGACCCCCCCAATCCTGGTTTTCTGCCCCCCCCAGCACCCACAGAGCACCCAGCAGCTGGGAGCCTGGGTGACATCCAGAGGGAGACTCTGGGATGGGACAGACTGGAGAGTTCCCATCAGGACAGCAGGGAGGGGACGTGAAAATGGAAACAGGAGAGAAAAACGGAGGAGAGTCCTCAAAAACCACCAGGCTGGGAGAAAATCTGGAATTGGGGGATCCAATGTGGGCTCTAGCAGCTGTTCCCTGGCACTGCCTGGCTTCTCCATCCCTGCAGGGAGAATTCCCAGATCTACAGCCCCAAATTCCTCCTCAGACCAGTGGGGAAGGGAAAGAGACTCCATGAAAATACAGTTAGTTAAAAAGGAAAAAAAAAAAAAAAACCAAACCAAAACCAACCAAACAACAACCGAAACATACAAAAAAAAAACCCAACCAAAAAAAGCTCGACAAGACTTCAGTCCACCTGGCAAACATCCAGTGAGGTAGATCTACACTTCCAGTACAAACTTTGTCACCTCTTTGTGCTGTTAGGAAAAAAAAAAAACAACCCTCCTCTCTCTCCAGCACTGGGCTACAGAGGCATTTTATCCCTGAGATTGCTTGAATACCTGAGAATAAGTTGCAGGAATTACGTCCTTCCTCTCTCTCTCTCTCTCTTTTTTTTTTTTTTTTTTTTTTTTGTTCTTCCTTAAAGATTAAAATATACAAAAATACAAAACCAGAATATTTATGTTTAAAAAAAAACAAAAAACAAAACCAAACCGAAACCAAAGAAAGAAAGAAAAAAAAAAAAAGCAAAAAAAAAAGCTAAAAACCAAAAGTAACCAACCCCAAAACCCAAAACCAAGACAAACAAACCCAAGGATACGTCACTCACGCACATCCTAGTGCAGCTTTCACTCAATGTTGGCTTTGGCAAGGCCGGGGAGGCTGCCCCAGGAGAAGGTTTGTCCACCAGGGCCAATAAATAAAGGCAAGATTTGGGGGGAGGAGGGACAGCAGCTGATAAAGAACCCCTGAAGCTTTTTCCTCTGCCCTCGAGGAGGCTCAGCCCAGGATTCTGGAGTGTGGGATGGCTGGATGGAGCAGAGGGCTTGGTTTTGTCCTGGGTGGGTTTGAGCCAGAGCCCACGGGAAGGACCCAGGCTGGTGTCTGGATCAAGCCAGGAATGGATCTGGGATCACAGCCCCTGAGGGAAACGCTGCCAGCAGCATCTCCTGGAGCCACCTCTGCCCTGTGGCCAGCACCCAAGGCTTTCCCAAGAGGGATTTCCACCCCATGAAGCCCTCCTGCTCCCCACTTTGGAGGGAGGCAGGGAGAAGCCTTGGAAGGGAAGAGCTGGCTGCTTACCCCACCCTGTGCTCTCTGGGAAGGCTTCTAGGGACAAAAAAAACCAACCCAAAGAGTATTTTTGCTTTGGACCTGCCCTCCCTTAAGCCCCTGATCAGGTGTTAGCTCAGCCACAAGGGATTCCTCATTTCCTTCCAGGCTGAGTTTGAATCTGGGTTCTTCTGCTTTCAGCAATGGGGCGAGCAGAGAAAGACTGCAAATCTTTGCACCGAGGTGCAGCTGAGAGAAGAAAGCTCCATGGGGCCAGCCCACAGCATCACCCCATTGCTCTGCAGCCAGGCTTCCCCCCCAGGCAGGGACAGGCACAGGAAATGGTCCCCCAAGGCTCTCCCAGAGCCCATTTGAAGCTCAGAAGGACAGGGAGCCACAAGCTCCTCCCTGAGATGCTGCTCCTCTGCTCCTCCTCCCAGAGACACTACTGCCTGGCTTCTTTTTGGAAAAGACTAAAGATGAATCAAATATGGGTGGGCTTTTTTTTTTTTTTTCTTGTGTTTTTTTTTTGGTTTTTTTTTTTTTTATGTCAGCTGGAAGAGTTGCCTTGGGTGCTGCCTCCCCCTCTTTTTGGAACAAGCCATCCCAATTCGAGCAAGGCTCTCCCCCGGGGTTGGGAGCAGAGGGAAAAGGTCTGTGCAAGGGGGGGGACACCAGGTCCCCAACCATCAGCCTGTCCATCCTCCCTTCTCCATCCTTTCCCCCTGCCCTCCCTCCTTCCCAGCCCCTGGGGCTGCCCCCCTTGCCTTGCCCAAAGCTTTTTTTTTTTTCAGCCCGGTGGTAGCTCCCCCCTCCCCATCCCCTCCCAGCATCATTCCCGGGTTTCGGGGAGGAGGGTTGAGCTGTGCATCTCCTCCTCCTCTCGGAAATAGGTGGGTTTGCCCTGGGAGCTGGGGGATTGCTGTGCTTTCGAGGGGCAGTTGGCGACCATGTGGCTGATGCTCTGGCAGAAGTGACATTTCTTGGGCTGCGGTGGGAGCTTGCACTCTTTGGCGTGGTGATCCAGCCCGCCACAGTTGTAGCATCTGGGGGTGGGGGTGGGAGAGGTTGGGAGGAGAAAAAAAAAATTGAGGAGGAGAAAAAAAAAAAAAAAAAAAAATTTGAGGAGGAGAAATCAAATGAAGCCGGGACGGTTGCTGTGGCTGGGAGCCAGCTGGCTTCATAGCCAGAACTGGGCTTAAAATGGCCTTGCTGGTGCTGGGATGGGTTTTTGGGGTGGATGGGGACCCTAGGTTTGGTCCCCACTCACCCCAGTGTGGCCAGTTTGGACTGGGCTTAGTTGGTGCTGCAACACCCAGGAGATGGCAGCAAACCCTCGCACCCAAACCACAAAGTGGGGACAAAAACTGGGGACACTGGTGACTTTCACCCTTCTGGCTCCACCATGGTCTACAGACCCTGTACCCTGGGTTACAACAACCTTCAGCAGAGCAGGAACAGGTGGTGGGACAAGTGACAGCCCCAACCAGAACAGTCACAGGGACCATGGCCACTGGTGTGGGGACAACCCCAAAGGTGCCTTCTCCAGGGCTGTACCCTCGCACCCGGGCAGTGCAGGCAGCAGATGCTTTGTGTCCATTTTAAATCCTGCACCCATCTAGGACAGCCACAACCCTTTTCTCTTTTCCTTCCCAACTAATTTGAAACCCCTGCATGAGCACAGCCCAGCGGGACAGGCAGCACCCACTGGGAAAGCCGAGCAGTGGCACAGTAGGGATGAAGAGGATGGGAGAGGAGAAGGAGGACGAAGAGCTGACCAGAAACTTGCCCTAGGGCTCCCAGCCACACCGTGGGAGATGCTGCCAGGACATCCGGCCCTTTCCTTCCCACAAGGAAGGGTTTCTCTTCCAGAAAATTACCCCTGCCCAGTGGGGCTGCCCCAGAGGAGGGGAGCAGCTGCCCTGGGGTGTCCCTGACCTCTGCCCTTTGGCTGCTGCTTCTCTGCCCTTTCCCCACCGAGCTGCATCTGCCACTCATTAAACAACCCCAGGAAGCCCCTTTCCCAGAGGCAGGGTCGCTGCCCACCCCGTTGGACCCAAGCCCATCCCCACACCACGGGCAGGGGGTCCTGCAGCTCCTGCCCCAGACCAGAGCCCCACCACCTCTTACCGATCTCCTTTGGATCTGCGTTTCTGGAGGCTCTTGCCCTTGGGTCTCCTCTCGCTGCCAATGCAGAAAACACCCCCCGGGCCGGTGACTCGGATGGACTCCAAACCTTTGGATGATTTCTTGAAGGTGAACTCCACAGCTTCACCTTCCTTCAGGCTGCGGAATCCTTCCATGTGGAGCTTGCTCTGGGGGGGGGGGAACGGGACACACGCAGGGAAAGGATGGAAAGGATCAGCACAGATCCAGGGTGTCTGCTGGGCACACCACAAGCCCCAGCCCAGCAAACACCACCCGTGGCACAAGAGCTGCCAATGTCCCCTGGGCCTGTCCCTGGTAAGGGGATGGATACTGGGGACCGAGGCACCTTCATCTCCCTAAAACTTCTGGAGTTCCACTTGATAATGCAGAGCCTGCAGTGAGCTGAGGCATCGGGTGGAGTGGGGCTCACTGATTTGGCAAGCTGCCTCTGACACAAATTTTAACAGTGTTTTCCGCAAAATGCTGGCTCTCAGCTCTACAAACCAGCCCCCTCCTCAGCCACCCACACCCCAAGCTGGGGAGCAAGAGCTGCCCCTGCACCTCCTGACCCCCTGCATTGGGGATGCTCATGGGGAGGTCTAAAAGATCATTTTAAACATCATTTTCCAGGAGGATGGAAGCTGGTGCTGTGAGCCTGGGGTCCTGGCCAGCCCCTACACAGCAGCCCACTTCAGTTCAAACCCTTTAATTGCCTCCAATAATTAATTAGGCAGCCATTTGCTCCTGGCTTATCACTGCTGGGACCATCTCCCTGTCCCTCCTAGGATCACCACATCACTCATCACTCTACAAACAAACTCAGGAGTTCAGAAAGCTCCAGGCTGGGGAGGGGGGCTGTGAGATGATAGAAAAATCCACTCCACTTCCATGAGCTCTCTCCATTTGAGCAGAACAAATTCCTAAAGGAGCTGATCCGGGCGCTGCAGCAGAGTCTCTTGCCCCAGGAGCATCTCAGCAGCCATTCCAGCAGGACTTTGGTTAGCAAAGCCCTAAATGAGCCCGAGCAAAGAGTTAAGGGGGATTTGCTGGCAGAGGGAGGAGCAGCTCCAGCAGGGCTGGGGATTCCTGGCGCCAAATGCCTGCGTGCCTGCAGCAGGACCCTGAGTTTATGAATGGAGCATCTCCCCCATTCATGGCCCCGATGGTTCCCATCACGTGCACGGTGGCTGCCCCGGGCTTCCCACACCCAAGTCCCCATGTGCACCCTGTCCAGAGATCAGCAGACACTCCTGGTTCCCTTCTTCCACCCCAAATCTTGCCAGGAGCCGCGTGGAAACACCCAACACTAAGGCATCTCTGGTCTGATGAGAGGGAAGAAATGGAGCTGTTGGGTTTTAGGAGGAAATCCAGGAACTGTGTGTGTCCATGACAAAAGTGGGGACAGAGCTTGAGGAACAGCCCACCAGGCCCCTTTTTCTGCTGCTTTTCTGTCACTTCTGTGCCCTAGGGCCCAAGTCACCCACACCCACCTGATCCACTTGCCTGCTGGGATCGGGTTCAGACACTCACAAAAAACCCTTTGCTCTCTGAACTGCTCCTGCTCCCAAAAGGAAAAGCCAAACCATGAGCTACGAGGTCCCTGGTGACAACAAGGATGTAACAGGGGCTCACAACAGGGCTGATCTGGGCTGTCCCATCACCACTGACAAACACCCTGCCATGCTCAGCTTCCCCCTGTGCTGAGGATCATCTCTGCATCTGAAGAAGCTGCCAGCACAACACAGGGGGTCCTGGGCTCATGGGTCAGCCATCAACCCTGCCCTGTCCTAACTGTCCCCTCCAAACCCCCATGGGAGGTGGTTTGGGTGACGGGTGCTGCCACAGATGGCAAATTTGCCCAAGTCCAGCAGTAGCCAAAGAATTTTGGGAAGCAGGAGGAGCTGAGCATCACTCCATGGAGAGCATCACCCCATGGTGCAGGAGGCATCTCCAGGGGCAGGGGAACAAGAGCCAGAGCTCCTTCTCTGGGCTGGGGGTGTTGCAGCCTCAGCCCTCCCCGCTGTGTTTACACTGCCCAGATGAAAACTCCCAGGCATTCAGCCCCAAACTTCAGGACAAAGCCCTGAAGTGAAAAGGGGACCCCAATGCATGGACATGGCCCCCTCAGCACAGCCCACACTTTGGGCACCATCACCCACGGGCACCCTCCCCTCTCCCCCCACAGTGCCGGGGGGGGGGGGGGGGTCATCTCTTTCCTTCATCCCCATTTCAAGGAAGAGGAAAGTTGGTGCAGAAGCTGTTGCAACATGATCAGGGGGTGGGGGGGAAGCGATTCATTTTCCAGGAACGGGTGAGGATGACAAGCAGCCCCCTCCCTGCCCCGCTCCTCTCCTCCAAAAGGCCAAAGGAAACGCCCTCTCCCCGGGGAAGGGGGTGGGGGGCAGCGGCCGGGGCACCCCAGCTCTTTCTCTCCCCCCCCCCCCTCCCTCCCCTCTGCCTCATCCTCCTCCCCACAGCCTTTTGATGTGAGCTGCAGAGTGGCTGGTGGTCCTTGCGCATCCCCCCTGCCCCCTTCCCAAAACACACACATTGCTGGCATTCCTCTGTTATCAGATAGGTAATCAAACTGCAGCCCATTGAATTAGCTGCATACCTCCTGCATCTGAAAGGAAGGGGCCCAGAGCCCCTGGCCCACACCACACACAAAGCCCGGAGCCTTCCCAGGCCTCTTCACAACTCCCCCCCCCTTTTCTTTCCTCCTTTCCCCCACCCCCAAAAAAATAAAGAGAGGAAGGGGGGGATTGGAGCGAGCCGGGGATGCTGGGGATGGGGGGGAGCGCAGGGGAGGGCAGGGCCGGGAGCCACCGGGCAGAGAGAACAAAGGGCCCCGGCGGCAGCCGCTCTCCCGCTGCCCAAATTCCAGGAGTTCCATGCTCCGGCGGGGGGAGGAAGGGTGATCCGCATGGATCCGCATGGCCACGGCCCCCTGACCCCCTGCAGCCCCTCAGCCCTGCTGCGGGTGCTGGGGTTTGGGTGCCAGGGTGGGTTTGCTATGGGGGGAAGGGTTGGAGGGGGATCCCAGGCTCCCTCTAGGCTTGGGATGCCAAAGCGTCGCCATCCCTGTCACCAAACTGTCCTAAAGCACATCCCAGAGCAAGGAGCTCACTTGTTCTCCTCGGGCTCCAGAGTGGGACACGGAACAGCAGCGGAGCCACCGTGGCTTCTGCAGAGCTCTCGGTCACCCCCCCCTCCCCCCAAGTCACCCCCTCACCAGGTGACACCACGGACACCTCTCTGCTTGTCCCCTCATCCCCTTTTCCCCCTCATCCCACCTCCAAGCAGCTCCACGGTTCTTTGGGGCAGCCAAAAGCCACAGTAGCCCTGGGTGTCCCTCACCCCTTCCCCACCTGCACGTGGGTGCCTTCATCCCTCCTCTTCCTCCCAAATCCCTCATCGCAGCTCCCAGCGCTGGCCTTGCCTCCCCTCCGGTCACCCTGGAGCACCCCAAATCCTCCCATTGCTCCCCCCCCCCCCCCCTGAAAGTGAAAATCTCCCCCCCCCCCCCACCCTGCCAGGCTCCGGAGGGGCTCGGCCAGCCCCGGGGTCACCATTGTCCCCGTGGCCTCCCCAGCACGACACAAGGGGACGTTTATTCCCAGCCAGCTCCGGCCACTCAATCAAACCAGCTTTGTGTCCGGAGGGGCCTGGGGCGGAGCAGCCGCTGCACCTCGCCTCCCACCAGCGCAGGAGCTGCTGCAACTCCAATCCCTCGGAAAATAAGCAGGGGTTGGGATGCTGGCTTGTCACCGGCTGTGGCAACACGAGCAGCGATGCCCAATTGTGCCAAGGGGACAGCCAGACCACGCCCGGAGAGTTTCAGGCAGCTGCAACCAGTTCCCGTGCCTCAGTTTCCCCTCACCTCACAGAGGGCAAGCAGCCCATAGGGGCCAGGGAAGTACACCCCCCCCTCCGGCAGCAGGCACAGGGATGGGTGGCTGAGCCCCCAGAGGGTCACCACTGCACCCCACCTTTGCCTGCAGGATGAGGGGACCCCAACCCTGGTCCCCTGCACCCACATGTTGCCCAGAGCCCCTCAGCCACCCTGCTGCCCCTATCACCAGAGCCACAGCATCCTTATCCCAAAAATCCCTCATTTTGTTCCAGCTGGGGCTATGCAGCAGCCCACAGAGCCCCAGGAACCCATCCCAGGGGACACACATGTCCCCAGGGAAGCAGGCCCAGCCCTCAGCCCCCCTTTTCAGCTCCTGCACCAGGAATAAGGTGCTGTGCAGGGCTTCACCCTGGGTTTTTTGGCTCCGATTGCCACCCTGATGCCATCGGGATCCCACTGGGAGGTTCAGCCCCTGCCCAGCTCCCAGCAGAACAAATCTCTTGCATCCAGCCCCAGCAGAAGCTTTCAGCAAGGTCAGGCTCTGCCAACACCCAGCAGTGACCCAAGCCCCCAGCATCAAGGGAAATGTCCCTTTAACTCCACAGCCTGAACCTGAAAAGCCTTTCCCTCTCCCCAAACCAGCAGTTAATCCAGTCCAAGCCCTGAGGAACCCTTTGCTGCTGCTGTTTTGTGCAGCTCAGAGCAGGAATCCCTCCATGGTCCTGTCCTGCAGCTCAGCTGCTTGGGAATCAGGGTCCTGCCCCAGCTCTGGAGGCTTGGAGAAGGGATAAATAGGGTGATGCCTGTGGGAGCCCACTGGAGAGAGCATAGGGGGGTTCATTAAACATCACCAGGGCTTTCCAGTCTCTCCCTACTGTCATCTGGCGTGATATCCACAAGGATTTTTTTCTTTCCCCAGTTCCAGGAAAAGAAAACCAAAGCTGCTTTCCTGCCAAACTATCAACGTTGGTACTTAATTTTCCCTTGTAAGCCAGCAAAATTGAACACTGGATACTAATTCCATTAAAAAAGTACCTACAAGGTGTTTAATCCAACAACTGCCTGCCCAAACTCCACACCTTCAGCTCCTGCAGTTGGATTTTCCCCCACTCTGAGGGTACCAAACCCTTCGCAGTGCATCCCAGGGGGCAGTTAATTAGGATTAGTTGCTGCATAGTGATTTTATCCTCCCATCTCAAAGCCAAGGCACGGCCGGGAGCAGCAATGCACCTTCCATCCAGGATTTCAGCTTCATCCCATTTATCCCGAGGACCAAGGAAAGAGGGGAAAAGAAACCAGCAGAGCTGGGGGCAGGAGGGAAAGGAGCTCCTCAAGCCAGCGGCATCATCCCAGCCCTCCCAGGCTCCATTCCCAGCCTTCCCCAGCTCCAACAGGAGCCATCCCATTCATTTGGGCTTTTTTTATCTGGGAGACCATTTAAGGGTGTTTTCTCTCCCTGCCCCTCGCCCTGGGGCTGAGCGGGGGAGCTGGGGGAAGGGATGTGCCTCCAGCCATCAGTTAATCTTTAGACAGAGACAGGAGGCTTTTTTTGTGTGTGTGGATGTGCGCGTCTTAGGGGAGTCTCAGGGGTGGAATAAAGCCGCTCTCTTTCACTATTTGCCATCAGGACCTGGAGCACAAGCACTACACGGTTTCATTGCAGCGGTTATTTAAAATCAAACAAAAAACTTAAAAAAAAAAACACCAAAAAAAAAAAACCCAAACAAAAAAACCAAAAAAACCCAACAACAAACAAACCAACCAACCAAAAACCAATCCAAACAACCGAAAAAAAAAAAAAAGCAAAACAAAAAGCCCCCACAACAACAACAAAACAAACCCACCCCCCCAAAAAAAAAAAAAAAACGCAAACCAACAGCAAAGAAACAAATTGCTCCTATCCTTTCTCCCCTCCAAAGCAGAGATGCTGACCTGCTGTTTCTACTCCCGGGACATGCATAACCGGGTCCTGCCAGCACCCCAGGGTGCCCACCCAGTGTTCTGGGGTGACCCCAGTCCCAGAGAGCCAAGGCAGGATCGATGCACATGGGAAAGAGGAAAAAGTGAGATATCCAGAGTGTCCCGTGTCCCCTCAGGCATCCCAGCACCCACTAACCCAACCTGCTGCTCTCAGAGGGGTCTCCCCCTTCCAGCCCAGGGGAAAGGCAAGAGAAGACCCCAAGGAAAGGCTGGACCCTGCTCCCCCATGGAGAAACCCCCTCCCTGTGCCGCTGCCCCCCTGCACAGTCAGGGATGGAGCTGCTACCAAATACGTGCCTTTTTTTTTTTTTTTTTTTTTTTTTTTTTTTCCTTCATGTCATGCTCGTGCCTCTGTGTGCAGGGACCAACATGGGTGCAGGTGGGTGACAGCTCAGGTTGGCTGAACAGCAGCCAACACCCCCCCTCTGCCCTGTCCCCTGCCCAGCCAAGCCCCAACCCCTGCGAGGCTCCTGGGGACAGCAAGGGACTGGGGGGGGACAGAAGCCTCCACACTGCCCCAGGAGGTCTAACCACGGGCAGGAGTGCCACATCCCCAAAAAGGACACTTGTCACCAAAATGCCACCAAATGCCAGCTGTGGTGCCCAGAAGTTGTCTTGCCAAATTATATATATTAAAAAAAAAACAAACCAAAAACAATAACCCCAAAACCAACAAAACCACAAACCCAACCCAACTAATTTTGCTTTCATCAAGGATTTAGACCTGTGGGCTTGGAGAACCTCTCAGAGAGAGGACCCAGAGCAGAACCTCAGGACACAGAGGTCAGCAGCCTCTTCCCCTCCTCTCTGAGCCAGGGCTAGTGGGGCCAGTTCTGGGGATGAGCTGCAAGCCCTGGCAGTGCTGGGCTGTGCTCACCCCTCCTGCTCTGCCCGGTGGCACCGAGACAGGGACCATGGGATGCCCAGATTTGTTCCTCTCCCTTTCCCAGGTTGCCTTCCCCAGCAGCTTCCCTCTCCTGTAAGTGATGCCCAGAGGCACCGAGAGCCCAGGAGCCACATCCCCAGGGGACCACCGGGGCTTTGGGGCTTTCAGCAGCTTGATTTCTGCCACCTCGACACCCTCACCCCTTCACGGTGGCTTTGAGCCCTTCACCTCCCTTCATCCCCCCACTGTCTCCTCACAGCTCCCAGATGAATCCATCTCCAGTGCCCAGGGGAGGCATTTGAACCCAAATGCCTCATTTTTAGCTCACAAAGCCAGGGAAAGGCAGCCCCGAGGAGCCCTGTTAGTCTCCTGTCCTGCCGAGATTTTAATCTCTTTGTGATCAGATAAAGGGAGAGGGAGATGGAGACTCGCTCCCTGCAGAGCGGGGCCATTCAGACCTGGTTCCTGTAATAAAGTGATTTAATAGATCTAAAGAGGCCAATTCCCTTCTTTCTCCCACAATTACTTCCTGTGGGTCATCATTCACATATGTAAATGAAGAGGGGAGGGAGGGAGTGGGTTATGGGGGGCTCATGGCTGTTAAACCCCAACGGCTGGGTTTTTGGTTTTTTGGTTGGGTTTTTTTTTTTTTTTTTTTTTTTTTTTTTTTTTTTTTGGAGGTGCCCAAATGCCGTGTGTGGTTTTCCCCCTCAGACAGGTGCTGGGTTTTGCCCTCCCAGGCCCAACTCCATCCCCGGGGGAAGCGGAGCCGGTTCCATCTCTTGGGAAGTCTCACACCTCGAGTCCTGGGTCCAGTTCTGGGCCCCTCAGTTCAGGAAGGAGATTGAGGTCCTGGAGCAGGTCCAAAGGAGGGCAACCAGGCTGGGGAAGGGATCCAGCACAAGTCCTGTGAGGAGAGGCTGAGGGAGCTGGGGGTGTTCAGCCTGGAGAAGAGGAGGCTCAGGGGAGACCTCATCACTCTCTACAACTCCCTGAAAGGAGCCTGGAGCCAGGGGGGGGTTGGGCTCTTTTCCCAGGCAACTTTCAACAAGACAAGAGGGCATGGACTTAAGTTGTGCCAGGGGAAGTTTAGGTTGGATATTAGAAAGAATTTCTTCATGGAGAGGGTGATCAGACATTGGAATGGGCTGCCCAGGGAAGTGGTGGATTCTCCATCCCTGGAGATATTTAAAAAGAGCCTGGAGGTGGCACTCAGTGCCATGGGCTGGGAACTGCAGCAGTGGGTCAAGGGTTGGACTTGATGATCTCTGAGGTCCCTTCCAACCCAGACAATTCTATGATTCTATGAAGCATCAGGGGGCTGGGATAGGGCAGAAGGTCCCGTTCCCCCATGAGCCACCCAAAAGCAGCGAGGCTGGGCTGGGAACGTGATTTTGGTCCCTTCTCTAAATAGGAGCCGGTGCTGAGCTGATGTTGGGATGCTCAGGTGTGGGAGACCCCCCCACCCCCAGCCCCAGCATCAACCCTGGATACTTCTCTGCAGGCAAACAGGGATTTTGGGCAACCAAAGAGCTGGGCAGGAGCCCGACCTGGAGGAGAAACTCAACATCAGCCCCAAGCCCCCCCACTTCTGGTGATGTAAAGCCCCGCACTGAGTGCAGCACCCTGCCCTTTCCTCCAACAGGACCCCAACCCCCCCCCCCCCCGAGATTTTGCTCTCCCATTTTTACACGGCGTTCACCACGAGTCCCGGTACAAGGGACCCCCTGGCTCCCCCCGACCCGAAAAAACGGGGATCACGGGGAGGCTGCACCTCTCCCCAGGCGGTGGGATGCTCCCAGCAGCGTCACCCCAGCTAATTCTCTTTTTCCTGCAGGAATGTGAGCAAAAGCAATCAGGAAACCAGACTGTCTGGGGGCAATAAACCCCCAGGAGAAGGGGGGGGGGGGGGCGGGAGCCTTCATCCCAAGGGCGCTGGGTCCCGCTGTGCCCCATTGAGATGCAAAACCCCATTTGCTCTCTCTCTGGAGAGCACCAGGAGCTCGGTTTTCCCTGGTTGATTTGAAGCCCTCCTCTCCAAGCCCAGCTGCTTTTCTGTCCCGGGACAGCACCTCCTACGAAGGATTTTCTTCTCCCTTGGTCATCATTCCCATGTCAAACCTCTGTAATCCTGTAGGATCATGGGGAAAAGACCCCCGGGAGCCCCACACAGCCACGGGGCTCAGTTCTGCACCCCCAGCCCACGGAACAAACTCCTGTTTGGGGGGATTTGGACCCACTGGAGAGCAGCAGCCACGGAAAGCAGCTGATCCGAACCGGGCACATCCGCTGCTCTCCTGTAGCTGCTCCCAACCCTACCCCAAAACCCACTCGTGGTCACAAAAGAGATGCCAGAGTCCCCTTCGCTCCCCAGCCCTGGTGGCCGCTGCTCTGCCGGGACTTGGGGACACGGGACACACACTCGGGACACGCAGACCCCTCCCCACGCAAACCTCTGCCGAGCCCCCAGCGCTGCCCCCCAGTTGGGCCCCAGTTCCAAGCCCCTCAATGGGGTCTCCCCGATTTCTGGGGAGGGGTTCAAGCGGCCGCAGCCCCGAATCCACAACTTCCTTCAGCTCAGGATCACCGACACGCGTGGGCTTTCCTCCCCCCGCCTCAACAAGGTGATTTGGGACCAAATCTGGATAGGAGACTGTCACCATCCTACAGGATCCAGGGGGGACACATCCGCGCCCCCGCACCCCCAACCCTCTCCTCCAGGGAGGAAAAGCCCAATCCTGCCCAATTCCGCATCCCCGCCTGGCTCAGGGCTCCTAGGACCCTGTATCCAGGGAAAACCATCTCTTTCCCGGGATCCTCGGTGGGATCAGCATCATGCCTGCTCCGGCACCTGCTCCCCAGGATCCAGCCCCAAGGGGCTCCCCAGGACCCCGGGATGGGAAAATTAAATGGCTCGCAGCTCTTCTTACAGGGCCGGTCCCCGGGGAGAAGCCCCGAGGCCAGCGAATGTGTCTGCCCTTCGCCCCCCACCGGGAAAAAGGTCCCGGGAGGTCCCGGTACCCCCTGGAATAACGGGATGGAGAGGATGGGGCGTGGGGGGACTTCGCGTGGAGGAGGTGTGGGGGTCCCCATCCCATCTCGCATCCTTTCGGGGAGTACCAAGGGCTTCCCACACACCCCCAGACACCCCCTTTCCTCCCTCCTCAAATCCCCACGCGTGATCCGGTCCCGTACCTGGTGCACGAAGACATCGACGGGAGAATCGAGGGTGGCGCCGCCCTTGGCGGTCATGGAGAGGAAACCGAATCCCATGCGGACATTGAACCATTTACAGATCCCGGAGCCGTGCAGGGCTTGGGGTTCGTTTTCAGCCTTGGGGGAATCTCCAGCCGGTTCCTCGCCCGGCTTCGCACCTGGGGAGAGACCCACAGAGCAGCTGAGCCCATGGGAAGCGGCCCCCCCCCCCCCCAAATCCCGGCCCAACAGCCCCGCAGCAGGAGCCCCAGGGGTTCTCCAGGTTGAAAAAAAGGGGGAAAAAAAAAAAATAAAAATAAAGCAACAAATCCTCCAAACCTCAGAACACTCAACCCCTCCCCAGAAGCCTCCACGTGTGCCTGGGGGGAAAGAAGGGAGCTGGGGTCTGAGCGGGGGGGGGGGAGCCTAAAGCCGTTTTGCCCTTAAAACCGTTAAAACCGACAAATATAATTTTTTGGAAATTGGGGAGAAAAAAACCCCCAACCAAACAAAAACCCCAATCCGCAAAAAAGGAAAAAAAAAAAAAAAAAAAAAAAAAAAGCGCCCCAAATGAAAATTCAACAAAAAAACCCCACACACATAAAAAAAGGGAAAAACTCCCCCAAAATACCAACCCGAAATCCCCGGGCCCCCAACAAGCCACGCTGGAGAAAGTCTCTCCCCTGCCGTCAGCATCCCCTTGCTGTCTGGGGACCCCCCCACCCCCAAAGCAGCTCCCACGGGCCCCAAACTTCTGGATTCATCCTGAAGCTGGGGAGGGTGAAAAAAAAAAAATAAATATTCCCCCTCCCCAAACCCCTCAGAGCTGCAGCGTGTGAGAGCCCTCGGAGGGCCCGACCGCGCTGCTGGGGGCAGTGGGGCTGGGTGGGCAGGGGGGGGTGGGGGGGGATGTCCCTGAGCCCCCCCTGGCCGGGCTCTGCCCCTGTTATTAATAATCGCGGAGCCGAGGCGGGCTGCGACAATAATATAACTTAACCTGCAAACTGCTGGTTGGAAACAGACCCCATCCCGACACTCGCTTGCAAATTCCGAGTTGTGGCTGTTACCGCCTCCTCCTCCCCAGCCAGCTTTGAGGGTATCAACCCAGCCAAAAAAAAAAACAAAAAAAACCAAAAAAACAACAAAAAAAAAAAAAAAAAAAAAAAAAGTGAGAGAGAGAGAAAAATAGAAAGAAAAAAAAAAAAAAAACACGAGAAAAAAAAAAAGGAAAAAAAAAAAAAAAAGGAAAAAAAAAAAGGAAAAAGGAAAGAAAAATCCCTCAAAAAAAACCCAAAAAGAAAAACGAAACCACCCCCCCCACCCAAAAAAAAAAAAAAAAAAAAAAACCAGCTTAAACCCCGCCGGGAGGGAGCCGGGAGAGGTTTGACTCCATCTTCACTCCAACAATAGGGGTGGGAGGGAGCGGGAGAGTTTTTTTCAAAGGCTCCCAAATTCTCGTAGACAATAGCAGCCCCCGCCCCCCCCCACCCTCACCCCCACCCCCCAGGACCCACCCGCAGGGCCGGGGGGCGCCGGGCCCCGCTCCGCCATCCCGCCCCACGTGATCCTAATTAACACCCCCCCCCCCTCCCCGGTAATAGCGACACATTCCGGGAGGGATTTGCAGAGGGGGGGTGGGTGTGGATTGACCACCCCCCTCCTCAATTAGGGGGCGAGGCCACCTGTCAAGAGAAGACGTGACCCCCCGGGGGGGGTGTGAGGAGGTGGCACAGACCGGGATCCCCGCTCCCCCTCCTTTGCCCGAGGAGTTTTCACCCCGTTTCCCCGCGCCCCCCCCGCCCCCCCCCCCCCCCCCCCCCATACAGCGGAGCCACCTGCGAGCCCTGGGACACGGGGAACGGGGCTGAAGCACCGAGGGGGGGGGGGGTGGGCGGGAAGCGGGGACGGATCCGGGACACCGGGGGCTTCCTGAGCCCCCAGCCCCACTCCACGCACCCCCAGGGTCGTGCACCCCCCCCCCCCCCCCGGGGCCGTACCCCCTCCACCCCCCCCCCCCTCCTGTCCCGGCGGCACAGGCTGCCCTCCCGCCAGCGGGGGAGCGGTGCCGGCGGCAAAGGGGGGGGCACAGCGGGGGCGGGGGGATGTCGCCCCCCGGGGCCGGGAGGGGACAAAGGGCGAGTGACCAGCGGCTCCATTTCCGGCGGGCGGACAATGCCCCGGCCCGTGGGGGGACAGCGCCTCCCGCAGCCCCTCCGGACTCTGTGGGGTGACTTGGGGGGGGAAGGGGGGGGATTGTGTCCCGCTCCCAAATTGGGGTAAATCCATCGTGGTCTGGGGGGGGGGATGTGGTGGTGGTGGCGGCAGCTGAAGTGACGGCGGCCGCCCCACGCGGGATTTGCGGTGCCGTTGGGCGAGGCAGGGAGGGGGCACAGTGAGGGGGGGGGTGGGCAGGGTGGGGGACAGCAGTGTCACCCCAAGGGACCCCCCGGTCTGTGGTGTCACTCGAAGGGACACGCCGGGAAAATCATGCGTGGGGACACGGCGCGCGAGGCCGATGGAGGCGGGGGGGGGTGGGGGTGGGGGTGGCGCTGCCCATGGTGCTGAACGGGGCCGCTGTCCAGGGTCCTGAGCAGGCCCAGGACCCTCCCTCCCCCCTGCTCCTCCTCCCCCTGTCCTTTTTTCCTCCTCCTCTTCCTCCTGCCCCGCACACTCCCTACCCAGCACCCTACACCTGGGGGGCTCTGCGTTGCCCCTTCCCTGCAGAGCTGAGCACCCCCACCACGCTCCCATCCACGGGGCTGGGCTGATGGCAGAGGAGCAGGGGGGATTTTCTCTGCCTGGGCACCCCAAGTGGGAGAACTTTTGGGAGGGGGCAGCTGGCCCAGCACCCCAGGGCTCTGCCAGCTCCCCCAGTGCAGAACCAGTGACCCACGGGGGGAGCAGGAGGTGCCCGTGATGCCCCCCAACCAGCAGTGTTAAGAACACCCATGAGACTCACAGGGCCTCAACTCATTTTTACACCGTTTTTCACGGGGGTAGACAGGGCAGAGGGAAGAACTTCCAGTGGGGCTTTGTTCACATCGGTCTTGCCTGAAGGCCCCCAAGGCACGGAGCAGACAGCAGGGAAGCAAAGTCCAACAGGGCACAGCCCGGGATCCCCACTCCCTCCCATCACCAGGCTCCGGATCCCGGGGCTGCGGGGCTGGGGACAGTCTTGGCAAGACGGGAACCACGGTGCGTGGTCACCCTTCCTCGCCTCCAGGCTCCCTCTCTCCCCGCGGGCACCCACAGCTGTCCCGGGTGGGGAACCACAGTGGGACCGTCCCGGCAGCTGCGGGAGCCGTGCTGTGTCTGGCCAGAGGGATGAGTTTATCCTCGTTCTCCTCTCGGCTGCGGGATAATTAGGGCAGGAGGAAAGAAGGAGTAAAAACCAAACCAACCAACCAACCAAGGGAGCCTTGCCGGAGATCCCTCTGCACAGCTCCCTTCTCCTGTGCTCACCCCTCTTCCCTCCTCAGCCCCTTCCTGAGGGATGGGCGGAGGGATCGGCTTCCTCTTTCCTGAGCCCCTTTCCTGTGATCCTTTTTAAACTCAGCACCAAGTTTCTCAGCACCACCCCCACATTTTCTGCCCATCCTCGGTGCTTCCCCCCACCCCCCAAGCAACTCAGCCGCATCCCCGAGGGTGGCACTTCCAGGCAGCTTCCCGGTTACATCCCCCGGCTCTGGTGACACAGCCTCACGTCCTATTTCTCCATGGGGTGTGTTTGTTGGGGTCTTTTTTTTTGGGTTTTTTTTGGGTTTGTCTTTTTTTGGGGGGGTGGGCGGTGTTCTGTTGAATGGCAGAGGGAAGGGGACTCCTTCCTGTTCTTTCAGAGCTGGTCGCTGTGCACTCCTCAGCTTCAAGGGAGTAGCCGGCTAAGCGGCTGCTTTCACAAATAATGGCTTCATTAGATTGAAAGAAGTGGACAGTGACCTCGGTGAAATGGACTTTCTGACCCCTGCTGACCTCTGGCCCCAGCTCTGACAGCGGTAAATCTCCCCCCTTGTGGCATGGCCGGGGCAAAGCTCTGCCAGAGCCCAGCGCTGCTGCTGCTGCACCACGGAGCCTTCTGAAGCCAACACGGGGCTGCTTGGGAGCTGCTGAGCTCTGGTTCCACTGTCGAGTGCTGAGCTCGGCAGGATGAGGCCCCAGAGGTGTGCAAAATCTGGGCGTGTGCGTCATGGTTCTGGCAGAGCTGGGGAGTGGTGTCCTCAGCGTGCTGGGTTGGTGTCTTCAAGGTGTTGCAGACTCCACGGGGGCTGAAGGGCCCCGGGAATGGTGTCAGGGTGGCTGTGACTCCGGTGCCATCTCTCAGCACAGTCACCATCACCACCTGCCCGGCAGAACAGTGGAGATCAGCTCAAAACCAGCTCAAAACCTGCTCAAAACCAGCTCAAAACCAACTTTAGTCCCCATCAGGGAGCACCCAGGCTCTTTCCTGCCCAGCTCACTGACAACATGGACACACACAAACCTCCTCAGACCCCCCAACCCACTGAGACCACCTCCATCTCCCTCTGGTGGGCACAGACCCCCACCCCAGCCCTTCCTTCCCCCCCTGCACAGCCCAGGGTGCTGCTGACCACAACCTCACCACCCAAGGTGCTGGGGAAGAAACTGAGGCACGGTGGGGATCAGTGGCTGTGCAATGGGACCTCACCACTCCTGGCAGTTGCCTCCGTGCCCACTGTGAGCCCCTCGCATCCCGAAGCCACCCACCTCCCTCCTCTCCATCCTTGCATGCTCTCTGCTGACCTTTGGCTACACAGCAATCAATAACGGAGGCCACGGAGCCACTCCCCCCCCTCACCAGCCCCCCACTCCTCCCGTGTCTCTAACGAGCCCAGCCAGGGTTGAGGGATGCTCCAGCATCCAGCACTGGGGCCACAGAATTGGGGGTGCACAAGTGTGAAGACACAAGTGTGTTCCATCCAGGCAGCTCCTTCCCAACACCCCACAAATGCTCTCCCTGGGCTGCTTTCCATCCCCAGGGTGGTGGGTGGGTGCCTGGGTCTGGGGATCTGGGGTCCCCGTGGCGGGGCCATCATCCTGCTGCCACCAGAAATGGGGTCCCCAGGGTGCTGGAGGAGGGAAGGATGAGGAGGACACTGGGGGGACCCTGCTGGGGTGTTGCCTGGTGCCTTTGGGATAGGGCAGGAAGGGGGTCAGGGGGAGCAGGGACAGTCCTGGCCTGGAGAGGTGGAGGGTGCCCAAACTCAGCAGTGAGTCTTGGCACCCCCAGCTCCCTTTGATAAAAGCCCCTGGGCAAAAGCTGATCTATCAGCTGCCGAGCAGGAATTGATCAGGATTTCAGCCCCATCCATATTCCTGCTCTCTGATAAAGGGAAATCAATACTTGGAAGAGATATTCCTGTGAGGCAGCAGCTTCCCGCAGACCAGGGCTCCTGAGCCTTCTCTTGTCCCCTAAATTCCCCCACCCCAGTTCAAACCTTGCCCCCTCTGACAGGAAAACTGAGCAATGGGAGAGAAAATTGTCCAGGGTGGTTGGGGACAGATAACAAGTGGGGTCAGGGCAGGAGGCTGGGGAGAGGAGGCAGAGCCTCACCTCCCAAAGCATTGACCTGCATCTTCCTCCCCTCACCCAAGCTCTGGGAAAAAGAGATTTTCCTCTTCCTTGAGGTGCTAAAAAACCCCTCCTCAAATTCATATCCCCAGCCCATCACTGCCAAGCACCAGCAGCTGTAGCCAGCACTGCCCCCTCCCCAGTGCTGAGACCAGGAAATTCATCCCAGGTGTGGCTAGAGCCACCCCCTGTCCCATAGGGATAGGGTGGGGGAGCCCTGAATTCAGCTGAGGATGGGTGCAGGTGTTATATCCCTGTGTGCCCCCCCCAAAACACAGCCCGGGGGGTGACATGGCTCTGGGACCCATCTCATATCCCTGCTCCTGCTGTGCCTCAGTTTCCTCATCCATAAAATCAGCCTCGTGCCTGGGTTTGATCTCTCTTGCCTTTCATCATCTTTTTTTTTTTTTTTTTTTTCCTGTTCCCTTCTCTCTCTCTGATTGCCCCAGTCTGGAGGGAGGGTGACAGCAGGAACCCCCTTGGGACACCCCCAGGTGTTGTGTCTCAGCCCATCCCTGTCCCTACAGCCTGTCCCATCGCTCCTCCCTCCATTTACACACAGTGACTCAAGGCCCAGGCTTGCCCCACTCTCCCTCCAGTTCCCCCAGTGCCTGGGGAACTGGTTTGCTCTGGGGAGGACCCTCCCCAGTACTGACTAAATCCTCCCTGGTGGTGCTGGGGGACATGGCAGGGAGCTCCTGCTCCCCGCAGAGCCCTGCCTGGCTTGGCTCGCCTGGTTCAGCACGTACACATGCTTGCACATGTTTACAACATGCTTACAACACGCTTACACACGCGAGCACATACACAGTAACACATCACAGGCAGTCTGGGGGCTCCCAGGACACCCTACTACCCCTGATGGAGCCCACCCTGCTGGAGGGATGGAGGAGCCCGATCCTGTGCTGGGGCCCCGAGGACGAGCAGCTGGGTGCTCCCTGGGGACATGGGGTGACCCCTCTGTGTCCCCTCAGTCTCCGGGGTTGTTCCCGAGGGGACTCTGCTTGCACCCCCCTGGTACCACCATGGATGCAGGGCTGTGGCTCTGGGGTGACCAGGAAGGAGCTGCCAGTGTCCCCTGGCCATGGGACCCCCTCCCCAGGACCTCCCCAGCCTGAGGGACCAAGGACAGAGTCCCCCCAAAACTCCCTGTCCCACCATTGCTGCCCCTCGGGTCTGGGGGCCATCAGGCCAATCCAGGGGGTCTGCAGAGACCCTTCCCCTGGGGGGATTGGGGACACATCCTTGGTGGCACGTGGGGGTTCACAACCATTCCCACCCCCATCCGGACCCCGGTTTTAGCTGTGCCTCAGTTTCCCTGGTGTGTGACTGCTGGTACCCAGAGCTGGGTGGCCCTGGGCACCCCAAACGGAGTCAAACTGTGGCCACTTGCACCAGGCTGACGGTGGCCAAGGAGGTTCCTACACTGGGCTGGCAGCCGGGAGTGGTGGCCCCAGGGCAAGGCTGGCACTGTGGTGGGGCACCCACGGGTGCTGGGGAGGAGCAGGAGGGATGGGTGAGGATACAGGGCGGGTGCTGACACCCCGAGCCCTGCGGGAAAGGTCCCTGTGCCCTGGGGCCAGGTGTCCTGTGGTGACCTGGGGCTACTGTGACCTCTGCTCCCTCCCCAGGCCAGCATGAAGCCCCTTGAGATCCTCAGCTCTCCAAAACCTGGGAGACCTCCCAGCACCAGGAGCCTCCTGGCAAAGCCCTGCAAGGTTGGGGGTCCACACGGGACTCCCATGTAGCCCATAAATCCCAGCCCTGGGACCCCCAGCTCCCCACCTCAGCCTATTCGGCCCTCCCACCATCCCCTTGGTCTGCCTGGAGGTGGTGGTGACAAAGCTGGTCACTGATGTCCCCCTCTGAGGTTACCATCGGGGAGAGGGGGGGCTGGGTGGGGATCCCGGGGGTCCCGGAGCCACCCAGTCCAGCCCTGCGCTGCCTCCTGGCGCTGCTGAGTCGAAAGAAACGGAGGAACTGGGTGCTGAGGAACTGGGTGCTGAGGAACTGGGTGCTGAGGAACCAGCCCGACCGGCTCCCCGGCTGTCAGCACCTGAGGAATGCCAAACCTCTGCTGAGCCAGGGCTGGGTGCTGAGGGCTGGGTGCTGAGGGCTGGGTGCTGAGGGCTGGGTGCTCGCTGGGTGACTCTGCCGGTCCGCCCAGCCGCGGCGTGCAGGGCGCAGCACCCCCAGACCCGCTCGGCTCCGCACGGCTCAGCACCCCCCGGCACGGTGGGACCCTCGGCTGACAGGTACGGGGGGAGGGTGCAGGGTGGGGGAACCCCTGGGTGCCCCCTGGGATGTCCCGGCTTGTGCGGGTGCTGGCAGGGAGGGAGGTTTCGCGGTGCTGGGAGCCGGAGGGCATGGGTGCTCTCGTCCTGGCTGTCACCCATGGGTGCTGCCTGGTGCTTGGACCTGTGCCCCTGCTCCTTGGGTGCTGGGATGGGTTCCTGATCCCCCCAGCCAGGGTGGGAAGATGGGGCTTAGAGGTGTGGGGGCTGAGCCTGGCTTTGCCCCTCTCACATTCAGCCCCCAAATTTAGGGGCCACTGGGCTTGTAACCCTGCACCTGCCACCAAAGTGCCTCCTCAGAGCCACCAGATTGAGACAGGGCTCCTCCACCTCTGCTGGCCTCACCACCCAGGTCTGGGGGGGCAGCAGGGCTCCCCCATCTCCCCTCTCCCCCTCCTCCCCACAGGGCATGTGGCCACCTGTGACAGGACTGGGCAGGGGGACACGGGGGCAGCTTGGGGGGTCGGCTCTTGCCCTGGCCTCCCTGTGAACCCCAGCCTGTGCTGCAGCCTCCCAACCCAAATCCCTGGGGTTCCTGCAGGCAGCAGCTCTGCTCACACCCCAGAGCCCGGGGTGGCCGGAGGCTCAGCTTAATCCTTGGCCATGGGCTCAAAGGCAGCCACTGCCCTCAGCCCCTCCATCTCTTCTGGATGTGAAACTGCAGCTTGCTCTCCTTTTACCTGGGTGCTGGGAGACCAGGGGTGGGTGCTGGGAGACCCTTTGGGATGATGGGAGGCAGCAAACCAGCTGAGCTGGTTGACTTGGCTTGGCCAGGGGGGATTCATCAGCCATGCTGAGTGTCCCGGAGTGGCAGCAGTGCTGGGATGCAGCGTGGCACATCCTGGTGAGCAGGGATGATCAGCAGGAACAGCCAGAAGCCTGCAGGGCCCTGTCCTCCTGTCCTTTTATCCTCCTGTCCTTGACCTAACGTTGTGGTAGGAAATATTGTAGTGAAAATTGGGGCAGGGTGCTCCAGGGTGAGCTCCTTTCCCAGGGTCAGTGGGACACCGGGCAGCCCAGGGCAGCACCGGGTGCTGGATCCAGCTGCAGGGCTGGGATGGGGAAAGACAGACCTGGAGATCTTTGGAAATCCAACTCCAGGCAAGAGGGCAGGTACAACGCTGAGTCAGCAGCTCCTGACTCCCCCCAGCACCCCAGTGCTGCACGGAGCCACCGTCCCTGTGTCACCCCAGGGCCATGGAGGACAGGCACAGGTTGAGGCTCCAGAGCTGGAGCAAGCCCAGGGGCAACCAGGAGCCATGTGGCTCCAGCTGGGTTGGGATGGCAACAGGGCAGAGAAGGGACATGTCCCTTTGCAGACCACACAGCCCTGGCACTGCCACCCCTGGCAGGAGTTTCCTGGACACGTGGGTCCCCATGTGTCACCACAGAGCACCCATCTTGGAGCACTGGGGCTGTTTCTCTGACACCCCTTTGGTCCTCAGCACATTTAAGAAGCTTTTCCTGCATGGTGCCGAGGGCACCCATCCCTCTCCCACTGCTGTGACCCCAGGGATCCAGCTGTGACCCCAAGGATGCAGCTGTGACCCCAGGGATCCAGCTGTGGCTTTGCCCATGCAGATGTGCAGCCCCACCCAGGCTGGTCGCAGCCTCCAGCGATGCTGGCTGTCCCAGACAAGGTCTCATCACCTCCTGGAAAATGACACCAACTCTTCCTATCTGTACTGGAAAGACCTGCTGGGCTGGGGAGAGCCAGAGGTGGAGGGTGTGTGGCGGGCGGGCGGGCAGGAGGGGCAGGCAGCTGCTTGCACCCAGCACTCCCCTGCCTGCACCCAACCTCCCTGACCCCCTCCCCATGGGGACCCAAACCCTGGGTGGTGCAAACTGGGGCCCTGTCCTCAGGTGTCCCCTGGGGAAACCATTCCTGAAGCTGTGCCAGGAGGTGTCCCTGTCCCCCAGTGGGACACCCCAAGCTCACCATGTCCTCAGGATGAACCCAAAGCCCTTTCCCTGCTGCTGTGTCCATCCCTGACTGGTGACACCCAGCGGGTCCTGGGAGATGCCAAGGTGGTTCCATGCTCCCAGCATCCTGCCCAGCACCTGCTGCTTCCAACTCCACCCAGCAAGAAAACCCTCCCGGGGCAGGGACAAGCTGCAGCACAGGGACACCTTTGTTGGCAGAGGGTGACCTTGTCCTCTGCCCTCTCCCCAGGGACTGCAGCCATGCCCACCCTGCAGGAGCCAAGTGCTGGGTGCTATTTGGGGTCAGGGTGTGAGTCCTGGGTGATTCGTGCAGTTCGTGTACTCCGTGGGGCTGCAGGGCTGGATGGGGCCACCCCACCTCTGCCCAGGAGGGACAAGGAAAGGTCACAGGAAGCTTTTGCTTCGGTCCCCACCTCCTCTTGCCAACCTCAGCCCACGTCCCAGCCAGGCCCTTTGGCTTCCCTCTTGTTTTTTGGGCTTGTTTGTTTGCTGCATTTGCTGACTCGGCGCAGCCCTGTGCCCGCCTGACTCACCCCACAGCTCAGGGCACGGCCTCATCCTGCACACACACACTGGTGCTGGGCCACAGCCCACCCTGCCAGAGCTCCCACCACCTCTGCAGGATGCAGAGATGCAGAAGTGTTGGCAGAGGGGCTCATAGTGTCCCCTCCATGTCCTGCCTGTGCCAGAATGGATGACATGAGCATCCTGAGAACTGCAAAGAGCCCCAAAGCCACCTCCATGCTCATGGCATCCAAAAAGTGTCCTGCAGGATCAGGGGGAAGGGATTTTAGGATCTGGCTGGGGGTCCAGGGTTTGTCTTTTGTTTCTCCTCAGCTTTCCCAGGGTCTCTCCCATCTCTCCTTGCAGCTCCTCCAGCCCCAGCCTGACAGCACAGGGTGTTGGGGGGCTACAAGAACCCCTTCCTCCCTGTCCCCCCAGCATGGATTCCCCATTCCAGCACTCCAAGTCCAGGGGTTTCGTCTCCAACACGGAGCTGAGCATGAAGCAAGCGGTGGCCAGAGCCCCAGGGCCCGAGGCCAGGTCCTGCCTCCAGAAGGTCTCCCTGGTGTCCCGGCGGCTGGAGAGCAGCAAGAGCACGGGGGGCCGGGAAGGGAGCCCCTCCCGCGTCTCCCTCCTGCTGCAGGCCTGGGAAAGGGAGATCGTGGAGAAGGCGGCATCCAGCCCCACCACCCTGGCACACCGGGACCGCTCTTCCTCCTCTTCCTCCTCCTCCTCCACCAAGCTTCTCAAGGATTTCAGCACCCACGGGCCCATCTTCTCGCAGGTGTATTCCCCAGCTCAAAAGCCCCGGCGTCAGGACGAGAGGGGGAAGGTGGGGGTAGGGGATGGTGTCCCCCCACCCGTGGGTGCCCCCCGTGACACTCGGGTGCACCGGGAGAGCTACGTGCACGGCACCCTCCTCCCCACCCGTCCCGCTGAGCGCCCCAGTGGGGGTCCCGGGGCAGGTTCTGGGGTCGGTTCTGGTGCAGGGCCCGGGACAGGTCCTGGTGCTCCGTGCGAGGCCGAGTCCGGCTGCGTCCCGGGGCTGCCCAGGGCCAGGCAGGTGACGGTGCTGCGGACGGGCAGGGACACGGGCAGGTCAGAGCCAGGGCTGGTGGGGGGACGGGAAGCCCAAAATAGGGTGCATGACACTGTTGGTGCCACCGTGGTGCCATCACAGCAGGAGAGCCAGGAGCAGGACGGCAGTGGCTTCACTGCAGGTGTGGTGGGCAGTGAGAACTCGCTGGGCACTGTGGAGACCCCTGAGCCCTTGCCTGAGGGATCCCCCGGGGAGAAAGAGTCACCACAAGCTGGAGCTGCACCGGGGAATGCAACGCCAAGGGATGGTGACAGCCCTGGGGACCCTCAAAGCAGCAGAGCCAGCTGCCCACAGTGTCCCTCAGAGGACACCAGTGGCCAGGCTGATCCAGCTGGTGTGGGAGAGGGAAGTGTGGCAGGTGGGGATGGCACTGGTTCAGCCATGTCACCGAGGACAAAAAGCCCCCCCGGAGCTGGTGGCACCCCTGAAAACTCCTCCTCGGAGCTGAGTGATCCAAAGCCTTCATCTGAAGCACCAGCATCTCCAAAAACTGAGCTTGAGTTGGAGGAGGGTGAGAAGCTGGAGAACCCCCAGGGCACAGTCCAGAGTCCCCCTGAGAGCATCCCAGAGCCCTCCTCTGAGCCCCCAGCCCCTGATCCCCGATATGAAAGCCCCCCAGCAGCCACTGAGGAGGACCCCGAGCTGCTGGTGGACATGGAGATCTTCGTGGACACGCTCCGCAACATGGAACCCTCAGAGATGCGGAAGGCGCCCAAAGCCCCGCGCCAGCCCCGTCCCTCCTCCCTGGGCCGCTGCACCCCTCTGCCCCCCATCCAGGAGGACCGTGTGGCCCCCCGGGGCTCCCTCCCCCTGCCCGAGGCCCTGTGCGAGCTGCTGGCACAGGGGACCATGGGGGACAGCCCCGAGGAGGAGGAGGTGATCGAGAACCCCTACCTGAGCCCTGAGGAGCGGGCGCTGTCAGGGACCCTCCCTGGGGACAGTGAGGGCGGTGATGGCCCAGCAGAGGGGGACTCACTGCTGGGGACACTGAGGAAGGTGGCAGAGGAGGAAAAGGCCAACGCTTTGTCCGAGAGGAATGTTCTCTTCCGAGGGAACGTCCTGAAGGGCATGGCCCTGCTGTCCCACTTCATGGAGCAGAGGGCAGCCACAGCCGAGGAGGCCAAACCCTACTCCCGGCTGGACAACAGCGTTCTCTACAGCCGCTTTGTCACCCCCAGCACCATCCCTGGTGGGGATGGGGGGTGCATGGGCTCACCCACCCCTGGAGACCACAATGGGCTGAGCCCTGGTGGCCACCCCAGCCCTGAGATGGCTGTGCTGGAAGTCCCAAGTCCTGGCTCCATCTCTCCTGCCACAGAAGAGCTGGAGAACACCACGGCCCTGTCCCTGGCTGACATCCCGGTGAGTCAATCCGGCGATGTGGTGCTGGGGGAGATGTTTTGTCCTCCTGGGAATTTGGGGTGGTGGTGGCGGGAGAACCCCAGAGCTTTTTTACCCTGTTCCCAGCACATGGACTGTGGTTCCCATCAGGGAGAACACGGGGTGAAAGCCTCTGGTGTGATGTGGAGGGGGTACTGGGATGGGTGATGGGAAGGCACCATGGTGGGCGGTGGCTGATGAGGGGGTGGGTGACAGGACGGTGCCACCACATATGACGGGAGGGCCCTGGGGCGGGTGACAGGAGGGTCGCGGGGCGGGCAGGGAGGCTGAGCCCCAGAAATGCAGGAATCCTCGAGGTGTGGCTGCTCGGGGCGGTGGGAGGGTTTGGCAGACGCCAGACGCGAGGCTGCAGCTGCAGCTTCCTGGGGTTGCGAGGAGATGGCTGGTACAGCCCGTGTCCTTCTGTGCTCCTCACCTGCCCGTCCCCTCGGGTCTTCACAGCAGGAGGATGAGGAGGGCTTTGAGAAGATCAACACAAGACCTGGCAAGGTACAGGGAGCGTGGCGGGGCCGGGGTCGGGCTGGCTGGACAGGGCACGGTGAGGTGTGGTAGGATGTCTCTGCCTTGTCATCCTTTCCCAGATCATTCTCTTCTCCGAGGCTGGCTTCACAGGACAGAAACGGGAGATCTGGGGTGATGTCCCTGATGCCACGTCCTGGGACCTCTCGCACACCATCTCCATCCGAGTCATCCGAGGCGGGTAGGGGACGGCAGCAGAGAGAGGACGTGGAGGGAGGGTGAAGGGACAGAGGGAGGGAGAGGACACAGAGAGAGGGTTTTCCTGGGGCTCCTTGCACTGGGGGGTGGTGACCAAGTCCCAGCTTGTGGTTTGGGAATGACCGTCCTGCCCCACCAGCAGTAATCACCACCATCCACAGCGCGTCCTCACCCATCCAGTTCCTTGTGGGTAGAAGGAGGATTTTGCCCCCACTCTCCTTTCTCTCCCACCCCTCTCCCAGGTGGGTGATGTACGAGAAGCCGCGGTTCCACGGGCGGAAGTGTGTCCTGGCTGAGGGGGACGTGGAGATCAACAACCCCTGGACAGCGTATGGGCAGAGCGGGCAGCGGGCGGGCAACCACCCCTTCCGCATTGGTTCCTTCAAAAGGGTGGTGCGGGTGAGCAGAGAGACCCCCGAGCCTCCTGTGCCCCCCTCCCCATCTCCCAGCACCCCCCCTAACGCCTCTCTGCCCCTCACCCCCCCCCAGGATTACCGCACCCCCCGGATCAGTCTCTTTGCCGAGGAAAATGGTGAAGGAGCTCGGGTGGAGTTCAGTGACTCGGCTGAGGACACCCGCAAGCAGGGACAGCCGCTGGCTGCTGCCTCCATCATTGTCCACTCGGGCCTGTGAGCAGGACCCTGGGGTTGGGTGAGGGTCTGGGGGGGCTCTGGCACAGGCTGGAGCAGGGGGTGATGCTTTCTCCCTCTTCCCCAGGTGGCTGATGTACTCCAAGCCTTTCTTTGATGATGATCCCTATGTTCTGGAGCCGGGCGGGTATCCCAATTTAAAGGCATGGGGAGCCAAGGACCCATCCATCTGCTCCATGCACCCCATCAGGCTGGTGAGTGTTTGGTACAGGGAGCCCAGGGCTCCCAGCTCTCCCGAGAGCTCAGTGTTAGAAATGTGCTGAACATGGCACTGGGAAGGGCTCCTGGGAGTTAGTGCTGGTGGAAAATGTCCCAAGGGGCTTGTTCTTAAGTGAAAATGATCCAAAAAACAGCTCAGACCTTAAAGGGGGTTCTGCCACCCCAGGACTCATTGGGACTCCTTCTCCTTCCAGGGCTGCCCTGTTGTTGAGAGACCCGGCGAGCCACAGGTGAGTCCCAGGCCAGTGCCAGGGAAGCTGTGGGACCAGGATGGCCACGGGACCACCCTCACCCCACCCTGTCCCCAGGTCCTGCTCTATGAGGCTGCCAGTTTCCAGGGCAGCAGCTTCACCATCAGCCGAGACATCTACGACCTGAAGAGCCTGCCCGGGCCAGAGCTGCCCACTGTGGGCTCCCTGCGTGTCCTGGGTGGCTGGTGAGTGGCACAGGGTGGGTAATCCCACCTGGGAAGGTGACAGTCACCCCTGGGAAAGGGCTTGGAGGACCTGCCCAGGATGGCCCTGGGAAGCTTGGGGGAGAGGGTGGCACTAGAGCAGTGTGGATGGTGTCCCTGTGTCCAAAAACATGTGGAAATGCTCTGGTGGCCTCACTGCCTGCATCTGTCTGTGCCACAGCTGGGTTGGCTACGAGAAAGAGGGCTTCCGTGGTCACCAGTACCTGCTGGAGGAAGGGGAGTACCAGGACTGGAAGCAGTGGGGAGGCCATGGCAAGGAGCTGCTGTCCTTACGGCTGATACGAACGGTGAGGACAAGGGTGGTGGCATCACTTGAGGACAGACCCAGTATGGGCAGGGAAAGCCAGCCCCCAGGTTCCATCCTCAGCCTCTAAAAGGAGCATCAGGCAGCTCAGCACAGCCTGAGATCCCCCAAACTCATCACACACCTAGAGCTGCTCCCACCCTCCCCTGCAGTCCCTGAACTCCAGCAGGACCCCAGCCCGCAGCCGTTTTCCCTCTGACAGACTGAGGGGTTTGGGGGTAGGTGGGGGGATGATGGTTCCTTTTCCTTGCAGGATTTCTCTGACCCAGCACTGGTCCTTTTTGAGGCCATGGACTTTGAGGAAGGCCCAAGTGTGGAGCTGAGCGAGGCTCTGCCTGACACACAGCTCGCTGGCTACGGCACCGTCACCCAATCCATCCACGTGCTGAGCGGCGTGTGAGCGTGGGGACAGGGAGAGGGGGGACAGGGTGATGGATTGGGGGGAGGGGGTGTTGAGTCAGCACCCACCTTTTCCTGGCAGGTGGGTGGCCTACGAGGGCACCAACTTCTCCGGGGAGCAGTACATCCTGGAGAAGGGGGTGTACCGCAACTGTGAAGACTGGGGGGCCACGGATTGTCGCATCGCCTCGGCACAGCCCATCCTGCAGGTGAGAAATGGACAAACTCCCCCAGTGCTCCCCCAAAACACTCCCCCAAGAGGGGGGGTATTCTCTGTAGGACCCACCAGTGTCACCAGGCAAGGGGCTGGTGGGGACTTGGGGCAAGAAGCCAACCAGCCCTGCTCTGTTTGCTTCCAGGTTGGGGAACACAACCTCCATTTCGTCTCCAAGGTCAGAGGGAGTGGATGGGGAAGGGGATGTGCCCCCCCCTCTTGGGGGATGTGGCCCCTCGTGGGGTGGTGGTGATGCTTTGTCCCCCTCACCAAGCCCCTCTGCTCCTCCTCTGCAGATCCTGCTCTTCTCAGAGCCTGACTTCTTGGGGGACCACGTCACCTTCAAGGAGGACCAGGAGACCCTGCCTGATGCCTTCATCCCACGCTCCTGCAGAGTCCGCGGGGGCAGGTAGGGTGTCCCCAGGTCCTGCTGCCCCTGGGTGGGGACAGGAAGAGGGACGTCACCCTGTGCTGGCAGGCACAGGCAGCTGGGAGGCTTGCCAGGAGGGTGGGCAGGAGTGGGATGCCGGGGGGGGGGCACAGGAGGGATGGATGCTCACCATGATGGCCACCTCAGCCCTGGCACACTCCTCCCTGCCAGCTGGATCCTGTTTGATGGGCAGAACTTTGCTGGGGAGCAGCACGTGCTGTCTGAGGGTGAGTACCCAACGCTCAGCGCCATGGGCTGCCTCTCCTCCGCCACCATCTGCTCTTTGAAGAAGGTCCCAGTGGTGAGTTCCAGCCCTCCCTTCCCAGCAAACCCCCCCAAGGAACCCCCATTTTCCCCTCCCATGGGTAACCCCCAGCTAGCTTTCCAGCCTTGGAGCCCGCCCTTTCCCACGGGTGTTCACTCCCCTCCCTGCTTTTCCCCTCTTCATACCTCATCTCTTCCCCACATCCTGCAGTTTTTCTCAGAGCCTTCCATCTTCCTGCACGGGCTGGAGTGTTTCGAGGGGAAGGAGATCGAGCTGAACACCGAGGTGCGGAGTCTCCAGGCAGAGGGGTTCAACAACCACGTCCTGTCGGTGCGAGTCAAGGGTGGGATGTAAGTCAGCCCCGGCCCTGCTCTCCCCAGGCTGGTGGGTGCCATCAGCCCTGGGGGGGGTCCACGCTCTGCCCACCCCCCCTCCTCCCCCACAGATGGGTGCTGTGTGAACACGGGGACTTCCGAGGCCGCCAGTGGCTGCTGGACTGCACGGAAATCACCAACTGGCTGACATACAGTGGGCTCCAGCACGTGGGGTCCCTCTACCCCATCCGCCAGGTGAGTGCTGGGGTGGAGGGGGCACTGGAACAGGGGAATGGTCCCCAAAACCTTGATGTAGGTGGCTCATGTGGAGCTAAAGAGCCTGTGGATGGGAGGAGGATGTGGAAGTGGCTAAAAGTGGGATGGGGGAGGCAGCAGGACATGGTCAGGAGAGGAGGGGGACATGGCTATGAGAGCAGCAGCACAGAGCTGACAGCTCTGGCCCACACAAGTCCCCAACAGACCAGCACTGTCCCCTCCAGATCTCTGTCCCCTGCCCTGGGAGTGGCCTCCTTGGTGGTGAAACGCTCCCCCATGGGCAGGTGCCTTGCAAAACACCCCCAGCATCCCACAGCTGTGTCCGTGCCAGCCATGAGGGACAGGACAGGGCCACTGCTGTCACCTTGGGGAGAGGCAGGGACCTCCCTGCAGCCACCCCAGGGGACCAGGGTCCTCTCATCCCAAAGCCACAAGTCGGGTGAGGTCCAGCCACAGCCGGTGGGGCCAGGTTACAGGTGGAAACACTCTATTTATGCCCTTTTTGGTGAAAAACAAACCAAAAAAGGTTTCTCTCTTTCTTCCTTCCCAGAGACGGATCCATTTCCGCATCAGGAGCAGGGAGCTGCAGCTCTACCTCTCTGTCCCCGATGATGTGGAGGACATGAAAGCAGGGAGGGTGGTGGTCTCCAGCCTGAGCGAGCAGAGCAGCTCTGTCTGGTACTACGAGGATGGGCTGATCAAAAACCAGGTCAGGGCTCCTGTGTGACAGCCAGCACTGCAGAGGGGACCCAGGGAACTTCAGGCAGGACCTAGGAGGACTCCTGCTGGGTTGTCCTCACCCCATAAAAATCTTCTGGGGCTTAAACAGCCTTTCCCAGCATCTCTCCTCAGCCTTGTCCCCACAGATGGGTTGATTCTCTCCTCCCCAAGTCTCCCCGCATGATGTGAAACCATCTCTGCCTCCCTCGAGGAGATATTTTTTTGTCCCCTTGGTTGTCACCACCTCTCACTGTGGGGTTTTCCTGCTCAGAAACGACCACCACTCTTTGCAGGTGGCCCCCAACATGAGCCTGCAGGTCATCGGGCCAGCTGGGAAGGGAGCAAAGGCCGTGCTGTGGTCTGAGACCCGGATGCCACGTCAGACCTGGAGCATCGATCCTCAGGGACGGATCCACAGCCAGATGTTTGAGGACATGATCCTCGATATAAAAGGTGACGTCTCAGCTCCAACACAGGAGCTGCTTTCCCATGGATCCCCAGAAAGGAGGGTGGGGGGGGGTTGGGTTAGGTGGGAGATGGGGCACCCACCCCCTGAATGCTCCAGCTCTGCCCTCCTGAATCCCTCACTCCACAGGTGGCCGATCCTATGACCGGGACCACGCCATCGTTTGGGACATGGCTGAGGAGAGACCCACACAAATCTGGGACATACAGGTGCTATGATGGGGTGTGGAGGGGAGGAAGTGTGTCCCTCACACCCAAAAAAGTGCCATGGAGCAAGATGAGGATACCCTGCCAGCGTCCCCACACCAGGGTTGGAGGCCTCCCACCCCACACAGCCCTGAGCCTCGCTGAGAAGGTGAAGGATGCCCACCATCCCCTCCAGTCCTGGGACCTCCATATGAAGAACCCCACAGAAATGACCAGTGTGGGACCCTCTAGAGAGCAGCAGAGCCCCTTCCCCCACCTGCTTCCCCATCTGAACTGTATTTATGTATGTGTGTAAGATACAGCCCCTCACGTCAGGGCCAGATCTGCCTGGTTGTTGGTGTCCTTGTCCTTGCCGCTGCCTGGCAGCCCCACGCTGGGCAGCTGCCATCCACCCCAGCACCTTCCTCCTGGGATGAGTATCCCAAAGAGGGGTCCAAGGTTTGGAGAAGGGAGGCCAAGCTGTGCTCCCCAGAGCACGGGGGGCTGCAGGACCCCATGGGCTCCAGGACACTCAGCCTGATTGTGCCATGGGCTCCATGGTGTTCCAGTCATGCCACCCAAGGGTGAGCTCTGCTCCAGCAGCATTTAGTGTCCTCCCTGCAGAGCTGTGTCACAGCTCAGGTCACTCATCTTCAAGGGCCCCAGGGCAGAGGTCTGGGGGAGGGCAGGAGCTCCTCAGGGGTGTGACTCGAGAGCCAGAGGGACACGGGGTGAGAAATCCACAGACGGAGACATCAAGTGCTTCTGGGGAGAGGAGATGGCTGCCGGCAAGGGCTTGGTTTGCTGAGCAGGTTGAGCCCAGTTTGGGAAGAGTGCCTGGGTCAGCCATCACTTATCAACCTTGCAGCAAAAGTTCTAGAGGAAACGGTGCCACCCCGGGAGGTTTCCTCAGCAGAATCGGGTGCACCAAGGTTCCCTGGTAAGAGAACTATGTAGTAAAAAAAAAATCCCCTCAGCAAACACGCCACAACCGAGGCCTCAGGGAACCTGACAGGAACGCACTTCCTCACCCGCCCTTATATAACCCCCGCTAAGACGGGATTGGCTCATCGCAGGGCGTTTGGCAGCGTCTGATTGGTGGGGAGCACAAGCCCCTGCCACGGGATTGGCCAAGACGCACCGGGGGGCTCAGGCGGGGGAGCCCGGGCGGCAGGGGGCGCTGTTGCAGCGCTGAGCCCCGGTCCCGACTCCCGGGGCTCGGAACCGGGCGTACCGGAGCGGGGGTTTTCGCCATCCACGGCGCTCTGTTCCCGATGGAAGATGAACCAGAAGCCTTTACACCTGCTCTTTATTTCTCTGAGTGACAGCAGGCCCGCTGGGGGGGAGTTACGGCGTCTTTCTTGCTGGCCGAGCCTCCATGGTGCGGGGTGTGAGGCCCTTGGGAATCAGCGGAGGAAAAAAGCCCCCGCCAGCCCCAGGGCGAGGGAAAGGAACGGGGGGCTGGCGCAGGGAGGGCTCCAAGCGATTAGGGTGGTTGGGGGAGGGTTGGTTGTCGCTCTCTCTCCCTTCCCCTCTGCGTTGTTTTTGTCCGCCTGGCCGAAGGGCTGGAAAAGAAAAGGGGAGTCGGGCATGGGTCCCAAGAGGAGCAGGGAAGGGTGCGAGCCCCTCAAGAGATCTCGCCCTGGGGAGTAGAGAGGAGCCAGGAGGACCCCTATGTCCCCCCCTCAGCTTTCTCTCTCCCCCAGAAGCTTCTCTTTCACGCCACACACAGAAATTCCCTGTGGTTTGGGGGGTTTCCCGGTGCAAACCGAGCTCTCCCTTGCAACCTTGCTCTGTTTTGAGACAGAAACTTTTAGAAACTGGGGCGGGGAAAGGGTCTCTGCCCCTCGGACCACTGTGAAAAAGCAACTGGGGAGGTGATGGGCCATGGGGAGGAGGTGAGGTGCAGAAGGAGAGCTGGGAAACACCCGTGGTGGAAGCGAGGAGGAGGAGGAGGGACCCCAGCTCCCTCCCACCCCCCCCCCCCCAAGCTGCCGCAAGCAGGGAGGTTGCAATGTGCAAACCATCCCACACATGGATGGTGATTTCAGGGCAGTTTCCTTCTGTCTCTAAAGATCAGCTCCTTCCAAATGAAGGTGTTCGTGTCAGCCCCTCCTGCCCAGCTGTGCAGAACCACTCGCTCAGGGTTTTTTCTCCTTTCCCAGGACTCCTGGTGCAAATGGCTGTCAACACTTGGGAACTGCAGGGAAAGGGACACCATCCTGGTTTACACTGCTCCTCGTGTCCCTCCAGAGCAGGACAGGGGCAGGGGTGAGGTCCCAGTGCCCAGCTCTGCCCCCTCACAGACGCTCTTTCACTGCAAGGGTTTTTGGCTGAGACTCCTGAAAAAGAGGTGCACCCTGGGGACATCACAGCTGTACAGAGTTTGTAAGCTAAAAAAGCACAGACAGACCTGGCCCTGTTCACTAACATGATGTAGAAACAAAACAAAAGCAAAAAAAATCAGCCCAGAGAGGTGCTCTGAATAGCATCACCCTCCCTGAAAGCATCATCACTCCCACACACTGCTCCCCACCCAGAGAGAGCAGACATCCACCAGCACTGTGCTGGAAGCCAGGCCCCACAGAGCCTCCTGGCAGGAAGGAAAATAACCTCCAGTGCAAAGAGGAGAAAGGAAACCACATGTTGTGCTCCCACCCAGCATCAGCATGGCCATGGCTGGTGTCCCCACTGTCCCCACAGCAATGCATGGTCTGGGAACAGCATGGAGAGCTACGTGCAAAGCTTACAGATAGGCATGATGCTCTTAAGGAAAAAAAGAAAGAATGCTTTAAAAAAAGCAATGTATGGAAGTATTTAGACCTTACAGACCACAGCTCATGGCTCCTGGTAAGACAGCCAGGGCTAAAATCAACTTGAAAGACAAACACTCAGGTTTCCAGCTGAAGTTCAGCAGAAATTCTCCCACCAGTTGAACTCTACAGTCCCCCCACCTTCCATCACACCCACAGGACAGAGCTGGCAGAACCCTCCCAGCTTTCACCAGCACCTCTTACCATGCAGAGGATGAGGAGGGCAAACAGGAGGAGCAGGTGGGCACGCTGGAGGGGCTGCATGGTCGGGGCTCAGCTCACTGTGCACTGTGACACTTCCTCATCTGCCAGCAGCGACTGCTGTCAACAGCTTTAAGGACAGTGGTGGCCCTGTCTCACCAATCACACCTTCCTTCCCTCCACCACCCTAAAGAGCTGTTTGAACCCACAGCTATTTGGGGAAGTCACATCCGCTGATGATGCTGCAAGGGAGAAAGTACAAGACCCGGCACAGGGGATTTCCATGAAGGGAGCACACAGAACGGTTTGGGTTGGAAAGGAGCTTAAAAATTATCCAGTTCCAAAGCCACTGCATGGCCAGACACCTCCTGACAGATCAGGTTGTTCCAAGCCCTACCTGAAGCTTGTCTGCTTTCATTCTTCCCTGAAAAGACACCTGTGACAGCTGTAGAAGAAAAAAACACCACTTTCAGCTTTTCCATCCCAAAACACAGCAGTTGGGCCATGTTACAAACCTCCTGCCCTGCAGCTTGGGGTGTAACCTGGGTACAAACTTTTCCCTGGGAACTTTAGCATGCTTGGGGTTTGGTCTGGGTATTGATCAGGGAAATGTTTCCTTCCAGCCACCCCATGCCCATTTCCTCACAACTCTCTCAGTTCCCTCAGCTGCAGCAGCAGCAAACAAAAGGGAGCTGCTTATTTTAGGGCAGTTTGTAAAAAATCAAGCTCCTGAAAGGCACCCCAGCACCCGCTTGCTCTCTGGTTTTGTATCGGTGAAACTCATCTCAGTGCTGAAGGCTCCTCCGCGGCAAAGCTTCACCAGATTTAGTTCATTTTTGCTGCGGTTCACAGAAGCGTCAAAACGAAAGCTTTTGGGGAGAGCAGACATCCTGTGAAAAGTGCTCAAAAGAGGACAGGTCTGAAACCGGCCAAGCCGAGAGACAAGCGGAGGGGTTACCCCGCTGTGTCCCCTCCTCCAGAGGCGGCTCTGGGCAGCAGGCGGTGGCGGAGGCCAAGCCCAGCCCGGTTCCGGTGGTCCCGGGGGGGCTGCAGGTCCCGCAGAGCCTCCGGTCCCGGCTCCCCCATGGGGTCTGGGAGCGGTGCATGCCGGGACTTGTAGTCCTCAGGGGGCTGCCTCACCGCCCACGTGACCGGGCTGAGCCAATCGCCGCGGCCCCGCGTCGCCGCGGCAACCGCCTGTACACAAGATGGCGGCGGAGCGCTGAACGCGGGGTGAGTGGTGCGGCGGGGGGGGGGGGAGGAGACCCCCGCTGTTGGGGACCCCGCACACACCGTGAGATCAGAACCCCAACATCCCCCCCTCCGACACTCTGTGCCCCCCCCCTCAGCGCACCCCAGGTCGGGTCCCCTCAGGGCTCCCCCACACATCCCCGGGGGCTATCGGTTCAGCTCCCGTTTTGAGCCTCTTTTTGGCAACGGTCTCCCCCAAAAGATGATCCCTATAGGTCTTTCAGACCTGGTTAATGAATCTTTTTACTTATTATCCCCTCAATTTTAATCCGAGGGCAGAACTGTCCAAGTTCATTGCCTGGCAAGGCTTTTTTTTTTTTTCCCAACCTACACGTTTCACAATGATTGTAACTCTTTCTCTCCAAAATGAGATCAGTAACAAAAGGTTTCCACATCCTCAGCAAGCCCTAGAGCACGTTAGAGCTCCATCTATTTTTACAGTTTCATTTTAGGTCACATCCTTCTCACTAGATCTTAGACCTTTTCCACTGCCAGTCAAGTTTGTTGCTTCTGATAATCCTAGTGTGTTGCTTTTTGTCTTTTAATTAAAAAAAAAAAAAAAAAAAAAAGCTCAATACCACCACTTTCTGCCTTGCTGTGCAGTGCAGGGTGCTCTGTACAAGACTCCAGGTCTTTTTTTGCCAGCCCCATTTTGTATTTACTCTTCTCAGTTACTGACTTCATACCTTCCCTCTTGGCTTGGAACCAGTGTCCCCACACACTCATTAGTCTGAAAGTGCTTCCAGGAGGGAATGGACTGGGCCCTCTCTTTCCTTCAGTATTTCTTAATCTGCTTTTGGAAAAGTTGTATCCAAAATGCTGACTTCTTTTCTTTCTCCCATGCTCTCCATGTCTCTTCTCAGAAGCTGACAGCCTGCCTCCTAGGACAAAGAATCCCGTGCAAGGCAGTTTTCCCCCCTGCTCAAGGGGAACATCACCAAAAGGAACATGCAGGGTAAAGTCCCTCAGTGATTAGGGGATTCTGGGCCATCAGTTTCTCAGTGACTGGCTGGTGGACTTAACACCCCAGGCCAGGGTTAATTCCTGCAGTCACCCTCTTGGGCACACATCCATCTCCCTACCAGTCAGGATTTTCCACCCAGTACCCCAAAGGGTCCCCTCCTCCTACCTGCTGTGGCAGAACCTGTGGCACAGGTGAGCCTCCAATACTGATGGCCATTTGGGAGAGGTAACACTTTGTACTTGTACTTTCAGATGCAACTTGTGCTGATACAGAACTCATGACCTCCATGATGCAAAAAATCACTCTGTTGGAACAAAAAATAGAGAAACAAGCAGAAGAAATCAAACTGAAGGTAAAAAAAAAAAAACAACAAACTGCCCCTTCCTCAGCTTGTTTTCTGTGCCGTACTTTGATGGTTGACACCACAGCAGCATCACACCTGCTCAGACCTAGTTTGGGCTAGCAGTTGTTCATCTGTCTCCTGTGCTGTTAATTGCACAAACAAGAAAGCAATTGATCTTTGGGATGGGAGAGTGGACAGGCCCTGCTGTGACTTCTGAAAATAAAGACTCTCAGTACCCTTCCACTGCTATCATTATTTTTTTTGGCTTCAGACTTTTCTCTTCTTCCTTTTGCTTTCTGAAACAACAACTCCTCAGGAGTCAGAGTCATCCTAGAGCCAGCTTCAAAGAAATACCCTCTACTTTTTTTTTAGAGAGGTGGCTGCAGAGATGTTGGGTTTGTTTGTAGATCAGCCACTTACTACAGGTCAGAGGATGAGCTGGGCCTGAGCAGACAGCACAGTTCTACAGTTCTTGTGTAGATAGTGGAGAGGGAGACAGGTCAGCAGTCCCTCACCTATTGCTGGAGCTGTGTTTTTATATCCCACCCCTAATTTGAGTCTAATTAAGGCATTTATGAGGAGGTAGAGCCTTTCTGACCCTGTCTCTGAGTGGGGTCAGAGTGTGTGCACTGCTGACTCACCCAGCCAGGACTCATCATGCAAACAGTGCCTCGAGGTCCTGAAGGCCAAGGAACTAAACAAGGTCATTATTTGTTCTGGTCCTGAAGGACAAGAGGATTGCTGAGCTTGAAGAGAAGATGAAGACTCTTCAGAAAAGAGAAGGTAAAACTTGTTCTACCCACTACTTCGTTCCTAGCCGTGGGAGAGCTACAGAGCTCCTGATACTGCAGCAGAGCAGGCTTGGAAACTTCTCTGAGCTGTCCTGGCCTTAAAAAGCCCAAAAGTCTCTTCAGGGAGTGGTATGGGTTACAGACACCTGGTGCTGTTTGCTGAAGCAGATGCAACACTTTACACTTGTATCTGCAGCCCAACACTATTTCCTGACCTATTTTCTCGGAGTTACTAAGTTTCCATGAGCAGCGACCAACCCCCCAGATACCTGAGGATGGTGAGAAAGGAATGGTAAAAACTGCAGAGTTCAAACACCTGGGAAAACAGAGCTCCTGACACCTAAGCAAAACCAAAAATCCGCTTAGAGTCTCCAATAGCATTACAAGCCCGGGCTCACTTGTCCTGTAAAGCAGCCTGACTCTAAATTGAAGCCAACTTTGAGGGAGTCACTGGAAGTCTTCCCCCCCATTCAGTCCCCTGGAATCCAGCAGCTCTCCAGCTGAGCCCAGACACACTTTCTACAATGGCTGAACTACCTTACTAGCACAAAGCTGTGGTAAGTTCTCCGTTTCCCCAAGTAGAGAACAAGAATATGCCTGTCAAACCACAAGCATGTGTTTTGTAGCTCATCATGCATTGTTCTAGTCATTCAGATGAGGTTTCTGGATCCAGCTTTAGTGGACACCTGCTCATTTGTTCAATGGATCCCTTAAAACTGAGTAAGCCAAGCAATTCTAATTGTCTAATTGCAAACAGCAGCACTCACTTCACCTTCCCACAGCATTAAACTTCACCAGGACCATTCATAATTCCCTTTTAGCCCATCAGCATCTCTATCAAACTGCTGCAGGTTGAATTATCCATCACGCAGAGCTCATGTTCAGCTCCTGTGTTGTATTGGTTTGGGGTCATTTACAGGAGGAGCTGCTGGGGCATTTGTGCTGTGCAACATGGGTAATCCATAGCTGTTCTTTAAGGCTGTATGTAGAAAAAACAAAGTTTTCCCTTACAGATACAGAGGAACTGGAAATGAGGTGCCTTGAGCTGCAGACCCAGGTCTGGGAGATGGAGGTGAGACAGCTGCTTCACTTGCCCTAAGCCCTCTGCAACTTTGGTTTGAGGTTGCTGCCATCCCAGGCTGCTTGGTCTGATTCAAGCTGCCACTTGAATCATCCCAATTCTCCTCCTCATCCCTCTGAAAAGAGAGAACAGATCGGATGTGAGCTACAGTAGGAGGTTTTTAATACAGACATTTGTGTCTCCTGCAAGCCTCTTCATTTTGGTTTCTAGGACTGCAGAATTAGTCTTTGTAGTTACTACAGCCTTAGGAGATTACTGTGTCACTACAGATACTCTCACTCTCCCTTTTGTCTACTACTAGTAGAGCTGCTACTACTGCCAGTGAGTTTGCCTGTCTGCCAGGGCCAAAGAGCCCCAGACAAACCTCCTCTTTCACCTGCCCTTCTGCTTCTCAGTCACAACTGACTGCTCTCAGGCTTCCAATTCTGGGTTTGTGAAGCTCTTCATCTTCCACCTTTCTTCTACAGAGGTTTCTAAATGACTATGGTCTGATTTGGGTTGGAGAGAGACATGAACAGCTGGAAGATGATGAATTGCTTGAGAATGAAGAAGAGCTGCCAGTAAGGAGCTTCTGGAAGCCAGGTAAAGCACCAGCACCCTCTGCTGAGGGAGCTAACCCAGCTCCTGCCACATGCTAAGAGAAGGTTCATAGTTCTCAGAGTAGAGAGCCAGAATTTGGTTTTCAGAATTTGTGACCCTCTGATGAGGTTTTCAGATGTGTCTGTCTCAGAGCCAGTGACATGGAGGAATTTATCAGGAGCTAAGCCAGGCAGAATGTTGGTATTTTATAAACCTATTTTTGCAGTCCCTGTCTAGGGGAAGAGAACCTGATGTCTCAGCCATTTGGAAGGACACCCTCTCAGCAGCTGCTTCCTGAAGAGCTCACATATCCTAACCATTTGAAGCTTGACTGCTCTAATAACATTGATGTAAAATAGGTGGAAAACAGAATCAGATGCTTTGTGTGTGTAGTAGCTGTAGTAACTTACCCACAGTGCTTGGCTCCACCAGAGAGTATTGTTTGCTTTTCCTCCCAACCACCACGTGAGCAGTTTAGTTGAGACCTGACTGTGCTGTATGGGGTCCAAGCAGATTTGGCAATGGCTTCTTAGGAAGTGGTAACAGAAAAAAAAAAAAATACCTGGGCTGTAGGGCTAATGCTTGCTTCCTAAGCACCATGCAAATGTCAGCTAACTAATCCTTTGCTCCCTTAGATGCAGAAGGAAAGATGGGGAGACTAAAAATGTTTATCATTGTTTTCAACTCGCTCACCCTTTTAAAAAGATATTTCCTCTCCCCCTTTTGTCAAGTTGTAAAAAGCAGAACAGAAAACACCAAAGACTGTACCTCTGCCTACTTCTTTTCTTACATTTCCTCTTCTGATTTCATTCTTCTGCCTCATCACAACTCTTATTGCTTCACCCTACCACCCTCCTCAAGCACCCAGTAAACATCCTCTGCAGCATCCCAGAGTGGTAAGCAGCTCTCAGTGTTTACATTGACATTTCTGCAGCAAGCTTTCACTGATCAATTTATCCAATCTAGTTACTCCAACTAGTCAAGTTCCTCACTCTGGGCATTTTGCAGCACTGCATTAAGTGCTAGCACTTCTGAAACCCCAGCCAAAGGAGCTGGGGGTGGCCTCCATGGAGCTGTCTGCAGCTGGAGCTGGGGTTGTCTTAGCTTGCAGCACCCAGGGCTGTTTGCCTGCAGCCCTGCCCTTGTGGTATAGCACACACCCATGTAAACCTGGCAGTGCAGAACCACAGCAGCAGCCTTGCACCACACTTTGCAAAAGTGCCAAAGATGAAGTGTCAAAAAGCAGCACAGACAGTCCCTGAAGTGTTAGGGCTCAAACCCACCTCAAATTCAGAGAGAAGTGAAAGCTGCTCATCCCCTTCCCCGAGTCACTCTGATCTCCCTGCCACAGGTGAAGCAGTTGTCTCCAAACCCCAGATCGATTTTGATCTAATCTTGGAAAATGTGAAGGATTTGAACGTCCTGGCTGGAGAGGGCACTTCTCAAATTGAGCACACACCAGGGGGGGCTCGGCTGAGGCAGGCAGAGCCCTTGTCTCTCACTCTGTATCAAAATGGGATCATCACATTCAACGGAACCTTTCAGCCCTATGAGGACCCAGCCACACAGGTATGGAAAGGTCAGTAGAGGAATCAGACTCAGTCCCATCCTGCTGCTGCTCCCCAAGCCTCAGGAAAGGGAATGTGTAGGAATGGGGCTTGTGAGCTCACCTCAGTACAAAGATAACAGCAGCTACTGAGACCTCCACCTTCTCACCTGTGTTCCCATGGTGCCTTTAAAAATTACTGCACAAAACCACACAAGTCTCTAGGGATGGACATTCTGGGTCTTTTACATCGACTTTTCTGCACAGCAATAACACCACAAATAGGAGCAGCCCAGAAGGAATGTATAGAAACCCTGAGGGATGCCCACGAGCTCTCATTTTGTTTCAGCAATGCCTGCAGGACATCATGGATGGGTATTTCCCTTCAGAGCTGCAAGCTCGCTACCCAGATGGCATCCCTTTGCGGGTAAGCAAAACCCTACTCATCAGCTTTCTGGAAGAAATTCTCTCTTGTTCCCTAAAAAAAAATTGTTCAGGTTCCTTTCATTAACTTGCTGGATATTCCCCCATAGTAAATTAAGTTTAAGGTTTCTGCACACAGCCTGTGATTGTGTCTTGGGGAAAAGGGTGGCTGGAGCTGTTACAGGATGCAAGTGAGCGTTTCAGAGCCAGTGCTTTCCCTGCTTCACTGATGCCTGTCTGGAAACAAAACTTCTGAGAGCAGAGGAGGCTTTGTAGAAGGAGTACATGCAGCATCTAAAGAGCCACATATCAAGAAGTTCTCAAATAGTTCCCCTGGAAAAGCTTTTAAATAACAGGATGAACAAGTATCTCTCCAGGTGGATATCGGGAGAATGTATTTTGCCACAATTTAAATGGATTTGGCCACCTGAGGTTCTTGGGAGCCCCATTTTTTTAATCTCTTAGAAATGGCAAGAAGCCAAGGCCACATTTTCAGGCAGAGAGCCTCCCAGGACTCTAATCTAGGTCTTCAAGTGCATCTGAAACATAAGCAGGCACAAATCAGAGGGGTGCACTGACCTACTGCCACAAAGCAGGGCAGGGCAGACAAGGATGAGGTCAGGACAGAAAGAGCAAGCTGGGAGGAAGAAAATGAGATGGAAGAAGGATTGGAGGAAGGAGAATGGAGGAAGGATTGCACAAGGCTCTCAAGGCTGTGGTTGCCTGTAATCCATGCATAGCTGGCCACATCTGGGAGCCACAGGACAGTAATCTGAGGTAAATACAGACAGACAACACAGCCACCTGCAATACAGGTGCTTTTCTATCACTTTCTACCCAGAGGGTGTTCTTAAGCATGGAAGCAGTCACAAAGGAAAGGTCAGGTCCAACCATTTTTCATCCAGCTGGTGGAAAGGAGCAGCTGCCTAGTGTCAGTTGAGGCTCTCAGAGGGACTTGAGGGATCCATCAGGATTTGCTTTGTTAAAGAGCTGAAAATCCATTTCCTTGAATTTAGAGAGCTGGAGCAGCTTCCAAGGAAGCAGCTCTCTTGGTTTGATTTGAGGTTTACAACTCTTGGTTGTCATTGCTGTGGATTGTTGTGCCCTGATGCAGTGAGAACAAGCTTGTGCAACAGTCAGATTTGCTTATGGCAGTTGGCCTTAATTCTACAGGTCACTGACAGAAGGGACGTGGTATTTCGGGAGAGACACCTCCCAGGAAGCTTTCCTGGCCATGGCCAAGTGGTTGGCCATTCAAAATCAAGGGAAGTACAGGAAACCACCAAGATCCCAGGTAAATTCAAAAATTCAAAAATGCACAGCTCAGTCCCTAAGAGGGGAATCTAAACCTTACCAGGGCAGTCCAGCTGGTAGGGGGGAAAACATGCAGGGGCTCAGCAAGGAAGGCAACACTTGTGGGGCACAACCCTGCACTTGGAGCCCCAAGTGGTTCTTCAGGAGGTGGGACCAGGCAGCACACACTGTGCCCTCTCCTCATTAAATCCTCCTACTGAATGAGACATGACAAGTTATAGAAGAACAGAAAATCAGCATTTCCAAAAATGTATCTGCCCTGCACCTTTATAAGAGGCCAAGTTCTTTCTGGCTTCACCTTTATCAGCATCAGGGGATACTGAAGGAACCCTACAGATCTGGGGGTGGGAAGTAGCTTACAGACAACCTTCAGTTCTCCTACAAGCTTATTTCATATAGGCAGATATCTTGAAGCTAGACCAAACTTAACTGTACTAAGCAGGAAGTCTGAAGACGAATTGTTCCATAACAGAACATGGGTCATGAAGTCAAGCCACAGATTCCTCATTTTGCTTCTAGACTCTAGCAGTCTGTGTAAGCAATACCTGTCAGGGTTGGAAAGTCAAGAGCAGTCACTCATAAAGACAGAAAGTAGTGAGTTTGTGCATGCAAAACTAAATCCAAACACATGCATTGCCATCAGCAACACCTTCCTATTTATATAAAACTGTACAACTTGTTCATTCATCTCAAGTTCATTCACAAACAGCAGCTGTTCCAAATGTTTCCTTTATCCAACAGTAAAAATAAAAAATAATTGCCCAGAGACACCACAAAAAAAGGACACATACAAATACCCCCTTCACAAGATAAAAACTTTCCAAGCCTGTAAATATTGCCACAGTTTGGTTTTCCTGTTCACTGCAGAGTGAACCAGGTTGCAACCTGTCCTGCACCCATGCTGAACAGGCTGCATGGTGGATGTTGATAAACAAACCTTTAAGTGGGCCAGAAAGTGGGACACACTTCAGAGAAGGAGAGAGTCTCAGCCTTGATGAGGGAGGCTGGAGCTCTCCCTGTGGGCTGTTGTGCTCTCTCATTTTGCTATATCAGTTTATTTTGGGGGGGGAAGTCATTTGGCAAAAAGATGACACCTGGACACGTCTTCCTTCTGCTTTGGCAGATCCCAAACTCCCCTTGGAGCAGGTCAACAAGCTTTCCAAGGCCTCAAAACATGGAGAAGCAGCAACTGGTTCCCAAGATTCATCCCAAGCAGCACAGGAGGTACGAGCAGACCACCCAAACACCCACAGGAGGTGATCAGCACCAACTCCCTGGGCTCAGCACTCACCTCCACCCCATCCTCTCCGCCAGGGTTTGCGTAGCACTTTGGCACTTGCTCCTGACTTTTCCTTGCAGCAGCTGCTTTTTGTGCAGAACAGGCAGGGGTGACACTCACTTGGTTTGGTTTCAGGGCTCCCATGGGGTGCGGAGCAGGAAAGGGATCCTGGCGGAGACATCCAGGCTGTCTGCTCTGGAGAGGTACAGGCACAGCCCCTATCAGGCTCTCATCTTCCTCCTATTTCATCACCAAGGGTTTATTTCAGGGAATTCCACTGAGGAAGTAAGTGATCTTGCCCCTTTTATCTTATACATTAAAAGCAATTAGAAAAGAAAGGCCAAGTTTTGGGAGCCTGCCACCTTTTAAAGCTAACAAAATCTGTTGTTCAAAACATTACTTATTGCTATGAAATACTTTTCCCAACAGCAAGCCAAGACCTGAGAATTCAAAACCACTTAAAAGGCTCCTTGTGGTCATGTTAAATGGGAGAATTCCTCCAGGAAATTGATGCCTGAGTAGGAGGTCTACTTTTCCACCAATATTTTTCCACTCATAGTCTTCTAGCAACACAAGACCCAAATAGCTAATGAAAAAAAAAAAAAAAAGATATCCAAGCAGGCTATTTTTAATCAAAAAAGTAGGGCAAAGTACTTACCAGACACCCCTGATGTAAAATGAAAAAGCTGAAAAAGGTCAGTAACCCTCTTTCCAAGCCATCTTTTAACAGTTTAGTCTGCTCACCTACAGCCAGATGGGGCCTTGTTCATCTCAAGGACATTCCCAAACATGGAACACTTCTCCCTAGTCAGGCTCACCCTGACAGCTCAGAGCCTCTGCCCATGGAGAAGTCCTCACCCTCCTCATTCCTCAGCTGATGAGGTTTTTCTAACCTCCAGGATGAAGCCAGCTGAAGAGGCTGAAGCTCCTGCCCCTGCTCTCTGCACTCTCCGCATCAAATCCGAGAGTGGGGAGCAGACCTACACCATCAGGATGCTGCTCACAGAGACCATTGGGGACCTGCGCCAGCACCTCAGCCATGCTAGGTGGGCCTAGGACTTCCTCCCCACCCTGCTCCTTCAAGCCCTAGGGAAGGTTTCTTGGTATCCCTGAAGGCCCTAGAGCTCTGCTTCAACCAGCTCAACCCAAGCCAGCTCCTCCCAACACCAGAAGTGCTCTGTGGGCAGCACTGCCAGGGTCACATTTAGCTCAGAGTTTAATACCCACCTTTGCCAAAGAGCTGACTCAGCAGCAGGGAGCAGCCTCTTTTGCCTTCTCTCTCTCTCCAGCTGCCAGCAGCCCTTGCCTCCCACTCACCAGTGTTCCCCAGGCACCCTGGAAGCTGGACTGCAACCTTCAGCTTGGCTGATGGATCCACAGCTGGACACACACCACCCTTTGCTCAGCCAGCTCTGTAACTCATCACATTTGTGTGAGCTCACACATCCCTTTGGGGACAGCTCCAGATGGCTGAGGGGTCTCCCTTGCTCTCCCTGTTGATGTTCTGGGCTGTAGCTTTGGCCTTGGTCTGAGCCCACAGTGAGCTCACTACTGTTGGGATGCAGGATCCTCTTTCCCCACTGCAGCTGCACAGGCTGGAACGTTCACTCCATGTCTGGCTGGTTGCAGTTTGGGAGGGAAAAAGCTTTTTTCTGCTCAGCCTATGCTTGTGAAAATGTCTCTTCCCTCTGCTTTTACATAACCCCAGCTGGATCAGCCAGAGCATCTCAGCAAAACCTTGGGGGATCCTGTGTCTAGGAAAGATTGTGCTGTTCTTTCCTAGGGGTGGAGACTCTGACTCGTATGAGATCATCAGTACCTTTCCCCAGAGGGTGTACACAGACAATTCCAGGAGCCTGCAGGAATGTGGCCTGACCCCCAACACCTCCTTGTTGCTGCGAAGAAAAGACCCCTCCCAGCAAGAGGGGGACAGAGCTGGAAACACCTTCTAGCAAGAGCTGCTCACCCCCAGCTCTGCCAGAAGAAGGAGCTGCCTCCCACTGCCAGCTGTGCTGTAACCCTCCCAGGCTGGGAAGAGAGCAGGAGGGGTGTCTTTCCAAATTTAGTTTCATTGTGCTGTTACCTGGGATGGAGAGAGGAGCTTAGAGGCAGGGGTTGGGCCTCCCCTTTTGGCCCCAGTCCTGCTGCCTTGCAAGTGGATGCTTTTCCCCAAGTCAGATGGGTTCCTAAAGGAGGGACATTTGATCCCTGCCCAGGGGAGGCTTTACACTGGTGCTGGGCAGGTACTTAGCTGGGCTCAAGGACTCTAAAGCAGGACAGACAAACAGCCAGGGTCAATTTGCTTTCCACACACAGCTGCTCCACAGAGATTTCAACTCCATTTACACCGAGAAACAAGCTCAGTTACACTGTCCCTGGTGAAGCTAAATCAACAGGCCCTCAGCTACTGCCACGCTGGGCCTGAGCAAGGCTCAGCCAGGAGATCCTCCTGCTGGCTTTCCTGTACATGAACAAAATCCTTCTCTTGGCCAACCCCCAGCTCCAGCCAGGTCCAGGCTCCACACTGAGCAGGAGCCCCAATCTGCCTCCCTCCCTCTCTCCCTGCAGCTGGGATGCTGCAACAGGACACCCTGTCATTGGAGAAGAGCAGAAACCCTTTGCTGCTTCTCTGCTGAACCCTGAGTAAAGCATCTTCCTTCCTCCCTCTCCTGTGGGCCAGAGCAGCACATTCTTCCCCTTTCAGCTGTGACAGGCTCCCACTTGACAGCACTCCCACTGGTGCAAGGCAGCACCTTCTGGCAGGTTCCCTGTTAGCAGGGGCTCTGCACACGCTGCCACCCAGCCCTTGTTAAAGGCTCCCAAGAAAACCACTTGTTTCAGTGGCAGTTTCTCTTTCCATAAAGATTCCCAAGGAGCAGTTGCTGTGGAAGGCAGCAGGATGCCCAGAGCACTTCCCAAACCCCTCCCAAACAGAGCTGGACCCTGCACAACTCAAACACAAGAACCACCACTTGTGCAAACCAACCACTTCCACAGGCTCCCCGTGATCAGTGACACAATCCCCACAGCTTTAAGTTCATTTCCTCCTTTTTCCACTGATAGCACAGAGGGAACCTTGTCCACTGCCCCTCTGTATCCTGATCTATCACCAACCAGGTCACCTCAGAGCCAGGGGTTATTTTTCACTCCCATTCCTGGCTGAAGCTCTCCCTCCCCCAGGCTGTGGTTCTTCCCAGACAGAGCAGAGGAAGGTTTGAGAGAGGTACCTGGCACTACCACGCTGTAGAATATTCAGACAAGTCCTGTGAGCCTTTGATTAGCAGCAGCAATTTAAGGTGTTAAGATCTTTGTGTCAGGCTGCACTGACTGACTCAGCTTCTCTCAGCTGGAAATAGCTCAGAATCTTTACATAGGGTGATTATTAACCTGTAGTCAAAATAAAACCAAATTTATAAAGAAACCCACTAGTGCCAAACTGAAAGGTACAGTAACATTTAATAGCATCTCGGAAGACAACACTTGGTTATAAACTTGCTTTTTTTTTTTTTTTTTTTTTTTGGCAGGAAAAAAAAATGCACTTGGTCTGGGTTGGGGAAAAAAAAAAATCTAACTCAAAGAGGAAAGATAAGACAGCTGGAGCATCAGCTGTTCTGGAGCAGCCCTGAGCCATTAACACTTAAGAGGGAGCCCCAGCACCCACTGCCTGGCAGCAGAGGGCAGATGGAGCAGCTCTGGTCCCATTTCCAGGGCTATCCACCCCCCAGGCTGGCAGCCCAGGGGCATCAGCCTTAGCCCCCAGGTGGTCAGCCCCCAGCTTTGTGCAGTATTTTGCATTGAAACAAGACAAACAAAAAAATCACCTTAGTTGCCATAATCTCTGCAGTTGAGATGAAGGAGGAAATTAATAACAAAAGGAAGTGAGGCAGCAGGATTTACAATTTTAACAGCAACTGGAAGAAGTGAGAAGTAACATGCAGCCCTAAAGCCCTTCCCTCCTGTAGCAGAAACTCTCCCTAAGGAGGAGAGAGAGGGCTGATGGACAGCTGCACTTCTCACAGCCCCAGAGGCTTTGCTGTTTACAGAGGCACTGGAAGCTGCAGTGGGAGCCAGGCCCAGCTTGGTTGGAAGGCCATGAGCAGCAAGCATCAGACTTTTCTTTGGATCCCTCTGAGATGATTATCAGGGTTAGGCAGGAGGGAATCATAGGCAGCTGCAATGAGGAGTTTTGGTCATGGGTTTTCCCTATGCTGGGATAACAGGGCACGATGCCAGGAGATGTGCTGACAACCTGGAAGTGAAGGTGGTCAGAGATGAGGGTGCTCAGGATTGCAGGTAGAGTCCAGGACATGGGAGTGGGGGGGGAGCAGGGGCTCAGGCCAGCTTCAGGAACTCCTGCAGGGTGTTTTGTTCCACTGCTTCCACAAAGAGCTCGTAATCCTGCAGGGAAAAGCCACATGGTTGCTCAGAAGGCAGGAGTGAACTGAATGCTCCCAGCAGGCAGGCAGCACAGGGTCCCCTGAGCACGCAGCACTAATTGGTTCACAGGATGGGTGACAGTCACCTAGAAGGTGACAGGGCAAAGTGGAGACAGCCCCACTGCCCACAGTCACCCAGTGTCTCCCTGTCTGGTTGCTGTTTCTCACCTCACCCAACTCCCAACACCCATTAACCCTGGGCAGAGCTTCATCCGTACACCTCCCATGAAACACCCCTGGAATGCTGCCTTGACACCCTTTGTAACAAAAACAAGAGAGGATTCTGGCCCAACCCCCAACCTTCACAGTGCTTACCCCGCAGTAGTGGTCCCCGTTGACGATCTGGGGTGGGATGGCTTTGGGGTTGCCTGCCTTTGCCCTCATCTCCTCCCGGAGAGCATTGTCCTGGGAGATATCCACCAGCTCGTATTTGATGTTTTTCCCATCCAGGATTCTGGTTACTTCACTCTGTTGCGATTTGATCTGGAGCCCGGGTGGGAAAGGCAGGTTATGGAGGAGCAGGAGAGGAACCTGAAGGGTAGGCACCCCCCCTGCCATGCTCAAGCACCATCCTCACCATCCAGACCCCTCCTGGCTGCGGGGCTCGGCCCTATTAGGGGGGCGGGGGCACACCCGGGAGGGTTTGGGGAGGAAGAAGAGGTCGGTGCAGCGTGAGGATCCACCTGGGATGGGGCGGGGGAGTTTCGTAGCTCCGAGGAGGAAGAGACACACACACACCACACCCAAACCCCAAGGGAGGGAGACCCCAGCCCCCCACTCACCTCCCGGGAGCCGGTGACCGAGGTGCTGTAGACCTTGAGGGTGCTCATGCTGCGACCGCTCCCTGCGCTCAGCCCGGCGGATGGAGGAGGTTGGGAGGGAAAAGAAGGAGGGAAGGAAGGCTCGGGCGGCCCCGCCGCCTCCCGGCATGTGACTGCGGGGACCAATGGGACCGGCGGGACCGGGCATGCGGACTCGGCGGGGCCCTGGTACCGGGAGAGCCCACGGGTACCGGACACCGAGCAGGCTTCGCACACAGTGGAGCAAAGCGACTTTATTTGATAGTTAAAACATTGGGTACAAAGAGACGAAGGATGATAGAAACACACCGGGATCAACGCGATGGGGGGGGGGACACACACGGGGATGGGGGGAGCTGTGGTCCTGCAGCCATGCCCGGGAGGCTCCGCAATTAAAAACCCGAAATTTCCACCCCCTGGAGAGCAGGAGGCACGGGTATGGCAGAGGGGATTCCTCATTTTGGCCAGAGGGAGCCCAGTTTTGCAGGAGGATGGGGTGGGGACTTTGCTCCCGGGTCCAGATGGGGTTTGAGCTGTGATTTGTGCAGGGGCAGAAAGCACCCATCCTGCACAACACCTGGGAACCAGCTCCTGCACCCCTCCTCCCCCCAAAAAGGGAACAGGGATGGTGCTAACCAGCACCCTGCTATGGGCTGGGAGAGCAACATTCCCAGTTCATGCTGGTCCCTTTCCCAGTGAGCTCCCAGAAGCCACCACAAACAACTTTGAGAAATAGCCTTGGCCCACATCTAGCTCAGAGCCCAGCACTGGCAGCCTGGGAACAGAAACAGCCTGAGATGTAACACACAAGCTGAAGGAAGGACAGGGCAGGCAGGTGCCATGCTCTCTCCCTAATCTGTTTGTTGCCACCATCAGCCACAGTGGCCAAACATCAAGAACAAAACAGATTTGGTCTTCAATTTTAACAGAACAAAATAATAGAAAAATTTCTTCCAAACCTAGGGGTTGCAGCCCCAACATGAACCAAGAGCAACCAAACAGACAGAGTTTCAACAGATTTTTTTCCCCCCATTGTAGTCCCCACTTATCTTACTCTTAAGCCAATCCCAAAAAAATTCCACCCTTGGCACCACGGTGTTGTCAGAAGCAAGGATTCAGTGCTGTAAAGTTGTCACTAAGGTTAAGGAAGTTTGGGATCAACTGAACCACCTCCCATGCTGATCTATTTAGAAATTTCATTATTTAGCAGAGGAGCAGGGAGCTCCCAGAGAGCAAAGGGCAGGGTTACAACCAAACCCGAGTGCTTGCAGGCATCAGGGGGAGCTCTGGGATCCATCTGGACCATCCTGCCAGATTAGGACCAGAATGGCTTCATCAAGCAGAGAGCCAAGCAGCCAAGTCTCCCCACTGGCCTGCAGTGGGGTCCCCAGGGGTACAGGGGCTCTCTGCTGCTCTGGAAAAAAGTCCACAGACATTCCAGGCTTCTCAGGGTTGTCTGTGAGATCTCTAAAGGCTGCTAGGAAAAACAGCAGATGCTCACCCTGCCAGCAGATGCATTAGGCATGAAGCAGCATGGGGACAGGAGGTTTCTCTAGCTCATTAAGGCACTACAGCATCATTCCACTTCCTCTGCAGGCTGAATCATCCCCACACTGAGAGTGCTGGTTTTGGGGGATAAAAAAGCTTAAGGCCTCTGGGGTAACAGTGCTCAGGGGGAGTGGTTTTGGAGTTCTTTTAGTGTTTCTTTACTGCTCAGCTCCTGTTGCCTATTGAAAGGCCCCAGTTGCATTTCCCTGAGGAAAGCAGGTTCTGCTCCCATGAATGCCTGAAGAAGCATCCACACCAGAGCCCTGCAAACAGCATCTGGGGAGCTGGTAGCACTTTGAGGTCATTAGCAGTGGTGTAACTGACACACCTGCTTGATCTGAACTCCACACATCTCCCCTGAGCACTGTGATAATCCTCTGGTCTTACTTGTCACACAGGATCTGCACAGAGAATTTATCAGAAAGACCAGGGGCATACATTTCCTTTTAGTGCTGATTTTAACTGTCACATTTGCATGTTCAGCATTTGACATGCCTGGAAGGCAATTCAGAATTCATCTCCCAGAGTTCAGAGACCACACCAGCTCCAGCAAACACAGCATAAACACATTCCACAAGATCAAAGCTACTGCAAAGCCTGACACCGAAGCCCTGAACGATTCCAGTTAACCAGTGAGCAGCTAAAGACTTCTGGCAACAAACCCCCTGATTAACAAACCCACATGTAAGTCACATATCTTGTACCCGAGCAAAGGGATGGTAAAGTGCTGAAGAGGTTTTGGGTTGTAGGAACTCCCAAGTCTTTATGTCCTGTCTTACTTTGGGGAGTGTTCTTTACTGGGTGATGCAGTTGTCTCCCATGTCCTGAGCATATCTGTCAGATATTGCTGTCCTTAAGTCCTCCACCTCTTTACGAAGCTGTTTTACCTCCACCAGTTTCTTTGCAAGTCCATCAGGGCTCAGCAAGTCATCCTTCTCCTTAGCAGAGTATTGCACATCTGTGGAGTCATAGAGAAAGAAGTTATCCCACATGCAGCTCTGACCAAGGATCACATACATGTGCAGGCAAGCCAGAAAACCCCCTCACATTTGCAAAAGAGGCACTACACTTCACATTTAGTGCTACACTTCACATTTACACTTCACTGGTGCTCCACTGTGCACCTTCAGAGCCAGCTAACCCCAGGAAGAAAGCTCACAGTCCCAGAAAAATGAGAACCCTCCATGCTGTGTTATCTGTGAGTTATTTAATGCTGCCACAGTGTGGGGTTTCACAGAATGGTTTGGGTTGGAAGGGACCTTAAAGATCATCCACTTTCAACACCTCTGCATAGGGACACCTCCCACTAGACCAGGTTGCTCAAGTCCCCATTCAACCTGGCCTTGAACACTTCCAGGGATGGGTTTGCTCTGCCATTGCTCTGCATACTTACAGTGAATGCCCAGGAGCAGAGAGAGGTTGGGGTCCTTGCCCTGAGCCCTCTGAGTGACAATGCTGTAGACAGACTGCAAATCCTGCAGGCAGCTGGCCAGCTCAGCCTGCAGCTCCTGGGCCAGCTCAGCTGTCTCAGCAGGCAGGGGCTGGGTTGTTAGCTCTGCCTGCCGGAGCTGTTCCTGAAGGGTCAGGTTCTTCTCAATGAGATCTTGGTTCTGCACTGAAAGCTGAACAAAAATAGGCAGGGCAGGTTAGTGGTACAGAACTGGTATGCTTGAAACAACTGAAGTGCTCAGTGATGATGGAAGCACAGAGGGCAGGAGGAGCTGGTTGTCATCCAGCCCCTCCAGACTCTGGCCAGATGAGTGTCAGCCCTACAGGGTGTGAGCATTTGGCATTTCCAGACACTCCACTGACCCTCCTGAGGCAGGATACAACAAAATCAGCTTCCAGGAGGTTGTGCACCCATTGCTCAGCTCAACACAGGCCATCTCACCCCTTCAGGGCTGCTATTGTGCTCCATTTCCTTTAAGCTCGAGAGTGGGGCTCAGCCCTGCTCTTAAGCCAGGGCTGGAGCAGAGTTTGGGCTCCTGCTGGCCACCTTGCTGCCCCCAGCTGGCAAGCTCAGCCTCCTCCCCCACAACCTGCAACCCCAGCACAAGTTCCCAAGGCAGAAAATGCCTGTCTTGCTTTTGAAGAGAGAAAACCTCCTTTCAGAGCACTGATGGGACAACTGACTAGCAGGAAGCAGGAAAGGTGGTGCTGCTGACTGTAAATTCAGGGTTTTGCTAGAAGACAATCCATTTTTCTCTGAACACTCCCCTTCTGACCTCTTTCACAGCAGTTCGGAGCTGCTGCAGTCCATTTTCTCTTCTCATTGCCTCTTCTCTCAGAGCTTGGCTTGTCCCCTCTTCCTGGGCCACCTGGTCTTCCAAGTTCTGGAAGAGACCATGGGAAGGGAGTCAGTAACTCACTTCACAGAAGATTTTCAATTCTAGATCCCTCTCCAGTCACCTCTCACCTTTACTTGCAATGACAACTGCTCCATCTTCTTCTGCTGTTTGTCCACAATCTGGAATCAAAAGCAGAGGCATCAAAACTGGCCACACAGACTCAGTAATACCACCCAGATTTCTCCTTCACTAGGTCTGCATCTCCTCTCCTCTTTTCTGTCCACTCACTGCTTTAATCACAGCCTCTGTCAGTAATGGACTTCAATCTCCTGACAAAAGGCACCATTAGAAGTATCAGCTACAGACTGGAGAAGTTGCAATTCTTGTGGTTTTCCTCTCCCCATTTCTGCATTCTGCAACTTCTCCCCAGTGTTACTGGCTAACACAACCAAACCAGCTTTTAAAACCCCTCAGTTTGGAATTCCAGAAACTGCTGCTTCAGTGTAATTCTCACTGCAAAAGTCCCTGATTTCATTTCAGTGCCTGATGTGACTCAGTAGAAGGAAAAAGAATGTGATTCCCAGCTGAGACAGGCTCTTACCTTCCGGAGGCAGTCACAGTCTTTCTTAAGAGCATCATTTTCTTTTTTCTGTCTCTCCCCATCCTGAGCTGGGGGTCCTCTCTCTGCATTCTTTACACACTGCTGCACCTTGTCCTGCAAGCTGAAAAAAATCAACCACCACAGGAAAACCAGCTTTATTTGGGGGATTTCCCTCACTAAACCATATGAGGCAGCAAATTATTTTTTTATCAGGTGGCAACGTTGCCCTGTTTCAATCCCAGCCTGCAAACTGACAGGGCTGTGAAGGAAGGAGCCCCTGGACATGGCATTGGGGATGTAACTCTTGCAGACTACGCAGGGCCATTTTGCAAGGAGTTACACTTGAGAGCAACAACCTGCAGATACAGGCAAACCCTGGGGAGAGAACAGGGGCCTCCCCATCTGCTTCTGCTCCCAACCTTTCCCTCTTGGCACATAGAATTTGAAGATGTTGCTTTGGGGAGTGCTCACAAACATCACCCATCCACAGCTCAAGTGGGCCAGAGGCTGTGCTGGATCATCACTGGTTTGTGCAGCAATTACTTCAGTGCTAAGTTTATTCTAATCCTTCCAATTTTTTACCTGTGGACAGTGGAAAGAAGCTCCAGCTCTTTGTGTTTTTGGGTTTCTAGCTGCATCTCTTGCTCCCTGAAAGCAGCCCGGAGGTCTCCAAGCTCAGTTTCCAGTGCCAGCACTGTTTCCTGCATAGCAGCACTCTTCAGTTCAGATTCCTTCAGCTGCAACAAACACCATCACAAGACTCTAGAGATCTCCCAAGAGTTTCACCATGTACACCGTATTTCAACTACATTCACAATGCCAAGTTTTACCACTCCTGTGGCAATTTTCAGCTGTAGCTCAGAACATTCCTTCTCAAAAACATCCAGGCCACAACTTGACTTGAGCAGCTGCACAGGGGATTAACAGCAGCTGCAGAAAAGTCACCTGAGCAACTGTGTGAAGAGCTTTCAAGTAGGGGGTAGTTTTACCTTCTGACTCTGTTTCTGGTGGTCCTCAAGGGTTGGCAGATCAGCCAGGTATCGTTCCAGGGTCTCAATTCTCTGTTGTCTCTCTCTGTTTTGTTCAGATTCCTTCTGGCATTTCTTTTTAAGGTTATTAATGTGTTTGTCTCTTCCCTTTATCTGCAGGGACAGTTATAGAAAAGTTTATGCAATTTCTTGTCCATTCTTCAGTCCTTTGTAAGCTCACTCACCCACCTTTTTTGTACAGCACTCGAGACCAAAATACAAGACCACCTTCACCCAGCACCATTTCTGCTCACTTAGCTAAAAGACAAGCTTCCTCTCTGCTTAAGAGGTATGGAAAGACTTCTAACTGCAGGAGGAAGAGCTTTATCTTATATTCTATAAAGAGATCAGAAAATACCTGCAAGAACACACTGCCACAGAGAACTTTAACCTAGACACTACATCAACTCTTTTTGAAGAAAAAAAAACACCTTTCCATCTCTGAATGAACAGCACCATACCCTTTCATCCTGTTTCTTTAACTCCTCTGCATGTTTCTGCATAGTTTCCTTCAGTGACTCCCGGATCAGCTTTGCATCCACCTCTGCAGCAGCCAATTTTCTCTCCAATTCAATCTTTTCCTTACTGAGGGCTTCAGTCTTCTCAGTGAACTGTGCTCGAAGAAACGCGTTCTCCCGCTGCAGCTCCTGCAAACAGAGAGGGAAAATCCTGAGTTACCAACTGGCACTGAGCAGCTGGGGCTGTCTCAGAGCTGTGTTCTCAGCCCCAACATCATTCAGCCCCATCTTATTTACTGTAGTATCCAAAATAGAACTTGGCTTGTGCTGTCAGGTGTTTGTATCACCAGCACAGCTTCTAAACAAACCCTTTAGGGCTTGAAATCTCAAAAGACAGAAGCTTTTGGAGGTGACAGGTAAGTGGCAGCCCATAGCAAAGGAAAATTTCACTCTGCACAACCTTCCTGCTCAGGAAACACCTCAGGGGAAGTGGTGGGGCTAATGGATTCAATACATATTTCTTCCTGACACCCTGTTGCACCCAATTACCTGCATCCTCAACATGTAGACATCTCCATAGGATGCTGGACAGCCAAGCAGGGCATTGTGAACCTGCAGCTCACTCTCCCTGAGTTTCTGCTCCAACTGGGATATGTGTTGTCTTTGTCTGTAAAAACAACAAAAAAAATCAGGTCAATACACTGTTCTCAAATACAGAGAGCAAGACAACCTGAACAGCCTTCCTCCCAGCAATGATAAAACACACAAGCCTTGCACACTTTAGAGCATCCAGCTTGGCTGAGCTTGTGAGTAAAGTGAGCAAGACATCAGAGGATTCTAAAGACTTTTTCTGCTTGCTCAGTTCGAGTCCAGATGCTGAAGGCAGTTTTCATGAGGACTTATATCTTCAAAAAGCTTGTGGACCACCAGCGCTAGGTGTGAGAAGTGTCATTTGCCAGCCCAAATTCACAAAGAACAAACTGAAAACAAAGGTCTCAAAGAGCTCCCAGAAAGTCCTCATGAAGAAAGGCAGTGGTTTTGACATTCTAGATAATCATGATTAGCTAGAAACATGTCAATAGACTCTCACCTGTCAATGAGAAGCTCTCTCTCCTTGAGTAGGTTTTCATTGGAGTTCAGAATATTGATCCACTGGGCTGGATCAGGGGAAGGCAATGAAGGAGAATACATGGAGGGATGGTGGCAGGCACCTCCATTTTGTAACTGCAAGGGGAGAGAAAATGAGCAGGGAGAGATTTGTTCTCCACAGAGGTAACTGCAACATTGCTTGAGCTATTTTGCACTCTGTGTGATCATCTGCATGCCAGGACACAGCTATTTCAGTCTCCAGCAGTGTCCAAGAACAAGTAACTTTGCCCAAGCACAACTGGAGATTAACAAATAATTTTAGATCACTGTGCTAGCTCGCTGGAAACAATTTGCCTACATTAGGGTACAGCTGGTAGGAAGTGGCAAACAACCTGTTTCCATCTAATGCACCTTTTCAAAAAAAGTCTCTTTCCTAAGTCTAGATACAGAATATGATTATTCTACAAACTTAAGAACTGCTTGGCATGCTTTTTCTTTGCAGTTCCTAGCAGAAGGGATGTTTCACCTCTTGCTCTGAACCCTTGTGCAGTGCTGTAACACAATACAGGACATCAGCAACACGTTAGATGACACCTGTGACACCACATGCTGTAAAAACACAGCATTAACATTCTTTCAGCTCAAGGCAGGGAGAGGCCTGAGACAATTCCCCTTCCCCTTACTTCCTAAGTCTGGGACAATGATTCACAAGGAAAGATCCAGGAAGGGTTTCAAACTCAAGCATTCACCCAAGCAGCTCCCTACCTGCATTTGCTCTATTTGCAATTGCACTTTTTCCAGCTGCTGTTTCCAAGCACTGAGCTCGCAGAGCCTCTCATGTGGATGCAGAGTGCAGGGTTCTTGCATCCAGGCTCCAGATGAAGGAGTTACAGGTTTTGAAAAGAAATTGTTGCCCTGGAGTCCTGTGGGCATCAGCCTGCTCCCACTTGGCCACGTTCCATCCTGAGGCTCACAGGCTCCGTTAGCCCCAGCCCCTTGCTTACTTTCTGGCAGCACTTTATAATGGTCCTTTCCTGCCTCAGAGTTTGGATTGAACTTCTGGAACCTGTGAAGAGGGTCAGTGCACAAGCTATCTGAAAAGAGAGACTGGTTAAGGGTGCGCTCGATGGCAGGGGTGTCAAACTTCCAAGGATCTTCTGTTCTCATGTGATCAGAAACAGGATGCCAGGATTGCTCAAAACTGTTTTTCCCTGAAGGCCCATAGGGACGTAAGAAATCCCTGGGTGGCACCTGAGATGACTTCCCAGCATTAAAGTCTCCATTTCTCATGAGCCCTGCATGTTCAGAAGCAGATCCTGGCATAGCAGGGTTTGAAGTAGGCTGTGAAGGGCCCTGCTCTCCTGGAGAGCACAGCTTGGAGGGTGAGGCACCCAAGGTAGAAGGCATTACATGGGCTGTTGGGATAGTCACTTGGGTTTTGATGGGCTGGAATGTGGAACCACTACTGGAATTGCAGAAGTCTATAGGGGAAAAAAAAAAAAAAAAAGTGATGCTTTAATGATAATTCTGAAACATTCTGCCATGAACAGCCATTCCTCTGCTACAAAACTTTTCCTAAAGAATTTAAAAAACAATTTTTCTCCCCCCAGACATGTCCTCCTAAGCAGCAAGAGGAAGGGACACCTGTGTGCCTCCTCACTACCACTTCCAGGAGCCTGCTGACCTTTTCCTACCACCTCAAACCACAGGTAGAATCCAAGTTTAGTTCAGCACATGTTAATCCTTTGATTTTAAGGTACTATAGTATAATCTTAATTCAACAAGTTAGAAAGCAAGTCCTTTAAATGGAATAAAAAGGCTGAAACTTACTCAGCTGAACAGTGAGATTCTCCTTCTCCTGTCCCACAGCTCAGCACCTCTGAACCGTTACCAAAGTTAACCAGAACCTTCCCCAAGCCCATGATGAGCTTCAGACACGGCAGAACACTAACACTACATCACCAAGCAGCTCCTCCAGGACGCCAAGGGAGCTTTTTCTAGAGGTTGGAGGAACGACTCTCTCCTTATTGCCACAGGAAATGAGGCAGAGCTCAGTGCACACAGCCCGACGCGAGCCTGTCCTGTCTGAGGGGCACCAAACCTGGCTGCCTGGAAGTGCAGGGTTATTCTTAGCAACTCTCAGATTTCAATACAGCAACAGCAAGAGCTGAGAAAGGCAACCAACAAAGTGCCTGCTCCCACTCCTTCTCCTGATATGTTGTGGACTGCAGGAATCCCAGGTTTCTCCCCAGGTGCACAAACTTCTTTTCTGCATGGCTTTGGCCAAAGGCCCCATCCCTCAGTGAGGTTTCTTTAACCCAACTTTAATCAGGACTGTGAGGTCAGCCCTTCCACCTGTGCATGACCCCAAAGGGAATAAAACCTGAGGATCTGAACAGGACCAAAAGCAGACTCTGCAAAGGCTTCAGCAAACCGTAGGGAAGCTGTCACAACAATGGGAAAACCATCTCAAAAACAAGGAGGAAGGGGAGAAAATCTCTCAGACAAGGGCAATTTCCAAAAGAGCCATCGTCACCTCCCCTGCCCTCAGCATGACACTGGATGTTTTATTACCCTGAGTGAGGCCAGATGGGACACAAACACACAGCAATATTTCCAGCAATATTTCCACAAGCCAGACTTGCTAAAAAGCCTTCATTTCAACTCACACATTACTGAGATCTACATCTCATTCAAAAGTCTCAGGGTAGCTTGTTAAACACATGGTCTGTTTTAAAGAAGAGCACAAAGTGCTGAAAGAATCAGTGCCTCAGCAGTGGTTTATGTCATTGCAAAGGGTGAAGATAAAACACAGGTGGAAAGGATTGTTGGGATGAGAGATTTCAGAGAATGTGCCTCAGCTGAGGGCAAGGCTGAGGGCAAAGCACACAGCTCTAACACTGAGGAGGTTTACACACTGGTCTGAAGTCTCTACAGCCACCTATAAATTATTTCTTAATAACAACAGACTTGCTGGTAAATCACTTTTGATCAATACAAGCCAGCAAATCACTCAGGTGGATCTTTCAGTCAGTTAAAACACTTATTGCTGTTCCAAGATAACCAAACTAGCTCAGAGAAACAGCAAATCACTCGTCAGCGTATCCATGCCAGACACTGGTTTAGAAACACTCTCCAAGAATGGTTACAGACTCTGCTCTCCCCAAGTTTTACATTTTAGGGATGTTTATGCTTGTTGGTCTTTTAAAAAAAAATGTCAAGTCTTTGGCTATGGCCCTCACCTTCTGTGCTGTCTGAGCAAGAGGTCCCAATGCCCCCATCCCCACTGTCGGGCACGCTCGGGCAGCGGCTGACACGGCTCTGGAACTTCTCAGACAACATTGGTGTCTTCCAAGCAGTCTCCAGGAAATGATCCTTCTGAGCAGTGCTGGGATCTGGAAAGAAAAGGCCAGGGATATTTGTATTTTAGCCAACAGTCTGAAAAACCTCTGATTATACCTAATTAAGCCATAACTCATTACCCATGCTAATAAAGCCCAAACTGATCTGTGTTTGACTCCCCATGTTATTGCTAGAGAGATCTGTTTTGCAAGGGGAAGTGGAAGGAAGCACAGGGAAGTCAAATATCACCAGGAGAGTGAAAATCAATCTTATTATGGAAGACAGAATGCAAGAGCAGTAAATGAGACTCCCTTTGCAAAGTTTGGAGAGATTACACCCAGCTGCTGGTCTGGCATTCAGACTAAAAAGAGCAGCAGCACTGGCACACAGCAAAACTGGTTGCATTAAAGATATTTTTGCATTACCTGTTAAGAACTCTTCCAGATTCATCAGTTATCACTCAAGAGATAGGTTTGTTATCAAATTATTCTCTACTCTTATCTACCCATCCAATTGTTTCACTTTGCAGAAATAAGGCATTGCTTGTTTTAGTGTAGGTTTTTTTGTTTGTTTCTTTTAATAAAAAGCTTTTGTAAAGAACTCTTCTCAAGGCCACTTGTCTCCTCAGAGAAACTGAAACAGCATCTGGCAACAGCAGGGCTTTGAAGAAAGGACTGTCCTTACCTGATGGGCTGTTCTGCTGGAGCCTCAGGTCTGGATGTTTCTCAAGAGCAGCCATCTTATTTATCCCAGGGCAATAAATAAAAATCATATTTTAAACCAGCATAAACCAAACCCTGCTCCCACTACCCAAGCAAACATCAGCTGCTCTTCAGTCAGAACTCTATTTCACATTTAATTAGTGTTTCCTCCCATGAGTACTTCTGTTTCAACCCTGCAATGCTTAAAAACATTTTGTAGGTTTTCTTCATGCCTGAGCAATGAGGAGAGTCCCTGTTTGCAGCACTCTCCAGGTATGCAGCAGTGCTTTTCAACCCGGGCATATGTCACTCCCCATGGCAGTTATTTATAGAGCATCAGTCACCATGGTACCCACATGCTGCCTTTGTGTCTATGGAGACTCAAAAATTCCCCTGAAAAGCCTTAACTCTACACCGGTTCCTTTCTGCCCTCTGCAGAGGTCACTCAGCAACTACACACAGAAATGCAGCCATTCAAAACTTAGCACAGCTGCTCCATGAATGGCAAGCGTTATCTTATCTAGAGCTTCAATTTATCTGCTTCTCTTAAGTATTTCAGGCAGTGAATTCCCTGCCTCTGATGGTGTGAGTACCATTTACAGCTCTCAGGCATAGCTGGAGAAATTCAAGGCCTCTCTCCACACTACCAGTCAAATGGATTTTTGCTTAAGAGATCTAAAGAGCTCCCAGAAACCACACATTTGCAGATTTTACAACATAGGCTAGAGATTGGGAATAAAACAGGAAAGTGAACCAGAAGCAGCATTTCATTCAGTGAAGAAATAAACCACTTCTAGCTGAACACAGTGCTCATCATGTTCAATTCAGGGATGCTCCAGAAACCCCCGAGTTTAAGCCTCCATCTGCAGCACAGGTCAGGAAGTTGTAAAAGTAAAATTCAAGTTTTAATCGGATTTACTTGACGTAAAGCAAGAGCAACCAAAAGCATTCCCAGCTCCTTCAGCACCACCCTCTCACAAGCACCCACAGACCCCAAAGAGCACCCACAACCCCTACAAACCAAACCACCCCCTTCCTTCCTTCAGGGAGGGCAGGACAGGCCCTGCAGAAGGGCTGCGGAAGGGCCACACAGAAAATAAGAAAAACTACTGGGTAAAAAACCCAAAGGATTGAGAGGGGTGGGTGAAGGAGAGCAGGGATTTCCCCAGTGGAGGGGCAGAGCTTGGCGGGGGGAAGCCCTTCAGCCCCCTGAAAAGGATGGGGAGGGAAGGGATATGAGGGAAGGGATGAGAGGGAAGGGATGAGAGGGAAGGGATGAGAGGGAAGGGATGAGAGGGAAGGGATGAGAGGGAAGGGATGAGAGGGAAGGGATGAGAGGGAAGGGATGAGAGGGAAGGGATGAGAGGGAAGGGATGAGAGGGAAGGGATGAGAGGGAAGGGATGAGAGGGAAGGGATGAGAGGGAAGGGATGAGAGGGAAGGGATGAGAGGGAAGGGATGAGAGGGAAGGGATGAGAGGGAAGGGATGAGAGGGAAGGGATGAGAGGGAAGGGATATGAGGGAAGGGATATGAGGGAAGGGATATGAGGGAAGGGATATGAGGGAAGGGATGAGAGGGAAGGGCTGAGAGGGAAGGGCTGAGAGGGAAGGGCTGAGAGGGAAGGGCTGAGAGGGAAGGGCTGAGAGGGAAGGGATATGAGGGAAGGGATATGAGGGAAGGGCTGAGAGGGAAGGGCTGAGAGGGAAGGGCTGAGAGGGAAGGGCTGAGAGGGAAGGGATATGAGGGAAGGGATATGAGGGAAGGGCTGAGAGGGAAGGGCTGAGAGGGAAGGGCTGAGAGGGAAGGGCTGAGAGGGAAGGGCTGAGAGGGAAGGGCTGAGAGGAAAGGGACTGCCCCCACAGGAAGGACCCAACCGCCTGGAAGGCGCAGGCAGCTCCTGAGGAGAGGAGGAGCGGTTCCTGAGGGGATGAGGGCGATCTCTGAGGCGCGGAGGCCGCCGAGCTGCCTGGGATAGAGGAAGAGAAGGAGGAGAGATGGTTTCACCGCGGGGAGCACAAGGGAAAGGCGCCGAACCGGGTCAGAACCCAGCCCCTCACCTGCGTCTCCACCTCAGCTGCCGCCCCGCGCGCCGCGACCGTTAGAGGGGCGGGAGGGCGGGGAGAGGGAAAAGGGGCGGAGCCACCACCCATCAGCCTATGGGGAGCGCCGGACCCGCCCCTTCTCCCCTCTCATTGGCTCGCTCCGACGCTGAGGCCACACCCCGCGGTTCTTGGAGGAGGGAGGAAGAGTGTCCGCAGCCGCCACCCGTAGGATGCTCCCTGCGCCTGCGGTGTGCGGAGGGGAGGGGTAGCGGGCGGGACCCGCCGAGCCGGATCGGATCGGATCGGATCGGATCGGATCGGATCGGATCGGATCGGATCGGAACCGAACCGAACCGAACCGAACCGAACCGTTCCACTTCTTTACGCCCCCTCGATCCGGACTTCCGGGCGGCGCCATCCCCACCGTAGCCTCCACATCCCTCGCCTGCCCCCCAGCCTCTCACCGCCCCGGCGGGACCATCCCTGAGTCCCCGACCTGAGTCAGTTCCTGACTTTTACCGCCTCATGGGAAATGTTTGACTTAAGCAACCTGCTGTCCGTGCTTGCAGGCGTGTGACTGCTCTCTCCTGTAATCCTCAAGCAGGTTGTAGCCTCTGCAGCTGAATAAAGAGCATCCCCAGCCATAGCGGCTCTCAGGGGGGGGGCAGAGGGGGTCTGGGACCCCTCTGCCACCTCCAGCCTGACCCCATCTCCTCCTCCTCTCACCCCACACTCTTCCCTTGTGAGCTTCACGAAGCCTCTGCCCCCCCCCAGCCCTCCCTGGGACCCCTTCCCGGCTTTCTGCCCCTCAGCACCTCCCAGCTGGAGCAGCCCCTGGGGAGGGGGCACAGAGGGACCCCACAACCCCTTGAAGAGGGTGGCACCCTCAGCTCTTGTCGAGACAAGTTTTATTTACAACAGGAGAAGCCCCGGTGTGCGTGGTAGGGACAAATTCCTGCAGAAGGGCCCCGCTGCCACCGCACAGCTGAGGCACAATGTCCTTGGAAAAAAAGCCCAGCCTGTCACTGGAACATCCCGGCCGGACACCCGGGGGGAAGGAGCAGAAGCCAAATCTCCAGTGGCAAGTCCACGATGTGGGGCTGAGGCCTCACAAACGTCCTCAATCCCCTCCAACTCCCGCAGCACCGGGGTTTTTTATCAGCTGGGATTCGTGCTGGAGCAGCCCCAGGGCTGAGGGATGAGAGTGTCAGGGTTCTGCTGCATCTCCAGGGGGGCTGCGCTCATCCCTGAGCCCCCCAGCAGGGTCCTCTCCCTCCTGCCCTGCCCACCACTCCCGCAACTCCTGGTACAGCTCCTGGTGCTCCTCTTTCCACCGCCTGAACTTCTGGGAGGTGAGGGCAGCATCGCTCAGCAGCTGCTCCAGGGCTTGCAGCTCCACCAGCTTCGCCTGCCACAAAAAGGAAGGGAGGAAGTGGTTTTGGGGAGGTTTGGGGGCAGAAGGAGGGGGTAGGAGGTGGGGGGGACTTGCAGGGTCCCCACCTTGAGCGTGCTCTGCAGGGCTCGCACGGTGTGGACCTTCTCGTTGATGTGGGGGTTTTTGTTGCGGCGGATGAAGGATTTGCGGCACTGCTCCTGCGTCAGGAAACGCTGCTGCCCCGTGAGGGACAAACCCCCCTGCTTCAGGCACCGCATCAGCGACTCCAGGTCCTCCCCGGAGGGGTCTGGGTGAGGAAAGGGAGAACAGCCCTGAGCCCCCCCCCCTGCCCCAAAGAGCATCCTGAGATGCTGGATGGTTCGCCCTCAAGAGTGCACCCCAGTCCCTAACTTCCATGAAAAGGTGCATGCAAGGTGACAGGGTGACAGATGTCACCTACCCATGGGGGAGCAGGGCCGAGGGCTGCCCTGGGGGCTACTGGCCGTGCTGCTGGGCTCACTGCCAGCCAGGAAGAGATGGGCTCTCTCCAGAGGGTTTTGCAGCTTCCTCTTTGGCTGGGGGGAAGAGACAGGTGAGAGGTAAGATCAGGATCCTCAATCTCCTTCTTGGGATGTCCCCTGGGACCACTTACCGAGTCACATCCATGCCTGGGGGACTCATCATCAAGGTCTTCAGCTTCTGTCTCGCTGTAGCAGTCTGGATACAGCAAGGAGAGAACAAGCATCACCCCAGCCCTCCTCTCGGGGATTGCCCCTCCCCCAAATTCCAGGCAAAGCTTCCAGTGGTCCCACAGCTTCAGGTATGGTCACCCCAGCTGGACCCCCCATTTTCTGGAGGGGAACAGACCCTGTCTCCCACCCTGGGAAGGGCCCCATTACCTTCCTCCCTGTCTGGGACTGACTGGTTGGCCAGCGAGTACTTTGTTTTGGCTGTTATCAAGTGACTGACCCACCTGGGGACAGAAAAGATGGACAGATGGACAGAGGGTCCACCACGGTGTGGTGGGACTCGCAGGGACTGTCACCAGCCCGGGGGGTTACTCACATGCTCAAATCAGAAAGTGTTTCTGCAGCGAAGATGAAGGGCTTGTACCTCTGATGGGAGAGCTGGAACACACTGGAGGGGGAAAAAACCTTTGCTGCTGGGGCTGCCCAGCCCTGAGCCCCCTGCTCACCCCCCCTCAGTGCCACAGCCCCCTCTCCCAACCCAATTCATCCCTGACCCAGATGACACCAGGATTGCAATGCTTGTCTTGTCCAGAGCATGGTCTCCTGCATTGCACCAAAGCTGCTCCTGCCAGCACTGTAGGGACCCCACCAGCCCCATGGGGACCCTCATCACCATCACAGGGATGTGGTACCCAGCAGGACACACCCCCTTGGGACAACCTCCTCGCCTCCACCACCAACCAAGAGGTCCACAGTGAGACAGACCCTACTCACTATTTCTTCTTCTGCTCCCTCGTGCTCTCCAGTTCATAGGTGGCCACGTTGATGAGCCCAGCAGCCTTCTCATCCTGCAAGGGAGACACAGCCACATCCACCACCCCTCCCATCTGCTCTGGCTGGGGAATCGAGGACCCCAGTGTCCCCCCCACTCACATTGGGGTGGTGGTACCAGTAGAGCGTGTGGCCCTTCAGAACAAACCAGCATCGCTTCCACTTCTGGGCCATGAAGCCCACGTGATCCTTCTTCTTCAGGAGCCACCCATCACAGTCCACCCGGCCCAGGTCCCGGCACGAGACCCGCCGGCGGCTCAGCCTGGTCGCCACTCCTGCCAGCAACAATTGGGGGGGTTGGGAGGGGTCAAGAGCAGGGAAAGGAGAAAGGGGGCCAGAGCCTGGGACCCCTACTCCAGCCCTCTTTGCCCCAGCCTGGGGGGTTCCTGCTCACCTTTCGGTCTGCGTCCTACCTGGGGGCTGCCCTGGATGGGGAGATAGGGATGAGGAGGCAAAGAGAATGTGGGGGGTGAGGAGGTGTGAGCTGAGCCCCCCCCAGCAGCACCCATAGACCCTTGGGCACCCCTCAGCACCCACAGCTCCCTGGGGACCCCCAACTCGTACACCCTGCAGCAGCGAGCTCAGCAGGGACCTCTCCCCGAGGGAGGGGTGTTTTGACACAAAGTCCTACATGTCCCCCACTTATGTCCCCCCCCGGGGACCCTCCCCCCGAGGCTCAGTGCTCCTTCCCCCGCCCTCCCCCCCCCAATTTCTCACCTCCCTGGGAAGCTGGATGGGCTCTGCACCCCTAGCCCCTGCCGTGGGGGCTGCTGTGGGGCTGAGCTCTGTGGTGCAGGGTCCAACAGCAGAATGGGTGCCCAGTGGGGTGCCCGGTGGGGTCCCCAGTGGGGTCCCACCCTCCCACACCTCCTCTGCAGCACCTGCAAATAGCGAGCAAGGCTGCAGCCTCTTGTCCTGGGGGAAGAAACCCTTCCATCCCTGGACACTGCCTCCATCCCCAGGCATCCCCTTTATCCATGGACACCCCCCCATCCACGGACACCCCCTCTGCTCCCCTCCTACCACAGCCAGGCAGCCTCAAGTCCCACTTGTCCTCCCTGTCCTCTCCGTCGGTGACAGCGTCCGGCACCGAGTCTGCTCCCGAGTCCAACTCAGCTTCAGCGCTGGAGGAGGAAAAAAAAAAAAAAAAAAAAAAAGAGAGAGATCCCTGAGCCCAAAATCCACCTGAACCGCCACGGGAATCCCACTCTTGGGCTCCCTCCGACCCCCCACACACTTGGGGCACCCCCAAGGCCCGAGGAGGAACAGGGCAGCACCCGAACTCTCCCCCCAGCCTGGCAGCTCCTGCCACCAGCTCCTTGCAGGCCTTTCCATTCCGGGAGAGGAGAAGGGTCAAATCTAAATATAGTTTCAACCGCATTAAAACGTTACCAAGTGAATGAATTACAAACACAACGACTTTTTTTTTTTTTTTCATTCCTTAAGTTTCTCGACAGCCACCCGGGCTGCTCGCCACGCTGCCGGCACCTTTCCTGCCTCCCAGAAAAAGGCTGGGAAATCTGGGGGGGGGGGGGAGATGGGGCTCACCTGGAAGTGAGGGACATGGGACTGCCCGGGCACTCGCTGCTCCTGGTGTTAGGAGGATTCACAGCATCCAAAAATCCTGCCGGGAGCTGTGGATGGAGGGTGAGGACCAGCCCACATCCCACCACGGTTCTCCAGAACTTTAGAGACCACCAACCAGCTCCTAGTATTCCTTTCCCAGTGCCCAGCACAGCCCAGTGTGGCACTGGGGCTGTACTGGGAGCACTGGGATCACTCACCTCCTGCCTGGGAGAGGGGGGTGAGCCAGGCAGTTCGAGGGGGATTTTTTTCAGCACCAGCGTCACCCCACTCCTCTTCTCCAGCAGTTTCTTTGCCAGGTTACCACGCGTCCAACCCACCTGCCCACACCCCCTGGTGAGCAGAGGACATGGCCCCGGCCCCACACTCCCCTACAGCCCCCCAACTCCCAGCCCCACACCTCCAAACCCTCCCCAGCTGCTGCTCTGACATCCCCCACATTTTCCCTGGCCACAGCTCCCACATGCCCCAAATCCTCTTCTGCAAGGGCTCCTACATTCCCCAAACACCCCCCCCCAACTCCAGCATTCCCCAGCTCCTATCCCGCTGCAGCTCCCACATCCCCCAACCCACCCCAGTGGTGGCTCCTGCATCCCCCAGAGCTTTCCCAGCTCCTGCATCCTGCAGATCACAGCTCCCATCTCCCCCAAATCCTCCTCCTGGCCACAGCTCCCATGCCCCCCCCCAAAATTCCCCCCATTCCCCAGGTCCCTGGCCAGGTCTTGATTGCCAAAGCCACTGTCTGAGCCCCTGTCCCTCCCCCCCGACCCCCCAGACTCACCACGACTTGCTCATTGACCTGCACGATCTCATCCCCGGGCAGGATGCGACCCCCGTGGGCAGCCAGGGCCTGGGGCAGAGGTGGGGGGGATTGGGGGCTCAGCCTCCCCCCCACCCTGGTTATTTCCCCCCCTCCCAGCACCTCTGCCATGGGGGTTAACATTCACCAGCAGCCTGACCTTGTACAGCACTGACCCTGGGGGGCAGAGGAGGTTGGGGTGCAGAGGGGGGGCTTCCCCCCCCTGCCCTTGAGCCCAGACTGTGCCCACTCATGAGATGAGTTGCAGGGTCTCAGCTCTGGGCAGCCACCCTCAGGTCTGGGTCAGTGGGGTTAGATTAAGGACTGGGTTGCAGGTGGGATGGGTGGTATCCCCCCCGGCTGGCACTGAAAAGGGATGACTGGGGGACAGGGTGACACTGGGGGGGTGACAGCCCCTCACTCACCTCTGCAGTGGTCGCAGACACAAAGTGCAGGCAGGAGCTGGTGGAGGTGATCTTGAGGCCCTTGCCAGGGAGGATGGGACAGGAGGAAGGTGTGACTGGGGTACAGGGGGTGCCAGGGGGATCCCAGGGCAGTGGGGGGCACTGGGAACTCACCAGTGGGGTGGTGGGGAGCGGTGGGGTGGCAGGGGACATCAAGGTGCTCCCCCACGGGCTGTCGGGCATCGTTGGGGTGTTGGGGGATGTTGGGGGGCTCTCCCACAGGCCATGGGGCAGCACTGGGATGTTGGGGGATGTTGGGGGGCTGTCCTGCGGGCAGGGGGGCAGCTCCAGCCCCACATGTTCCAGCACAGCCCTGCAGTCCAGCAGTGCTGGGGGGCTGCAGCCCAGGATGCTCTCGCAGATGCCTGTGATGTGCTGGCACTGCAGGTGACAGAGGGAGGTGATGGAGGGGGGGGGGGGTGTCCTAGCAGCACTGAGACCCCCATGGCCGCCGCCCCCTCCTCACCCAGCACTTACAATCCGCAGGATCCGTCCGTCCCTCTCAGCTGCAGGACAGTCCTGGAGGGACAAAGATGTGGAGCTGAGCAGCATGGGATGGCTCAGCCCCCCCCGTCCATCCCAGCTTGGAGGGGACCTGTAGGGAACCCCCCCTGTACCACATCCCCTCTCACCCCAGCTCCCCCTCTCCATCCAGCAGGCAGCTTTTGGGGACAGCAGCGTGTCCCCCCCCACCCTGGCACCCTGCCCATCACCGTGGCCTCAGCACAACCCCCGCCCAGGCCCCCACCTCCTGAAGGGTCTCTGCCAGCTGGGCACAGAGCAGGACGATGTCCCGGCTGGCCGAAAAGTCATTGAGGGTGGAGAAAAGGTACCTGGGGAAGGGGAGAAAGAGCAGAGAGCTCAGCCCCTGGAGCAGGGGGCACACAGCACCCATGGGTGCCCTCGTTTCACTACCACCACCCCCCTCAGACCTGTTAAGCCAGAGGAAGAGCCCCTTGGCAGCCCCCACCAGGTCGACGACATGAGCCAGGAGGGTTAGGGGGGGTGGCAGGGGGTCATCCCCCATAGGTGGCCCCCCAAGAACCAGGCTCTGGGTGCCCAGCGCAAGCTCCCGCAGCCTCTCGGTCAGGGTCCGCAGGCTGGTGCTGGCCAACCCCTCATCCTGGGGGGGGACACAGGAACATCAGGGGACAGGAGGGCACTGGGGGTCTTTGGGGTGCCCCCAACATCCCTTTTGTCATCCAATCTAGGGTGCCCCATCATCCCACCTGTACCCATCTCTGGGTCTCCCCATATGTCCTCCCTCCGAGCTCAGGGTCCCCCTGGATTCTCCTCTCTACATAATCCAGGGGCTCCCCATGACCCCCCCCTCCAGATCAAGGTTCCCCTCATGACCCCCCCTCCATCCCAGGGTCCCCTCCATCCCCTCCTTTATCCATCCCAGGGTGCCCCTAGATTCCCATCTCCACCTAGTCCAGGGTCTCCCCATATCCCCCCCTCTATCCAGCCTTGGGTGCCCCCGAATCCCCTCTCCACCCCACGGTGCCCCTATGCCCCCCCACCTTCCTCCATTCCAAGGTGCCTCCAGATCCCCTCTCCCCAGGGTACCCCCACAGCACCCATGGGTGCCAGCACTCACCAGGGCACGGAGCTGCTCCACAGCCTCCAGCAGCAGCTCCTGGTGGCCCAGGGACCGCACACCCAGTGCCTCCAGCCCCCCCGCTGACAGCCCCAGCAGGTCGGGCCCCGCCAGCCCCCAGGCCTCGAAGGGGTACCCCTGCAACGCCGCATCCAGCCCTGCCACAGAGCCAGCTGCACACCGGGAGGACCAGAACCCCCCCTACACCTGTGTCCCTGCTGTCCCCTAGCTCGGTGACCCCGGGGGGGGGGTTGGTGCCTGGCTGCCGGGAGGGCTCATTCCATGCAATGAGTTTACCCGGTCTCAGCTGCTGGGGGTAGCTGGACACACACACACACACACACACACACACACACACACCCCCTTCTCAGCCACATCCAGCAACCGATCCCACCCCCCCCCCCCTCCGAAATAGGGAGAAGAAGAAAGGGCTGACAAGCTCACCCCCCCCCCCCCAGCCACACCAAGCCACCCACATGTCCCCAAAGCAGTGACAACACACCCAGACCACACCCCACCATCAGCCGGATCCAGGGACCGACCCCCCAGAAGAGGAAAGGGTTGTCACCCCCTTCCCACATCTTCCCAAACTGGTGACAACCCCACCCCGGACCTCCACCCTCCCACAGGGAAAAGGGGAGGGGCTGCCACCCACTGCACCCACCCCAGGTGTCCCCAGAGCAGTGACAACCCACCCCAGCCCCCAGCCCAGGGGTCACCCCACAGCTGTGGGGCAGGAGGGGGGGGTAGGGCTGTGTGGCTCACCTCGGAGCCAGGCAGCCGCCTGACCGGGGCCCCAGGCACTCACGGGCTCCATGGCGGCCGAACCGGAACCGGGAGCAACCGCTCACCTGCGCCAGGGACGGGCGGTGCCATTGGCGCACCCCGCCCAGTACGGCCCAGTACGGCCCAGTATGACCCCGGGTAGGGCGAGGTCCTACAGCACGGCGCAGTGAGTCACGGGCCAAACGGTGACACCCGACTTCTGAACCCCCCGCAGGCCCCCCGAAGAGAAGGCACTCCCTCCCCAACCCCCGAGCCTCAGTTTCCCTTCCCTAGCCTTAGTTTCCCCCATCCCGTCCCCAACGTGAGGACTGAGCCCCAAGAGAACTTATGACATTAGTGACTCATGACTCCCCCCCCACGCCTACTTCCCAGGGAGCCCTGAGAGCACAATATTTGGCCAAACAGCCCCCACCAAGAAAAGCTGGGGAAAAGGAAGCCCCTTCCCAGCCCTCTTTTCACGGCTCAGGGATATGAGGGAGCGGGGTGTTGTTACACCATGCTCCTCATGCCAAGGCATAATTCCCACCTCCACCCTTGAAGGTAGGGAAACTGAGGTACGGAGAAAGCCCACAAATGCCTGTAGAGGGGCTGTACCCAAGCTCTGCCACCATCCCCTAAAGATACTCTGGGATGGAACCACACACTGCCACCCCCCCCCCCCTTCTGTGCCAGTGTTTGTGGTTGGGAAAGCAGTGGGTGAAGATCACAGATGACAGCCGAGGGCTGATACAGTCGAGGGTTTGGCAGCCACTCTCCCACTGTCGCTCAATAGGGCTCTGAAAATGCTGAATGAATGGGACTGGCCAAAAAATGCAAAGAGTGACCACTGAAAACTTTGGCTGGCCCTAACCCTCACATGCCACCCTACCCACAGCACCACGAACAATTGGGCTAGGGGTTTGTGTTTTACCAAAAACCTCAAACGTACCAGCTCTCGGCAGCCACTCTCCCACTGTTGGTGAATAGAATCATGGAATCACAGAATGGGCTGGGTTGGAAGGGACCTCAGAGATCATCAAGTCCAACCCTTGATCCACTCCCCCTGTGGTTCCCAGCCCATGGCACTGAGTGCCACCTCCAGGCTCTTTTTAAATATCTCCAGGAATGGAGAATCCACTACTTCCCTGAGCAGCCCATTCCAATGTCTGATCACCCTCTCCATAAAGAAATTCTTTCTAATATCCAACCTAAACCTCCCCTGGCACAACTTAAGTCCATGCCCTCTTGTCTTGTTGAAAGTTGCCTGGGAAAAGAGCCCAACCCCCCCCTGGCTCCAGCCTCCTTTCAGGGAGTTGTAGAGAGTGATGAGGTCTCCCCTGAGCCTCCTCTTCTCCAGGCTGAACACCCCCAGCTCCCTCAGCCTCTCCTCACAGGACTTGTGCTGGATCCCTTCCCCAGCCTGGTTGCCCTCCTTTGGACCTGCTCCGGGACCTCAATCTCCTTCCTGAACTGAGGGGCCCAGAACTGGACACAGGACTCGAGCTGTGGCCTCACCAGGGCTGAGCACAGGGGCAGAATCCCTTCCCTGGACCTGCTGGCCACGCTGTTCCTGATCCAGGCCAGGATGCCATTGGCCTTCTTGGCCACCTGGGCACACTGCTGGCTCACGTTCAGCTTCCTGGCAATCCAGACTCCCAGGTCCCTCTCTGCCTGGCTGCTCTCAGCCACTCTGTGCCCAGCCTGGAGCTCCCCATGGGGTTGTTGTGCCCAAAGTGCAGGACCCGGCACTTGGATTGTTGAGCCTCATCCCATTGGAATCAGCCCAACTCTCCAGTCTGTCCAGGTCCCTCTGCAGAGCCCTCCTGCCTTCCAGCTCATCCACACTCCCCCCAACTTAGTGTCATCTGAGAATTTGCTAATTGTGGACACAATCCCCCCATCTAAATCATCAGTAAAGATATTAAACAGAACTGGGCCCAACACTGATCCCTGGGGGACACCAATTGGATTCAGCACCATTCAGCACCACTCTCTCCAGCCGGTTCCTAACCCAGCACAGAGTGCTCCTGTCTGAGCCATGGGCTGACAGCTTTTTCAGGAGAATGCTGTGGGAGATGGTGACAAAGGCTTTGCTCAGGTCCAGGTAGACCACATCCACAGCCTTTCCCTCATCCCCCAGAAGGGTCACCCGATCATAAAAGGAGATCAGGTTGGTCAGACAGGACCTGCCCTTCCTGAACCCGTGCTGGCTGGGTCTGATCCCCTGTCCATCCTGTAGGTGCTGTGTGATTGCCCCCAGGATGAGCTGCTCCATGACCTTGCCAAGCACTGAGGTCAGGCTGACAGGCCTGGAGTTTCCTGAGTCCTCCTTCTGTCCCTTTTTGTGGATTGCTGTGACATTCACCAACTTCCAATCATCTGGGATGTCCCCAGTGAGCCAGGACTGTTGGTAGATGATAGAGAGAGGCTTGGAGAGCTCTCCTGCCAGCTCCCTCATCACTCTTGGGTGGATCCCATCTGGTCCCATAGACTTGTGGGGATCCAAGCAAGACCTGGGGGGGGGCTGTTGAAAAGTAGAAAAGGACTGACTATGGCAATATGGGTATTAATGGATTAGTTACAAAATACTAAAATTAATCATATAAAAGTTTTAATATTTGTGCAAACTGAAAGCTGCTTGACATTGATGACTTGATTGAGCATGAGCATCTGAGGCTTTAGGCAACGAGGCTTTAGGCCACAATTCTGGGCAAACTTCAATTGAATTCTTGTGATTATAACTTAAACTTTTACTCTACCACCTGAAATAACATGGAAACAATATGTAGACAACCAGATAATTAGTCAGAATGATCTTATAAAATGATAAAACGGATTGACCTAGGTTTGACAAACCGAACTGTTGAAGAATTGTCTTGATGAGAAGTGAAAGAAAGGGGTGTCCAGTCAGAACCTCATGGCTTGGCAGAAGGGTCATCTTGGACTCTTCTTTAACAGGGGTGAGTGGTGATTACAGTCCCTCCAGGGACTGGAGAGACTGGGCTCGTCCCACAGCAGCTGGGGTAGAGGCAGGTGGATCAGGCTAGCAGGGGCAGGTGGCCAGTTTTCCAAGCACAGATGCTAATTTTGGGTCCTCCTCACGGAGGTCTTGGGGTCAGAAGCAGCTGCAGCGAGGCGCCTGTGAAGAGAGGAGGCTTCTGGGACCCTGCTGGGTGCAAGAGTGTGGAGCAGTGCTGGGTGCATTGCAGGGTGTGGATGTGGGAGCTGTGGCCATGGAGACCCCCCGTGTAGAAAACAGGCAAACCTCACCCCTGGGCTGGGATCTGCTTGCCTACCCACAGCTCCTCCTCCCTCTGCCCTATGTCCTGCTCTCCACCCCAACTGACCCGGGGGACCAGAGCCGGGCATGGCACTACAGGGCCAGGAGAGTCTCCTGCTCTCCTTTCTCAGCATGCTGGGCAGAGACCAACATTCGGCTTCCCTGCCCATCCCTGGGTGGATAAGGGGACAGCCTTGGTTCCCTGCCCAGTAAGGTGCTCTCTCTTTTGAAGACAGATATGAAGAGAAACCTTCCCCTGAGCAGGCAAGGCCCCAGCCTGTGCTGAGAACGTGCTCACTGATAGTGACGGGATGCAAATGGCACAGACTGACTTTCTTTCTCCAAAGCAAGAAAGTTCCTCACCACAGTCTGACACCTGACACACATGGGTCAAGGTGATTATCTGGGATTTATGGTATCACCTAACAGGGTGATTTCTGCTGGCAGGTTCACTGGGAGGGAGCTGCCACTACTGCACTTCTCACTTTCTGTGGCAATCTCATCCCTTGCTGTTCCTTCCTGACTTTGCCTCCATCTGTTGCAGGGTGGGCTCTTGTTGAGGCATGGTCCCTCTTAACCAACACTTGCAACAGTATGGATGAGTTTCAGAAAAGAGCACCCATGAATTGAGAGGTCATTGAAACATCTTGGAGCAGAAACTTCAGTAAAGTGTGGCCAGTAACTAAGCCAGACCTCCAGAACACCCTCCTTCTAACACTTCATGGCAAATAGGAGCCATCTACTGCAGATGTTTGGCAATAGACCCCCCCCCCCCCCCAGCAACTCACTTGTTTCTCTTCCTCCACAGCTGGAACACACACCACACTACCATCCCAAACAGCACGGAGCCCAAGAACGCTATAACGCCTTCTGCGCAGAACTTATGTAAATCTTGAGGTTCTGCAGAATTCGTGTTTCTCTTGCCACCCACACCTGGAGGGACAATTCTGTATTTTAGTGTTTCCTGCACACTCCTGGTAATCTGTCAGGAGCTCTGACATTCTCCCCTTGTTAGCATCTCTAAATGAGTGAACATCCTGGACTGCAATGTTTCCTTGGTTTCAGTGGAAGCAAAGGAAACTGCCAGTGCTGCAGCAAAGCCCTCATGTTTGAGAACAATTTCTTTTGCTCTTACCCACCTTGACCCTTTGAAGCTTGCTAGTGGTGCTTCTGTCTGGAGGGTCTCTGAGCCTTTGGGACAAGACGTCCCACTGAACTCATGAGGCCAGATAGAGAACACTTGGTGATTGCAGCTGTTTGACCAATTACCCTTTCAAGTGAGACAGACAAAAACATCCCTGGATCAGAGAGTATCACCTCTCTGCCCTGAGCCCCTGAGGGTCTGGAGTCAGGCCCACTTGGGAGACACTTGAACTTTGCTCTCCTTCTTTGCCTTTTCTCCAGTATGGGTGCAGCTTGCATGCCCAGAGTTTTGAGGACTTGTCTCCCAAGGTCATGTGGCTCAGGTACAGAGGATGCAGAAGGACAGTGCAGGTTCCTTCTAACCTGTGCCCCATCTGTCAGTGGGCTTCAGTTGGACCTCAGTTCTCAGGAGGGATTTCCCTGCTCTTGTGCCTAGGAGTGCTCACAGCAAGTGCTGGGACGTCAATTCCAATAAGAATCACATTTCCCATCATCTGCAGAGCGTGGTTTAGATGGCCTTGTTCCCAAAATGGCAAAGCTCTGAAATTCCTGTGAACTGAGTGTGCTGGACAATGAGCATCTATTTGCATACCCTAAGCTCCACAGTCCAGAGCTGACAATCACCCTTCCTGGCTTCTTTTAAAACACTTGTTCTGTACAAATACCGTGGCTGGCACCCAAGCATTTTGATTCAGGACACCAGATGACTGAAGGACATCAGTTACCTGGCACATCTGCTGGCTGAACTGCCCTCAGGTTTTCATCAGGGACTAGCACTACACGACTGCGTTCTTCCTGAAAGGCTTCCTCATGTATGTGGTCTTCCTCATGGTCCATCTCTTTAAAAAGAAAAGGACAGTTGAATTAGAAGTAAACAATTGCTCATCAGGAGCATGACATCTTGAGAAGGTAATACTTTTCAAAGTACATCAATAATACTCAGACATTTGGTGGTGCACTGAGTCCAAGCAAGATGTCATTCATGGAAAAAAATCTAAGGGCTAGACACTTCCCAGTTTATCAGCAAATCCTGACATGCTGAAACACTAGGGGATTGCATGTGACCTTGTTTGCACTCCACACAGTGCATTTGGGGCAAACTGTAAGATCATAGAATGGTAGGGGTTGGGAGGGACCTCTGGAGATCATCAAGTCCAAACCCCCTGCCAAAGCAGGACCACCTTAGGGCAGGTCACACAGGAACGTGTCCAGATGGATCTTTAAAGTGTCTAGAGAAGCAGACTCCACCACCTGTCTGTGCAGCCTGTTCTGGTGTTCAATCACCCTCACAGTAAAGAAGTATTTCCTCATGTTGAGGTGGAACTCCCTGTGTCCACTGCCCCTTATCTTATCACAGTGCACCACTGCAAAGAGACTGGGCCCCTTCTTCTAAACACCCACCCTTCAGGTATTTATAAACATTAGTAAGATTTGCCTCTCAGTTTTCTCTTCTCCAGACTAAGACAAATGTTCCAATCCCCTGATCATCCTTGTAGTCCTAAGACAATGGTGTATAGCTTCCTTCAGAGAAGACAGGAAGACACTGTGGCCAGCTCAGGCAGGGAAAGAGCCCTTCCAGGAAGCACATCCCATCATTCCAACTCCACCACATAGAAATGGAAACTGACAGAGATGGTGGACTGAACCACAAGTTCTTGCAACCATTTTCTGGACACTTTTACAAGTGACAGTGTAAAGCCCACACTCCCCCAAAATGAGGGAAACAACAGACCAAGTTCTCTGAAACATAACTAGAAACAGACAGGCAAACCTACTGAGACTGAATTCACACAAACCTTCATTTTAGCTGCCTTCAAGTTATCTGTCCAGCCTCAATCTCTCTGTCCAGCTTTCACCTGACCACAAGGTGTTGCTGAGAGTCCTCAGATAGCAAGGAGAACAAAGGGGCTGGACCAAGCTGTGTATGAAGTTGGGATGCTCTGATCCTGGCCAGGGGATCCCTGCAGTTCAGGGCAAAGTCTGCAGGTCTCAGCAGCCCCAAGCTGCCTCTGGGCTTCTCCCCTCTGGTGACTGAAGGGTGCTGCCCTCTCACAAGTCCCTCACACACTCAAGGTGTGTGCACTGCCAGCTCTGCCAGCTGGATACCAATGTCTGCCCAGAACAGCTCTGACTAGCAATGTTGTAACTGGGATTCAGCTTGAACCATAACTGGCAGCAGAAACTCTGGATCATCTCCATGGCTCACCAGCACCTACAAGGTGTGAAATTGAGTGTCACAGCAGTCAGGCTTGGGTTGATCCCTTGTCCATACAGGTACCTAAAACTTTGCCTTCCCAAGTCTTCCGGTTAAGAGTGATGTATACCCACCAGCTGTTGCTTTGTCCAGGTCCTTCAGGATTTCCTTTAGGTCTTCTGATGATGACTGGGAAGATTTTCCTATTTCAGCTTCATATTTTGCTCTTTGAAGACCTAAATGAAAAGTATAATGTTGAAATTCTCACGAATAAAAAAAAAATAAAAGAAAAATAAAAATGAGTACTTAGTCTGTGAAGTGAGTCAAGACTGACTGCTCACCCCTGGGACGCCATGGGAGTTCTAGCGCAGGATCGAGCAGAGAATCTAGAAAAGCCCTCCTTGTATTGTCATCTGCAGCTAAACACCCAGGAGAACTTTCCATCATACACTGTCATATACACTGTCACAATTGGACAGTGGGACATATAGGGGGATCACATAACAACATGACAGACATGCAGATCTCTTCTCACACTGTCTGACAGCTTGCAAAGAGAGCAAAAAGCCAGGACATACCCAGGAGATCTCCCTGTATGTCATCCCTGGAATCCAGCTGTGAAGCTAAGTATCCACTGCCTGCAGCCATGCCTGCAAACAAACAGAACAGAGCAAATTCCATTAAATATTTCAAGACTTCTTCGGATCTGTATGGCAGCAAACATAGTGCAAATGCAGAATTGCTCAAATGCAATCTCCCTTCTGCTCCAGGGCATTGTGCAGACACACAATTGGTGCTTGGACCATGCTGACTCAACACAGGTCTTGCATGGAGCTGTTTCTAGAAAGGACTTTCTGGAGCTCACTCTGGCTCTACGGTGGCTTTGCGGCTGGCACTGGAAGCAGCACAGGGTGGAAGAGGATGGCAAAGACATCTTTGCAAGGCAGAGAATCCTAGGCCACATCACTAAGTCTGACCCATGTCCCCTCTGCCCCCCCAGATGTCTGTGTATTGGCAGAGAGAATATTAAGTTAAACTTCATATGACCGGAATATTAAAAACTCCGTGCTCACTTACTCAAGTGATGTAACTGTGGGATCACCCTGAGGATTTTGGAGAAGACACAATTGAGAATTTGGGTGCCCATCAGCTACAGGAATAGCTGTAATCACTGCATTGCCAGGAGAGGTTGTGATTTACAGCTTGCTTTCTCAGTGACCTGAAGCGACTGGACGGAAGGGGGGGGGGGTTAGAGTAATGACATGAGACTCATGTTTGGGCAGAGATTTCCAAAGTTTCGGAGCATCCTGGGGGAAAGGTTGGCTGGCACCTGTCAGCTCTCAAAATACTGTTTCCAGGCCATGTGCAACAGTCCTCAAGGACGGGATGGACAAAGGCTCTTGGGGGGGTTCTTACTGAAAGAAAGAAAGAATGATCATTCACAGGAAGGGGGGAAAAGCCCTCTGGGCAGTGAGACACTGCACTGGCACTGCACTGGCTGCTCCCCAGGCTGTGGCTGTGTCCCACGGGGACCTGGGCTGCCCAGGGAGAGCACTGCAGTGTCCCCAGCAGACATCTCCCCAGGACAGACAACCCCAAGGCAGCGGCAGAGCCAAGGCCCAGGCCCGGGCAGGGGGGGTGTTGGGATAGAAAGAAAGTAAAAGAAATATATTCCAAATCTGATTATTTTAGGATTGATTATTTTAGAATTAGAGGTAGAAATAGAAGTGTGGAAACATGTAAAAGTTTTACCTTGTAAAGAATGGTATAGAAAACCATGTATTCAAGATTTATTGGTACCTCGTTAGGTAGCAAGAAAAGGATGGGACTGTGCACACCAGAGTGAGCTAAGTAGAGATAAGAGAAAGTTGGCAGTGAAATTCACGTTAATCACATTGGAAGTTGCCCAACACCAGATGGACATTATCCAAGAGAAAGAGGTGAAAAGGGCACAGTAAGGAAGACTATTTACTTCATCAGAGGAAGACTATTTACTTCATCCTGACGACCACCAGAGGGAACCACGCAAGCGCAAAGGGACTGATGCCGTAATCCATCGATGCAGTAATCTACACATGAATATGTATTAAGAAATGTTGTAACCTGTTGAATATGTAATTAGACTGCGAAATTTTCAGGGATAAATTACGGCCGCACTGTATGGTTTTTGGGAATCAGATTTGGGTGCGTACCCCTGGTTCCTGAGGCCTCAAATAAAGCCCCACATAGAACCTCTCCCGAGCGGTTCTGTGTTTGTCTTAATGCTAACAGGGGGGTCACCAGCCGAGGGAGAAACACTACCGGGGGCTGCTGCCGGGCTCCGTGCTTCTGCCCCGGCCCCGACATGCCGGCTGGGGGCCAGGGATGGTGCCCCGGGGCAGGGCCGGCTCTAGGCACAGTTTATCACCCCACGGAGCCGCTTCCGCCCTCAGCTGTCACCCGGACAACGGCCCCGCGGTGCCCGCAGCCCTCGGGGCATCTGCTGCCCACGGAGCTGCCACGGCTGACCCGGCCCAGCCCGGCCCAAAGGTGCGGCCCCGTCAAGGGGCAGTGGGGCCCGTGATTCCCGGGGCTGGGTCCCGGCTGGGTACCGGGGCTGGGTCCCGGTTCTGGGTCCCGGGGCTGGGTCCCGGGGCTGGGTCCCGGCTGAGTCATAGAATCATAGAATTGTCTGGGTTGGAAGGAACCTCAGAGATCATCAAGTCCAACCCTTGATCCACTCCCCCTGTGGTTCCCAGCCCATGGCACTGAGTGCCACCTCCAGGCTCTTTTTAAATATCTCCAGGGATGGAGAATCCACTATTTCACTGGAAAGTCCATTCCAATGTCTGATCACCCTCTCCATAAAGAAATTCTTTCTAATATTCAACCTAAACTTTCCCTGGCACAACTTAAAACCATGTCCTCTTGTCTTGTTGAAAGTTGCCTGGGAGCAGAGCCCAACCCCCCCTGGCTCCAGCCTCCTTTCAGGGAGTTGTAGAGAGTGATGAGGTCTCCCCTGAGCCTCCTCTTCTCCAGGCTGAACACCCCCAGCTCCCTCAGCCTCTCCTCACAGGACTTGTGCTGGATCCCTTCCCCAGCCTGGTTGCCCTCCTTTGGACCTGCTCCAGGACCTCAATCTCCTTCCTGACCTGAGGGGCCCAGAACTGGACACAGGACTCGAGCTGTGGCCTCACCAGGGCTGAGTACAGGGGCAGAAAGTCTGGGGGCTGGGTCCCGGTTCTGGGTCCCGGGGCTGGGTCCTGGCTTCCCCACCAGCCGCCTACCTGATCTCCGCCCTCGCCACGGAGCAGCCCGGACCCCCAGGGCTGGCAGGGCCACCACGAGCAAGAAGAAAAAGAGGCGGGTGGGGGGCATTGCACACCTGCACCGTGCTGCTGACACTGCCAGCACTGCTGCACAGCACAGCACAGCACAACACAACACGACACAACACAACACAACACAACACAACACAACACAGCACAACACAACACAACACAACACAACACAGCACAACACAACACAACACAACACAACACAGCACAACACAACACAACACAACACAACACAACACAACACAGCACAACACAACACAACACAACACAACACAACACACTACTGCACAGGTAAACACTGTCCGCCCCACTGCTGCACTGCACTGCACTGCACTCCACTGCACTTTGTGGTACGAGGAGCACTGTGACCTCACAGCCCGGCTGTCCCACTGCGGCCCCACTGTGGATATGCAAGAAGCGAGGTCAGCGTGTACCGTTAGCACAGAGCAATTAGTTGCAACAAATTGGTTATCACTTAAGCCATGGCAAAGTTCTGTGTAAACATCGCCCTAGTTCAAAGGTGCCACCTGTGGTTCAAAGAGTGCCGTCTGTTCAAACATTGCCTTGAAGAAGTCTCCAAAGACATAACCATGAGATATCATGGAGACATGGCTCCTTGTTAAGTGGGAATAGTATAAGATAACCTAAGAAAGTGCTGAGAAGCAAGGTTAATGGTATTGATAATAAAACTTGCTAAGCATTAGGTAATTACTGGACCTCCTTATTAGGTCAGGATCATTAATTAACCAATCAAGTAGCATTAGGTAATGCCATGTTAGCAGTAACTGACCAACTGAGTAATTTTCAACACCTTTGTAGTGATAAGAAATAAGGTATATAACTGTATGCAAAAGTGCTAATAAATCGGAATCTGGTTTGCATCAAACCGTCTCCCCGTCCTTCGTTGCGACACCCCCCCGGCGGCATCACGGCTCCCCCAGCCTTTCCCCCACCCTTCTCCCCGGGATCTCCCCGCCACCGCCTCGGCCTGCCCGCAGAAGGCCCATCCTGACACAGCCTCTGTCTTGACACGGTGGCCAGCCCTCCATGGCACTGGGGAAAGGAAGGAGAAGGAAAAGGAAGGAAAAGGAAGGAGAAGAGTGAGAAGGAGAGAAAGAGAGAAGATATCATAGAATCATAGAATGGGCTGGGTTGGAAGGGACCTTAGAGATCATCAAGTCCAACCCTTGATCCACTCCCCCTGTGGTTCCCAGCCCATGGCACTGAGTGCCACATCCAGGCTCTTTTTAAATATCTCCAGGGATGGAGAATCCACTACTTCCCTGAGCAGCCCATTCCAATGTCTGATCACCCTCTCCGTAAAGAAATTCTTTCTAATATTCAACCTAAACTTCCCCTGGCACAACTTGAGACCATGTCCTCTTGTCTTGTTGAAAGTTGCTTGGGAAAAGAGCCCAACCCCCCCCTGGCTCCAGCCTCCTTTTCTCCTGTGCTTTCAAAATTTGCTCCTTGAAGTATCTCCATCCCTCCTGGACCCCTCTGTTTTCAATATGTATATTTTGAATATGTATAGAATTGTACTCAATATAAGATAATGCTCTCATCGGTGTGTGTGAGGGATAAAGATTCTGTCCCCGGCACCCAGCGCTGCTCTGCTTACTGCAGTTTTATTAATAAATTGAGTTACTAAAGAGAATATTGGCTCTGGGTCATTGGTCATTTATAACAGGCCTCTGCCTCCAGGTGGATTCTCAGCTGTGGTAAATCTGCAGCCTTCCTGCCGCTGGATCGCTTCCTGCCCGCTTTCACCGCTCCGGACCCCGCCCGAGGGGCACCCCCGGATCCCCCCCTCCCCTGCACCCCCGGGTCCTCCCCCTCTTCACCCCCGGATCCCCCCCTGTCCTGCACCCCGGGTCCCCCCCTGCACCCCCGGTTCCCCCGTCCCCTTCACCCCCGGATCCCCCCCTGTCCTGCACCCCCGGGTCCCCCCCTGCCCTGCACCCCCGGACCCCGCCCGAGGGGCACCCCCGGATCCCCCCCGTCCCCAGCACCCCCGGGTCCCCCCCTGCCCTTCACCCTCGGGTCCCCCCCTGCCCTTCACCCTCGGATCCCTCCCTCCCTCCCCTGCACCCCCGGGTCCCCCCGTCCCGTCTCCTCCCCTCCCCTGCCCCGCCTCGCGCTCCCGTCGCGCCCTGTGACGCCACGAGCCCGGAAGGCTCCGCCCCTCAGCGGGTCGCGGGGCAAACGACGCCGGCGCCGGGTCACGTGGGCGTCAGGTGACAGCGTCCCGGGACGATGATGTCAGCGGGCGCGGGTCACGTGATCTTTGCCTACGCGCAGTGGGGCCGAGCGCAGATGGCGGACGCTGAGGCCGAGGCGGCTCCGCGGCCCGAGATGCAGCGGGTGCTGGCGGCGCTCCGAGCCCGCCTCTGGCAGCTGCAGACGGAGCTGAGCGAGCAGGAGGTGTCGGAGGCTTCGTCCAGGGCTTACTGCCGGGGCTTCTGCCAGGTAGGGGCCGTGCGGGAGCGGGCCGCGGTACGGGCCGCAGGGCAGGGTTGGGGCCCGGGCTCCGGAATCGGTTTCCCCCGCCGAGGGCTGGGATCGGGGCTGCCCCGAGGCTCCGGGGCTGCCGTGCCGGGGCTTTGGCTCTTTGCTGAGGAGCTGCCGTGGCGCGGAGCTGGCGGCGGAAGGCTGAGGCCCGTGGGCGTTCCGCTGCCAGGCTGGTGGCGGCTCCGGTGCACCGGGGGAGCTGCTCGGCTTTGGGCTCTGACGCTGCGCCGGGCCTGGGTCGGCGGAAGGCCCCGGGATGCTCCCTTGGGCAGGCAGGCCGTAGCTCTTTTTCTCACGGGTTTGGCTTGTAGAGCTCCTCTTTTCTGTTCTCTGCTTGTCGCAGGATCCGTCGTGGAATGCGCGATGCTTGCTGCGTCCCTGCTGGGTGCAGTTCATTTCAGTCACTCAGTGAGCTGCTGGGGCCCGGTGGTTTTGTTTGAATACTTGCATAACTCAGGCTAAGGATTAGCAATCGAGCTGTTAACTTATAGGATAAAAGCTGAACATTATTAAAGTTACAGGGATCTTAAACTCTTTGAGTGGTTAGTTAGTTTTTGTGTTTCCTACAGCATCATTTATTGTGATCTGTGAGGTTTAATACTTAGTGCTGGGTTGCCAGGTTGGAGAGCCATCAGTGTTGAATTTGAAGAGATTTGTGTATGCTCTTCTGGGCCCAGTCACTAATTAGATGTTATTGTTGGCATAGAAAGGAGGATAGGATAAAGTGTAAGTGGATGTGAATTAACCAGACTTGAAATGTTTGCATCCTGTGTTTAGGTACTTACACTGTAAGGTAGTTACTTGACAGGTTGTTAAGTGTGTAGATTATATATTTCTGACAAGTTAGCAATTGTCTAATTTTATCTTTTATATAGACTTCTAGGAAAAGCCTGTAGTGGACTACTAAAACTTACATTCCTTGGGAAATAGCAGAAGGGCTTTTAAAAACCTCTTGAATACAGCTATTGCACTTTGCTTAGTTGTCAGTATGTTGATACTAATAGCAAAATTATGTTCAAACCTACATATCTTTGAAATTCAAGCTCTTAATAAGTCTTTTGTCTTAAAAATTTTACACACTGAAGCTATCATTATTCATCTGGAGAAAAATTTCTGATAAAGATCTCCTCAGTGAATAGTTTAGATTAGCCATAAAGCACTAATCTCAGTGCTGGGACTGCACTGCAGTGTTTCTACTAAGTTTATTTCATCTTGGGAGATTCTGCCATGTTTCATTTAGTACTGAGGCCAGACAGTTTGATCTATGTGTCTGTCAAAATAATTGAGTACTAAATTTGAATTTGATTGTTTTTTAATGGATGTATTTTTAGAAAAGTGCAGAGATTGTTATATTTGATCTTTGATTTCTGTGTCACTGTAATCACAGAAATCAGAGTGTTAGGGGTTGAAAGGGACCTTGAGGGATCATCAAGTCCAGCTCCCTTGCCAGAGCAGGAGCACCTAGTGTAGCTCACACAGAAATGCATCCAGGTGGGGTTTGAATGTCTCCAGAGAAGGAGACTCCACAACCCCCTGGGCAGCTGTGCCAGTGGTTTGTCTCCCTCACAGTGAAAACACTTTTTCTTACATTTACTTGGAACTTTCTATGCTCCCACTTGCATCCATTACTTCTTGGCCTATCATTGGTCATCACTGAGTAGATCCTGGCTCTATCTTCCTGACACTCTTTACATCTTTGTAAGCATTAATTAGGTTGCACCTCATTCTCCTCCAAGCTAAAGAAACCCAACTCCATCAGCCTTTCCTCATAAGGGAGATGTTCCACTCCCTTAATCATCTTTGTGGCTCTGCACTGGACTCTTTCAAGCAGTTCCTGGTCCTTCTGGAGCTGGGGGGGTCAGAACTGGACATTATTCCAGATGTGGCCTCAGCAGGGCAGAGTAGAGGGGGCTTGACCTACAAACTCCCCCCTTCTGATGCACCCCAGGATGCCATTGGCCTTCATGGCCACAAGGACACATTGTTGACTTGGGGTCATCATTCTGTCTGCCAGCACCCCCAGCTCCCTTTTCCCTTCACTGCTCTCCAACAGCTCAGCCCTCAGCCTATACTGGCACCTGGGGTTGTTCTTTCCCAGATGCAAGACTTTACATGGATGTAATTAATTAAATTTTTCCCTGCCTAACTCTACAGCCTGTCTTGGTCACACTGAATGGCAGCACAGCCTTCTGGGGTGTCAGCCAGTCCTCCCAGTTTTGTGTCAGCAGCAAACTTGCTGAGAAGACAGTGTCCCATCATCAAGGTCATTGATAAAGATGTCGAACAGGACTGGACCCAGCACTGATCCTGGGGGACTCCACTACTCACAGGTCTCCAGCTGGACTCTGCACCATTGATCACCACTCAGTGGGATGTGTGTGTAGCCAGCTCTTCATTTTACTTTCCATTCTTCTATCCCACCTTTCCTCAGCTTACTGATGAGCACGTTATGAGAGACTGTGGCAAAAGCCTTGCTAAGGTCAAGGCAGACTACATCCACTGCTCTCCCTGCATCTACCCAGTCAGTTTCATGATATTACTGCTGGGTTTACTAAACAGGTGAATTTATGACAGTCATCAGCTGAGTATCTGTAGGGATTATGGCTTGACAGCCTTTCAGTGTAATTCAGTGCATCTAATAATTTGTGTTATCAATCCTTCATTCATCTATCAGGGAAGCACTTAGAGTGGTTAGTAGTAATTTGCTATTTTATGGAAGATCTTTGTTCTGTGTTTAAGGAAGATTTTTTTGTAAACTTAAAATCCTCCCTTCCTCCACCCTTAGACTTCTTTCTTCCACAAAGCAGTAATTGTTTGTCTTGTTTTGTTTTGTTTTCTCTGCAGTTGGCCTTAATCAAGGTAGGTACCTTGTTTGATCTAGGGAGGGTGCAACATGAGAGGGGGATTTTAACTAGTAAGAACACAAGCATAACTGGTTTGGAATTGTAGAAGGGTGTGCATACAGAGAAGAAATGTTACTTGTGAAGCAAGCTGTCAGTGCCTGTTCACTCTCAATATTACTACCATGGTAGTGTAGTTCTAAAAAGATTAGGAGATACTGAGTTGTCCTGTGCTGATTTTTGAAACTAGTTTTGATTTCTCTTAAAACTGGATAGATTTTACCTTGCTTCTTCCTGGATAGTAAGGATTGCTACAGTCAAGTAGTAAAATCTGCATTTGTAAAATTTTACATTTGAAGAGTGATTAACAGTCTTGATTTACGGTTTGTATCCCCTTCTAACAGCTTCATGTTTGCTGTATAACATGTAGGAGCAATGTATATATCTCTAAAATGCTACAGCCAGAGTAATGTTCCTAATCTTGAATTTATTGCCTGTTTTTCTGCATTCTCACTAGTAATAAAGATTCTGATGTTACATATGTGTTTCTTTCTCCATGGCAGTTTTACAAAAGAAGCTGAGTGCAGAACTTCTCCCTGAATTTGCAATTTAACAGATCACATTTCTGCTGATTGCATCTAGATTTTCCCAGTAGAAATTCTGATAACTGCATCAAAATAACAAAACACATTGAAGTATTTTTTTACTAAAAGAGAGAACTTCTGTTGAGGAGAAAAGCTACCAATTTGAAATCTCCTTCAGAATAAAAACTTCTCAATTCCAGAACTCCTCCACTGTGTATGCTTGATACTGGATATTGATAAATGTTTTTTAGACAAAAGTGTTATGAGAACTTCTAATGATAATTCATTTTCTTTCAGACACTACTTCAGTATGCTGGCAGTCGGGGTGCATCGGAACATATTTTACCTTTTTTGGAAGTATATCGAATCTCCATCCAAAGCTTTGCTAATGCACGACCTTACTTGACTACAGAATGTGAAGATGTTCTTTTGGTACTTGGCAGGCTAGTGCTGTAAGTTTTAAGTTGGTGCATCAATATTAAAAAAAAAAAAAAAAAAAAAGAGTTGTTGAAAATAGCAATCTTAATTTGACAAATGTATTTATGATTTATTCTCTAGTAAATATCTTCAGTACTTTTAAATCAACAAAAATGTACTTGAGCATTTGTTAATCAATATGAACATGTGGTAAGGCTATGTTCTATTTTTGGATAGTTGTGCAGGTGTTAGGAGTGTTCTATTCTTTCTTAAACATTCAGAAGAAACAGTGAACCTCACTGTGTGTGAACCTCACGAAACAGTAGCTTTAATATTAGATAGATTTTCATGGATGGATTAATAAACCTGTATCACTAGCTCTGCAGCTGCTGCTTTCATGTGTTCTCTCACTGATAATGCAAGCTTGTTCTGAACATGTTCCTTATACAAAAAGCTGTTTTGTATTTATTGCAATCTAAGTTGTGCATATAGGCTGTTACTATAGGATAGCAAAACAGTGAAATAATTCAATCTGAGCTCTTTGGTAAGAGTCTGTATAGACTACTACCTATCCATCAGCTAAGTTGGAATAACTTGTATTTCCTCAAAGTGCAGAGCAGCTGAGCGCATAGTCAGAGAACTTTCATATATGTTGGAGTATCAATTACTACCCTTAGTCTGAGAGGGATAATTTGATGAGCTGGTCATTCCTTGCTCGTAAGGTTTCATTCAGAGGGGAAGGGTGAGGATCTAGAATTTAATATGAAGGCATCATAGAATAAAATTAATTCTGTGACAGTTTTTCAGTGGGTTGCCTTTTCTTTATCAGTAGCTTACTTGATTGTGGTCTAAGTCAAGTATAATTTTTGAGAAGGATTTTGCAATGAACTCTGTATTAAAATACTTTTTTGTAATGTACTAACTTACAATATAGATCAATGGCTCAGACCCAGATATGTCCATCTGATGCTTTGAATTATTTTGCTTTTTTGAAGTTATCAGAAGTACATGAACAAGGAGTTCTTTGTTTATTTTAAATCTGTTGTGAGGGGAAGATGCTTGAAATCAGGAAAAGTGTGTTTAAACTTAGTAATATGGAAAATGAAGACTTAAACTATTAAATAATTTACCTGGTATATAATACATATATTTTTGTCAAAGTATCTTAATTCCTTTTTTAGACTGACCCTTTATGGAGAGCATTGTCATCTTGATCATATTATTATCAATTAACTTGTGTATTCTGCTGTTTCCTATTTATTTCACTTCAGTTTGTTTCTTAGTGTCTTTGTATGCAGATCATTCATACTTGGATTATTTTCTCTCTATATTACCACTGTTATGTACTTCAAGGTACAAAACCCAATTCTTCGTCAAAATTGTTCATCAGAACTGTTTTTCTCTTGAGAAAAATCAGCATATTCTGCTTCTGCTATGTCACAGCTTAGCAGTTTGGGCAGACCACAAACCTAGGACAGAATTCCTCTCTGTTCTCCTCCCTGCTCCCTGTAAAAGGAAAGATAAAAGGGGAATAAATACCAGAGACTTTTAAGTTGGAAACTGAAAACAGTTGGATACAGATTTACTAACACAGGGCAAAGGCAATAACATAAGGGATAAAGTAACAAATATATAAATGCACAACCTGATAGATACGGGCTCTGACAAGCACGTGGTGAGCTGGTGAGCCCCCAGCAAGTGGGAGGAAAAGCTGGGGTGGGGAGGGGGTGCTGCTGACTTCCCAATTTTTATAGAGCATGGCAGGAAATGAAAGGGAATAGACCCTTCCCTTTGTGTTCCACCCCTCTCAGAGTCCTGAAGCCCTCCTTTAGTTCCTCCTGGTAAAATGATGACATGTTAATATGGGTTCTTCCATCTTTCAGTGTGGAGAGTTTGCTTTCTGTTGATCGTATATTTAGAAAACTTTGTGGTGGAGAACAGCAGGGAGGCTGACTTGCTGATATCTCCTTTTTTCATGCTATATTTACATTTGAGAGGAATCTAAAGAATGAGAACTTCAAGGAGTGAGGTTGCAGACCGGGTGAGCTATAGATGGCATTCCCAGCTGAACTCTCCCAGGTTTTGCTTTTACATAAGAGTTTCAAAGGGAGGCACAGAGAAGTTAGAGCAAGGAATTAAAAATAAAATTTAAGTTCCATGAGGGAGGAAGACTATTACCTGGTGAGGGATGTGAAAGTGTACTGTCACCATGTAACTGTGTTTCTTGCGTTGACAATTGGCTTACCCTCAGCTATTGTATGTGTTGGGTATTTTCAGACTTGAACCCTGATGAGAAATGAAACAAGCAAGTTTCCTGTTTTGAAGCAAAAGTACTGTTGTAAGAATTTCCTCCTTGTGACATATTCTCAGTAGGGTGAGCCAGTAGCAGCAAAACTTGGTGAATTGTGGCTTTTCCTGCTGCCTGACCAGGTGAATTGTGTGTTCACAGTAAAGAGAACTGTAGAGACTGCTCTGTCAGACCTCACTGGTCCTTTGTTCAACCTTAGAAAATAAAAGGAAAGCTTTGAGCGGTTGTTCTTGTTTAGAGATGTGGCAAATGATTGTAGAGGAACAGTGTTCCTGATTGTGGCTATGAAGACACACAACTGCTTTGCTCAAGTAGATCTCAGACAGCATGTTTTCAAAGCTGCAAAGCACAACACATCCCCCTCAGCTCCCAGTGTTACTATATCAAAGGTATTGCCTGTGTAAAAGAATTAGTAAAGAATTAGCCACATCAAAGGTGTCTTTCACTGAGATTTGTTTAGCTGGCTCTTCTGAATCATAGGAAGTCCTTGAAACTGATTGTTCACTGGAATGTCCCGAGTTTTTTGTTTTGTTTTTTCTGAGGACACTGTGTGAGGAGGAAGGTGCCATTCATGTTACTCTTAGTATGAAAATTTTACTTCCATCTGAAAATGGTTTATATTGTCCTAAGATTAAGGCTAAAGAAGTAGAAATAATTATTCATAGTTCACATTGTGCTAGTTGCTAGGTAATATCTGACTGATTGCTACTGTCTCCCATTTCCTGTGATGGCACTAGTGAGAAAGGGAGTTTGTAATTTCTACATCTTTGCTTTTCTACCTATAAGAAGGGAAAGGAGATGAAAATGTCATGTTGTCCAAGTAGCAAAAGTGGATTCAACTGAGAAGTCCAGTCTACCTCAGCCTTCTTGAGCTGCATCTTCTCTTACCAGTTTTACCTAGAGTGTAACTTACATTGTGTCCAGGAGATGTGTGCTTGCTTTCCTCTGTGAAGAGGCACTCATGGTGGTGCCTCTGTCTTTGTCTATCTAACAAAGCATTTCTTAATCTCATAAGCTGTTCTAGTTTGATTCACTAACTTGCATTTACCACTTGGCTGCCTATCAGTAAGAGCTATGTCAGCTCTTCACAAATGCAGGATAATTCCTGGCAACAGGTGAACTATTCCTGCTGATCATCTGATGAGAGAAACTTGGAATAAGAAAAGTTTGTAATACAATCTAAAGATGAACACAATTATGAATGCATTGTAAAATCACTTTTTAAAATTTGTCTTAAGATAATAGTGACTGAGGTATAAAGTGATTACAGAATAATTGTATGCAAGTAACGTGTTAATTTTTCCTGGAGTTATTCCTTTCAAAACAATTTCAGATCTAGGAGATGTTCTTCAAAAAGGTACTTTGAAGTTGAATGTTTGAGATTAATGATTTTTTTAAAATAAAGAAAGCATTCAAGCACACATTATAGTTTATTTGCAAAAAATGTGATTGAAGTATGGAACCGAGTTTTGTGTAGGTAGGTATTGTATTCATACCTATAGAGTGGGGTGGAAAGACTTGACTTCATGAAGTGATCTTGGTGTTTTGATTTGTGGTCTTAGTCATGGTACCTTAATTCTGTTCAGTTGTTTTACAATAAAGTGGGCTTTCAGGGATAGAGGTGCATTTTGGAGTATTGTATAAGAACCAAAAGGAAGAATTAAGCTAAATGGCCTTTCCTACCTCTTGCTAGTAGGGAAGGCTGGCCAGTCTTTTTGTAACTCTGTATTTGAGTCGATTCTTAAAATAAAAAAGTTAAGCAATTTGTTTAGAATTATAATAATTTTTCTGCTGGGCAAATTAGAATATCTTGGATATTACTCCTGCACTTGTGCTGCAAGTTGTTCTAAGTGTTGCTATATACCCCAAGCTCCAGGTTTCTCAGAGTGATTTCCAAATGAGTGCTTGATGTTGGGATCCTGAGGAAGACTTCAGAATTTAAAAAAAAACAAACAAGCAAAAAAACCCAAACCACAAACTCAAAAAGAAATTTCAGATCTTGATTTATCTTGGTCTTGTGTTACTACAACAGACAATGACTCCAGGCATTAATTCAGCTCTCTTATCTTCACAGACTGTCATCTCACTCTATACACAGGGCTTTGAAAGTCTAATTTCAGATTTTTTTCACAGTCCAAGAACCATCTTAAGGGCTAAGTACAGAAGAATTATTTCTACAAACTTGCTTTTCTGTTTTGTTTAAACTTGGTATTTTATATGATAAATACCATATATGGAAAAGTAATATTCTAAAAGAAGTATTTCCAGGCATAAATGGAGTAGAAGTAGATGGGAATAATTGTCTTTGTTAAAGTCTGAAAAGGCTTTTCAAGAGCACAATCGACTATTAGGTTTACTAATGTTTTAGTTGATGAAAGGAGTCTCTCTGTGACACCTGAAAACTGATTTGAGTTGTGGGGTGGTTTTTTTGGGTTTTTTTGGGTTTTTTTTTTTTTTCTTTTTTTTTTGCTAAGGCTACATCTCAACTGCTGTAAGACTTTGTGAAGTTGTTTTTGATATTTCTGTAGCAACCACCTGGCTCCAGATACCTGTGCTGGCAAATTAACTCCTACTGCTAGGCTTGAGTAGAAGGGAAAAGTCAGTCATGATTATTTCGTAATAGACCTGTGGAGTATTTGGTCATCTTGTTGCCCATTTTTTCACAGGAATAGTAATGGTTGAAATTTTAGTGTCTGATGATGGGAATAATTACTGAATAACAGTGATAAAGACTGTCCTATTCTCTGCCTGGCCAATAGAAATTTTTAGAGCATTTGCAAGTCTAAACCTCTATTAAACAGGGTTTTCCAGTGAAGACAAACTTCTGAAATATGAAAAGGATGGCTGGATGTGAATTCACCATTTGTTCATTTTATCTTTTCTATGTACATGACTGCTGGATCTGGCTTAAAACTGATTAGACAGCAATTTTGCTAAGTAGGCATTGCTGTTCAATGTATTTACTGAAAGTCAGGAGGGGAGAGGGAAGGAAAGTCATTCTTTTTGGACACTAAGCAGTTTTGGAACTCATTGTTTGCTTTATGGTAATCTCTTCATCATCCCCTTCCTCCAGCTTAGCTCTTTTATCTTTGATAAGACTTGTTCTGTCATTCTTCTATCTAATATTTGGTAGTGGTGGTTTTGGAAAAAAAAAAAAAACAACCAGCATGATTCAGAACTACCCAACAATGTAGGTGTAGCTTATAGCAGTTATTCAGTGCATTTATTATATGTGGAGTCCTAGGTCAGTTTACTTATATTGTCATGATTTATGAGTGTTTTTGCTGCATGTAAACTTGTGAATTTCCAGACAGTGTCATAGTTAACACATTAGGCTTGATAAAGTCAGATTGTTCTGTGCAGCAGTTGAGGTTTATTGCTTTAATTTTTTGCTTAGGTAATGCATATGTCCTGTACAATTTAAGAGTTGTATTCTATACTATTTGAGAACAGCCTAGGCAGCAGTTCAGCCATTGCTTTGACTCCTAAAAAAGAGTGATTCTTGTTCTCCCGTGGCTTTTACCTGAAATGAGACTGCTGTGATAAATAAATACAGTTGTTTCATTTTTTTGAATAGGGATAGCTTTGACTTGCTGGTCTTAAAGGGAATATCAAATAGGTCTTGCATTCTCCCACTCCTCATGTTTTTTGAGTCTGAATTTATATATGGAATATATAGGCCTCAAATTTGCTGTTTATCTAAGAGATATTAAAGCTTTCTGAACCCTTCCCACTTCCCTGACTTTTCATTTGGAAAACCTGACACAGTAGAAGTTCACATACCACTGTGATGGGACTGACTCATTAATTTTTGACATAGCTAAAAATGTGGTGTAGTGAACTTTCCTGTGTATAAAATTGAAACTGACAAGTGTCCTATTTTTAAGCATTAGCTGTCTTAATGACAGAGCCACACAAATACGTTAGCTCCCTGAATTAATGAACTAAGAGTTTGCTGTCTGATGTGTTTAACTCTGACATTATTATGAACATCTTTGATATTTATATTGGTGCAGGCACGGTTGTTTTTTATATTTATTTGATAAGCTTTTGAGCTTATTGCAGTTTGTACCATAAAACCTTGAATACTTCCAGCCCTCCTTGCCATGCTATCAAAGATTCACAAGGTATTACTATAAATCTCTTCTGCAGGTCCAAATCTGTGCTGATGCACCTTTCGACATAGTTTCTCAGTCTTTTGGTTTTAGGATACTGTTAGGGATCTGTTCTCTAGGTCTATTTTTATGCTGATGCATGTGTCTTCTGTCAAGCTGTTCTTCAGTTTCATTTTCTTATATATGTCAGAACAGAAAATTTTAAGCTAGGGTTAGCTAACATTTCATCCTCAGTATAGGCAGAGAGACCATGCTGGGAGCAAATGCATTTTACTTAGGATAGGTACTAGGATATTCCTTTGTGAGAGGGAAGTGCAGAAATCCTGTAAAGCAATATTCCTAAGCCACACTGAACTATCTTGTGTTATAAGAGTAGTTGTGTCTTAGCAAGATAGTGAATAGTAAAAAGGAGCCCTCTTTTCATGTGATGACTCGTGCTTGATTATGGGACTGTTTGGCCATTAACTGATTTGTGCAGTCAAACATGTTTCAATGTTACTGTAATTTCTTACCTGAATGCTAAGTAATATGTACTACAAATGTTAGTTAACATAAAACCAGATACCAGGGTTTCAGGTAGCTTGCTTACATGCCTCTTACTTTTCCAGGAGTTGTTTTGAGCTACTGCTTTCAATTCCTGAAAGTGAATTGCCGCATGAGGTGTGGTTAGGATTCCATCAGTCCATACAGGTAAGTGTTCTGATTTTCCTTTTTCCAATTTACATTAAAAAAAAAAAAAAAGTGTGTGCCATTTTGCTCCACTTTTTCCATCTTTTCCCTGAATTCCACCTGTCCTGCATTGCTATTATCAAGGCAGCAAGAGAGTTTCTGAGCAGCAGAAGACTAGTTGCAACAACAGTATTGGCTACCTTAAGCCCAACAGCAGATTCATAGCTACACAAATAATGAAAACTGCAGCAAGAGAGCTGTAGCAAATCTTCATCTGTCTTCTGGTTTGTGTGAAAGAAAATACTGGCTTAGATGAAGTGATGTAACAGTTCTGAAGTATTACTTTTAAGATGACTGTCCTGGTTATGTGACAATGACTTAAAAAGCTTTTGTGGAGATCTGAGTGACAAGTGTCTATACCTAAAAATAGTAGGACAGGTATTTAGGTGGTTCCTTGAAATGCTTCTTCTGAGGCAGCCCTTAAACAAGCTCAGAATATTGCTACACTGAAATGCAAATGGATACTGTAGACTGTGTAGGAGGAAAAGATGTGTTCAAGGTTTTAGTCTGGAGGTAGTACTTAGTTGTCTGCGAGGAACTGTGTGCTTTATGGAGCTGAAAAAAAGGAGTAGTAGTCTTTCTGTGTCTGTACTGATAGATACTTCCAGGATGAGGGACTGGTCTGTTGCTGCTATTGCCTGTTCTGACTTTAACTGTGACTGATGAAATTGGGAGCTAATACCTTTTACAAGTTGCTGACATGAAGACTTTGTCAGGAAGCTGTGGGGAACAAATGAACTTAGACCCTGCATCTGTCTGTGCACACACCTTGTCACAGGACCTTCTGCCCCTACAACTGGAGACTTCCTTGGCAACTGCTGCTACTGCAGTAGCTCTGAAGACACAGATGTAGGGGCTCTGAAGGAGCTGCTACTTTTGGTTTACTCACAGCCAGGGAAATTGCAGGTGCAGAAATGCTTCATTAGACCAAATATAAATAAACTTGACACTTTAAACTGAGACAGGGCAGACTTCTTTTTTTCTGAAATACCACAGAATACTTATGTCATGGTTTAGGCCCAGCCAGTATAAGAACTAGGTGGCACTCACTCCCCCTTCTCCTCTTCTTGCTCACTTCTAAGGTTCTTCTTTCAGCCCATAGTATAAAGGTTCTGGAATGTGAATGATCCTCATAGTTGAACTGGGCCCTGTTAACTCTATACAGTGTTCTGAAGTCCTCACATGAGGGAATTTTTGCTGTTAAGAAAGCATTGTTTACCTTTGATGTTTAGATCACAGAATGTTATAATCTGAGGGATAGCAGTCTTGTTCCCCTTGCCCAAATGTGGTTTTTTGTTTTTTGTTTTTTTGGTGAGCTACATTATTCTGTCATTGGCAGCAGATAAGTGGTCTGTCCTACCTGACTTTATGGCTCTGTCTTCTGCCTCCTCAGAACACGGAACTCTGTAGCAGAGGGAATTGAGATAAATCTCCCTAGAGGCAATGAATCTCAGCTAGTGTAACCTGCCATTACAAAAATCTGCTTGTATGGTCTTTGGCTTCTTATTGGTTGGTGAGTGCTTGCTGGGGTCAATAGGGAGAGTGACTTCATGCAACCAGGAGTTGGGGTTTCCCTTTCTTTGCCTTTCGGAACCGCAGAGCTGAAAATCCTGCTGGTGGTTCAGTTTTCTTCACTGATAAATATCTTGAAGTTGCAGGAACAGGTACTTGGGTGACACCACTGTATGTGATACATGCTGAGAACTCTCCATGCTTCCTAAAGCCATTTATCTTGCAGTACATTTAAGTACAGTAAAATACTGATAATTTAAGAGGCAATTTTAAAAATCTCATGTTTGTTTAACTGTTTCTCAACAGAAAGAACTTGGAATGTCTAAGTTATATGCTTTTATTCAAATTATGTTAGAAAATGAAATAAATTCTCACGTCTTGCAGTAAAATTGTTAAATTTTTATTTATTATTAATGCTTTGTTGAAGCTCTTTGTGAAGAATCCGAACATATAAACAATACCCTCAAAGGAAATGCTGTCTGATTATCAAAGGTCTTCTGGTTAGGAGAACTATTCTGATCTGGAGGGTGGTTTTTTTTCAAGAAAATGTGCTGTTTAAAAGATGTGGTATTCTTTCTCCTGTTAGAAGTCATAATTGTGAGGAACTTGGCACTTCTTGCCTTTATTAATACAAACTGATGGGAAAGGCTTTGCTGGTCAGTTCCACCTCTTTCTAAGGCATGATACATCAGCTGAGTGCCTTTGCATAGTGCTGAAGCACAAATATCTTCAGCACTAAAGCTCATTGACCTCACTCTTCCTGGTGAAATTTGAAGTCATAGGCTGTTAAATACTGATGATTCTTTTGTACTTAGTCTTTGACCTAGTGATCTGATGTACACCTGGGACTACTACAGGTTAAGGCTGTAATGTTAGGAATTGGGAGGGGAATTCACAATTGATGCTCTGGGAAACTGTTGCATTGAAAAGACAATGCATAGTGCCATAGAGTTGAAAAAGGTCCAAAGCAGAGGTTTTCAAAATGGGCTTGTATATATTTTGTGGGTAAGATACAGTATCCCTTTTACTTCCACCGTTAATTGTTTTTTTAATCACCTGAGGATAAAATAAAATGATAAATGGTGGATTCCTACAGAAACTGTGAACTGTGGATAAATACTTAATAGATATAAATTTAGATCAGTTAGTTGTTTTCCACTGACATTTTAAAAGCTGTCCTGAGGCTGTAACTTCAGCATTTTTGGCAGTAGCACTGGCTTATGTATTGTCTGTCATTCATCTGCCTGATTCTGCTGGCATGCCATTTAGCTGTGTGTAAAGTGGGGAACTGATCATCCTTTAAGTTTTAAAAACAAAACCCACTGATCCCCTGAGGCTCTTTGTGCTGAACTTGGTTTCCTGATCCAGTTTGTGCAGTAAGGACGGACTTGAGAGGAGTGATGGCTCTGTGAGCATAAGGATTGCTTCAGTGATGTTTCAGATGCTGAAATATAGCCTGAAACCTTTGTATTAAATGTATTAATCTCAGTGCTGTTAGTTAAGACCAGTTTGAGCTCTGTTTAAGAACATAAAGTCCCTTGAATCGTCAAGATGCAGTTATGCCACCTTTAAATTTATTTTCATTTGACCTTGTGAGTAATGTTTCAGGCTCAAGGCCAGAAGTCATTCATTGTAAGAATCATACTTGGCTATCCTTGCATCTGCAAAGCACCAAGTCTTCTACTGATACCAACAACTCACCAATAGCTCACTTGCTAGTTTTACTTTCTTTATAATTGTTTCAGAAGTAGCTTAGTCTTTATAATTGATCTTAAGAAGTATGCAGGGAGCTAAGACTTGGAACACAGTAGTTGTCTCAAAGTAAAATTAAAAAAAAAAGTATTTACAGAAAATCATGGATACTACTAAGCAAGAGGAAATGGTTAAAGTTACCAAAACTGCTTAATTGTTGCATTCAGCTCTGAGGCCTTTTGATGCTCCTTTGATGCTCCTTAAAAGATGGAATTCTGCACTTTCTGCATGTGAAAGATATGTGCTTTTTTACTCATTTCTGATGTTATGCTTTATTCTTACTGTTGGAGAACTAGTGTAGAGCAGAAGCACTCACTCCTACTAAGTGTACTCTATGTTTAGTCAATGCATTGAATTTGTAGCCCTCTGAAGGTGTCTTTTGTGGAAGAGTCATGAGGTAGCTGGAGGGTAGCTCGGGTTACCTGATCACTCAGAGTAAGGGCTATCTTAAATTAAGTTGCTTAGGGTCATCTCCCCAAGATTTAAGTGTCTCTATGGAGACTGCACAAACTTTGGGTACTACTTTCAAATAGGAACATATTTATATACTTCCCACATGCACAGTTTACAGAATTTCCCTTTATGTAACTTGTCTATGGACTCATGAGACAGAAAGAAGAGCCCAGCTTCAACTGCCTAGTGGGAAGAACAGCAAATATAAAATTTCTCTCTTCACCCTCTCTTTCTAATATTGTATAGGACTTCTTGTGGCATTTGATTCACTGTGGCAAATGAGTTGTACAGGACAGACACAAACCAAAGCTGCACCATCAGAGTGCAGCTTCTGGTGGTAGTTGCATCCTTTTTCTGGATTGCATTTCTTATGCAGGGGCAAAGCATGGGACACTAAAACCTTTTAGACTGACAGAGACATTTCTTAGCAACATCAATGGGTTATCAGTGTTCTCTTACCCAAGACTAAGCACAGCACTGTACCAGCTGTTAGGAAAAATACTAAGAAATTGTAACACTTTTGGAATCTAAGGTTTCAGTAAATTTGAGGCGCTCATGTTGAGTAAGCACAGCTAAAGAAACAGCATACTAAACTACACAATATTCTAACTAGGTAATTAATTCTATTTAAAACTTATTAAAGCTAAAAACCTAGTGTTTCTAGACACCTTCCCCTAGTGGCTGGGACGTTTCAGATCTGGTATTGGTCTTGCAGTGAAATCTATGATCTCAGTTGACACTCTTGGCTTTTCTTTGGTACCATGGATGCTAACATGATTGTCTTAATATCTCATCTGTTGTGCTGCTTCATGGCCACTTCCCCCAACTTTGGCACTAATTACAGGGCCCAGGAAGGCCAACCAGAATGCAGAACTTAGCAGTAAAGCTTGAAATCAAGTTACTGAGTACCTTAGCCACTTCAGTGTCCTCTATTACTTGATACCATGTCCTGTTTAGCTGTTCTTAAACTTTCCTTGGCCTTCCTTTTGTTTTCAGTCTTATATTTTCCTCAGCAAATTGTAGATAACCATATGGGTGCTTGTGAACTTCAGGTTGGCCTGCAGAACCTTGTATTTACTCTGGATGTGCAGTGTAATTGGTGTCCCAAATGTGTGAGCAGCAAGTGGTGATAGTCTGAGGACAAGCCTTGGCAGCTTCTCTGCAATAACCTAGATCCAAGTCCTTGTCAAGCTCCAAACCTTGTGAGATGTGGAGTCTGATTAGCAGCTGAAGATGGCAAATGCTTAAAAAGGATTTAGGCAATGACAACTGGTAACTTGCTTTGTTTCTTTCATCCTTTCCCCTCTTGCCTATTACATTAAAGACTGGCTATAGCTGGAAATCCTGTTTATTTAAAGATAAGTCAAGACATCATGTTACTTTAATGTCTTAACTTGCATAGGAAGATGATTAGCCTAGCTGTGGAGTCCAGTAATACTAGTATCTGGAACTGAGTACATTTTCTGCCATCTTGTCAGCTGACACAGGAACATACAAAATATGCTTTATTCTTCCTTTACTTCCCTGTGCTTTTTCTGATAACAGCTCCCACAGATGCTTAATACCTGTGTTGCAGAACACTACTCATGAGGGTAGGCATTCTTTCTCATCCTTGAAAATTTCCCGATTCATTGCATACTAGACAAATGAGCAGGAAGGTGGTTGCTATGATGAACTTTGAAGAGTGTATGCATCTTTCTGTGGTCTCCTTTTGATTGTTGGAATCTTCTCTTGGTACTTGCTGAGAATTATTTTCTTCTGAACTTGCTTGTGTTCTCAGTTCAGTGAAAGAGTGGCCCAAAGTCATCAGGATGCACTGACTTCATGAAGTGTGCTCATATATTTAGTTTCACATTCTAGAGACTTGCAGGCTAGCCAGGGGATGAATGGATCTATATAAACTTGCCACTGGACACAGGCTTAAATGGTGAGGTAATGCTTGAGTTTATTCCATATAGTATGCTATACACAAGTATTCTATGGTATACTTGGAGTAGTTACACAAAACTGATGAGTGAGGAAAAAATGCTGTGTTAGCTATTCACTTTAATTTGGGATTTACTAAGTAGCATGTCTGATAGTATGGCTTCATAGTTAATTGAGTGTTTTAAGAAACGTCTGAGTCTACTACTTACAGTACCTATGGAACAATGTAAATGAAGCATTCACTACAAGAATGTAGTTTTCCCCTCATTAATACTTTGCTGGGAGTAAACCTTCACTCCTTAATGGGTGGATGCTTTGTCTGAGAGTTATGTCCAAATTCTCCTGTGCAGAGAATTATGGAGTGCAGTTTGCTGCAATATTAGAAAGGAAATAGATAGTCATACCAAAACATGAAAGTTGATCTGAAATTGGCATCTTTTACTGAACATGAACATCTTATTTAGTGAGGAGTATCTAATTATTAAATTCAAGAATGGCTTTTACTGTGAATGGTTAATGGGCAAATCTTGGATATTTTAGTTGCAGATTCACTTGGTTATAGAAGGTAACTGAGTAACCTGAAAAAGATGTCTATAGCATAGCCCCATATAATTCTAATAAATCAGAACATCAAATTGCTTCTGGTATATATTGAGGATACAACTGACTATTGAAGGCAAGGCTGAGGTTAATAATGGTGTCATAAGTATTGCCAACTTAAAACACATTTCACCAGAACTGATGGCTATTGTCATGTATCAGTCTGGTTCTTAAACTTAGGCTGTATTATGACTGATGTAAGCAGATTTTTTTACTAAACGTATCTCCACAAGATGTCTTCGATTTGTCAGTGTTAGGAAATTCTGCATGGTTATATTTTTTCAGTGCAAGTCACCCTTGTTCCATGTTCCTTCTAGGGACATTGAAGTGGAGTCTGTTTCTGTGCTAGACTCTAGAATCCTGTATTTATAACAGCTCTCCTCACTCCTCAGATTTCCAGAATTAAATTGATAGGGCCTAGATCACTCTGAGTATTGTGCTATGTATACAGGTTTGGTGGATGAACTTCAGTTCACCTGGGGACATGTTCAGTGTGGAGGGTCTCTGGGGTAAGCCTTCACAGTATCAGAACTGTCAGGATTGGAAATCTCTCGATCTTAGAGCAAATGCAGTGGACATTGAATAGTTTCTAGGTAAATTATATGTTTGTGTGCAGGAAAAGGATATTTTCCTCTTAAGGGAAGTAATTCATGATCCAGTTTGGGCTGGATTGTGAGTGTTGTACAGCAACAGTACAACAGAGTGTTGTACAGTCTCTGCTGTGTATATTGTGCTCTGCTTTCTGGTGCTTAAGTTCCATGAGACTTCTTGCTCCTCGGACTACCAGAAAACCTGCATCTTCATATGACCCCAATCTCATGGTTTTGGTAGATGAGAGTCCTTTCTGAGCCTCTCCTGTTGCACTGCTTCATATGTAATTTAAGGATGTTTCTCCGTTCTCACCCTCACTTTTCTCAGAGTAGTGGGTGACTTTAAATAATACAAGGAGAAGTGAATTGATGGGCTCATCTTACTAGTTTTAACACTCAATATGACATTTTACATTCAACATTTTGTTATTAATTTTGAAAACTAGTCTTCCTTTTGGCTTCTCAAATGGCGCTAAATGCTTTGATACAAAATCATCCTCTGTCTTTCATACAATAAATTCTGTAATATTTCTTTGCACATGTACATGGAGAAACGTAAAAATTGTACAAGAGCTACAAGTGCAGGCTAGGCTTTTTGAGTTAAGTAATTTCAGTTAACTTTCAGTACTTCATAACTGGGAACTTTTGCTGTAGAGAAGTGAAAGGACATTGTACTGTTAGAATCCCAATGCAAATGTGTCAAAATAGTTAATGAGTTACAATGGTATGAAATTACAAGATTATGATAAAGTATTGGGATTTACATTGGGTATCGGGACAGATAACAAAGTTTCGTTGGTTTAATTTTTAGCAAAGACTTCTAATGACTTCTTTTAAAATTTTTTTTAGGATTCACATGATGCTTTACTAGAATTTGGGAATAACAACCTCCAAGTATTAGTGGATATCACAAGGGAAGGAGTATGGAAAAATCCAGTTCTTCTTAAAATTCTATCCCAACAACCAGTAGAAACTGAGGAAGGTAAGTATGGGATTTTAGAGATACATGGTTATTAAGAAATTATTTGGTGCACTTTTGGTGGAGAACCAGTGATTTGAAGTCAGGTGAGAGCTGTATTTTAAATTTCCTTGTGCACTAGTGTTGGTATGATGCTAAAAGGTATTTGTGATGAAATTGTCTTGCTTTCACTCTGAAAAATGTGTCCTTGCTAATGCATCTCTCCTTATGCTATCTCCTATCCTATCCATAAAATTGAATATTTTGAAAATCCATTAAAAAAAGTAGTTCTTCATCATAAAAAATGGAGAAATTTTGCCTTCTGAGATGATTTTAAATGTTTTTCTGAACGCTTCACAGGGATGAATTGTGTATGCCCACACTTGTACAGGCATAAAAGAAGCATGTGGAGGGACACCGTGAGTTTGGAGGTTTCCTTTTGTTAAGATCTGGGCTGTTGATCTCATAGTGTTTAGACTGTGGGAGTAAGAAGTGACAGAAAGGTGTTTTACTGTCACCTTATGTAAGGTTTTAATTTTCTTAAAGTCTCTTTTACTCGCTGAGATTTTTTCATATCTAATAGTGGTAGTGTTAAGTACTTACATGTTTTTCTTGTAACTGTTCCAATAACAGTATGTAAGACTGCCGTTTACCTCAGTGATAATCTAAAGTTAAAAACAATAGAGAAAAGGCTTAAAATATTTTCTAAAAAATTAAAGGAGTGCAAAAAGGGATTTTAAATCAAGCTTTCTTCCATAGCAGAATCTTTCTTTCTGGCTTTGTTTAGTATTTGTATTATGTGAGTACTATTTAATAGATAAATGAGAAACACTTTTAAAGTTATTGGGGGGATATGTTGCTTCCCTCTGCTAGAAAGCATTCAAAAAAGGCAGCCAAGGGTGGACTGGAATCTTTGCTAGCCTTTACTTCAGGTGTTTACTGGTCTAGCAGAAATGTTTGAACTCCAGTCAGCATTTAATCCCAGCTCCAACATGTCTTGGAAAGAAATGCATTCCATACTGACATTCTGTCTTGGAATCTTTAATTTATAGCATTGTTAGACCATACACTTGCACTGCTGCTGCTCTTAGCATATTTTCTACTCAACAGGACTTGAATTTAAAAACTGGCCCACAGTACTGAAGATCTTCAGGTATTGAAGAATCTCCATTTGAAGGGCTAATGGGTAGCTAGGTTTTCAAACTCCCTTTACCTGTGGCAAGTCAAGAGTTGTTCGGGAGGCCTGGTGTGAATTCCAGTAGGAGTGATTTCCTCACGTATATCTTTGTGGACTGTTAAATTAATTTGCTTCTTACACATATGACTGGTTTTATCAATATCTGTATTACTAAATGTTGCTACCCTTCCTGTGCAAGAAGATCACTTGGCAAACTTGAAATTACTGATTTCTGACTCTTACTAAGTAAATATTAGTCTGTTTAGCTAGATCTGAACACATGTAGAAGAGTTGTCCTCACCAGTTTTTCTTCAGACAAGCAGAGGGAGCAGGACATTCTTCTGGAAATTTTTCAACTGCACAAGTGCATTCGTATCGTGTGGAGTAGTCCCCAAGCATGCTTCAACAGTCTCAATGTGACTTCAGAATCCCTTAGTAGAGTAGTGTGTCAGAGGAAGGTTTCTCAAGTAAATCATAAGGTAAAAAGTTTTAAATAAAGGGCAGTTCTATGAAGCCAAATATCTGCCTAAAATGTTACTTCTTTTGCCAAATCTCTTGCTTTTTTGCCAGGCAGTCTTGGAAACCTTGCTCTGTTGGTTTTGTTTTTTTTTTTTTTTTTTTTTGCTTGCTTGCTGTCAGTGTATTGGTTTTATTCTTGTTAGCCTCTTGGGAGACTAAGAGCATGTTGAAGAGGTATTGAAAATTTGCAGCGGATTGTAGGAGAAAACATAAGGTTGGGAAGAATAATGTAGGGCATGAGATGCAGTTTCCTGTAATTTTTACCAGCTATTCAGTAACATTTCAAAGGAATCAAAATAATGCATATCATGAGTCACTGTGAGTCATAAAACTCTTAAAAAATTTTACAGGGAGAGTGAAGTAGATTGAGGGCATATATAAAGTTTACTCTTCTCAGAAGGCAAGATGAATGTGCCACATTGTATACACCATAACCTGTTGCAAAGCAAATTTAAAACTTAAAATAAATCAGTCTCTCTATGCCAACAAATTATGGCATATATTTACATCTTTTTTGCTTCTGAATAGTTCTGCTAATGTAACTGCTTTATCTTCTTAATATCATCAAATAAGTGTAATTTGATGACTATATAATTTATTGCTGAAATACCAATTGAGCCATGATGTTGTATCACACCATGTCTTAGGATTAGTAAAATCTTGTTGGTTGTGGTTTACTTTCATTTCTTTGTTCATTTATTTCTTTGTGCCAGAAAGTCAGATGCTTCTCTAATTTGGCTTTTTGAAAGTCTCTCTGGGTATCTGGAATTATTTTAGCCTTGTGCAGGACATGGTTGAAGCTGGAATGGAGCAACTATTTCTAGATGTCTGCTGGCTTAACTTAATCCTTTTTACCTTCAGAATCATACCAAGTAAATTCTTTTAGCTGTAGTAAGAGATCACATCACTGATTAGTTACCAGGCTTGTCTTCCTTTTTTTACTTGGGTCACTTTTTTGATCTGTGTGATGCTCTCTTGACTATGAGGCTCCATTTATAGAATGAGCAGGAATCGAAATGCATTTTCTATAGGTCAGAGCAGTGATGCTAGTTCTCATGTCAGGCACATTGAGTAAGGGCTGCAGAAAGCTCTAGCACAGTGTTTTTTCCTGTGCAGCAGCATCTGTTGACTTTAGTCAACAACACAATAACAGTTTCACCTGGAGTACTGAGTACAGCTTTGGAGGCCCCTGCACAGGAAAGATACAGACCTGTTAGAAAGGGTTCAGAGAAGGACCACAAAGGTGATCAAAGGCTTGGAACACCTCTGCTATGAAGACAGGCTGAGAACTGGGACAATTCAGCCTGGAGAAGAGAAGGCTCTGGGGATACCTTATAGCAGCCTTGCAGTACCTGAAGGGGGCTACAGGAAAACTGGGGAGAGGCTTTTCAACCAAGAGGATAGTGAGAGGACAAGGGTTAATGGTTTTGAACTGAAAGAGGATAGATTTAGGTTTGATATTAAGAAAAAGCTCTTCACTTTGAGGGTAGTAAGATGCTGAAATAGATTCCCTAGGGAGGTTGTTGATGCCCCATCCTTGGAAGAGGTTAAGGCCAGGTTGGATAAATTCTTGTGCAACTTGGTCTACTGGGAGGTGTCCCTGCCTATGCAGGGGGCTTGGATCTTGAAAATCTTTTAAAGTCCCTTTCAACCCTAACCATTCTATGATTCTATGACCTCATCGCAATTGACAGCTTCTTCAAGGAGGGAAGAGGAGAGGAAGATTCTGAGTTCCTCTCTCTGGTGACCAGCCACAAAAGAGGAAACTAAATGAAGTTTTGTCTGGGGAAGTTCAGAACTGGACATTAAGAAAAAGTTATTCCCTGAGAGAATTGTTAGTTCCTGGAACAGACCCCCAGTGAAGTAGTCATGGCATCCAGCCTGTCAGAATTCAAGATGCATCTGAATGTTGCTTAGTCATATGGTTTCATTTCAGTAAATTCTGAGAGGAGCAGGGCATTGGACATGATACTTACAGGTCCCTTCCAACTTGAGATACTCTATGGTATTAAAAGTACCTGGGGAGTGACTCAAACTAAATCTGTAAGGTTTTTCATTAGGTTAAGTGTTTGATATAGATCATAAGCATAGCATGCCTTAAACACAATTCTTCCCAATTACCACAAATCTAACCTTCTAATTTCAGCTTCATTTTGTGTATTTTGGCATTGTGTGGGTTTTTAACAACTTGGGTGGGAAAATCTCCAGTTGAAAAGCTTGTAAGGCTTTGTTTGAAATATTTTTGTTGTTTTGAATTGGAAGCTGCAATTTAAAGTTGAAGATCTTGAATGTCAGCTAAACTACTCGTATTTTGTCTAATAAATGTCCTTTAGCCACTGCCCTGGTATATTTCCTTGTTGTGTTAATAGATTTTATCTTTTCCTTGGGGAGGGTTGTCTGTTTTCTGTAGTGCATCATTGTCTTCCCATGCAGTTGGTCTGAATTTGTTTGAGAAAAAATATTCCATTTATTGCTGTCAACTTTTTATCACACAGAGCTTCCTAAGAAAGGTGATTGTACTTTGCAAGTTTGTAGTAAAATAAAATGTGAATGCAATGAGACAGTTTCAATTAAGTGTCAGCTGTAAATTGGTATATTCTCAAAAGCTTTTTTCTTTTTCTAGCTAATAAATTGATTACACGAGAAGGGCCTTCCTTTCTGCAGATGCGAATAAAGCATTTGATGAAGTCAAACTGCATCCCACAAGCTACTCTCCTGTCAAAATTGTGTGCAGATTCTCCAGAAATCGCAAATGTTTCATCTTTTCGCCAAGCCTACATCACATGTGTGTGTTCTATGCTGCCTAATGAAGACTCCATTAAGGAGGTTAGTAATTTGTAGTACCTTTTTAAATGTATATTTTTAAGCATCTTAGAAGTTGCTTCTGCATGGCTAAGAACTGAAGCAGAAGAGGGAATCTGTTGCAGCAGATTTCCAAAAGAGAAACAATCTATTGCAGACTGCAGTAGGAAACTGGATTTGTATTAACTGCTGGTTTAGGTAAGTATGTGATAAATGCTTGGTGGTTAGATGTGTTTGAAAGTTTAAAAGAAAACTTGTAACTGCACTTCCCCTTGTAAGCAAAATATAATCAGAAAACTTTCTTTTCTGGTCATATACTAATAGTAGAACATTTTGACCTAGGAAAGATAAATTAAAAAAAAAACAAAACACACCAAAATCCATAAAATGAACCAATAAAAAAACCCTTTAGAGTTGTTGCTCCAGAACTCTTAACTCATTTTTACCAGCTAGTGTTTGTCTTACAGGAAGTCATAGTAATGTTTTGTGTTAACATAGTTAATGTTTTGTTTCTTGTTAGAGTTTTATGGGTTTGGTGTATTTTTAAATTTGAGACTTGAGCAGTTTGAATAAGTCTCAGTTAAACTTGGAGAAGCCTTACATTAAAATAAAAAAAAAAATCCACCACACAACTCTGCACTTCTTGAGTGAGTGCTAGGCTTGTTTGCAAGTGTTCTTGTAATACATGTAAACTATTTTAAAACATTCTTTAAAAATACTTTATTTGGATAGGTGTACCCTCAGACCATCTCTTCAATTTTAGCCAGATTCTCCTCAGTTTATGGTACTGTAGGAGCAATGAATGCATTTAACACTGCACTTGCAAACATGATCTACATACTGGAGGTGTTGTGGATATATGGGTAACTTGCTGGGTGTTCTTTGATTGGATAGGCTACTAGTGATGGATGGCATAGAAATAATCATTAAATCATGTTCAGTTTGTAGTTTCATTTAAGAGTAGTGAAGTGTAGCTGTATCTGTTTACCTAGATACTAAGAAAAGTCTTTATGTGCCAGTGAGGTACACAGATTGGTGAATGAAATTATAATCAATTAAATCTTTTCTGGGAAAATTAATCCACTGAGCATTAGGTTAAAGAAGGCTTTAAGTTACTAAGCAGTATCTTAAAACAGTATGGTTTATTGACTTAACTGGATAGGTAGACAGCAGTGAAAAGTGTAAAGTCAGTGACATTACAGTACCAGAAAATCGATGTAAATAGCTGACAATATGAGGATTTGCATGTAATGTTCCTTTAACTTCTTGGTCACAAGTATTGCGTAGTTGGCACTCTTTCCAGAATTGTTGAAATCTGAGACTTCAAAAATACTTCAGTTTCCACATCTGTTTTTGGAAGATGAGAATTGTTTTATGTCTTGATATTGTCTTCTTTAGGCAGAAAGTAATGAGGTCTAATTACAACTGGGGAAAGGAGATGGAAAAATATGAAGGATGAAGAGCTCAAAGAATGGCAGCTGTTGGAGAACAAGAGGTGGCAAAAGCTGAAAACACAGTGAGGGGTAGAGGGAATTACTAATAAAAGAAACAATTGAAAGTAAAAGGCAAAGCTCAGAGTAGGATGGGGGTGGGTGGAGGAACAAAATTTAGCTAAGAAAGTAAACGCTACAAAAAAGATGAATGAGTGAGGTAGCTTGGGGTGGACTGGAGAGAAAAGATTTGCTTTTGAAAGATAGAGCATGTATTGTTATCCCTTTCCAGCAACTGGAAGTGATTGGAATGACTAGGTCAGGCTTGAAACTTAAATTGCTGAGCTTCTAAAAGTTAAAGCTGGTGAATAACTTCCATTTATACCTCTAAGTCATCACATATATATACACATGCATATATATATGTGTGACTATGTATATATGTTTAACTCTTGTGTGTGTATATATACAGTACATATAAAGTTGTCCTTGCATTTCTTATACCTTCTGGTACCTTGATTTGACCCTAAGGCACGTATGTAACCAGTTTTATGCCTGTGTAAGTTTTTTGTTCACCAGAATCTCATACTGCTCTCTGAGAACCATAGAAAGTAGCAGAACTAAGAATTGCTGTCTGGCTTACTGATTTCAATCGCTGATTGAATTTGCCAATTTTATTGAACCAATTGAAACACTAATTAAAGAGGTTCTCCTACACACTAGTTAACAAGTACTTCATAAAACTCTTTAATCTTGTAAAAAGCGTGATGCTCAAAATATTCTGTAACCTAAGATGGCTTTCTCTGCAAGACAAGTGCCAGACACATGTAAAATAAACCAAGGTTTGTAATTAAACAACCAGTTAACAATCAAATCAGATTGATTGTTTTCATCATAACTGGTTACGACTGTAGAAAGTCAGTGCAGTTGTTGTATTTCAGTTCCATATAGCCACCTCTTACCAGGTTTTTTTCAGTCTGGATGTTTTAGGAAGATGATTTGAAAATCCGAGTGTAAATCACTTGAGAAAGTCTGAATTTAAGCAAATGCCCATTCACTAAAAATTCAACTGGGAAGCTTAAAAATAGTCATCTCTTATAGAACCTCTCCAGACACTGCCCGCAGAATAAGGAATAAGGAATTATTCTTGGGTTTTACGCGTAAAAGAGAAAGAAGGAAAGACAATGAAGCTTGCTAAGGCACTGGGTAAGGATAGTTGCTTTTAATGAGTTTGTTTGCAAAAATATTCTTAGTTACTCTGTGGTTTCTGTTGTGAAGTTAAGCCAAGTGTGCACTTTTGTCTATAATTTGAAATCCTATTGGTATAAAACATGTTCTTAGAGTAAATTTTGAGGCAGGAGCTCCCAAATTCTTGCATTTGGAGCAGCATTATTTAAAACAAATAAGGTAATATGCTGCAAAAGAGTAGCCTGCATTTATAGGCTCAAGAGTATGTTGTCCCAGCTCAGCTAGGGGGTATTTCCAGTCTCTGAGCTGAAACTAAATTGCTTTTAGTCAATTCATAGTATTATGTTTATTTCCTGAAAGGAGAGGGTAAGTTTTCCTACATAAGCAGGTTGGGTATCCCTTTTTTAAAGAGTATTAACATGATTCCTACTAAAAAACTGGTAGAAGGCTTAGATTAGTGGTTGGAAATTTTTATGATAACATCGGAAGTATCTTTGTAATGTTAAAACTGCCTTCTTCAAACTAAAGTGAAATGGAAGACAAAGATGAAGTGTTACGTGTTGTGTGTTCCATGTAATAACTTTGGAAGTAAACTGGCAAACTGACATCTTTCTTGTCAGCAAATGTGGGGAGGATTGCAGCATCTCTCAACATTTCTGTAGTCTCAGAACTTTAATTCAGAACTGTTGGTTAGAACTTTCTGACCAGAAGCACTGGTCAGCATTCCAGGCTTAGTAAAGATGCTTTCATTAACAAGTGTCTGGTTTGTCACTCATGTGATTAACTGGATATTGTTATATTATTTCAGCCTGGGTGTTTAAAATTTTTGTTTTAAGTATTATTTTTTTTAAAAAAAGGGGGAAAAAGCCCAACCAATCAATCAAACAAGCAAAAAAAACCTAGGTCTGAAGGGTGAAGCGTTACTGACAAAGTTTGAACTAAGCAGGACAAGGAGAATGAATCCAGTGTGCTGTGTGACTGCATGCTGCTCCAAGCACCACAGACATGCCTGTTGCTTGACCTGAGGTTTGTGCTGCTCCTGCTGGTCTAGGGTGCACAGCAGAAGTTCCAGGTCTTGTTACAATTTGAGTCTGAGTGAGGACTAACTGCTGGCTATTAAAAATCTAGTTTTTATGTAACCTAAAAAAACGTAGTATGTAGGTTTTTAAGCTTGTAGTTTTAAAAACAATGTTTTTAGTGATTGTTCTTTTTATTAAACTGAAAAACAAAGCATGGTCTCTGTTAAGTGATGCCTGGCCAAGTCAATCAGAGGCTGCTGTGCCGTCCTCAGATTTGTGGAAGAACCATATCCCATTTTTACATCCATTGACAATTCACTTTTTTTAAAAAAACAAGACCTAGAAGATCAGGCTTGTATCAAACTACTGCAGGCAGTCTTTCGCATTATTTAAGAATGTCTCTTGCATTATTGAGGAGAGGGCTCTATAATTCTGGAAATTATTAAAGACAGAAGTTTGGATGCTTAGCTTTTTTTTCCTAACTTGGTTTTTAAGATATGCTGATGGAAATTGTAATCAATAAAGAATAGGAATAACTGAGTGGAGTGAGGCAAACACTGAGAGAAGACTGGAGTCCCCTGGCAATGAGACATGTATTCAACTAGACATGCCACACAAGGCAAAAGCCTGTGTGCCTTTAAATACAGAAGGTAGATGAAGCATAAAAAGTTCCCTACTGGTGGAATATATTGGAGGGAGATAGTATGCAGCTTTATGTGTTTTGTTTTTCTCATCTTTATGGTAGAAGAGCCACATTACCTCCTGTGCAGTTATGAACACCTTCAGAATTCTTTCACATGGCCATTGATATGGGCTTGCTTTTTCATCTGCCTCAAGCTGAGGGAGGAGGCAATTGATTTTCAGATTTTGTAATTCTCTCTGACATCCAGGGAGTGGTGTGTGTCCCCTTAGTGAAGCATTGTCACTTAAATCAGTTCTTGAGGCTTCTCGCTTGCCAGAGATGAATGGGTGACAAAACCTGGACTGTTACATTTTACTCTTTATGAAAAGCAAAACTGACACAACCACAAGCACTTGAACTTTGTGAATAGCTCTAAAAATGCTGCAAAAGGTCAGTCATGGATCAGTCAAGCTGAACACCAAATTCCATGGGCTCTAGAAGATGCTGACATGGCTTAATCACCTCCAGTGTCAGGCCTGTATGGAAAGCTGGGGTAATATACCTACTTCTGCTCTTTCCACTGAATGAGATGTCTGAAAATTAGTCTGGTATATTTTAACTTCCCTTTGTTCTCTCAATATCATTACTTTTTATTATTAGGAAGGGATTTTAATTGTTTATTGTGGGAACAGCTGATGAAAGTAGATATTGCTTGAGTACAGCCTATTCTGTGAAGTGGAATAGCTTCAGTGGCAAAACCACATTAAAAATAGTGTTGCCTTAATAGTAAAAGCACTACATGCTAAAATTCCTGTTAGTGTTCTAAAATACTTGGCTTATAAGCAGCTAATGCTGTATTTTGATAGATGGATAGGTGCTACCTTTAAGTGGGCTTTTCAGAACTTCGATGGGGTTTACCTCTCCTTAGGTACTTCTGTTTTTAACATCATACTTTGTAGTGTGGCTGTTCAGTATCAGCACTTCTGGACAAAATGGTTAAGAAACTGGCTTTTTCACATCTCTGGAATATTTTGAACCTGGATTTTAATTTTCAAAAGGAAAACGGGGATGCCTGCAAGTGCAGAGACAGAATGGGATGTTTTAGATAGACTTGCACAAATTTTGCTAAGCTGCACAAAATGGAAGATGGCCTCAAAGAAATTAAAGAATTAGAAGGGATCAGAACTAATATATGTGACTTTCCATCATTCCGTAGCTGAAGGGTGTGGTATAAACTCTGTGTATTAAAAGGAGACATAGTGTTTTGTTCATGTGTTTCTGAGACCATTTTCTTTGATACAGTAAACATTCACTTCTTTTATAACTTTCTGATAATGAAGTGCCTCTCTTTTAAATTTTTTTTTCTTTAAGATTGCCAAGGTGGATTGCAAAGAAGTACTGGACATCATATGTAATCTGGAATCTGAGGGACAAGAAAACACTGCATTTATTCTATGTACTACATACCTTACTCACCAGCTTCAAACAGCAAATGTTTATTGCTCTTGGTAAGTAATAAATATTACTGTTATTTATAACTCCTCCTCTGTGGCTTTAATACAGGAGAATTGAATTGACCTAATAGAATATGGCGTGGCGATATGTGGGAAAATGTCTTTAAGTTGAGAATTACATCAGTCTGGAGTACTTTCTAGATAACTTATGACTTAAATAAATAAGTCTCATGTGGCTACAGTAATAGAGCAACTAGTCAGACAAAAATAATGTTTAGAACATTTAAAAATGAAATGGCACTCGTTGACATTAACGAGTCAGTAGTCAACAGTACAGTAGCTTTGTAAGTAGTGTTGGATCAGTGCTCTCTGGGTTGATATTGAAGCCAGAAGCTTTGTGGTTCCATAAAATGTTTTTTCCATAAAATATTAATTTTTTCCTTCTTTTGAATACTTAGATCCATGGAAGTGCCTTTTTCCACTTGTTCCACAGGAATGGAAGTAGTAGGAATGTACAGAGGCAGCACCCTCTAAGTCCCCCCCCTCATCCCCTACTCCCCGAGGGAGCCTTATTTTTGTCATTGCTCCCACTGGAGTACTACAGTTCTCAGATCTTCTCTGCCATCTTAAATGGCTGGAGGTTTTTGCATCTGTTTTCAGCAATGGCAAACTGGTAGACCCAAATCAGGGAAGTTGTTTTCTGCCCCTTACAAAATACAGTTGTGGTTTTCTACTGGGGGTAGATTTTTTACTTGCAGTATGAAGTCTGAACTGAAACTAGTTAGAATTTAAATGAAGCTTTCAAGTCCTGTATCTTTGTCTAGCCTACATTTTCTCCTGAAGAAAAGTGCTAGGAGAGGTCAATTAGAACTGTGCATTTTTTTGTCTCCATGCCAGTCTGGCCCATGATAGGGCCTGCCTAAGGCTAAGTCTACACAAAGTGTGATACAGTTTTATCATAAGTAGGTACTTCCACATCAGCTACAAAATTGGGTAGCCTAGTTGACAAGCAGTGTTGGCTTGAACATGCAAATATTAGCACAGTTTGGCAAGGCAAGTATGTTCCTACTTAGAGAATGTGTTTGTGCTGCTCATGCTGAAGTCACCTCATTGTGTCTAAACTGATGTTAATGGTTGTTCAAATGAAAGGTGCTGGTTCAAACTGTGCTATTTCCTTGCATGCCACAGTTGCCCCCTGTGCTGCTGTTTGGACAAACTCTTCAAGTTCCAGCTGCCTTCCGTCAGGGACAAGACAGGAGAATTAAATCGTCTGTCTAGCACTGAAATTTTATAGGTGTATAAATTCAAATTCTAGTACAACAGAATTGCACTCTGACGTGGTCTGTACACATCAAAGAGCAAAGCTTCCAGGATGCTGGAGCTCCAATTCTCTTCTGAAACACATCCTCTGCTCTGGAAATAGAAAAGGAGTAAAGGCCCACACTTGCAACCCTCCTCTAGGGAGGAATGGACAAGACAGGTGACCAAAATTGACCAAACACTATTCCATCCCATAAATGTTATGTTTGGTATAAATTTGAGGGATCACAAGGGTCAAGCCCCTTCTTTGCCTTTCCCTCTGGCCCTTTTTCACCTCGTCCCGTTTGCTTTAACAAGGCCTCATTCCCTTTCACCTGGCGTAGCATCCAAGAGTAGAACTGCAATAATTTAAAGGAAAAACCTTGCTGCTGTTCAGTGTCAGGTTTGCCAAGGTGCATTTTCTTCATATTTGATTCCAGAGGCCATGACTTACCTTGCACATAGAAATGTATATGTGTAATGAAGTGCACAGCTTGGTTAAGTTATCAAAAGCAAAGTTTGCTTTACTAAAGGAACTGGAAAATAAAGTTTTTACAAGTGATGTAAAAGCTACAGATCCTCTCACTCTACTGCTTTTCCATTTCCGTGGCAATCATTGTAATGGCAAAGCAACACAGAATGACAGATTGCATCATTCCCATGGCTGTGTTGCCTTGGTTATAATAAATTCCTTAACAGCTCTGGGCTCAAATGGTCTGAGCAATAAAGCACATAAGTGCTCAAAGACTGTAGATGAAGCCCTCAGCTTATATGTCCCTTATCAACACATTACAGAGTGTGTTCTGGGAGAGGGATCTTTTGAAGCACTGAGTGGTAGTTCCATCATTTGAATGCAGGTGTCAACATCTACTCTGCTTTGCCTAGTGGGAGAGAACTGGTGACTTTACATTAGGATTCATTTAAAATAATTTAAAGTTCTGTGTGAAATGTTAAGTCTCTGCAAGTATGGGAGTTTTTTCTTGTCTACAGTGCAAGTCTAGGCAGCTTACAGATGTCCACATAAAGAGAGACAAGTCCCACTGCCATTGTCTTTCCTCACTAAGCAATAGGAGATATACTGTGTTTTGGTCTGATGTTTGTTTAGAAGTATAAAGCGTGGTAGAAGTTTTCTTCACCATCTCAAGGAGATGGAGACCTAATTGAAGTGTGTGCTATTTTTAAAAACACTTAAACTGTGACATCAACTCTGAACTGAATTGTGTAGACTGGACAAATTGTGTATATCAGCAATGTTACATTCTGTTTTCAACTCTTTTCAGGGAACTGACACTTTTTTGGAGCAAACTGCAGAGAAGAATAGATCCTTCTTTAGATTCCTTTTTGGAGAGATGTCGTCAGTTTGGCATCATTGCCAAGACACTACAGCATTTATTTTTCTTGATAAGAGTCATACAATCTGAAGTAAGTAAGCTACAGTCCAGAGTCTTTGGTCACAGTCAGAACTCTTCACATGAATTTATTGTTTTGTTAATAGTACTGAGATGATACAAAATATATCTTATTTTGTTATTTGTATTTTCTGATTAACTGCCTAATAATTTCCTAAGAAAAATATCTGGACAGTTCCTGCCATTGTAGTTTTGCATCAGCTTGCACATTGGACTGTCCTTTCAAAATGGAATGGTTTGTTACTCTGAAAATACACTTATTGGCAGTATTTTGCAAAAAAGGTGTCTCTGTGTTTTGATCTAATGCCTGTTCAGAAGTAAAGTGGAGCAATAATTTTCTGCAACATCTCTAAGGGATGGAGACTTGGCAGAAATGTCTCGTATTTTTGTATTCCAAGAAAACCCCTTTTCCTTAAAACATGTGATACAGTTGCATCTGGACTTATGCCTTGTATTGTGATGTCTGTCTTCAGAAAGTTGCAAAAATATTCAAGAGGTGCTTAAAAACAATTTTTACAAACTCTTAATCTTTGACAATTAATGAAAAAACTTTAATTGATTTAATTTACCCAGGAGGCAAATGTAGCATGCTTTTCATTAGCAGAGCAAAAGGAAGTGCTACAGTTAATCTGGGTAGTCACTCAGTAGGATGTTTCTGTCTTCCTTTATGGCTGCTCTGACTCTTGGAATTGGTTAGACTGAAATTTCCTGTGTCTGGTCACTAATTGTGAATAGTTTCATGGAGGCTAATTATGAATTTGAATTAATCAGGCATGCATTAATTGAGGAAAAATAAACTATCTGAAATAGCAGGATTGTAACTGGTATTTCTTCCTGAAAAACAGCATAGTTTTGTAAATACAGAGTAGAATTTGCCACATTAATTTGTTTTATGCATGTTTCCCAAATTTGCTTATGTGTCCACATTCTTACACAGACTGCAGTTGATTCACAGTTACGGCATCAAATGGATTATGGATAAACCAGACAAGGTTTCCCTTTTCAATTAAATTTATCTACAGCTTTAGGCTTATTTTCCTGAGAGTCTCTTATACTGACTAGAGCTAATGCTGTGAACCAAATGAGTTATCAAATTTGATTTGGTAAAAGAAGAACAAGTATCAGAGCTCTGGTTTAGAATCAAAGCAGAGATTGGAAGGGTTACATGGTTGTCTTTCTGATAGAGGAAAATCTGGAACTCTTAATTTGACAAAGATGAATTCTAGTAGTGATCTCACAGAGAAATGTTTGCTCTAAGTTTCTCTAAATTTGACCTGTTTCTTCTTTTAAAATGTGTGTGGATGTGCACATTCTCTATAAAGCATCATCTATTGTTAACTATATACCAATTATTTCTGTGTTTCTTGCTAAACCACATGAAAATTCCTCCTTCTGGGGAAATAACTTTTTTATTGCTTGTTATGGTTTAATGCTGGGCTGGCAATTAACTAAACGACAGATGCTCTCTATTAATCCCCCTCCCCTCCCTGATAAAGATAGGAGAATAAGGGAGAGACTTACAGATTGGAAGCGAAACTACACAGCATTAATGAAAAAGTAATGATAAAAAGGAAAAATTGTTAAATTTAGAAATATACAGAAAAACGATACCACGTTCCTTTCCCCTTCTGCCCCCCCTCAATAATGCTCACATCACCACTGAGGCTTCAAGGCAGCCCTGGGAAAGTCCAGGCTGGACTCCTGGAGTCTGCAGCAGTCAGGAGCTGGAGGCAGAAACACACAGAAATTCAGGCTGGCACAGCTCAGGACCACAGACAGACAGACAGACAGCATCTTCCTAGGATGCCAAAGCAAACAGGACCGGGTGAAGAAGGGCCAGAGGGAATGGCAAAGAAGGGGCTTGACCCATGTGATCACTCAGATTTATGCTGAGTATAACACTTATGGGATGGAATACCCTGTTTGGTCAATTTTGGTCACCTATCTTGTCTGTTCCTCCCTAGAGGAGGGTTGCAGGTGTTACCCCTTTATGCCTTTTCTCTTCCTGGAGCATAAGATGTGTTTCAGAACTGAGCAGTGATCTTGGTTCTGCAGACCATTCTCCAGCTGCAACTATAAACATCAAACATAACTATAAACATCCTAGAAGCAGACACTGGCTGAGAAACTTGGTTTTCATTTCAGTGAGTACAGCTACTTAGAGGAGACTTAGCTGAAAGCAAAATTGTAAGACAGAAATTTGGTTTTATCCAGGCCCAAACCAGAACATTGCTGTTTAGCAAGTTAACACTGCTGGTGAATTCAAGAGGTATTGCATAACTTCCAACAGACAGTGCACAGTGAGAATAAAAGCTTGCTAAATCTTTTAACTTGTGCTTAGTTCTTTTAGGTCTTTATTGTCTGAGGTGGTGTGGATGTGGTTGTGTTAGATGTGTCATCTCTCTATTCATAAATATATTAACTGTTAATTATCTTTACTACTAATGAGTAAATTATTATTTCATGCATTCAGATTTTTATGCTGAAAAGCATGCTTTTGGCACAAGGTAACTTTCAAATTTGTCCATGTAGAATTTGGAATATATTGTCTTTTAAAATCAGAAATTAAATAAGCTGTACTGCTTGTTCTGTGCGAAGGTTATTTTCTTTCAGGATGTGAATTTATATTGCTTTATTACACAATACTATGTGTTCTAATTTAAAATACTGTGGTAGGAATGTAAATGGGAGACATACCATTCTCTTATAGACGTCTGGCTTAGTTAAGACTGAGTCAGTCATTGAAGAGAAAGGATTTAGAAAGATGTTTTTCAACATCTGATGCCTAAACTAGTTTGTGTGACTCCTCCACAGAGTGAGGTAAATGTGAAGTGACTCCCTTTACTTGAAAAGTAGAAGAGGTTCCTCACATGAAACAAACTAAAACTTCTTTAGGGTATGTTCAGTGACTTGTGCACTTAACACTCAAAATCCTGGATACGTTCTGATTGAGAGAATGTAGTTAAAAAAAAAGAGTTAATATTTCTTTTGTGGCCAATTTTTTATTTTATTTTTATGGATTTTGTTTTTGTTTTTTAAACAGGCAGAAGAAGCAGGACTTGCTGTGTCTGTTTTGTTATGTGTTAGAGCACTTCAGATCAGATCAAATGGAAGTGATGAAATGAAGACATCAGTGTGTAAAACAATTGCATGCCTTTTACCAGAAGACCTTGAAGTTAGAAGAGCTTGTCAGCTTACAGAATTTTTACTTGAACCAACTCTGAGTGGATTTAATGTGTTGGAAGAGCTTTATATGCAACCCGATCAAAAATTTGATGAAGAAAACGCACTAGTTCCAAATTCACTCCGTTGTGAGTTGCTGTTAGCTTTAAAAGCATATTGGCCATTTGATCCTGAATTTTGGGACTGGAAGACTCTAAAGCGACATTGCCTTAAACTGCTAGGGAAAGTAGCTTCTGATTCTGAGGATGATGCAAGTTGTAATATGTCAATCAATGAAACTGACATGTTAGAAACTTTCTTTAGTGACTATGATGAGACAAAAGAACATAAGTATTATGATGGAAAAGATGCAATGAACCACCCTAAAGAAAAAGCAAGAGTAAAAAAACCAATTGGTTCTTCAGAAAGATACCAGAGATGGCTTCAGTACAAGTTTTTTTGTGTGCTTTGCAAAAAGGAGTGTATAGAGGCTAGAATACTGCATCATTCTAAGATGCATATGGAAGATGGTGTTTATACATGTCCAGTGTGTACAAAAAAATTCAAGAGAAAGGAATTCTTTGTACCACATGTAATGGAACATGTTAAAATGCCACCTAGTAGAACACACAGACCTAAAAAGAAAATAATATTGAAAAAAGAAAAATCACCACAGAAGATAACAGCTTCCAGCATCCTGCCCCCAGCATTTCAGGAAAAGTCACACCAGCCACAGCTGCCCGAAAACTTTGAAAATGACTCACATGAATATGTCACCTTTAGCCAACTGGAAAATTGCCAGCTGCAAGACAGAGACATCTATCCATGTCCTGGGACGGATTGTTCTAGAGTATTTAAACAGTTTAAATACTTAAGTGTCCACCTGAAAGCTGAACATCAAAACAACGATGAGAATGCAAAACACTACTTGGATATGAAAAACAGGAGAGAGAAGTGTGCTTTCTGTCGACGACACTTCATGACATCTTTTCATTTGCGAGAGCATGAACGTGTGCACTGTGGACCTCAGCCATACATGTGTGTGTCAATGGATTGTTATGCTAGGTTTGGATCAGTTAATGAGCTTCTTAATCACAAGCAAACACATGATGATCTTCGTTATAAATGTGAGCTAAATGGCTGTAATATTGTTTTCAGTGACTTAGGACAACTTTACCATCACGAGGCACAGCACTTCAGAGATGCATCATACACCTGCAACTTCTTTGGCTGCAAGAAGTTTTATTATTCAAAAACTGAATTTCAGAATCACCTTGCAGTGCATAATATTGAAGGGTCAAATGGGGAAGTGAAGCAGACACTAAAACTTGAAGAGTCAGTTTCAAAAGACAAATCCAGTTATCTTCCAGAGTCCCAGCTGCTTGAACAATCTGAAAATTCCAGTCTGAATGATAACTTGGATCCCTCAGGCTCTCAGGAAATTCCACAGATAAAGGAAGAAGCTCTCTCTGACAGTGAAGATCTAGACAGTGAAAGCAATTGCAGTATTCATTGTGGGGACCACAGCACAGATGCTGCAGTAAACCAAGGCCAGGTGTCTCCTCTAGTGATTGAAACAATGGCTCACAATCAATCAGTTCCAAGTTTTCTTATGTCCCAGGAAGTCTTCCATGTGGCAGATGTCAAACAACAGTGTTCCACTATGGCAGTTTGCTTTGAGGAAAAAAACCTTCCCTGTGGTTTCGAAGGCCTCTGTTCCACACACAAAAATTCCAGAAATATGCAAAAACACCTTCGCAGGGCCCATCCTTATAACGTGAAAGGTAAAAAAATTATGGAGATAAAACCTAAAGATTTTCTTGATGTCTTGAGTGATACTCAGGACAGTAAATCCCCTGCAGACATTAGTACAGAGTTAGGTCATAATTCAGATACAAATGCTGACTCTCCAGAAAGCTTGTGTTGTACTATAGATGCTAAAGGACGCAATAGCTTGAAGGAAGAAACTTGTCCTTCTTCCCCAGAAACATCTTTTTATGACAGTTCTAAAGAATCAAATATTGAGGATAACATATTAGATTTAATGTTAGGCTTGAAACATCTAAGCTTAAAAAACTCTAACATTCAGAATTCCTCAAGGCACAAGCCTTTTTTGGGCTCTTTACAGTCCTGTTCATCTAGGGATGCCAAGTGCCCTGAGTCAGACGAAACTACCTCAAAATTTCAGCGTCAAGGGCAAGAAGGTAATTTACCCAGCCAGTACCTTACTCAGCTGGCAGCTAAACCATTTTTCTGTGAATGTCAAGGATGTACATGTGAGTTTGTGACCAGAGAAGCTCTCTTAATGCATTATGTTAAAAAGCATAACTACTCAAAGGAAATGGTTCTTCAGTTAAATATGTTCCAGCATCGGTACTCACCATTTAAATGTCATATTTGCCAAAGATCATTTACAAGAAAAACACACCTTAGAATTCACTACAGAAACAAACATCAAATTGGCTGTGAGGGGGTAGTTCACAAGGTATGTTCTAATGAAAAATTTGATCATGAAGGTTTATGTACAGATGATGTGCATAAAAATATCACTGTTCCAACACCTGTCTGTGCAAGCAATGTTGAATTCATTGAACATCCAGAACACTCTGAACAGCTGTGTCATCCTAAAAAGGAAGACTGTAGTTCTGAGACAGATTTGGAGTCCAATGAAGAGACGGACAATAATTTAACAAGAAAACCATGTAACATGGCTTCTCGGGACAGTCATAGGGAAGAACTGGAAGCAAGACAGGGAAGAGGAAGCAAAAGAACAGTTGCTAAAGGAAACTTATGTTATATATTGCATAAGTACCACAAACCATTTCATTGTATACATAAAAGTTGCAACTCGGCATTTACCAACCAGAAAGGTTTGATTCGCCATTATAGAACTGTTCACCAGTATAATAAGGAGCAGCTCTGCTTAGAAAAAGACAAAGCAAGAACAAAAAGGGAACTTGTCAAATGTAAAAAAATATTTGCATGCAGATACAAAGAGTGTGGTAAGCGTTTTTTATGTTCTAAAGCTCTTGCTAAGCATTGTAGTGACTTTCACAATGAACAGTTAGAGGATCAAAAACTGCTTTCTGAAGCTGAATCTGCAAGATTTGCTTGTAACCAAGCCCATTGCCATGCTGTATTTTTTACCTTTAATAAGCTTAAACAGCACCTAATAGAAGAACATGCCAATGAAGAAAAATTAAACAAAGATTTTGAAATCCATTGTGACCTTAATGGCTGTGGTCGAACTTTCACAAATTACAGTCACTACTCTCAACACGTGTATTTCCGGCATAGTGAATATTATGATAGTCTCTTTGGAAATCGGAAAGAAGAGGAAGATAGTCAAGATAAAGATAAAAGTGAAGAAAGTTATTTAAAAGGCAGTTTTGACACAAGCAAGCAGAATGCAAATCAGTCAAAAGAAAAATCTAAAAGAATTAGTAGAAGTAAAAAAAAGCATTTGATTAATTTCAAAACAAAAGAGGAAGCCCTACAAATGTGCAAAGAGAAATCTAACCAGACCCAGTATCCTTGCATGGTTCAGGGATGTTTGTCTGTTGTCAAACTGGAAAGCAGTATAGTGAGGCACTATAAGCGCACACATCAGATGACCAATATGTATATAGAGCAACGGATTCAGAAACTTGTTGTTTGTGTTAAATGTGGCATAATGATTGAAAAACAGTCCTGTTCCGGAACAGCATTAAACTTGGATAAAAAAGGGGTAGAAGTTAAAGAGGATAAATCAGCTGATCCTGAGTATGTGCAGGAAAATGAAAAACCTCTTGATCCAAATACTGACTGTGATCCGCAGGTTGTAAGTAATGAAGACCCAAAAATATGTCCAACGAGTAGTGTGAGTTTTGATGCGAGTGCCTTTATCTATTCAGGTACTTTAAAGTATAACCACAGTTCAAAGAACACCTGTTTTGAAGAGCATAACATCAGGGAGACAGCTATGGGTAAAACTGAAGATCTTTCTGAAAGTAGAGAAAGAGAGAATAGCTCTTATTTCTCCAAGTTACAGCTAGAGTTGCCGACAGAGAAAGACTCAGAAGGATGTCAGCATAGTGCAGTTAATCAGAATGTAAAAAGAAATGTACTTTGTGCTACAAAAGACAAATTTCAAAAGCCTCCAGTGTCGAAACCATTTGATTTAAAAACATATAAACCAATGGGATTTGAATCTTCATTTTTAAAATTTATTCAGGAAAGTGAGGGAAAAGATGACGATGATGACGACGATGATTTTGATGAGGTAGTAGAATGGGAGTCTCCTGAGCAGTTACCAGTAGATAAAACCTTGCAAAAAGAGGGAGATGGTCAAGGGGGTACACCAGTAAACAACTTTGTAAATGATAAAAGTGTAATCATAACCCAAAATAATCATGGGCAGCTAACAGAAGTCCAGCCCTTGCTGTCAGAATCATCATCTGCCCCCTCCTTAGAAAATTTGAGGGCAATCCTGGACAAGGCATTAACAGACTGTGGAGATCTTGCCTTAAAACAGCTTCATTACTTAAGACCAGTAGTTGTTCTTGAAAGATCCAAGTTTTCCACATCCCTCATAGACTTATTTCCAACAAAAAAGGCTGATGAGCTTTGTGTAGGAAGTACATAAATAGTTTTGCTTAGACCAGATGGCCTCCACTACTGCTATATGGGGAGAACTTCCAATTAGAACAGTAATTGTTACAGTACACACTTTAGGTTAGTTTGGACTGTTTAATTCCATGAATGTATATCTGTCAAAAGTATTGGCCAAGTTAATTTAGCTCCCCGTTTTTTTCAATGGACTGTGCTGATTTTGGTGCTATTTAACACATCAGAATACTGGGGGCTTCCTCTTGAAGAGTAAATGTGCATGATTGTATATGGAACAAGTACTAGGGTACCAGGGTTTGGGGGGCAATGGAGTTATTACTTGACTTGAATGTGCACCCTAGGGTGCTTTGTGTAACATATTGTACACTACAGCATCTTATATTTTTTGAGTTATGAGTTTCAATAAATTACAGTTTTTCACCCATTTGTTTACTGTACAGTAAATCTTTAGTATGGTTTACTTTTAATTGAATTTGGGACCATTCAGACTACATTGGACCATGTTGCAAGTTTTATGCATCTGTAGATAATTTATCAGACTGATGAAACAGTGTAGTTACAGAAAAGTATAAAATTTTATTTTCTAATATTATGTGTGCTTTTTTCAGACTTGAAAGAATTATGGTTAGTACAGGCAGAAAGCATTTGCCACTTAGAGATGAGAAAGTCCTGGTTACCTTTCCCTTTAAAGGAAAAAAGATGCTTCTGAGAGCATGTGGCACAATATTGTCAGACTTCTAAGTGAGTTGTGTTACGTTAAAGTATCAGTGCACAGTTTGGGTGTTCTGGTTAGCTTGTTGGCTAATGAATAAAACCTAACTGGAAGATTCACCAGAAGAGTAATCGAATATTTTAAGACCTGTTTCTTGTTCTTCCATTGTCTTGTTTCTTGTACTTCTGGAGACATCATGAGGCCCAGAATCTGTTTCCTGTGGGAGTATCTTAATCTCCACAAAGATGCTAATGAGCAAGCACCAATCACAGCTTCTTAGAGCTGTGTTCTGTTGTGGTGTTTTGCATTTTATACTGTGATGTGAAAAGTAGCAGTGGAAAGGAAATGGAGAAAACTTGTGAAATGTGGTTTGAAACAGACCGTGAATATGATCCAGGTACAGAAATGAAGAAGGCTGCCTAAAAAACTCTCTGGAGAACTTCACTGTGTTGCAACCAAAACTAGGCAGAAATGGCATCTTCACACTAGAGTTAAAAAAGTTATTTGGGCATCCTTAAAATAAAAGTTATATTAAAAGCCATAACACCAAGAAGGAGGTGTGTAGCATAGCTTTTCCTGTCTTTTCTCTAAACCATAAGCTTCTTGTAATGGAAGAAATATGATGCATGAATGTTCTCACTAGCTTTTAAAATGGAAGAAGGCTAGGGTCAAAATATTAAATGTTGCAACAGGGTCACAGTAGTTAAAGTGTGTTCCAGAGTGATTTTTGGTCCCTTTAAAAAAAGTATCTTTTAACGTCAAGTTTGGTTCATGTTCTAACATAATGAATTTTCAGGATCCCAAACAGGAAGAGGGATTAACTGCAAACTTACTCAACATGTGATGACTGCTTCAGATAATGTGGCTAGAGATACACCAGTATATTACTAGTGAGTTGTGGTTTTTTAGTATCTTCAAAGCAATCCATTCTCTCCATTACTTAGGGAAAGAAAAGTGGTTATCATGAATAGTAAATTCACTGAGGTTTTGTCTTCGGTTTTGGGTCAAGTAGCTTCTTTTTCCACTAGATAACCAGAGCTTCAAATAAAGACAGTGTTAAAGAATTCAAGCTTTTAAAATACTTATTTTAAATGAGAGAAATTAGATGACAATGGAGGAATGAACTGAGACACAAAATATGTAAATATTTCTCAGATATATATATATAAAAAATATATATATAAAAATATATCTTATCAGATAAGTGATGAGACAGGCAGTGTACAAGCTTTTGCTTTGTATGGTCTAAAAATATACCAAATTCTTAAAAAAAATAAAGTTTGTCATTGTTTGCTTTGTACAACTTAAAATGTTGTGCGTACAGGCAGGAAAATGGAACATACTAAATGCAAGACTGATACTTAATGTGATGATAAATTATCTGTGTCATAAGAGACCAGTAAAGAACTTTATGCACTGGGAATAACAAAGAGGTATATATGGCACCAAAAGAAGTATCCACAGTGTTAAAAAGGTTTAAAGGAAGGTTAAAAAGGTTAAAAAGGAAACAGGTTTTTGTGATGACTCCTTAGGCTATCTGAGTACATGTTGAAGGTAGCAAAATTGTATGTTCCTGAGATGTTTGCGTTGTATCTGGTGTTGACTGCCACTTCCATCCACGAGCACGCACTGATGAAAATGTGCTCTGTTAAAAAGCTTCAGTTGTTTTGAGTGACCTGGGGACAACAGAGTTTTCATAAGAAATTTGGAAGGTAATCTCCTATGTGTTTACACAAGCCACAGTAACAAGAAATAAATTTAAAATTTGGATTTATTTTCAAAGGTCTGCTTTCTGATGTAGATACAGATTTTGGTAAATGGGGTACTTAAGGTACTATGCAAATAATGCAGTCTTACGGATATTTATTTCCTGTAGTAGTTCTAGAACAGTTACAATATCCTTGCAAACCTGAAGGAAACACACTTTTTGCTTTCCATTTTCTTTGGATTAGTATACAGTTGCTTAGCTAACAGTTGAAAATTTGTTTAACTGGGGTAACAATTCTCTGGGATCTTTTTATGTAAATACACAAGAAAACTTCTGTAAAAAGTTTATGTATATTCTTTTTTATTTTATTCATGCATCATTCAGCAGACCTTAATCTAATGAATACTTGAGGTTCTCTGAAAATAGAGATATTACTGTTTTTAGAAATGTTGCAGCTTCAATTGCAGAACTGAGCTGCTCAGCCCACCCCACTCTCATCTCATTGGCTGTGCTACATTTTGCATGTATTGTAACATGAAACTGGAGATTCCCCTTTAACTCTCTGATCACAGTTTCCTTCTCTTTCTTTTTACTCTTGACTGATACTTAGATTTGATTGTTTTAAACTTTCATCATGTTTTTTTTTCTTTTCTATTCTTGTCTCTTGGGAGTTGCACTGATAACTTTCTGCTTAATAAGAATCTACAATCACAGATTCCCAGTAAGCAACCCCATGAATTGTGTCAGTTAGTTCTTTTTATAAATAAAAAGTTTGTGGAACCACACAGTTTGTGAAATAAGGAACAAAAGAGTTCATGACTTGTATGGGTGAACCTTTTCTAATAAAACTTTACAAGAGTTTGCCTGAGACTGCCAGATAATTGCCACATTAATTAAAAGCTTATTGCAAATGTCCATCTTCTGCAGTATAATTCACAGCATGTCTGCCTTTTCTAAACATAGAAATGACAGTTCACTGTCAAATGCAGCTGTCCAAAATGTGGGTTTTTCGGATCCACCTCATATCCTTGGAGCTTGACTAACAAAGTAAAATATACAGTGGTGGGGCCTTGCCTCTCCCTTTGGTGCTTCCAACTTCTTTTCTGTCAAGCTTCCAAATTATGAATGAATTTAAAACTTTGCCTTTGAGTGAGTTTGCATTTCTTTTATACTGTTCATATAATCTCAGCTGCAAACTTGCCACCATCATACAAAGTTATTATACACAATCCTGTGTATGAACTGTGTATTTCAGTGTTCAGGTTTCCTTTTAAAAAAAATAAGTCCTACCGCTTGTTGTATAAACAGATTTACATATTATTCATGCATTTTGTGACAATTGTAGCTCAGTCATGTGTGAAACTTAATTCCTTAAAGGTATTCTGTTACCAAATAAAGTTAACCATGTGCTTGTAAATACCACTATACATAGAGCAAGCTTTTACAAGTTACATCTCTTGAAGTATTTTATAGATCCTGTTGAGTAGGCTGCTGCTGTTACCTTAAATTACTGATTTTTCCCTAGGCTTCAACACAATTAAGGACAAGATAGGAGATGGGCATTGTTTCTCTTGATCAGGTATGGAGATATTCTTCCATCCAAGAATTTGATTTATAAAGTGATGAGAGGGTTTTCCTCAGCAGACATGTACAAGCATCATGGGAGGCAATTTCCTTTGGTGATGTGGCATCCTTTGCACTACTGGGATTTTTAATATTGTGATCTGAAGTTGTATTCGTAGTTCTGTTAAAAGATGCCAGTGTTACACAGATTTATGAGCTTCTTTCTATTTACAGAAATAATGTCTTGCCCCTTTCAGATACCAACTGTGTATTTCAATCTTTGAGCACCTCTTTTTTATCATCTGCAAAATGCTCTGCCATCTCAGCAAGATGCACCACCAAAGCTAAACCACTTGAATCCACATCCTGTTCCTGATTTTTTCTTTGGCTTGTTCATCTGATCTTTCAAATTGCTTAGCACTTTTTTTCAGGGAAGGAGGCCCCAAAAGGGTAAAGGTCTGAAGCTAGGAGTTTTTTCTGTGTACTCTGTATTTCTACTTTTGTGTCATCAAGTAAGCCATCACTTTTTCCTTCCAAGTGCTAACAAATCTTGTCTTACAAGTTCTGCAAGTCTTACAGTGAAGCTGTAACATTTCCAGCTTCTTGCTTTCAGACATACTGAAAAAACATTTTCTGCTGCAGTGAAAAAACATTGTCACACTTACTTCCTAAAAGAGGATTCTTACTGTAAACAGCAGATACCTGAGAAAACATAGGTGCAAGTTAATAACCATGGTACATTGCTTCCATTTGTTAAAAACTCTTTTCAGGTATGTGGATTTGATAGGAAAACAAAGTGTTTATCAGTTGTATGTGCCTAAATTCCCCAAGACTGTGGGCTGCCCTCCCATGTTTCTATTTGTAGTAAAAGAACTGTGAATACCATTACATTCATTGTGCTCTGAGGTATTTGAGTCTACAGTACCTCTGGGGCAAGCTCTGAATTTCAGCAGCACCTATGCCATTTTCACTTAACATTACAGATAGCAAATATGAAGGAAGTGTTTTGAATCCTTAAACCTAACTACTTGCAGGCTGCGTAAGGCTCCCAAACTTTGTATTTCCCAAAATATTTTTGGTTGATTCTTGTTCAGACCTGCTTACCTTCCAAATGAACTGGGTCATGCAAAAACCATGACAAGGAAGGGTTAACGTGTTATAACACTGCTGTGTTCTTCAGGCCTTACTACAAAACTGTGTAAGTTGGTGAACACAGGAAGTAAGAGAAGGAAAGAAGGGGGTTGGTGTTCTGCTGTTGATGGCAGTGCTGATAAAAATCCCTTTCAAATATACACAGAGGTGAGGCAGTAAGTGTCTCATTCCTACCAAAAGAAGTCTTTGCTGCTTCCAGCCTCCCTTGTGCCATCTCTGGCACTTCTGTGAATTTATTTAACTCCTTGAAACTTTAAAAAACAAACCCAGTAACAGTAATATACAATTAGGTGCATTTTTACTATTAACAGTGCAAGGAAATAGGGCTGCAAGTCTAAAGATAAAAGTTTATTGCTGTTCTTTGGCCTGTAGTTAGGTGAGGGATTTGTATCCCATTGGGATGATCATGGCATCTCTCATTACCCCAGTTTCCCAAATCCTTATGCCAGTCCTCTAAGCATGTTACTCTGGTCTCTGAACCCCTATTTTCTTCCTGTGCTATAATCCATCTTGTCTTCTTTTGCAAGAGTAAACTGAGGCTTTGACTCCTTATTCAGAAGTGGTCCTGCCCAGTGAGGGTGGAATCACAAAACAACCCCTACCAGTGACACAAAAAACCCCCTTCCTAATGTGAACATGCCTAGCTGTGCTTTCAAGGGTCCCCTCTCCCCTCATGGGGTCTCCACCTTCACCACCCCACCCCTTTGTTTTTTTCATGATAAGTGATCATGCTTCTTCATGAGTAAATGACTCTTGTGTACCAAGTTACTGCGATCTCTGCTCATCTCCAGATGGTCTGTTGGAGCTGATTGTCTCTGTGGCAGAGCTCTGGTGGCTTGCCCAAGAGGAGCCAATTATCTTGAATTCTTCCGTGTTTTTAAAAAGAAAATAACCCATCTTCTGGGAATTCCTCTGGAGCAATATCTGTCTGCAGCGGGAGTCCCAGAGTAAGCAGCCAAACAAGTGACTTCATGGAACATTGTGCCAGCCTGCTTTATTTTAAAAAGGACTTAACAGAACTTACTCTAGTACAATTCAAGTCAGTGATACTGCATTGCAAGGACTAAAAAACCCAACCCAACCCAACCCAGCTGGTAGGAAACAGTCCAGGAACTGCTTGCAGTATATACCAGAGGAGAAAAACCAAATACTAGTTTAGTCAGTATTAATTTCTGCACTTCCCTCCTCTTAGTGTGGCTGTGGAAGGTTTTGGACAAGAACTACTGAGGCTTTATGTGCATTATTGTGCCGAAGAAAAATGATCTAAACATCTTCTGTACAGATTGCTGTGCCTGGGGAATGAAAACTGTAGTGGATGAAGAAAAAGTAACAGCCCTTGGATTGATCAGCAAATGATCACACTGAGGAGTGACTCTCCCATCTTCCCCTTACATAACAGGGAAGCTTTGTGAGCTTACAGAGAGCATTGCACAGAACACATCAACAGGAACACTTTTGTACTGGATGAGGAAAAAAAAAAATATCAGTTGCAAATTATTAGAGCAGTTCTGGAAGAATCTTATTGGTAGAAGCAGTGAAGAAAGGGACCTCTGTGAGGCTGTGAAAGGCTGGAACAATGATGACTGGCCTCGGTAGCAAAAACTGCATCCATTCAGTAAAAAAGGCACACTTAAAGCAGTACGCTTAAGAAGAGCTGTGTGACAGGAGTTAATTCTTTTTGCATTTTAGGTCAATCAGAAGCTTCCTTCTTGTCCAAACAGGCCTTAATGAAATTCTTGGTTTTACTGGGAAGTGGGGTGGGCTGGAGAGAATGGAACAGAGAAAAAGCAACACTGTTTGGGAAAGGCAAGTTCTAGCAGTAAGCTCATGTTGTGCAGTACTAGGAAGAATGGCAGATATAAATTAATGCCAAGAATGATAGCTGAGTAGCAGAAGGAACCATTAGAAGCTAGCAAATAAAGACTGGCAGAAAGTTTCCTAGTGTTATCAGATGGAGACAGCTGGAAAATATTTGGGAGAGGGAGAGTTGGAGATAGGGCAGAATTTCAGATTCCTGTGAGGCAACCAACATATTAGAAAAACCATATTTTGGTTCCAGCTACCCAATCATGAAACTGCAGAACGATGGCTTTGATTTCCACTATGTGAGGTTCCTATAGACATTACATGGGGCTAGAAAGTGCTTGGGCAAGTTCACAAGTGTATTGGCCTAACTTCAGATTCACTTGGGAACTGTATTAACTGTATTAAGTTCATCCTTGCCTAAGCACTTCTACTCCCATTGCTATCCTCTGCTTCTTCTGGAGGGAGATGGTGGGGCTGATGGTCCACAAGCTGGACCTGTTGGCGTCCACTGTCAGTGTACATCAGTACATCAACCATTGATTCTGGTGGAGACAAACCTTTACCTGCGTTTTTTCACCATTATTTCCAGGCTAGTCTGTCGTTCAATTGATTCTAGTATGAATAATACCAAAGTCTCCATCAAAATCCCACCATGCCATCACATTGCAGTGAACTAATATATATATTAACAAAGATAGCCCACTTTCATACTATAAAGACCAACTGATATAGTAGTCAGGGAAGGGAATTTCCTTAACATCAGAACCTACATTTTTGCATTGTGAACATCAAGAGAGACTTCTGAGCTGTGTAAGGTGTCCAGCATGAACGTGGTGGTGGATACCCTCCTTGCTTGCTGCCGATGCCTCTCAATCCTCTCAGCACCTCCCTTCCACCTTCTCAAAGTGCCCGCAGCAGCAGCAGCGGGTCCATGAAGGCTACTCCGGGAATTGTCCTAGCCAAGCTTCCCCTTACACAACATTGTCTGAGGAGCAGATTTGACCTTCTGGTCTGCTGGCTTCTGACTGGGATGTCGACCGGGGTGGTTGCCTTATCCTCTCCCACTCCTCCCCGGCCTCCCAGCTCTCTGCGGCACCCGCAGGTTCCGCTGCTCCGGCTCTCCCGCTTCACCTCAGCCTCACCTCAGCCTCACCTCAGCCTCAGCCTCACCTCAGCCCCACCTCAGCCCCACCTCAGCCTCAGCCCCACCTCAGCCCCACCTCAGCCCCACCTCAGCCTCAGCCTCACCTCAGCCCCACCTCAGCCTCACCTCAGCCTCACCTCAGCCTCACCTCAGCCTCAGCCTCACCTCAGCCCCACCTCAGCCCCACCTCAGCTCCGCCTCAGCCCCACCTCAGCCCCACCTCAGCCTCACCTCAGCCTCAGCCTCACCTCAGCCTCAGCCCCACCTCAGCCTCACCTCAGCCTCACCTCAGCCTCAGCCCCACCTCAGCCCCACCTCAGCTCCGCCTCAGCCCCACCTCAGCCCCACCTCAGCCTCACCTCAGCCTCAGCCCCGCCTCAGCCCCACCTCAGCCTCACCTCAGCCTCACCTCAGCCTCAGCCCCGCCTCAGCCCCACCTCAGCCCCACCTCAGCCTCACCTCAGCCTCAGCCCCGCCTCAGCCCCGCCTCAGCCCCACCTCAGCCTCACCTCAGCCTCAGCCCCACCTCAGCCTCAGCCCCGCCTCAGCCCCACCTCAGCCTCACCTCAGCCTCAGCCCCGCCTCAGCCCCACCTCAGCCTCAGCCCCACCTCAGCCTCACCTCAGCCTCAGCCCCACCTCAGCCCCGCCTCAGCCCCACCTCAGCCCCACCTCAGCCTCACCTCAGCCTCAGCCCCGCCTCAGCCCCGCCTCAGCCCCGCCTCAGCCCCACCTCAGCCCCACCTCAGCCTCAGCCCCGCCTCAGCCCCGCCTCAGCCCCACCTCAGCCCCACCTCAGCCTCACCTCAGCCCCACCTCAGCCCCACCTCAGCCTCACCTCAGCCCCGCCTCAGCCTCTCGGCAGCCGCTCCGGGTCCCGCCCTCCCCGGCAGCTCCTCCGGGCGCTGGGCGGCGCCGCAGCGCAAGCGGCGGAAGGAAGCGCGGGAGAGGCGCTGGACATGGCGGTGCCGGGCGAGCTGTGGGCAGAAGTGCCGGCCGAGAAGCGCATCTTCTGCTCCGTGCTGCTCTTCTCTTGGGCCGTCTACCTCTGGGAGGCTTTCCTGGCGCACCGGCAGGTCAGGGAGAGCTGCGGCGGGGAGAAGCACCAGCGGGCCGGGAGCTGGGCCGGGCCCGCCTCGGCCTCACGTGGAGGGCGGCGGGCGGGCGAGCGCGGAGCAGCGCAGCCCCTCGGTGAGGCCGGGCCGGAGCCGAGCTGCGCGGGGTCGGCTTAGTCTCTCGGGTACCTGGGAGGAGGGATCGGTCCTTCCCTGGGCGAGGCGATGGGGCTGGGGTGAGGTGTCAGCCCTGCCGGCCCGAAGCGGTCTGAGAGGAAGGAAGGAAGGAAGGAAGGACCGGCCGTGTCTGGCTCTGCGACCCGAGGGGGGTTTCGGAACCGGATGGCGGAGTTCTCAGCAGATCTGCCGAGCGGGGTGCTGTCCCCACTCAAGTACCTACCTCTGTTCACGCTTGTCCCTCCTCTGGAGCACGAGTGATCTTCTGTGGGCTGGCTGTACTCCCTCACAGGAATAGGGACACTGCACGGCGCTTGTTTTAGTGGGGATGCTCACCAGGTTCACATTAGTGAGTCAGGGAATTCATGTAAAGACCTGAAAAGTGGAGTATTCTCCCCCCCCCAGGACAGCTGAGAGAGCAGGAAGACTGAAAATGAGAAAACTCACAGATCTAAATAAAGACAATTTAATAACTGAAGGAAGTGGAGGGGGAGTGGGAGCTCCACAAGTGCTGCTCACCACCTCCCACAGGTAGGCCCATGCTTGGCCAGTCTCCAGGTAACAGCCACCTTGAAGTCAAACCCTCACTCCCCTTCTTCCTCTGCTTCAGATTTTATTGCTGGAGCATAACATTATACAGTATAGAATATCCCTTTGGTCAGCTTAGGTCAGCTGTCCTGGCTCTGTTGCCTGTCCACCTCCAGCTTGCTGAGGGAGTGAGGAATGCCTTGAGGCTCTTAAGCAGTAGCCAGACCACTGGTGTGTTTTCAGCACTACTATAGCCACAAATGTGAATCGTACTATGATGCAGACTCCTAGGAAAAAATTAACACTGTCTTAGCCAGACACAAATGCTGCCAGGAGGGCAAGCAGCAGTGCTGTGTACTGCTAAGATCCATTAGATGAGCTCAATCTGTGAGACCACCCCTGAACTCTTGTCAGATAAAGAATATATTTTGCAGTGACAAAGGGTAGGAACTTTTCCTTTGTAAAGGTACAAGTACATTAAAACATTATAAGGCAGTGGATGGAATAAGGGCTTTTAGTCTTTAAAAATTTTAAAGTGGCAAGTTCTCCACCAGCACTGAAATAGTACCTCATTTATGCAGTTGCATCATAGATATGCTTTCTGGTTAAGTTTGCATGGGATGATCTGTTTGTTTTTTTCAAAAAATGTTAATGTGGTGTAGTAAGTTGTATCCTGTAGAAAAATGTTTGCTCTTTATGTAGTATCAATATTGGAAATAAATTAATAATTAGGCATCACAGTTTCTGGTTATAATATAATTAGAGTTGAGTTTTATATTTGGAAACAGTGAGAAAACTGGAATTCAGTAATTTTTTATTTTGTGTGGTTTGGATTCTTTTAAAAACTTTCTCTGGTGGCCCATGTGATCATGTTGTGTTACTTTCAATTCTTACTTAATGTCCTTAAAATATATTAAATGTAGACTTTAAGTTTCTTTTTTGATTTTTCAGAGGCGGGTGTATAGAACAACAACACATGTACCACAGGAATTAGGGCAGATCATGGATTCAGAAACATTTGAAAAATCTCGTCTGTATCAGCTGGACAAAAGTACTTTCAGCTTTTGGTCAGGCCTGTATTCAGAGATTGAGGGCACTGTAAGTACCTGAGCTGCTCTAGCATTTATTTGATACTTTTCATGGGCTTAAACTGTGAAATAACATCCTTAGTGGTCCTGTGCAGCTGCACTATTGATATTCTGGCATCTTAGGTCAAACACTGAAATTTGAAAGGCTTAGGATTCTGTGTTCCTTTTTTATGGCTGTATTTATTGTACAAAAAGAAGACATTATTCAGACAGCATGTAATTTTGCTTCACAGTGCTGAGTCATACTGCACAACTACAACATACATTATGTTTTAATATCACAGTTGACCTACTATAGTTTCTATTGCCAAATAATTGACATTAGAATTATTTTAAATTGTTAAAAATACAGACCTTTGTTTTGTGTTTGTAGGGATGCAACTAGTTTAATTTTTAAATAAAATTTAAGTAGAAGGTAGAAAGAAAAGCCTGTGAGAACAGGAGTACTAATGGCTGCTTGAGTGTAAGAATAATTAGACTGGGAAAGTACTGTTAACCTTGTATGAAGAAACTGAGCTATCAGTTGCTAATGGGCCTGCATTAGGTGTCCAAGCTTTGCCTACATTTGCAGATTTGCTACAGAAGTCACAGAGCTTTGTGTAAGCAAGGTAACACTTGGAAGACCAGCGTCTCTTACATCAAATTTCTTCATTAATATAAGTTTAGCTTAGCTAATGCTAAGTACTCTACAATCATATAGTATCCTTTGTACCCAGTCAGACTTTCAGCAAGGCTGCATCATCATCATAGAATCATAGAAGGGTTCAGGTTGGAAGGGATCTTAAAGATCATGTAGTTTCAGTGCCCCCTGTATGGGCCTGGACACCTCACACTAGGCCAGGTTGCTCAATGTCTTGTCCAATCTGGCCTTGAAAACTTCAGGTTCCACATCCACAACTTCTCATAGTGAAGAATTTCATCCTAATGTAAACCTAAATCTATCCTGCTCCAGTATAAAGTCTTCTCCAAATTAAATGTTTCTATAATGCTATTTTACAGTCAACCTGATATCCCTAATGTTTAGGGTACATGCAGCTTCTTTGCTACACATGTGATTTTGAGTTCTTTTCTGTGATGTTGAGCTGTGTCTTTCTGTTTCTCAGAATCTGTCCTGGGATTATCAGATTCCAGCAGAGCTTAAGTGAGGTGGCCACCACCTCAGAGTTAACCTTTATTGGCTTTAGGAGCTGCCTAAACTTGGAAGAGGCTGTTGTGGCCAAAGCTGATGAAGTTGGATGACAGTTTTGCAACATTTTGCTTTTAGTAGGTAGAAGGATGATTCACTAAGCTAGCAGGTTAATTGAAGAGGAAATGCTGTGTTAAATTGCTGGTATGCTCTGATTTATTTCAACCATTCATTATGTGGGTATCTCTAACTAGTAAGTAGTATCAGCATCATGCTAATAACTGTCTTTGTTCATAGATGGTACTTATGAGATTTCCAGCTCTGAAACTTAAAGGTAGCCTACAAAACAGAAACATGCTTGATTTGGTCCTTCATGTCTCCAGCTAACACTCAAAATAGTTAGTAGTCTAGTAGTACAAAATATTAACTACTCTAGTAGCTAGGCTAGTAAAAATGAACCATTGCCAAATATTCAAGGCTTTATTTATGCATTCATAAGATCATAGGGGGACAAAAAATCTAATTGTGAAACTTCATCCTTAAAATGAATCCTTGTCATGCTGAAATTTTAATAAAAAAAGATGACAATCTTTTTCATATTGCCTCTCTGGTATGTGTTTTTGTTTTCGAGATGATTCTTCTCTGCGGAGGAATTCCTTTTCTGTGGAATCTATCTGGTCAGATCTCTGGTCGTGCTGGGTTTGGACCAGAATATGAGGTAATAAGTCTTTAAATTTTAGTGAAGATGTTTGATCCATGAATTATAATGTTATGATTTTTACTTCTAAGCTTGCATTTACTTGAAGTGGGTTTCAGCTTCAGGTGGAATATTTTCTGGTGAACACAATGATTGTGTGACTTGGAACTGATAACTGTATGTGGCTTTTAAATTAGCTCCTTAATTAAAATAGCCTTGTATATTAAAACATACAAGTCTCAAAGCTACTTGAGTCAAATGAGGTGGTGGGTTTTGTTTTTGGTGTCTTTTTGTTTAGGTGTTGACTTTCTACTAATCATAGAACTCCTTGCACAGTAAAAGGTTAAGCAGTTTGAGGCTTCTTACATTGTCGTTGTGCTGTGGATGAGGCATCTATCAAAATTCTTGTCCCAAATCCTTAGTTTTCATTTAAATCTATTTCATCAGTACATTTTTTAAATTCTCTAACACAGTGATTGGTAAGCTAATCATCACAATCATTTTATCTCTGTGAATTTATCTAGCTCCATCATCTAACTAGTTTCATCAAAGCACTGACATAAAAATCCATTTTTAACACCCATCAATGCTGGTACAGGTCAGTAAATATCAGTTGTTGGTTTTTTTTTTTCAGATTGTTCAGTCCTTGGTATTTCTGCTGCTTGCAACACTCTTCAGTGCAGTGACTGGTCTCCCCTGGAGTTTATATAACACATTTGTCATAGAGGAGAAACATGGCTTCAACCAACAGGTAATGTAGATCTCACTTGTACTGACCTAATGTCTTAGTAGGCTTGGTTGGTTAGATGGTCTGGTATGTCAAGGTTCAATACTGGGCCAGCAATTAAATGACAGATGCTCCATTAACTCCCCCCATCTCCATTGTTTGGATACTGTGCCACTGGTGGCTCCTGCTCCAGTCTTCAGGAATCTCAAGATTTTTCTAGTCAGTCATAAGCCTTGAGTTAGTGACCAACTCAGAACTCTTTTTATACTCCATTTAGCTCTCTTAGGAAAAACACCTGGTGCTTCTAAAAACATCTGTCTATCTTCTAACACTTTTTTTTCATCATTGTAAGAATTATGGTGCACATTGTTGTTCATATCCTTGGTGACTGAGACACATCTGGAAATCCCATTCCGTTCTGCAGACTTTACAGTGAGCACACTGGCAGGTTAACATCCTGGTCCTGTCAAAGGAGGAAGAAATGTTTACAGATCATAAGTCCAGCAATCTTTTTTTCAGGAAAATGCCTATTTTAGGTATTGTATTTGTTCTCTTGCTATCACTTCTGGTTTGTACTTCTCAGAATTTGTAAGGGCTGGCTAAGTCCCTAATCCTTGCAATGTTCTTATGCTCTGGCTTAGCCTAAACATCCTTTTGACATTCAGAATCCTTAAATCCCCATCAAAAGCAATCTTTCACTGTTGTCTCATGTCAGTCTTGGGTAGTTGTATCAGGCCTGTTTTCTCCTTAGAGCTGTGCTCTCTGGGTGTTTCACTGTTGTCAGTGGAGGCACTATACCTGATCAAATGAGAAATGGAGGTCTTGGAACTGTTACCTGTTAAGTGCTTGATTGAGGTACCTGCCTGATGTCTTTTACAAGATTTTTTTTCATGACAGTAGTTGTCATGTCAAGATCTGAAGGCTGAGCTCAGCTCCAGTCCACTTTGAGGTATCAAGTATCTTACAAACATAGTGAAAACTCTGTCTTTCATTTCAGGCTAATAGGTTAGGTCCTTTAGTAAATGAGCCAAATTTATACCTGGTACCAGCCCAGCCTTTGGAATTTTTAGCAATGGTTCTCAAATGATCTTCACATAAATTCTTTTTTCCATGGGAGTGGCTTGCTGGAAATGAGGATTTCTCTTGAAGTCACATCTGCCTGAAAAAGCAGGACAAAGATGGGGCAAAGATGAAAGGCACCAGGCAGTTCTTATAGCTGTAGTCCTCCTAGATTGTGGAGCTGGAAGTAAAGAAGGAGTTAAAATGATAACTTGAGCTAAATAGATTGTATGTGACAAAGCCCCAAATCTAGTTTTTATTTAAAACTGTTACACCAATATGCTTTTTCTTTCCAGATGTGTTCAGTGTCTTTAATGTAGTACAAACTTTTTAATACAACTTGTTGTGAAGTATCTTTGCATAATAAATCCCTGACTTCTGTTCCTTGCAATTAGCTCAAGGCCTGAAGTAACAATTCCTGAAGGAACTAGTTGGGTGAGTAATCATATTGCAGAATCACTAGGTCAGATTCAGGTAGAGGTCTTTGAAATTTCTATTGCTTCTCTGAAACTTACACTAATTTTAAAACCTGAGACAGCTACATGAGTAGTAACTACATATCAGTGGAAGCTTGGAGTAAAATGCCCAATATATATCTGAAAATGTTTCAAAAGGCTTCTACATTTGTCCAGTGAAGACATTCAGTTTGGTGATAACTGGAAGATGAATGGGGCAACTGTTCAAAGACTAAATACCTTACAGTAGTTAAGTTTCTTTAAGGATTTTCTATTATCTAAAAAATCCCATAATATAAATTCATAAAGGAATTAAGGGACAGATAATCTTAAATTTTCTTTCCTCTTTTAATGAAGTATATACATGCAACACCAGATAAGGGTTTGGGTCAGATCTTATTAAGGAAGAGTGCATCCACATGGGCTTGGAGTCCCATGTGGCTGTAAAGAGCCACAGCTACGAGAAGAGGAGGTGAAGAGCTTATTCTGGCTTTTCTTAATGAACTGTGATCTCCTTATCACATTGGTATTGCTGTTTTGATATCTCTTTTACTTTTTTTCTGTGTGTCCAACCGAAGGGAGCAGTTCATTAACCACTGTGGCATATCAATATTTACATTGAAAATATCACTGATATCCTTTCTTTACAGACACTGGGATTTTTTTTTAAGGATGCAATCAAGAAGTTTGTTGTGACTCAGTGTATTCTGTTGCCAGTGACATCCCTTCTGCTTTACATTATTAAAATAGGAGGAGACTATTTCTTCATCTATGCCTGGCTTTTCACATTAGTTGTTTCCTTGGTGAGTATTAGTTTGGGTTTCTTCTAAATGGCTTACTTTCATGGCTCAGTGCTCTGAGGTTGAAAAACATCACCAGAAGGAAATGCAGAAAAATCTAAATCTGGGAATTTTAGACTCTACTAACTTTAACAGTGTGTCTTGTTCTCAATGTACTTTTTCAGGAATTAAGACCCATAAAAATTGTCCACATTAATGTGATATACTGGAGTAATACTGGAGTATCGTCCTCAATTGAAAAATAAACATTCAGAAAATTATAATTTTTCTTAAATACAGAAAGAAAACAGGGAGAACTGCCAGCAGTTGTTGAAGTGCTGACTGTCAACATACTGAGCAGCTGTCTTAGTAGATGAGATGACCCATAGCAAGCCTTGCTATAGATGACACTGTACACATACAGTACTGTGTATAAAGTACATGCCAAGTGTTTTTTCTGAAATCATGCCCTCTTTTTGTATTTACTCATGCTCCACCTTTAGCACTAAACACACATTGGTATGCCTTGTTTTTAATACCTGTGTTTGCAGGTGCTTGTTACAATCTATGCAGACTATATTGCACCTTTGTTTGATAAATTCATTCCACTTCCTGAGGGAGAGCTCAAACAACAAATTGAAATAATGGCAAAGAGCATTGACTTCCCATTGACTAAGGTGTACGTTGTTGAAGGTGAGTTGGTGAGTTGGTTTTTTTTTTAAATCAAAAGACTGTAATTTTGAATTACTAGATTTCTAGCTTTGGTTGTGGATGCTGTAGTAAGGTATTTTCTTATATTCCTCAGCTATTGAAATGCTTGTGATTGTATTATTTTCCTTTTTTTTGCCATGAGGTTAGAAAAATGAAGCTGAATTTACTGCATTAGCTCAACATCTCATTGGAAGCATTGTCTTGATTCTGTGGAATGGAAGTACATAGCACAGTCAGTAATGGAAGCCACAATCAAGATTCCAATTTTAGAAATAAAGACTAGAGGGAAAAGAGTTTATCTTTTCTAGTTTCAGTTAAGGGTTAATTATCTGAAAGTCTTTCATGAAACAGTTGAAAAAGTTATGAAAGTTATAAACTATTCCTTCTTAGAGTGTTAATATGAATAGTTTCTTACAGTATGGATGGATGGACTCATACCTTCTACTTGGTCTGTAATTTTTTGCACTTTCTAGTACTGAATTTCTCATCCTCTTTCCTTAGGTCTTGGAATGTAACATGGAGCATGCTAGCTGCCATGTTATTTCCTCTCCATTTTTGTGTTCATGGACCACTTTACTGTTTGGCATTTTTCATTGTTTCTCATTGTGCTTCCTTCTGAATTGATTTTGGAAACTTACACAAATTTTGTATTGTTCTTGTGACCCATCTGTGAAGTTTCTTGCCCTCAAATATATTGATATTAGAAGCAGTCCATGTTCCAGCATATCTAGATAAAAGTAGCTGTTAAATTGCCTATTTCAAACACAAGTAATTTTGAGGGACTGCCTGATATCTGTAGTTCATCTTTTCCTTATCTGTTTCCAACATCTTCACCCATATCTGTTTCAAAACATCTTTGCTGGTACATAGAAAGAATTCTAAATGTGTTAGTCACAAATTCTTTGCCAGAAAGGGCATCAGTGTGTTCTATGCAGAATGCTCTTTCCACTCTGAATCTGAAATTCAAATAGAAACTGCTTTTCTTCTAGATATTATATCTTCATATGACTGCTCCTGTGTTTTTAGCAACTTCAGTGATTATCTATTACAGATGAAAAAAAAAAATTTCTCTGTTGGAGTCAGTAAATGAGATGATTATTACTTAGATACTATTAAGCTAGACTTCAGCCTGCAAACTCATTTGCTTGAGCTTGTTTATTTATTGGGGGACTTTAAGAATTCCTTTGGAAGAATCTGTTCTATGTAATATTTCAGTCTTCAGTGCATGGGATTATTCAGATCATGGTCTTTAATGTAAATTTTCCACATTAGGTTCAAAGCGTTCTTCTCATAGCAATGCTTATTTCTATGGATTCTTCAAGAATAAGCGAATAGTACTCTTTGACACACTCCTTGAAGATTATTCTGCATTGAACAAAGAGCCAGCAGAAGGAGAAGATAGTGAGAACGAAGAGACAAAGTCTAAAACCAAAGTTAGTTCCTCTTTGTTTTTCATTTTGCTATTTACATTAATTTTGTGGTGAAATATTCCCTTGCATTTTCTCAATGCATTTTAAAGGTTCTAAGTGAGATGCTAAAACAGAAAAAAACAATGATTTCAACAGCAAAGTATCCCTGAGTCAGTGTGTCAACTTTTACCATGGGCAAGTGACAGGACCCTGCACTTGGTCTTGTTGAACTTCATACTGTTGGCCTCAGCCCATTGACCCTGCTTGTCCAGGTCCCACTGCAGCATCTTCCTACCCTCCAGCAGATTGACACTCCCCCTCAGCTTGGTGTCATCTGCCAATTTACTAAGGGTAGGCTCAATCCCCTCATCTAGTTCATCAGTAAGGATACTGAATAGGACTGGGTCCAGTACTGATCTCTGGAGGATCCCTCTGATCACTGGACACCAACTGGATGCAGCCCCATTCACCACCACTGTCTGGGTGAGGTCATCCTGACAGTTTTTAACTCAGCGAAGGATACAGTTGTGATAGGACAAGAGATAATGGCTTTAAACTTCAAGAGGGTAGATTTAGACTATATGTAAGGAAAAAAATGGTTGGACTTGATGGCATTTAAGGTTTTTTCCAATCAGAATGATTCTGTGACTATGTGAAAAAAAAAATTTTACAATGAGAGTGGTGAAATACTGGCATAGATTGTCCAGATTGGTGGTAGAAGCCCCATCCATAGAAACATTCAAGGTCAGGTTGGACAGGCCTCAGAGAAACCTGATCTGGTTGCTTACTGCAGGGGGTTGGACTAGATGACTTTTAAAGGTCCCTTCCAACCTAAAGTATTCTATGAAAACTGATAGAAAAGAGCCTTCAGGAGTAAATGTGAGAAGGAATTGTCTAGTGCAGCTGATGAATTAGGCCAATGTATTGATTGTTGTTCAATCCAGCTTTTGTTTCTTGTTAACTGCTGGTGGTGGAATTCTCTTAATCCCTGGTCTAGGATAGCATACTGCAGAAGCAGGTGATGAGAGGAGGGGATTTTGAGCTCACCCACTCTAGTCGTGAGTATAATGTGTTCCATTTCAACAGGTTCTTCAAGTAGTTCTCAGTTACCAAGTCCACTTCCTTGCTTCTGACTTGTTAATGTACCATTGATGTCTGTCTTTCCTAATGATAGTTTTAAGGTATGTCATAGTATTTGTTGCATAGGACAGGGTTGTAATTTGTTTTTAATTTCCTCCCTGCCCTGGGAGGAAGGATATATGTTGAGCGTCGAAGGAATTAGGGAGAGGACTATGCTCTCAATTCTCTGAATATCTGTGGCTTTCAATATCTGCTTCCATTGTAATGTCTTTTCTTGAGTAAAGAAACAGGATGAGATCAAGGGATGGTATGAGAGAGTTGGTAGGCAAATGTTCAAGCATTCTTCCAGGTTTGTATACATATATAGAAATAAAAGAACAGCACTTCGTGGTAGGAATCTTGTTGAACTTAAAAGTATGTTTTATTTTAAATCATTGGCAATAACTCAATAAGAAATTATATGTGTGTATATATTGGCAGAAGGGAGCAGCTTGATCTAGGAAAATTAAATGGCCTAGGAACTAAATTAATAAGTAAGAAATGTACTGAGTTGTGTTCAGACACACCTGATAGTACTTATGCTTTGTTATTCCCTCAGAATAAGAAACAAGGATGTAAAAATGAAGAAGTTCTGGCTGTACTTGGTCATGAACTGGGTCACTGGAAACTGGGTCACACTGTCAAAAATATTATCATCAGCCAGGTAAGTCAAGATAAACTAGTGTTTTTTCTAGAGCATTATCTAATTATTATTACCAAAAGCCTGCATCCAGATTTGCATGTGTACATTCACACATTTAATTAATTTCATCAGCTTTCTGAAGTTAGACACATTTTTCTTGCTCTGTAACACTTTTTCCCTGTTTGAATCTCAGGGCCTTCTTTGAAGATCTGTTTTCATCCTTGGGCTAGAGATAGAATTTGATGTGTCTTGTCTCCCAGCGTCTATTTTTTATGTTTGTTTTTCTCATCTTTTTTCTGTTTTTCTCACCTTTTTCTGTTTCTCATCTTTTTCTGTTTTCTTCTTCTCATCATGTTTTTCTCATCACTGAGAAACCTGTGTGTCTGAGTTTCAATCAGTCTTGTTCCTTGGAGGGCTGAGAAGGAATGTGATTGAGTTAATAAAATATGACATAGGAAGGGGTTCTTACTTATTTAAATTGTACTTTCATACCTTGTGCATAGATTATTAGTAAATAACTTCATTGTGCTCTTCTTGTTGCATGCCCAAATGAGGGTGAACATTGAAGCAATCTCTAGAGATTGCCCAACCTTGCTTTTGAAGAAAACAAATCTCATGCATATGCCTCTGGGCATTGGACAGTACAAGGGAATTCCTTCCCCAGATCTTCTGATTCAATTTCTGTTATTTGCAAGGCACAGCTATGTGTCTTCTGTGAAACTACTATCAACAGTCCACTATATGCTTTGGTGTATCTCAGGTATCACTTACCCTTCTTTTGTCCAAGTTACCAGCTTTTTTTTCTGCTTTTTTGTTTGTTTGTTTGTTTCTCTTAGCTGCCCTCCTGTGTGGCTTTTGTAACTCCATCATGTCTGATTTGAGATGTGTGCATCATTCCAGGAATACTTTTCCAATCTTTACACAAGCTTTTCAGGCTGTAGCATTCACCATCAAGCTCCTGTTTAATTAAAATCTCTATTTTTCCATTTCCACACTGGCTTTTTCTTAATGTATGAAACTAAACAGTGAGGTCCTTCTTTGCTTTAATGCAATTACCTTCCAACTTCTGCCATCAATGTTGAGCCCTACTAGCAGCAACTATTATGATGCTTTTGCTACTTTGTTATTTCTAGGTAGTTTATTTTACTGTTTTAGGTAGATTTTTATCTTCACTTCAGAAATTTTTACAAATGCAATGTCTTTTTTTGTTGATTGCTTTCTGTCACAGCCATCCCTCTTTCTTTTTTTCTGTCCTGTGTGTTTCAGTAACAAACAATATTCTGGCACCTTCCACATTACTCTAAAAAGACCAAACAGCCACTTGAACTGATTGAAAACCACCTTCTGTAGAAAACGTGGTAAGGCATGGTTCTGCCTCTGACTTCTGAAAAGCCAGGCAAGCACAATGCTTCAGCACATGACACATGGCTTAGATGGAAGTGCAGGCTGTTTTCAAGAATAGAAATGTAGCACAGCACAGACACATTTTGTTTGGTTTTAAACTTTTTGGAACCTATGCTTATGTCTAATGAGATGGATTCTACACTGTTCCCTCTCTCCTCTCTCCTTTCTCTTTATTCTTACCTTTTTATCTTTACTTCTTAGACAATTTTTTTCTCACTGACAGAAATTAGTGTTTCTATACTGCAGACAGTATTTATTTTTTTTATTTACAGAAAGCTGGTAAAGGCCACCTTTTTTCCTTTTCCCATATTTATCACAGAATGTCAGGGGTTGGAAGGGACCTCTGAAGATCAAGTCCAGCCCCCCTGCCAGAGCGGGCCCAAAACTAGGGCAGGTCACTCAGAAATGCATCCAGAAGGGTCTTGAAAGTCTCCAGAGAAGAAGACTACACAAGCTCTCTGGGCAGCCTGTTCCAGAGCTCTGTAACCCTTACAGTAAAGGGTTCCTCATATTAAGGAACTTCCTCTGCTTTATCTTGAATCCATTGCCCCTCATCTTATCACAGGACAGAAGTGTGAAGAGTTTGTCCCTTCCTTCTTGACACCCAGACCTCATATATTTATACACATGAATTTGATCCCCTCTTGGTCTCCTCTCCACATTAAAAAGCCCCAGCTCTCTCAGCCTTTCTTCATCAGGCAGGTGTTCCAGTCCCTTCTTCATCCTTATAGTCCTCCATTGGTCTCTGTCAAGTAAATGTAAATCCCTGTCCCTCTTGAACTGGGGAGCCCAGAACTGGATGCAGTATTCTAGGTGAGGTCTCACTAGGGCAGGTAGAGGGGGAGGAGAACCTCCCTCGATCTGCTGGACACTCTCTTCTTAATGAACCCCAGGTGTCACATTCCAAAGGCTGGAAACATGGAGATGCTTGTTGGATCCCACAAGGACAAAGTAAAGATAACACAGTATTGAGTGCAACTACATGATTTTATTGAAAAGAGACAGAACTGGTAGGCATTAAAACTAGTTGTTAGCCTAATCTTAGAGAGAGAGAAAAGGAAGGAGAGAAGGAAGAGGTGAGAGGGGAGGGAGGAAGGCAGGAAGGAAGGTCAAGTGCTCATCTCCATTGTAGTTTGTTGTCTTCCGTGTCAGCAGAATGAACAGTTTTTGGCTAGGTGTATTCCCCTAATTGTCTTTCTCAATTAACGGTATCCAACCTGGGCTGTCAAAGAGCTGTTTTTTTCCTCAAACTTTATGACTTCCCTCTTTATCTCTTCTCAAGCTCTCCCTTTTCAAGCTCCCTTCACACCTCAAGACCATCAGGCTGCTTGAGACAAACAGATTTCATACTGCTTGTTACAGAGAGAGAGAAAGATAAGGGTATCACCACCTGCAGGATTCTGTGGCTTGGAGTCGTAGGCCAGTCCTATGCAGAGCTCCAGGAAACATTTCTTTTCCCCTTCCCCTCCCCGTCCACTATTGTATGCCATTTGTTTGGGGGGTGGTAGTGCTTCCAGTTGCCAATTGTCATTTGAGGGAAAACCTCACACCAGGATATCATTGGCTTTCTTGACCACAAGGAACATTGCTGTCCCATGGATAACTTCTTGTCCACCAGGACTCCAGGGTCCTTCTCCATGGGGCTGCTCTCTAGCAGATTGCCTCCTAACCTGTACAGGTGCATTTTGTTATTCCTTCCTAGGTTCAGAACTCTGCACTGGTTCTTGTTGAACCTTATTAGGTTCCTCTTGGCCCAGCTCACCAGTCTGTCTAAATCTTGGTGAATGGTCACACTGCCTTCAGGTGAATCAGCCAGTCCTCCCAGTTTTGTGTCAGCAGCAAACTTGCTGAGAAGACACTCTGTCCCATCATCAAGGTCATTGATAAAGATGTCGAACAGGACTGGACCCAGCACTGATCCTGGGGGACTCCACTGCTCGCAGGTCTCCAGCTGGACTCTGCACCATTGATCACCACCCATTGGGCTCTGTTGTATATCCAGTTCTTAATCCATCTTACTGCAGATTCTTCTATCTCACATTTCCTCAGTTTACTGATGAGGATGTTATGGGAAACTGTGTCAAAAGCCTTGCTAAGGTCAAGGCAGACTACATCCACTGCTCTCCCTGCATCTACCCAGTCAGTCACAGCATCACAGAAGGCTATCAGATTAGTCAAGCATGATTTCCCCTTGGTAAATCCATGCTGACTACTCCTGATAACCTTCTTCTCTTCCACATGCTTAGAGATGACCACCAGAACAAGCTGCTCCATCATTTGTCCAGTGATGGAGGTGAGGCTGACTGGTCTGTAATTGCTGGATCTCCCTTCTTGGCCTCTTTGAAGATTGGAGTGCCATTGGCTTTCCTCCAGACCTCAGGCACCTCTCCTATTTGCCATGATCTCTCGAAAATGATGGAGAGTGGTAGGGTGATAACATCACCCAGCTCTCTTAACACTCTTGGGTGCATCCCATCAGCACCCATGGACTTGTGTACATTCAGTCTTCATTGACCAGTGGGGAGTTTTCCCTCCTCCAGGCTTTCCCTCTTATATCCAGGGTCTGGAGTTCACAAGGGCAGGTCCTAGGAGTAAAGACTGAAGCAAAGAAGGCATTCAGCAACTCTGCCTTCTCTGCATCCTCTGTTTTCAGGGCTCCTGCCTCATTCTGCAGTAGGTGCACATTTTCTCTATTCCTTTTACTATTGATGTATTTGAAGAAGCAAATTCTGAAGTAATTTTTTTTCAGTAGCATTTCTGTGCAAGTCTGCAGTATGAGTTGACCATGTTTTAGACTTGAATGAAAAACTTTATCTTAATCAAGATTGTTGTTTCCTTTCTGTAGATGAATTCCTTCCTCTGCTTCTTCCTGTTTGCTGTGTTAATTGGTCGAAGAGAACTCTTTGCTGCATTTGGTTTCTATGACACTCAGCCTACCCTGATTGGCTTGATGATTATTTTCCAGTTCATTTTTTCACCTTACAATGAGGTAAATTGTTTTTAAGACTTAGTTGCTGAAGTATCGTGCTATTTAAATAATAATTTTATTTTTACTTTTATTATATATATATGGTTTTTTTTTAGTTATATTTGATTTTTATTATGATTTAATTTTTGAATTTCCTATGGTCTCCATCTGGTATCTCATTTTAATAAGTGGGCTTAGTGCTGCATTTTGGGTAAGACTCTCAAGTTTCAGTTGTGGCCTGGACAGACCTTGGTGAGATCATTGTAGAGCCACAGTGATGTGTGGGATATGGGAAAGAAGGCATGGGAGAATTTACTGATACTGTACAGAACTTGCAGATAGCTGAATTTAAAAATAATTATTAATTTATTTCTCTCCACAGGTGCTCTCATTTTGTTTGACTGTATTAAGCCGACAGTTTGAGTTTCAAGCAGATGCATTTGCCAAGGAACTTGGGAAAGCTAAAGACCTGTATTCTGCTTTGATCAAGCTAAACAAAGATAATTTAGGTTTTCCTGTTTCTGACTGGATCTTTTCCATGTGGCATTACTCCCATCCACCCCTTTTAGAAAGACTTCAGGCCTTGAAAGATAAAAAGGAACAGTGACAGGAATCACTGGTGGTTCAGAGACAGTGCTTCCATCTCAGAAGCAAAGTTCAGAGCTGCTTTTTAATTTCTTTTTAAAAATGGATAATGCCAATTAAGTGCAATATTAACAGCACCACAGATCTAAGAATCCTGAAACAGGTATTATGTTATAAATGACTTTTTAAAAAATGAAAACGAAACTGTGGAACCTAATTTAGAAAAAGTACTAGGTGAAGGCCTTCTCCACACAGACACTGTCTTTTACCACAATATCATAGTATATGATACGACTGTAAAAGGAGGAAAACAAACGTGTAGACTTCAAAGCACCTATTTCTTCAGATTGTGTATGCCTTGAACATTGCTATTGATCCTCTCCCATTCTCAGCATTCTCTGAGCTTTCCCACTCTCAGTCCTCTTCGCAATGAATATGGTTTGATTTACTTGATTTCATGTATAATAATACTTGTAGTCATCATTCACTTTTGTGTTTTTAAAAGCTAAATGCAAGTGCAGGCCTTTTTCCTGGATTCATGTCTGTCATCATTGAAAATGCTACTTAATAAAACCTTCTTTACCTGAAATGTGGGAAGAAGCATGAATTACAGCTGAGGAAATTTACTGTGGCTTCCTTGAAAACATGCACTGGTCAGTATTTAGTACCATTATAGCAGGATGAGGCTTCTCCTCCTCTCTGCTGCTGGGAACATGGGATGATGTTACAAAGAACCAGAACAGGCCCCACATAAGAAAAAATTGCTAATTTTCTGTTCTTCTCCTTTTTGCCAGTAAGCAGAATAGTTAACAGCTTTTCCACACCTCAGTTCCTCCTTTTCTCTTGTTCTTTGCCTATTTTTTTTGTATATATGGAAGTGTCCAGTTGCTCAGTGTATCAGAGTCATGATGAGGAAATTGTAGGAAGCTCAGACCTTGGAAAGAGGAGGACTAAAATTGGAATGCTATATGTAACTACGCACAAACATCTCCCTTTCTGCAGTTTTGGTACATTTCAAGGGATTCCATGAGATATGCTGAGAACATACTTCCACGTAGGACTGCCAGAGCCATAGAGCTCATTTTTCTTGGTTGCCCATGGGTCTTGCCACTTTGTGTAGGCAAGGAAACTGGAAAATTTGCACGCGTAGCTGTATTTGTGTGATGCCATGAAAGTGAAGTGACGTTCATTAGTTCAGCTTGCTAAAATGCTTTAATAAATATACTTAGGAGGTGCTTGTAGGGCACAGACCTGATCATGAGGCCTGCCAGGTGAACCAGGGACTCTCCCGGGATGTGCCCCAGATGAAAGTAATTTGTGAACTCAAGGAAACTGCTGTGTCTGTAGGAACAGCGAGGCTTACAGCACACAGGTACCACCGGCAGGGAGACACACAGCTGCCGCGGCCTCCACCTTTGAGTACTACCACGATCCTGCCATGTTTGAGGCCGTCTCAGTGCTGGGGTCCGCTTCACACACACCCGGCACGGCGGCTCGGAGGAGGTGACGTCAGAACAGGCGGTATCGGGAGGAGGTGACGTCAGAGGAGGTGACGTCAAGAGCAGGCGGTATCGGGAGGAGGTGACGTCAGAGGAGGTGAAGTCAGAACAGGCGGTATCGGGAGGAGGTTATGTCAGAGGAGGTGACGTCAAGAGCAGGCGGTATCGGGAGGAGGTGATGTCAGAGGAGGTGACGTCAGAACAGGCGGTATCGGGAGGAGGTGACGTCAGAGGAGGTGAAGTCAGAACAGGCGGTATCGGGAGGAGGTGATGTCAGAGGAGGTGACGTCAAGAGCAGGCGGTATCGGGAGGAGGTGACGTCAGAGGAGGTGAAGTCAGAACAGGCGGTATCGGGAGGAGGTGATGTCAGAGGAGGTGACGTCGGAGCAGGCGGTATTGGGAGGAGGTGACGTCAGAGGAGGTGACGTCAGAACAGGCGGTATCGGGAGGAGGTGACGTCAGAGGAGGTGACGTCAAGAGCAGGCGGTATCGGGAGGAGGTGACGTCAAGAGCAGGCGGTATCGGGAGGAGGTGACGTCAGAGGAGGTGACGTCAGAACAGGCGGTATCGGGAGGAGGTGACGTCAGAGGAGGTGACGTCGGAGCAGGCGGTATCGGGAGGAGGTGACGTCGGGAGGCGGTGCAACCCTGGCGCTCGCCTCCTTCTTTGTGCGGCGCGGCCGGGGCGATGCTGTCGGGGGGCAAGAAGGCCGCGGAGGCGGCAGCGGGCGGCGAGGGCGGGCCTGAGGTACCGGTGCCTCCGCCCGCCGCCTCAGGGACCCTCGGCTCCTCTGCCGAGGGCGGTGTCGCTGCGGAGCGCACTCCCCGCAAGAAGGAGCCGCCGCGGGCCTCTCCCCCGGGCGCTCTCCCTGAGCCGCCCGCAGCCGGTGGCGCCCTCGCGCCCGGCGCCGAAACCACCGGGATCGCCGAGACACCCGAGGGCCGCAGGACGAGCCGCCGCAAGCGGGCCAAAGTAAGTGCGGGGGAGGCGGTGGGATTGGGGCTGCGGGCCCGGTGTCCTGCAGCGGGAATGCTGCGGGTATGGGGCTGCCAGGCCCCGCCCTGCTCGGCGCTGAGGGGCGCTGGGCTGAGCGGACTCCTCGGGCTGGTGTGTGAGGTACGAGAGCTGCCTCGAGGAGTTGAGTCCTCCAGGGAAAACCTGCAGACGTGCAGAAAGTTAATGTGGTTTGAAGTCTCGTGTTGTCACAGCTCCCCTTCCCAAGGTTCTGGGGCAATTTGTGCACTTTCCCGAAGGACAGCAGTGTGCGGGTGAATTTTGATGAGATTCCTGGTCAGACACCGAGCCGTGAAAATAAAATCATTCCAACGTGTGCTCTCTACAACTCCCTGAAAGGAGCCTGGAGCCAGGGGGGGTTGGGCTCTTTTCCCAGGCAACTTTCAACAAGACAAGAGGGCATGGACTTAAGTTGTGCCAGGGGAAGTTTAAGTTGCATATTAGAAAGAATTTCTTTACAGAGAGAGTGATCAGACATTGGAATGGACTTTCCAGTGAAGTGGTGGATTCTCCGTCCCTGGAGATATTTAAAAAGAGCCTGGAGGTGGCACTCAGTGCCATAGTTTAGTAACCACAGCAGTAGTGGATCAAGGGTTGGACTTGCTGGTCTCTGAGGTCCCTTCCAACCCAGCCCATTCTATGATTCTATGTTATATCTGAGTTCTTATCATTTGTGTTTTCATGAGCACATTAATGTTGTTACTCGGGGTAGATAAAAAGATGGAGATTCTTTTGAGGCCTATGTGCTTGGGATGATGCTAGTATTACAAGACTACAAACGTGATAATAAACAAAATCCAGTAATTTGGCCTGATATGTCATACTCTTACCTTATTCTGAGCATCTGACAGCTTTTACCTTTTTTTATTAAACTTTTTCTTGGAAACGTTGTTGCAAAAGACTTTGAAGATAGTGGCTGTGTCTCAAGGCTGAATGTGTTCCATGTGGAAGATTTTGTTACTTTTAGGAAGGCTTGGTTGTTTTATTGTTGCCATGACACTGAATGTTTTACTTTTCAGAGCTTTTTCATGGTGTGATAGCTGGACTGGTACTTTGCATATAAAAGCTGTTGAGGAGGTCCTTCTCGTGCATCTTTTAAACTGAAAGATGGTAGATGTACATTGGACATAAGAAAGAAATTTTTTTATGAGGGTAGTGAAGCAGCAAAACAGGCTGCCTAGAGAAACTGTGGACACCCCCTCTCTGGAAGTGTTCAAGGGCAGGTTGGATGGGACTTGGGAGCAACCTGATCTAATGAAAAATGTCTCTGCCTACGGCACAGGAATTGGACTAGGTAGTCCTTAAAGGTGCCTTCCAAACCAAACTTGCCTGTGATCTTCAGAGGGAGCATACCTGGGTTTTATTTGTTGTGTACTGGTTTGTTTGCAAGTAGGAACTGGCACATTTTCTGTGGGTTGTGTTTCAGTGATGTTTCTCTGTGTTGACAGAACTGATTTGCTAAGGGCATTAATCTCTTTTAACACAGTATATCCCCATCAGCACTTCAGGATAGCACAAGGTTGCCTTACTGCAAGTTTTTATGGTGTGAACTCAGTTGAAGAGGGCATCCAGGTTAAAAGTAAACCTAGGGAAAAGCTTAGTTCCTTATTGGGCTTGATTGTTCTCTGAAAGTTTTTGGAGCTTGGGGAAGATGGGAGACTCCAGAGGGCTGTAGGACAGCAAGTTTGTGTTGGTTTCATTGTGATTTGCTTCAGAGTGGGAGTTCACAAATGATCCTGGTGGTGCAACATTTGCTGAACAGTGTGCAGAACTGGTTGTTGTGGGCAGGAAGGAATTAAATGTTTGAAAAATAGTAGATCGTGGCACATGCTAGTGTTTTATTGAATTTTGGTTTCCTATACATGGGCTTCCCAGTGGTAGTTTGAATCATGCCAACTATTGCCCTTTTGTAAAGACTAAACTGAAAGATATGTAATTGTTTTGATGAGAAATAGAGAGTTGCTTTTGTTGTTTTGTGGTAGAATATCTGACTTGTAGAATGTTGGAGGTACACTAAAGAGGTTGGGGTTTTTTTTCCAGTTTTTATCATGGCTACCTATTGTGAGAAGTGTTTTTTTCCTTTCTAGTAGGTAGGGAAATTCAATGGCTATATACAAAGCTTTTTTACTTTGGAAATAAAGCTTGATTTAATAAGCAGTATGAGATGGATCCTTTCTAGGTTATTTTTGGGGGGTTCTATATTCCTTTATGTTGAGGTAATAATGTTTATTTTTATTGGAGAACAGAATGAAACACACACAACAATAAGAATATTTTTTTTTTTATTGCTGTTGTGTTTTGTCACTAGTGTGACCACCCAGGGGAGGAGGCACATGTGATGCACCATGACACTGAATGTCTTACTCTTCAGAGTTCTTTTGTGATGTCATAGCTGGACTGGTACTTTGCATATAAAATCTGTTAAGGAGGTCATTCTGGTGCATCCTCTGCACCATGGCAAAATTTCCAGGAAACAGGAGATTATCTGTGCAAGATACATCTCTGTACAGGACATGGGTGGGTTTTTTTCAGGAAATTTTATATACAGTTCTGCTTACCCAGGTTAGTCAGGTAAATTCAAATTGGAACACATAGATTGGGCACAGAGGCAATTTGTTATTTCTAGAGTCTGGCAGGGAGGTGAAGGAAAGGAAAAAAAATAGAGAGGTTAAAGGATGCAATATGATAAATATGCATAAACTCGTCTTGATATCCTTAGAAAGTTTCTCCTATTGGACAGTTTGGTGCTGAGGACATTTTCTTTAGTGGAGATAAAAACATGTGGAACTTCTTAAGCTGTTGACAATTTTAGAACATAGTAAGTGTACTAAAATTTTGGAAAGAGTATCTCAGGCCACTTACTTTGAGCTATAGGCAGTTTCGTTGTTTGCAGTGTTCATTTTAGTAGTGAGACCTAAAGTCATCTTCATTGTGTTTATCCTTTGTTGTGCTTTTTGCAGGTGGAGTATAGAGAGATGGATGAGAGTCTTGCAAACCTGTCAGAAGATGAGTATTACTCTGAAGAAGAGAGAAATGCTAAAGCTGAGAAGGAGAAAAAACTACCACCACCACCACCACCAGCTCCTGCAGAAGAAGAGAATGAAAGTGAGCCAGAGGAGCCATCTGGTGAGTAAAAAGAGACCTTCTCATCTGACACTACTTATCTGTTTTATGGCCAGAAGTTAAGCAGGATCAGGTACAGCATCATGAATCCTGTGTCTGACTTTGGTTTGGTTTTCACTTGTTCATGTGTATTGTTTTCTTTGATGGCCCCATATATGGAAGGAGGGGAAAAATGCAGAAGACTAGACAGATAAAGATGGAATTATGCATGATCTAATTCCAAACTAAGACAAACCTCTCATACTAGATTCTTATGATCCTTACTGACTTGTCTTTGTGAGCTTGTTAACCAGAATAACCTCTTTGGCACTTAGCTGCCACACCTTCTTGTGTACCAACATTCAGTTATTCCTTTGAGAGAAAAGAGATTAGATTTACTGGAGGAACTGTTATTCAGGAGAACCAATTTAATATGCAGTGATTTCTGTGGTTTTAAACTCTGACTCTATTCTTAAGTTCTAGTTGGGTACTGTTTGCTTAAACCTCTGTGCTTTACTCATAACCTTTGACAGATTTGGAAAGCTTCATTTCCAAATAAAACTTAGAAAGTTTTTTGTCCAGTCTTGTTCAGGAAGCAGCTTTTTGAAATTTATGGTGCTAGCATATCATTTTCCTGTCCATTCTTCCTTTGTTGTGTTTACAGCTACCAGAATCAGTTAGATTTGGTGGTGGTGTGTCACTCTACTATCTACAAAATTATACTTTTGCAAAGTTTAACTGTCAGAGAGTCTTTATGAGGTGATGTGTGTTGTGTGCTAGTTGGTCATGCTAGGCAGCTAGACAACAGCTGAAATCTAGCAGCTGAACTTCTGCTGGTTCATCACTGATGTAAATAAGTGTTCAGTTCTGCTACTTGAAATTGGGTTCCTTTTGGATGGCAGGCTTGAGAATGTAGACAATAAGACTGATGTCAGCTTGGGGATGCTTATCTTCAGTTTTACAGAATATACTAAAAGTCACAGGTGTGACTTTTTCGGATTTGCCCCTGTCACCTCTCCAAAGTTGTGGCTTTTGGCTCATGGTTTGATACAGGAATACTGTAGCTCATACACTTGCCTGAAATATTTGCAGCAATAAAAATCCTCTGTACCCCTAGTTCTAGCTGATTTATCAAAAATGGAATTCTAATGGGTGTAATTAAGCAAATAACTTGAGTTTACTACTTAATTTACTTTAGACTTTATGTTGAATCCTTGAGGCCCAGTATTAATGTATTTTTGCTATTTCTCAGATGCCATTTTGTGCCTCTAAGAATGATTACTGAAATCACTGTGAGGCATAATCAGTCAAGTACAGTGTTCTGTCCCATGAAGGAAGGAATGTGGATGGTAGGCAGTAATAGATTCATGCTGTTCTCTAAATGCAGCAGTCTGTTAAGCTGCATTTAATTAATTCTGCAAGAATTGTATTTAGTAATCTGAACACAAATAATTGTAAAACATCTGCTTAGAAATAAGGAGATATCAGGTGGTCATATTCTTTTTCCATTTCTGGAAAACCTGTGATAGGCATGAAGTAGTTATGTTGGAGGATGACTCGGTTACCATTCCAGAGGTAGTCTTGCTGCATTTTTAAAGGCTTCTGAAACTGTATACATCTATATACACTGGTGTATCTCTCTACCTTTGTCTTTATTAATGTAGGCATTAAGAGCATCAGGCCATCCCATGTTGACTGTTAATGGGCATGGAAGCTTTTAATGTTAACTGTTAGCAGGAAGAGGCATAGACTGATGTATATTGAAGAAGTATTTAAAGCTGAAGTCTTCGCTGTCTCTGAAGCAAAAAATGTGTGTTCAATAAGAAATATTGAATAGGACAGCAATACTAGAACACATTGAAAATTTAACAAACTACTACATGTTAGCTTCTGTATTAGTGCTAGTTTAGTTTTGTTGTAGGCTGTAGGCTTTTAAGTTTAGAACCTGCAGAAACACAGTAGAGATGTAAAGCCTAATTGTGCACACTTAGAAATGTAGTGATGACAGTAACTGGTATTTCATTAGTCTGTTCTAGCAGCCACTTTGCAGTATGATGAGTGTTTTAAGTAAAACACCTTAGATGACAGCAAAGTGCTGGTATTATTTGGAGTAGGTTCCATTAATATGGTCAGTTGTGGGAAATTCCAGATGGTTTGGCTATGCAGATTGTTGCACTCTGGATTTGCAGTTTTAAAAGGTGTATTTCATGATTATGATAATTTCCTTTAAGTACTTCTTCTCTTCTTTACTTGAGAAATATTATTTGATAGCAAAAAGTTTCCAAACTTGCTTTCAGTGCTGAATGACATCTGTGTTCTTCGTTGCCAGTATCCTTTCTAAAATCAAGGAGCTTGCTGCTTTTTATAATTGTTCTCTAAGGATCTTTTTTGTTTGACCTCAGCAGATTGGATTCTCATTGCTATAGCTTCCTGAAGATCTTTAACAGCTCCTGTCTTTTTAGTTTCATTAGTGCTCTTTGTGGCAATTTTATGTTTCTAGCTGCTGTTTTCCAAGGAAGAGTAAGACTGAATATGATCCAGATTAATTTGTGAATTTTCAAATTTACTGGTGCTCTCTTTCTTTCATCTGACCTATCTGTTCCCCTTATTAAATTTCAGTACTCAGTGGTAATTGTGTGCTGGCTATTCTCTATTTCTAGGCAGTAGATGATTGTATGAAGTGGACTCCTTTGTAGACCTTCCTGATTGCAGTTCAGCTCATGGTCTTTTATTCTGTTGTCTTGAGCTTTTCGTCAGATTCTGCTCCTGCACATGTTGTGTTCAACTGCAATAATGTGATGTTAATTTGAAACAGCAGTTTGCTTGCTGCCTTGTTCCTTTGCAGCTGGAACATGACTTTATTACAGGCAAGGAGAGGCAGTCTGCACTGGCTGGCCTTGTTTGTGCATTTCTGTATTCAGACTGGGTAGCATCCAGACTTGTGTCTGAGCAGGCAGTAATAGTGATGCTTTGTTTTTTTGACCTAACATTGAAAATGGTTTAACTGTTATTATCAGAAAAGGAAAATACTGATACCTCTTTGTAAGTAAAACAAAAGAAATTCTGTCCTCTCTCCTTGATCTCAGTGCGGGTTGGGTAATAATGAATGCCACAGGGTGATGTTAGGATCTTGTCAATTTCTTAATTTATGGAAGGCACAAGTGTAACTTTTCCTGCAAATTAATGGTCTGTGCTGGAACATAAATGTTAATGTCCCACTTGTGTTTGTCTCTCCCAGAATGGAAGCAGGTCTTGTAATGTTCCCAGCAAAATAGAATACTTGCAGTGTAAGTGAAATGATTACTTTTCTCTTGCTGTTGCATATGTACTAGTTCACAGAATCCTGACTTTGGCATTTCTGAGACCTGTCAAAATACAATTACTTGTCATGCTCTCACTTGTGAGTTTCTCAACTTCCCTGCTGGTAGACTGATTATATAAAGGTGCTGTCTCTTGCTCCTCTACTGTAGCTGAGTGAAAATGTATTTCTTGTTTCAGTTTGTATTTTATTTTATCTGTAGATATGGAAAGTTACAGCATTCCAGATGTTAATCCAGGTTATCGAGGTATGAAAAAATTTGATTTAATTTGTGTCTTGCCTTAGGGGTTAAATATGTAGTTCAGATGAAGTTATAAGTTAGGGTATCCCCTAGGAGCCTCAAATTACATTCTGGCAAAATTGTCCACCCACTTTTAAACTAGAGTAATTTTAATGACTGTGCGTTCAACCTCTGGTTAGAACTTGCTCTTGCATGTTTAGAGAGGACACCTTGACCAGTTGTGCTCTAGAAAGTGACTGTTTCATATGTTAACTTAACCTCAGCAGTTTGTTTCAGAGGGGATTTGTTTGGACTTCAAAGAACACCCAGTTTGCTGGCAATTGAAGCACTTGATATGAAGGAGCCTTGGTACAAGACCAACTTAGCTAAACAGTGCTTGGCCATCTCTGTAGTGTCCTACAGCTTCCACCTCTATGGAGGTGAAAGACTTAAGGCAAACACCTCACTGTAGAAGAATATTTCTTCTAGACTATTCTAGAAATGCTCTGTTCCTTGTTGGGTTGTAGTCCTGTCAAGACTGCTATTTTGGACGTAAATGCAGGCTAAAGTAATTTTGAGACTTCTTCTGATCTTTTTAGATGAGTGCTTTGCCTTTCCTCATGTTTCCAGCAGTGGATACATTGAAAGACCAATGTCTTTCAGTGCTTGGTATTGATCACTTTGTTGATCAATGGTATTGGCATGTACTAGGCTTCAAAGTTGGTCTTAGTGTGTTAGAACGTTGTTGGTGCTGAAGCCAAAGTAAGTGGTCCTTAGCCATTCAAAAAAAAAAGTTCCATCCTCAAGCTTCAAGGTAGGATTTATGTCAGAAAAAAAAAAAATAGGCATTATTGAAAGTAAGAGGCGTTTCAGACTGATTCCCATTGCATATGAGAAGACTTGGGAGTACCAAGGGCAAGGCAAGATTATTAATTTCTTACACTTTGAGATCCACAGAATCTGATGGTATCCATCCACCAGATCCTGACACTTAAGAAATGTATTTATATTATTCAAATCCTTCATTAATGAAGTCAATCACCAGTTTTTAGTCACAAGGAATGCTACATATTGTGTACTACTTTATTTCCTTTAAAGTCTGATGTAAAGCGTTCCAGTAGCATGGATAACACTTTAGAAGACTGTAGAGTTTGGTGCCCTGAACCTAGGTTCCAGCTGCGACTCTCAGAAAATGGGTTTAGTTAGTTGGTGAAATTTAATACCTAAACCGCCAACTGCCGGGCCTTTATGTCCAGTGTGGTTTAACTTATGGAGTAAGGTCCCTGAGTTCTCCTCTTTCCTTCCACAGGGCAAGCAGGAGGACTTCAAGACGACAATTCTGGAGGGTATGGAGACGGCCAAGCATCAGGTGAGGGTGGCGTTTGATGCTTGCCACTTAGTAGCAAGAGCCGCCAAGTTAGGGATTGATGCTTGCAAGTGCGCATGGGTGTGGTTGTCCAGAATTTAGCAAGAGAAATGGGAGGTTTTAACCCGCCTGTTAAAAGTGAGGGGTATTTTCAAGCTTCAGTTGAGGTGTGTACCAACTGTGGAAAAGGACACTGACTTACGTTCAAATGCCTCAGGCCGATCTCTCATCCCTCCACTCCTCTCCATGTTTAGAGGAGTCCAAGCATACAAAAAGCTACTTCTTACCTAGCCAGTCTCTACCACCTAGAATGAGAAAGCCCTGGGCTTTAGCACAGTAGACCTTTTTTTCCAATTTGCTGAAGAAACAAAGCATGAGGTACCTTTTTGCTCCTGGTTTTTTTTTCTTTTTTTTTTTTCTTTTTTTTTCTTGTGTTTGAGCTGTGTACCAATGGTTAGCCCAGAAGGTTTATCTTTTGGGGAGATTTACAGTCTACTTCTCAGTGGACTGGATTGGGAATGGCTAGCAGTATCCTCTTATTGCTTAATTCACAGAATGGGTGCCGGTACTCGGAGTGCTACTGAAACTCTTCCTCCAGCTGCCACTTTTGCTCTCACTTGAGGATTGAGGATTAGGGTTTTAACAAAGGAGTTGAAGGCTCCAGAACCTAATCTGTAACTAAAAGATGGTCAGTTTGAAGCACATACAACTTCAAGATACTCATCTAAGAGTGCATTATTGCTGTTCTGAACAAAGGAACGTAGTTATGTTTTGGATCTTATTACTTGCTCAGAATTTCTGACTATTACAGATTGTGGCTCTAAGGATTCATTTCCTTTTTCATTTTTTTTTTGTTGGCTGGCATTGACTATTTGGAAGTTCTGCGTGTTTTACATTTTAAATACATGCTGAGAGTATGCTTTAGCACTTGTCTGATTCATCAGCCAAATAACTTTCCTTCAGAGCGTTTTTCATCTGCAGATGTTTCAGTAAATCTTTAAGTGAGCAGCATCCCTCAAGATTTCTTCTTTGGGGAAGAAGATAATCAAAACTTCAGCACATTTCTTGTTGATGCTGAATGTCAGGAGGTGACAAGTATGTGTGTGAATGTGTGCAAAGAGATGAGAATACAGCCTTGGCTGGGCCATACCTACAGTTGTTAAAGTTGCCTGCTCCAGGAAACTGTGTAGTTATTAACTGGTACTCCCTTTAATTCATTGCTTTCTTGAAACAGGCAGTAATGGTGTGGGATGAGGATTTAATCAGCTTGATTCAATCAGTTGATTTAACTTTGAGCTCTGTAGTTGCAAAAGTGAATTCAAGAATAATAAGCTCTTATAATATCTTCTAGTGGTTGGGCTAAATAAAACAATATATTAGTAACTAATAATAACTAGGCTTTTTCTAAATTCTGGTGTCAAATCCTATTATGTTTGGGTTTTTTGGTTTTTGGTTTTTGTTTGGTTTTTTTTTTAATGGCCTTTTTAATCCAAAGCTAGTCTAACTCATTAGTTTTAAAGTTTGGGTATTGCCATAAAAAAACACGTGGCCTGAAAAATAAATAATCAAAAGACCCACCTTGGAGTTTTTTCCAAGGCTGGTAGGGGTGCCAGTTCTTTGCCTTCTCAATTTGAAGAAGTCACAACGAAGCTTTTCAAGAAACTGGTGAATTGCCTTAAATCCATGTATGTGAGAGTTTCTTGTTAGTTGAACAATGCATGGCAGTCAAGGCTACTTAGCAAATACCTAGAGAATGCTCACTCATTTTACCATAAGCCTGTGAGAGATGGGCATTTTGAAATGCCTGTTCAGCTTTTCAAATCTTTAAGTGGCCATTCTCTGAAAATGGTGCTGTTGATTTTTTTTGCTAACACTTGGTCATCTAGAAATTGGTTAATTTTAACAAATCTTATTTTCTACATTATTAAGTATCTGAGAATTTTTATCTAAAGTTTGATATACATGCAGTTTTTGGAGTGTGTAATGCATTCATATGTAAATGTTTGCACAGTTGTTCCAGTGTTAAATTTAAGGATGAAAAAAGGGCTGGGGCATGTTTATTCAGTGGAGAAACTGAAGCTCTAGCAAAGTTTGGGTTTCTGTTCTTAGGTGACTAGTAGGATTGCAGATGTGTCAAATTTTACTATCTTGAATCTTATTTTATTTTATTGCAGTGCTCTGTAGCCTCTTACTAATTTCCTCTTGTAAAATTCCTGTAAAATATTATATACAGTTTGCTTTACTTTGAATCAGCACACAGTTCTTATAATCTTTGCTTGTGAATGAATTTTGTTAGCTTCGCAACCATTTCATTGCTTAGGTTTTTTTCTTCACCTTTGGGACATAAAAATGCTTGGAAGCTAAAGGTCTGTGTGGTTGCACCAGAACTGAAAGGAGATAATTTCTGTCCTCAGTAGAGTGACACGGGTACCTCTAAACATGGACTTCAAACTTTCACAGTCTTCTTGGTTACTGTAACACACTGCAAGCTTATATTTTCTTTGATATTTTAAAAAATCTTTTGAACTCTTCTAGTTTCAGCAGATGATCTTAAACTTACTGCATTACTTGTGTTTGTTTTTTTTTTTCCTCTGTGGGATGCATTGACTTATATCTTTCTAGATTCAATATCCTCTCCTCTGTCTGGCCTGATCTCAAGTTATTTCCTAGGACGTACAAGATTTATTTTGTTCTTGCTGTATTTCACATCTGGGTACTTTATTATGTTCAGTGTGCCTGCAGGTTTGTCTTTCTGCACTCTACTTCTGCTGTAGCACTTTATGCAGCTATGTCTTCATTTTTTACATTATATGTAGTATAGCATTCAAATGATATTGAGGAATGTAGGGTACATGACTGTTTTATTATTTAATTGCCAGTGCTTGAACTGATCGAAATACAGATGCCTTTATGAATGAAGCCTTTCCATAGGAAAATGTCTCCTGTGTATGTTCAGATTAATCTTCTGCATGTAGAACATTTAAAAGGAAAAGTCACAAGTCTGTAGTTGTTGATTGTAGGAAACACTTGGAGAGTGGACACAGGAAAAGGATAAATAGGGCTATATTACATCACACTACCTGTTCTGAGTATATAAAATATGCAAAATGACAGGTTAAGATGGATTCTTGTAGCTTGAGGACTTGAGTACAAACTGAACCTTGAAAAGCAGGTGAGAGGGGACTGTAGGCACTGTGCTTCAATCTTGCCAGTCTTTTGCCTTGATTTGGGTCCAAAATATTTTTCGTGTTCTAGTAGAAACTAGAAACCACACAAATTAAGAACAGCATCTAAAACAGTTTTGGTTGATTGATATTATATTTTATATCTGCTATATATAATATTATATGTTATCTTGATATGTGGCCCAGACCCCCCCTTACTTTTCAGAGGTTTTTTTTGTTTATGGATTTTTTTTGCCCTGTAGTATATCTTTTTTATTAGCCCTAGGTGATACCTGTAATTCAGAGAACTGTTGACTTGAGAACTTACATGTCTTGCAAAAACAAATAAAAGGACTAAATGCAAGCATGACATTAAATTGGTCACCATATCACTTCAAGGATAGGTGCGCTGGGTAGGAAGAGCAGTGTAAAAATACTTATTTAGCAGTTCCTTTTGCAGTACCTGTAGACAACTTGTCTTTTTGTTGTAGGTGTGGAGGGTGCAGCTTTCCAGAGTAGACTTCCACATGACCGCATGACATCTCAAGAAGCTGCCTGCTTCCCTGATATAATCAGTGGACCACAGCAGACTCAGAAGGTGTTTCTGTACATCAGGAACCGCACCGTAAGTTTATTGTAAAAGTATTGATGAAAAAAAGCATAGGGCAAGACTATTTGGAAGTTACCATGTCTGACAGTTGGTAGATTTTTTTTGTTTGTTTTTCAGACAGTGGGATTGTATTTCTGACATCTTATAGTGCTCTTAAATTGCTAAGAGAGGTGTGGTCCAGTCCTTGATCAAAACAATGTTGTGAGGCAGAATAAAAAATATTTAGTATATTTATAATATCCAAAACATAGTCGAACAACCATCAAAACTATATGATTCAGTTAATACAGCTCTTGAAAAGTAAATAAACAGCTGCTGCAAATGTTCCATTACTTCATCTCAGCTTATAGAAGTCTCTGTAGTATATTTAAATAATATTGAAATACATCGTTGCTTAGAATAAGGCAAACCCCTCAGCTTTTTTTTTTATTAGTACCTATTTGCTGTAATACTGAGACATCAAGCCAGTCATGTGGTTTATTCTCAGAAGAGAAAAATTACTTCGTTATCTTTGATTTCTTTTAATATCTTCCTTTTGAGAAATTGTAAAATTGAAGAAATGAAAATGCTTCTGAATGTTCTACTCAATCCAAATCTTCCATCCAACATATAATATAGAAAGAAGGGGCAATATTAATATCGTTCTTTGAGGAGTTTGTTCACTTGAGTTCAGACAAATGTGCTGAAGTTTAAACCTTATTAAAATTTAAACAGTAGTATTGTGCTTTGCAGGTGATGCTTTATAGTTGTGACAATGTTTTTACGTTCTGCAGCACACAAACAAGGTTCAGGTCTTTCTCCTGTATGTAGAAAAGTGTGTTTTAGAAAACTTAAGTCATTTTAGAATCATTAGCAGTAAGAAAGCAAGAAATATTTTGAGAATTGTTTTGTTACCCTAGTTAAGAGTAGAACATACCTTCTGCAGTTTTTGTCACAGACTTAAAATGATCAAGTGGCATCACAGTGTATTACTCATGGTAGCACCCAGTGCTCAATAACTTAATTTTGTGCATGGTGGATATCTTCATGCCAAGACCATGACTTTTGCTATTTTTGTGAAACCTCTCTCTAATTAACCCCAGTTGAAACTTTTGGAAAGTCATGAGATGTGTAAAAACAGACCAAGGCAAGCAAAAAAGTTTGAAAAACAGTTAGCTCAAAATGTATAGTGAGTAATCCTCTTACAAACACATTAGAAGCAGAAAAGCCTTCCACAGAAGCTAGTAAATGCTTGGTGTAAACAAATGGCATAAAAAATTGAATGAATGACCTGGGAAGTAAAAATGAGTTTTGGAAGAATCACAGTAGATTTTATAAAGGGAAGTTATGCCTTACAGTCCATCGAAGTTCTTTGAAGGACTCATGAAATCATAAGTCAACAAAGCAGATCCATTTAATGGGATCTGCAAACCCTAACCAACCAATGAAAAAGCCCTCACAAAACAGTAAAAATTCATTTTAAACTGCTGTTGGTTAAAGCAGAATGTAGGATAAAAGATCTGTTGTGGCAGTGCAGGGCAGTTGTGCTTTGAAGCCTTTAAAAACTTTTTAAGCCTGCACTGTCCTGTGCATTTGTGGAGAGCTAAAATAAAGAAATGGTCATTTGCTGCACGTACTAAGTTACTCCAGGAGATAAAATGAGGACTACAAAAGATGAAGACTCTTAAGAGTAAGTGTGTGATGTTAACATGGATGATAGGAATTTAAAATAAAAGAATGTGAATAATGAAAGTAATTGTATGTGTGCATACTTTATATATAAAAATATGGAATATGGGTTTTTCCCTTCCAACTGAGAGCAGAATCTTTGCGTTATGATGCCGAGAACTACAAAATAGTTCCCCACTCAAATGATCAGAAAGAATATTGTTAAAAATTATTGGCAAAACAAGTAGAATAATGTACTGTTCTAAAGATGAAAATTTGTCTCAAATGGCCTCCTAAATGATATGGAAATTCTGTCTTAATTTTTTCCTATTCATTATATGTGTATGATTTCCACTTTAATTTGGTATCTGAGAGGAGTTGTGAAATAGTGCAATTGTAGAGAAATACCAGAATAAATGACTAATTCTGGAATGTAAAATGGGGTGGAGATTATACATATGAAGCCTTGAATATAGGCATTGAACAGTTATTTGTTTGTTTTTTTATATTTTTATGTTATTTATTAAGTATTGCCATCCATGCTACAGAGGAGTTATCTTAAAAAAAAAAAAAAAAAAAAAAGAAAAAATGGTTAAGATTCTTCTAGTCTTTCTGTCTATATTTTGTTATGCTATTTTTTTGTGTAGCATGAGGTGACATAATAGTTCAAAGGCAGCTATTTCTGCTTTGGTTTTGAGCTGTAACTGTCCTCTAAATGTTCTTTCTTGGGTAAATATGCCCAATGAAGTCCATGATAGTGTTACTCATCAATGGATGATTAAAGGTGTGAGATAAATAAAGTTCATAAGAGGACACATACTTCTGTAGCTTTTACAAAATAATGTGAAATTTGATGCCAGAAAGTCAGATGCTGGCTGATGTTGCATGTCCAGTTTAAATATTGCACATACCACACTTGCCATGCAGCTGGAAGGAAGGCTTTATGTATAAACATTCTGGTGCTTCCATTTTGTAGCTTTGTTATTTCAGTATATATTTTCTTGTATGAGTAATTAGGAGGTTGCTAGTTTGATGTATTTCCACTGACTTGCAATGGTAGAGGAAGTTAAAATCGATCGTATTCATCTTGAAGAACACTGGAAGGCAAAGTTCAGTGCAGCTTGGATAGTGCTGCCAAAGTTTTAATTCTTTCATCTAACAGTAAGAAACACATGTGGAAAATACCTCTTTTGTATTGCTTAATATAATGTATCTTATTGTTTGTTTAAATACAGCTGCAGCTCTGGTTGGATAACCCAAAGATTCAGTTGACATTTGAGGCAACTATTCAGCAGTTAGAAGCACCTTATAACAGTAAGTCATCTTTTACTGCCAAAACCACATCATTGCTAATTCTTTCTTTGGTTTTGGTTGCTCAGAATTGAGGGGACTTCAGGTGGGTCCTTTTTTTAGTGGAAGTCCTTAAGTGTTTATATAGAGAATGTGATATTGCAGTATGCTTATTTTTCAGGGCATATTAGAGTTCTTTTTGTCTGGTAAAGAAATACATCCCCAGCAGCATTCAAACAAGCTGGTAAAAAGATGGGTTGTTACAGAAGTTTCCCAGCACATAAATTTACATGAAGGTTCTAACATTTGCTGCAACTTCATGGTGGTTTGCAGTTGTGAGATTTTCTTAATCATAAGGTTTCTGGGAAGCATTAAAAGGTTTTGTAAAGGATAAACTGAGGTGAAAGAAGAGAGTAAAAGAGCAAGAAGTTAATGTTTTCAAATGTTGACCTTCACACTCTTCTCAAGAAAGTTCCTAACAAACTGAAAAAGGGTGGAAGGGAGTCACAATGAGACAGTCATTAAAGAAGAAAATAATGCTGACTTTAATGTGGATACACTGTGGATTATTGCAAAATAATGAATTATTGTGTTTAGAAAAATAAAAACGAGAGTTCACTGCTTCAGTAATGGGTTGGCTTAATACTGGCAAATTACAGTTCCATGTTAAGATCTCCAGATTTTTGTAGCCATCCAGAGGGACCTTGACAGGCTTGAAATTGGCTCGTGCAAACTGCATGATGTTTAATAAGTGCAAGCTTCTGCACCTGCATTGAGGCAATACTGGCTGGGAGAAGAAAGGATTGTGGAAAGCCCTGAATAGAAGGACTTGGGAGTGGTGGTGGACTAGAAGCTCAACATGAGTTGTCAGTGTGTGCTTGGCCCAGAAAGCCAACCGTGTCCTGGGCTGCATCAAAAGAAACATAGAGAGGTGATCAAGGGAGGTGATTCTTCCTCTCTACCCTATTCCTGTAAGACCCCACCTGGAGGACTGTGTTCAGTTCTGGAGTCCTCAACATAAGAAGGACATGGAGCTCCTTGAACATGTCCAGAGGAGAGCTACCAGGATGATCAGAGGGCTGAAGCAGTTCCCTTATGAAGACAGGCTGTAGGAGTTGGAGTTGTTTAGCCTAGAGACAAGGAGGCTCCAAAGTGACCTTATAGTGACTTTCCAGTATCTGAAGGAAGCCTACAAGAAAGCTGGGGTAGGGCTTTTTACATGGGTATGTAGCAAAAGGTCAAAGGGAAATGGTCTCAGACTTGAAAGGGGAGGTTTAGGTTAGACATGAGGAAAAAATTCTTTACGGTGAGGGTGGTGAGATGCTAGAAAAGCTTGTCCAGGGAAGATGTGAGATGCTGGAAAAGGTTGTCCGGGGAAGATGTGGCTGCTCCCTCCTTGGGTGTGTTTGAGGCCAGGTTGGATGGGACCTTGAACAGCCTCATCTAGCAGAAGGTGTCCATTAGTTGGAACTAGGTGATCTTTAAAGTCCCTTCCAACCCTAGCTGTTCTATGTCAATTTCAGACAAGTTGTTCTTCCACACTAAATAAACAGAAGCATTTAATGTCCTGTGTGGCTTCTTAGGTAGTATTCAGACCTGTAGTATAGCATGGAAAACAGACTCTGTTGAAGACCTCAGTTAACCTCAGCCTTTTTCAAGATGGATTCTTCAGTAGGACAACCCCAGTCCAGAAAGGGATGAGTTCAGTGTAACTTTGCTGTGTTTCTGCTGTGACACATTTGCTTTAAATATGTTTTCAGTACACACGTGCTGACAAATGTACAGAATAATTTTAAAACATTACAATCTTTTAGGTGATACGGTGCTTGTGCACAGAGTTCACAGCTATTTGGAGCGTCATGGTCTAATCAACTTTGGAATCTACAAAAGAGTGAAGCCCCTTCCAAGTAAGAAACTTGAAAATTGTGTTTAATTGTAGTTTTGTTTGTTGTTCTGGGATTTGTTAGGACAAATTTTTGAGTGCTTCTTGTAGGGTTGTGATGGTGACAAAATAAAAAAAAAAAAAAATATAAAAAATTTTTATTAAGCTGGAAAGCCATCTGACTATCAGTGTTCATGGTTTTTATTTTGGTATGAAGAATCCATGTATTTAAGTAAATAACTTTAAGAGGCAAAATGTTTGGAAATCTGTAGATATTTTGGTGTCTGTCACAATTTAATGAGTTATCCTTGTTTCTTATTTGAATAAAAAAAGACAAACACATCTATTACATGCTTATATGACACTTGAATTTTACAGCTGCTGGACTTGTCTGCCTGTTTAGGTTTTATTGTTCTGGGGCAGTAAGAAAGAAAACCATGATATTTTTGTCTCAACTGTACGTAAAAAAAATCAGTTTCTTCAAACAGTTGTTCTTCAAAAGTGTTTTTCCTCCTGTATTGGTCCCTGTCACAGATGGAGTAATTGTATACTTTTCATGTACCTGTCTCATTAAGGAAAGGTGTGAAGTGTTTTACTGTTACCATACTATGTACATAATTACTTCAATTTTCATCTTATGATTTTTTTGCTTTACGAGCTTACTCTGCCAGAACTACTAATAAGAAGAAAACTTCTCTGTGTTCATTTTACCTCTTAAATGCGACATGATTGCTTACTAGTGCACATATAGAGCCTGTAGCTTATTTTTCCTTTTCTTTAGCCAAGAAGACTGGAAAGGTGATCATTATTGGTTCTGGAGTCTCTGGATTGGCAGCAGCTCGCCAGCTGCAGAGTTTTGGGATGGATGTCACAGTTCTGGAAGCCAGGGTATGAATTTCTGTGCTGTTTATATTTCTAGATAGGAAATTAACATTCAGTAATCGTATTTAGTTTTAGCATAAGTCTAAGTACCCTAGCATCATGCCCAAGATTGGTAAGCTTGAGTGTAGCTACAGACAGTGAGGATATATATTGCTGGGTATGAAACTTGTCTTACAAGGATGTAAGTTCATCTGTCCTCCCAACAAAGTGAGGAGATAATGTCATATGCTTACTCCAGTAACAGTCTGGAATCTCCTTTCTTTAGCAGAATGCAAGTCCGTATTTAAAAAAATTACTCATTATATAGAATAATTGTTTATAATTGTTATACAGTATCAAGCAAGGTATTTTTCTTGCACCTTTTAAGTCTGCCTTAATTCAGAGCTACATGTTTTTGTCCATAAACTAGCGGATTGATTTTCCACTAATGAAGTGTTCTTTTATATCTAGCCCGAAGTGGGACCTCCTTTTTGTTAAAGTAGAAGATTTTTACATAATCTAATCAATTGACAACAGCTTGATCCTAATTTAAAATAAATAAATACATTCACCTATTTAACTGGAATTTCTTGTTTTACTTCCCAACTCAATTTTGTTAGTATTTTTGCTTTTGACACTTTTTTAACAAAGATTAAAATAAGGTTTTTATTAGAGTAATGTTTCAGGCACTTCATTTTGCTAGCTCCCACTCTTGTTAGTAGAGAGTAAGAACTGGTTCTGTGCTTCACAAGTTTTGTACCACTAGAGTAAAGGAGAGTGCAACAATCTACTTGTTTAGGAGACTCTTTCTCATCTGAATGTATTGTGGGTTTGTCTTGCTGCTGTGATTTGGGTTTGGGTTGTTTTATGTGGGTTTTTTTCAGCAGGATGAATGATTTGTGCTGTAACCCGGGTTTTATTCTATCCATCTTTGTTATAATTATATGTAGGTCTGGAAAGACACTGTTTTAAAATAATGCCTACTATTTTCCAGTCATTTTTCTCTAGACTGCTGCATATCTGTTCTTAAGTACTGTGTATTTTTTTTATTGTTTCAGGCTGTCTCATGTTTTCTTGCATTATGATGTCAGTGGTTCAGGTGGTAGTTTCTCTGTGTCCATAACTTTTTAGTCTATTTATACACTTCTGAATTGCTGATTTAATTACTAAAATTCAAGCTTCACATTTACATGATAGTTGTTTGAGATCTTTGCCCACTTGTAATTGATATTTCTCTCTGATATCATCCTGCTAGCTGGGTTGAGAGTAGGGGAAGGCAGCTTTTTTTTTTATCATTACGTTTAAAGCAATAGGAAAATAAGTGCTATTCTTAAGTTAGTAGTATATGAGAGAATCAAACCCTTTTTTCCCTGAATCTAAAACTGCCTGTTGTTTCATGGTTAGCTTGGTTGATAGCTGGGTCCAGAGAATAGATAAGTATAATTGGCTGATAGTTTTTCTAACCCTAAAATTTATTTTTTTCCGACATAGCTGAATCACTTCCTGTAGAGCTTTTGGATTTTGCGATAGAAAGTAGGAATTCTAGTAGATCTTACTGTAAACATAGTTAAATCTATCCAAATTAGGTTAGGCATATTTTTCCTTTTTTTTTTTTAATGCAATGTTAATGTTTTTTTCTTCAACTTAGGGGAATCGAGTGTTCATTTGTAGAGGTTCTTGGAAAAGTGTACATTTTCTTTATTGAACCTTTGGATAAGGGAATACTTATGCCATTAGGAGATTAAGTGATGATATTTAAGTGAGATTTCTTGCTGAATGTTACCAGAGGTTTAATATCTTGTGCTTTTAAAAGGACCGAGTAGGAGGAAGAGTTGCTACCTTTCGCAAAGGGAACTATGTTGCTGATCTAGGAGCAATGGTGGTAACAGGACTAGGTGAGTTTTTCAAAATATAAAGGAGGGAGGAAGAAAACTGGGACAAGATATTACAAATCTGAAACCTGATACTATTTCCTTTCATGGCCAAAATAATAGGGTATTTTCAACTGCCTCAGTGGCATTTAGCATTTTTCGTCAGTGAATCTTGAGAACAGATGGTAGCCCACACTAAAAGTTGGGATTTTTGTTGTTGCCATAGCTCTTGGTCACTGAAATCATACACGGGTTTGTCACGTCATCAAACTGTTTTAGATCCATTCTTTTACAGTTTGCATGTGCTTAGTGGAATTCTTTGCTCTTTGGCATGCTGTCCTTCTGTATGTCTGTTCCTTTGCCCAGTTCCTTTAAGGTGATATTTGCACTGGATTCACTGCACTTGCTCAGCAGGTTTTTCTAAAGCTCTTTTTCCCCATCTGCTAGGGGATTCTGAGCTTGGGTCCCTGGGCTAATTTTCTGGGCAGCTCAACTGTTTAGTTACATGTTACAAGTATGGTTTATGTAAATACTTCATCCTCATATACTGTATTCACTAGTGTCACTTGTTGGAGTTCCACCTATTTTTTTAGAAATTAAATTCTTCAGGTTCCTTCTCAATGTCAGCACACTTTCAAAAGTTCCTGAAGTTATTTTATGGCTATGGGAGCTTTCCTTGGCTTTACAAACACACTGCTCACAAACATTTAGAATATATGTTTATATATGGCTGTAAGTTCTGATTCATACTAAGGTTGCTGTCACCCCAGGACTCTACTTTTGTTATCAACCCTTTTTACATGTGGTCCTTTAAATGTTGGTGGGCAAGGATTTTTTTTTCATGACCTTGTTGAAAGAATTGCTGTGAAGACCAAACCTCAGGCAGTATTATGCTACTTCACTGGAATGTATTTTGCACTGGAGTTGCTACATTTAGTCTGTGAAATAGCTCTAACTGCAGATTTTTTATTGATTTGCAGGCAAACTTTGCAGAAGTACTCTATTAACTATACAAAATATTTTCCAGGAGGAAATCCCATGGCTGTGGTCAGCAAACAAGTGAATATGGAATTGGCTAAGATCAAACAAAAATGTCCACTTTATGAAGCAAATGGACAAGCTGTAAGTCTGATGCTGTTTTCATGAACCTTTAAAAAAGTTTCTTAAGTGTACTTGTTACCAGGCTACTAGTCTATCGTGAGATAGCTTCCAGGAAGAGGCAGTAATGACTGTGGTAATATTCTAGTGTATGCTCTAAAGTATGGCTATTCTTTTAGTCTTTGTCATGGTGTTACCTAATTTAAAAATATTTCTCACTGAAAAAGTGAAGATAGAATCAAATTCACTTCTCTTAGAATCAGATTCACTGCTCTTAGTGATTACAAGTTTCATATCCTTTATTTTGATGGTTTCCTCCAAAAAATTTACCAATTTCAGAGTTCTGAATAGTTTTGGGGAAGTTCTACTGACATCAGCTGTGAAAAGGTAAACAAGATGAAGATCAAAATGTCATTTCTCTTCCCTTTCTTCATCCCAACTTTGTGTTGCTGGGAAGCATGCATTTTGTAATGTCATCTTCAATTTGTTGTCCATCAAGATCTTCACAACGATTTATTTCTTCAGATCTCATATCCAATAGTCATTCCTTAGCCTGTCTTGATACATGGGAGTATTCCATCACAGTTTCAAGCCTTTGTTTTTGAATTTCATGGGTTTTTTTGTCAGCCCGTACTCCCAAATTGCTGTGATTACACTGAGAGAAGTTGGAGACACTTGAGAGCAAACCTTACCCAGGAAGTCTGTGGCAAAGAAGCGTTCAGTGCTTTAGCCTTTTCCATATCCATCACTTTTAGGTTCAGCAGCAGGTCTGCAGTCTGCATTATTCTTACTTTTTTCATACTGCTATGTATGTAGAGAGCATTTTTTACTGCCCTCTTATGTCCAGCATCTCAGTTTCAACTCTGGCTGACTTCTAGTTTTCCTGATGCCAACTTTGCATTTTTGGGCAATGCTTCATCATTTATCACTAATGACTTGTCGTATAATAATGGGTGCTTAATCTGTAGGTTTTCAACCTTCAGGAGAGCTATCCTACATCTCTTCATCCAGAAAAGTTCTCACAAGTCTAATCGTTCAATGGATACTTCTTTCTTATGTCTCTGGCAAGTGCCTGTTCAGTCTTAAGGCAGTGCTTAATAGTAGTAAGTCCTTGTTTTCCACCAAGACTTTTATGGAGGATGGGTAATTTCCATATCTTCCTTTTTCATTATGAAAAAAATTAAATGGGCACAGTACTATATATGCAAGCCATTGAAGTGCATCCAGTGCTCTAGTGTTGTCAAGTCAGTGGTGGGTGTATCATTGGAAAGTGACAAAAAAGTTTGCATTTTGAAAGTGCCATTTGAAGCTTTCCTTATAGTTGCATTATTCATAGTAGCCTTGTTGAAGTATTTTGATAGATAAAGGGAAAAGTCTCATAATTGTGAAATACATGTTTTACTTAGTATAAGACTCAAATATGTTTTAATACAGTAGGTAAAGATGATGTTATATAGCTACAGTTACAATTGTTATCAGATGTGACTGGCAGCACCTAGTAGAGAGGATAGCATGAAGGAATCTTAAGTACACATCTGGCTAAAAGAGAAGCTTGAGCATATAATTCTGAAGGGGAGTAATATCAGTAAGCAAAGGTGATAAAGGTCTTGGGGGCAGATTTTCAGTTCTTACATAAAATTGTAAGCATGCATCTACATCCTGAAATTGTGCAGCACTGGAGATACGTATAGGAAAAGTTTGAAATATTCTCATACACTGTTAAAAAATGAGTAATCTTGAGATGTGCTCTAGTCATCATATAATGTATCTTCTGTAATGCTGTTGTGTATAGTATTCCAGCCTTTGAGCTGACTCTCAAAACTTTTCCCATGTTTAAAAGCACATGATCTTAAGAAATAGTGAATATAGTATATAGCCGATTACTGTTTTTTGAGTCTAATAATCTTGAGTCATAGGAGAATTTGAATAATAATAAAAAAATGAAAACCTTGCACTGATTGCAGGGTAGTTGAAACATTAATCTTTGACAGTCGTGGGCTGGGGGGGAAGTATCTCTATTGTTAGCATTCTCTCAAAAACATGCATCAGAAACGGGGAAATTCACTTCATGATGCACTAAGTCTCTAGGCAGGTTCTTAGACATTTCACTGCAAGAACAGTGAAAGAATCAACATCTTGGTACAGGCACTTGGAAAAGCTGACTGTTATCCTTAAAATGTGACATCCTAGCAAACTGATAATGTGTTGTACAGACCGTGGTGTCTGACCACTTGGGAGAGCCAAGGCTATTAAATTTCTTGTTACAAGGGCTATTCTCAGCTGCATTTTTGTTATACTTTTGAAATGCCGCTGTTGTTTAGGGCATGTGATGCTTTTTTTTTTAACACTGCTTTTGAGAATTTATCTGCACCCTGCCTTTCTTACTCCTCTGATTTAGGAAGTGGTAGCATTTTGAGTTTGTTAAAAGATGTTGTGAATTTAGACTGCACTAGAGAAAGTAGTCTGTCATTGTTCTAGTTTCTTTTAAAATTTTCTCTGTGCTACTTCAAGTATCTTTCTGAGGATCTGAGCTTTGGTGACTTTTTTATTTATGGATAAGATACTAAGAAGAAAGCTTGTTCTTTTGACTCCTAGGTTCCAAAAGAGAAAGATGAAATGGTGGAGCAAGAGTTTAATCGTCTACTGGAAGCCACCTCCTATCTCAGTCATCAGTTGGATTTTAATGTTCTCAATAATAAGCCTGTCTCCCTAGGTCAGGCTCTGGAGGTTGTCATACAGTAAGTGACTTATCTTATTGTGGTAGACTTTCCTGTTTCATGGAGGATTTTCCAAAAGATACCTGAAAGAATTGTGATGCTCCTAGGATAAGCGCTGACCACTTAATACAGCTGTTTGGTCTCTGCTGAGTTCTCATTTGTGTATCTGTTTTTTATTGAAGCAAATTATGCCAAATATAATTTTCTAATTGCCATACAAGTATTTACTAAAATAACCACTCACATGTGCTTTTATTCATTACAGTAATTAGATTTTCTCAATAACAGGAGGTTTTTTTTCCTGAGCTGACTCACTTTTCACCCTTTCCAGATTGCAGGAGAAGCATGTAAAGGATGAGCAGATTGAACACTGGAAAAAAATTGTGAAAACACAGGAGGAATTGAAAGATCTTCTTAATAAGGTCAGATGGTGACATTTAGGAAAAGAGGACAGCTTTGTACTCCTCAGAAAGTGGCAAAAGATGCATTAACTTCCATGGAAAAATATAAAAACATTTCCATTAATGTTCTTAAATGTATCTTGTTCATTTAAGACCTGCCTAGAAGCAATGTTAGCAATGAAGGAGTCTCTCTTTTTGAGGAGTAAGTTATTAGACAGCAGATAAGACAGAATCTGATTTTCAGTGTAGAAGCTGTGTCTAGGGCCTACTTAAAACCACAACTTTGGTTGTGGTAATTGACATCTTTACTTCTCCAAGAAAGTATCTCAAATTGAAAACATCTGGAGACAGCTTTCATATTCTAAGTTATATGCAGCGTATTTTGTAAGAAATCGATGATGAGTTTGAGCCATGTTGTTTTCAGTTTGGTGATGTTTATTGTGGTTTCTTGGAGGTAGAATTGTATGTAAGTAACACCTGCCAAAACCAGGAAATCTCATTGCTATAATGGCATTGTTTAAGATGTGAATATTCATTTTACACAGTTATTGCCATGAAATCTGCCTTCCCTTATCTTTTTTTTTTTTTTCTTCTCCCTTTCTTCCTCCCTTTTCCTTCACCTGAAAAAGATGGTGAATTTAAAAGAGAAGATTAAAGAACTTCATCAGCAGTATAAGGAAGCATCAGAAGTGAAGCCACCTCGGGATATTACAGCAGAGTTCCTTGTGAAAAGCAAACACAGAGACCTTACAGCACTTTGCAAGGTAAAAGTAGACATATATACACCAGGTGTGGTGGTTTCTGAGGACTACAGCAGCCAGATACAATTAGCCAATATAAATGTTTCCATATCTCTCAAGGTGATCCAAGACTCTGAAGAGAATGTGACTGATGGTTGTAACAGGGCTGCATTAAGTACCTTTAGATACCTATTTTTCATGGCTAAAGATGGAGAGTAGTAAGGTGTTGAAAGCTTGGTTTTAGGTGACAGTCTGTGCTGCCTCATGTCAGACAGCATTGCTGTTTTGAAGGGTAAATTTTAGGTCAGGCTTGGTCTTCTAGTACTACTGAGTCTCATAATAGTCTGTAAATAAAATTTGTGTCTGAAGAGAGACTCTCTAAGATAAAAAAGGTGCTTTCCCAAGTAAAAGGCTTCTTTCTGTGCAAAGATTATTTAGAGAGTTCAGTCTTATCAGGCAGAATTAGTCTTGATGTGGAAATATGCCTTAAAAAGGAAACTTTAAAAACTGTTCTTTCTTCAGTGGTGAAAAACACCTTGGTAACCCCAGTCAGATAGAACCAAGGATCATTTTTCAGCTACTTCTTCAACAGAAGATATGTACCTTTTTTTGGAAGCTCAATGTGTTTGTATATATGTGAGTAGTAGCTCCTCTTGTTTTGTCACCAGTGAACAGCTTTGTGCTCTTGTCCCTGTTATTAAACACTCCAATTTATTCTTCCTTGAAGGAAAAAGTCTGATGCCTTTGTATCTAGTTCTGCTAATGTTTATAAATAAGAAAAAAACAAACAAAAAAAAACCCCACACCTCTAAATGAAGCTTGAATTAGATCAAGTCTTTGCCTTTTACATGATTGCTTCTGCAGTGTTCAATGTGTTTGATATTAAATATAACCTTTTAGAAGAGGATAATGGAAATATCTTGTGCAATACGAAAAAGCTCTTGGTATTATAGGAACCATTAAAATACCAGGACTTAATGAACCTTCATATTCTTCAGATTAAAGTGTTTAAATTTCTCAAATCGTAGCATGCTAATGTTTTTTGCAGTGCAGTGTAGAGTTCTGTATTCAAACAGAAGGGGAAGGACATAATGTGCTGGATTAAATGTTGAAAAAATAACAGACTTCATTTAGATTGCACTAAAACCATGATTCTTCCACCAATTTATGCTGAGATTAGGTCCAACTGATGCTATGTGATGCCTTTAAAGACCTTTTGCATGTCAACTGATTTTAATGTTAGTCTTTAATCTTATTAGGAATATGATGAATTGGCAGAAACACAAGGAAAGCTGGAGGAAAAATTACAAGAACTTGAAGCCAATCCACCAAGGTAAAGATGCAAATTATAAAAGTACTCAGGAAAGCAGGTTTTTTACCAGTTCTCACTGAGTTTCAAAAATAGTGTGGTATGCTTTCTTTATATTACTATAGCTCAAGGTATTAGGAAGGCACAAACATGTGTAAGCAAGTCTCAGCAATAATGAAAAACATCCCTATATTTTCAATACTGTTTTGAGTACAAATCCAAATCATAGCTCCACATTAGCTATATACCAGCACATATACCAGTTCTGCTTATTTTGGCACAATACTATTCTGCACTCTTTGTGATTATATTAGGTTTTTAGTCATCTTGCTTACATATGCTACTTAAAGCATTATTTATGTAACTTTTACTTATAAGTTTAAAGTTAACTTAGAATATCTTACATGAACTCCACTTTGAAAATGTGAATTCCCTGGTTTTTGATACTCATCTTTCACAAAGGAGGTCTCAACATTTATTGTCCACTAAGCAGGAGCTCAAAGAAAAACTTACATTAACTGTTCAAAATCAATACATTTGCAACATCCTGCTCTGGCAAACTAAATGTCTTTGTATTATGGTTTTTTTTTTCTAGTGATGTTTACCTGTCATCAAGAGACAGGCAAATACTCGACTGGCATTTTGCAAACCTAGAATTTGCTAATGCTACACCCCTATCTACACTTTCACTGAAGCACTGGGACCAGGTAGCTAAATAATGTATTAATTAATTCAGCAATAGACTAGAATTTAAGCTGTATTTACTGCATGGAAGCTTATTGAAGTTAACTGTTTCTAAATACTTAAATGCTATCTGCTTTTACGCAGTTACTGGGCTCTTAAGTGGTTATTTGCCAATGAAATTCCAGACATCTTTTTATTAGTGCCAGAACAATCTCAAATAATACTGTCTATGAAAGTTCCTATACTTAGGACTTAACTCATAAACAGGAAAGATTTCAAATTTGTTTGACTTTGTGTTAGAGAACAAGTTTTTGAAAAAATTTTGCTGTTGTGTAGAGTTGTTGATTGTTTTCTGTTGAATTATGTGAGTACATTTTTATGCATCTTAATTTCAGGATGATGACTTTGAATTCACAGGCAGTCACTTGACTGTGAGGAACGGATATTCCTGTGTGCCTGTAGCCTTGGCAGAAGGGTTGGATATTAAATTAAACACAGCAGTTCGACAGGTTCGCTATACAGCATCAGGTAGATGAAACCAATTCCCCTGGAAAACTGCTCAGAGAAAAGGATCACAGAAAATAGATTTCAATGCTTCTGCAGATGTGAAAATTGATCTCATAAATAGTCTCCCAGTGCATGTTTTGGGTTAGATAAGCAGCCACATTTCTTACTGTGATTAATTGTGTAGGAAGCTGGGGTTTTTTTGTTCATTTCTGTGACTGATTTTACTTAGTTCTTTTTAATTATTTCAGAATTTACTGATTCACAAATGCACATTTATTCTTGTGTTTCCTTCATTGATTGAAATGTTTGGGGTAAGTGGTCTTGGACTGCTTAAGACTTGGTGCCACAGGATCTGGTAACAGAAATATAAATAAATACAGTATGGATTCAAACAAATGGAAGGAATATGTCTTTTTGATCTTCAGAACACTGGGCTTGGGAAACTGTCAGTTGGAAGAGCAACTCAAAAAGAGGCTCACTCTCTACTTACTATTTATTTATGCATATATTTAAATTTACTGTCCTTAAATGAACCTTTGGGCTTATCTCAGTGTGGGTGTTTTCAGATGCTGTGTAAATTAGTTTCTGGAATGTGCCTACAAGTTAAGTAATTGTTAGTGTAAAGCTGTCTTCATAAACAAAATGTTTTCTTGTGTGGCTGTGTTTTTATGGTAGTTTCTTTAATTTTTAATCCAAATTTAATTTTTTATCCTGGCCTACTAAATTACTGTTTTTCTCTCCTTTTTCCAGGCTGTGAAGTGATAGCTGTAAATACCCGATCTACTAGCCAGACTTTTATTTACAAATGTGATGCTGTGCTGTGTACTCTTCCCTTGGGAGTGTTGAAACAGCAGCCTCCAGCAGTACAGTTTGTGCCACCTCTTCCTGAGTGGAAGACATCTGCAGTGCAGCGTATGGGATTTGGCAACCTTAACAAGGTGACTTGGTCATTGAGGGAACTGCAGCAGGCCAGGTGTTGCAGTAGGTAGAATTTGGAATGGTGGATGAGAGGAAGTATTTTTTTTTCCACTTCTGTTGGTGCTAAAAGTTATCTGAAGAACTGCAAGAACCCCTTCTCTATTTACTGCTCAGTTTCAGAAGTGGAATGATTCAATATGTCTGCAGTAGTT